>OW388084.2:74124152-75374152 GCA_936449025.2 Sarcophaga subvicina
CTGACTGCACCGCTTGAACTTGGCGTATCCAAAACGCCCGAAGAGGATCCAGACACCTCTCGATGCAGTAGAGTGTGGTGCTTCAACTTGCACACCGTACAACCAACAGTACTCTTACACTCATTGAGTCTATGACCACCTGTGAGACAATTGATACAAAGACTGTACCTCTTCACGACCCAAAAACGTCTCTCAGGAGGTAAATCCAAAAATTTCGGACAAGTATCCACCAAATGGTCTCCCGAACTATTTAATCTAGTGGAAAAGGATCGAACTCCCCTTTTTGGATTAGGAAGAGTTTCAGGGGCAGGCCTAGAACCGCTAACAACTGGTTCAAAATTTCGAATTTCAGACACAGTTTCTAGAGATTGAAACCGTGATGTCAAAAAATTATCCAAATCCTTCCATTTGGGAATCTCCACCTTGTTCTGGATTGTCTGTTCCCAGAGAGACAAAGTTAGCACCGGCAGCCTGGTGGAACACAAATAAACAAAAATTGGATCCCAGTTGGAGATATTAATATCGTGCATCCTAAGTGCCGATATCGAATTATTAATATCCCGTTGCAACCTCTTGATATCCTGGGCTGCTTCGGATTTGACCGGTGCTAGAGTAAACAAAACCTTTAGCTGAGAATTCACCAAAATCCTCTTATTCTCATATCTGTCCTTTAGGTTGTTCCACGCCTCCTGGAATCCATTAGCAGTGAGAGGAGATTTTTTTACAATTTCTAAGGCCTCGCCACGCGTGAACTGCCTCAAATAAAAGAGCTGCTCCACTGGTGAAATGTTGGCCCCGTTCACATAAACAGCAGTGAACATGTCGCGAAATGATGGCCAAGATTTGTAATCCCCATGAAACACCTCCATGGTACAAGCGGGTAGCTGCATGCTATGTCGAATGCGGTTCTCGTTGCCTTGACCATTGAGACACTGTGTCGATGACATCCCAGCTTGGTTGACCAAGGTCTGGGAAAGTTCACCCATTAGTGAGGCAACAGTAATGTATCCTAACCTAAAGTGTCCAAAAAGTTCACGGGCAGCTTCGCGATCACCTTCCAAATCTTCTTCGTCACCTGTGGCAAAGGCCTCGTAGGAATCCCTCACCCTTGCCCATAGTGACTTGAACTCCTCCTTCTGGATTTCAATGGAGAAGGTCGTGTTACCTTCCTGAGGAGTAGCATTGAATTCCCTCTCAAAATCCAGGAATATTTGGGCAAATCTCTCAAATGTCAATAATCTCCTCGACTTCGGCATCTCGAATATTATTAATAGTAACTAACAACAATAATAAAAAACGAAAACCAAAGGGAACCAACAGAATAGCTGAGTTTCTGTTCCACACTATTCGAAGACTAATTCCCAAACGAAATTGAAATCAAGTAAAAATTCTCAAAAATTAAATAAATAATAACCTGAACCTGAGCAAAACTAGAAAACGTTCGTAACTAATCTCGCGATGCAGAACCAAAAACGGAAAGACTCAAAAAAAATAAACAAAAGGTCACCGCGATCAACTTGGCGCCGTACCGAAAGCCTAACAAAGTAATATATGTCCAATGGAACGGGCATATATTTCCAAAAATATGACACGCTTAGCGAAACTAAGCCAACAGGACGAATTCCCAATGGCCAAAATCCCGATAACTATTATTGTCCTCCAAAATCAAATAAAGGAACAATAAAAAAAATACAAAGGGTGAAAAAGCAGTTTCGAACAACTACTCGTTCTCACTTTTAATCCATTTTGTATATATAGTATGCAAATATATGTATATAATATTGATATATAGTTAAATAAATTAAAATCAAATTATAAATCAAATCAAATTAAAGAAAAAAACACAGATTTCAAAAAATTAAATTTATGTAATTAAAATTAGATTAAAAAAAAATTACAAATGTAAAGTTATCAAAAAAATAAAAATAATCCCAAATGAATAAATATAAGAACAAAAAAGAGCAAACGGAAGCCCATAAATTAATTTTAATGTGTTATCTCACTTTTACATTAACTTAAAATTCGTTAAAAAATTCGAGATCTAAGTGAATAACATTTAATTTATGGGTACTTCTTTCATGTATCCGGTGGATTTGAAATATGACTATAAATGGTAATGAGCTTCGCTATTTAGCCCATGCACAATAACCAATTATAACCCAACTATCAACTTATAACCGATATCAAATTGGGTGGTTGAATTCGATTTCCAACTGTGATATTCACACCTCAATTTGACATCCTAGTCACTATTGACTTACAAGTTACAAGTTAAGAAAAGTTGGTATAACAGTGCATAAACTTTGATAAATTTACAGTGTGTCAGTGCTATCGCAATTATAACACACCACTTTGTAAATATATATGCACTGTTATAAATTCTATATAAAAGCAAAGTTTTGTTGTCTAGTTAACAGAACTTTTTTCTTATATAGAATTACCACCAAAATTCAGAAAAAATATAAAAGTAAAAACAAAAACAACTTTACCTTACAATCTCAAGGTTACTTAGATGGTTGATGAGAAGGTTGAAGAGGTGTCGTTGAAGGTCACACGAAAAAAGCACAAACTCGGTTCCAAAATCCAAAAAAAAAAAAACCAGGTTTCAAAATCCGGTTCGAAGGACCAAATGTTACTCTGATGGACTGTATTGGTGAAACGTTGTGGACCACTTTTGTCCTCAATTTCGGGTCACTATAAGAAAAAAGGAACCAAAATAAGAAAAGTTCCAAAAGCACTTAAGACCACAAAATAAAACACTTTCCTTTAATTTGACCACTATTTTTTTCGTGTACTATTTGCTCTAATTATTTTCAATCTTGTGACACTTCACCGTGATGGGTTTCTCAGAGATTCGATTATAGATTACCTTGGACCTTTGTCGATCGTTTTGCCAATTTGTAAATAAATATGATTCGATTATTTCTTCAGCACTTCAAATTTGTAGATATTGTTTATTTAACACCACAATTTCTTATTATTAAACTTATAAATTTTTAACAATTTTTCATCACTGGCCGAATGCCTTAAATTTCACGAACTCAATAATTATTTTCACGATCTTTAATTTCCATATATTTCCTTTTTTTTAATGTATCAATGCATCCTTTTGGATTAGCAAAATTAGAATGATATAAAAGTTGAACTTATACAAAACAAGAGGCCTAAGCTAAACACAATTACAGCGTAATGTTAAAAAATATAAAGCTTAGATAAATTGAAACTACAGTACAAAAAGCTTAAATTAATATACTAGCGCCCTCTGTTGGTGGCTAGGCCTCTTCATGTCGATCGTTGAGATGGGATTTTCCAATCTCCGGACTTAAACAAATATAATTATTAAATTTAAGTAAAAATATAATTTGAATCAATATAGAAAACTAACAATACTACAGAAATATATATAATATATATAAAAATATAAAATATAAAAAGAAATATTTTCAAAAAATCGATTTAAAAAAGTAAGAATAAATATTTAACCGATATAATAACCAAGCAAATAATGTAAAAAACTTTTCATTAAGAGAACAATTTAAAAAACTTCTTTTTGAACGCATTTGCATTGCCTAACTTTTGGATGTAACTTGGTAGGGAATTCCAAAAACTTGTTGTGCGTATAAAAAACTGTCGCTGTGACAGAAGAGTCCTGTACCGTTGTTGAATAATCTTCCCCCGGAATGATCCAGCAAACCTTATCCGGCGTAATAAATATTCCGGCTGTCCCGTGTTAATAATTTTATGGAGTAGGATGAGGCATTTAATTTTCAGAAGATTATCAAATTTCACACTATATTGTTGTATACCAAGTAGAGTTTCCGATTGTCATTACTATCGCAGTTTGCGAATATTTCGCACCCATACAATAGCACAGGAATTAAATAAGTTTTAGCAAGTTGCATACGAATTGCAAAAGGAGTTGAATCAATGACGGCCCATAAATTTCGAAGCATGCCATATATTCTGTCAACAACGACACTTATATTGCTAGACCACCATAATCTGTCATAAAATACAATACCTAGATTGGTTGCAGACTCGACAAAGTCAATTCTATTTCCCTTGATGCTCAATCCAGGTATGACAAACGAAACATATGTTCTGAAAGCATAATACATTTGGATTTTGAGGGATTGATGCGTAGTCCATTTGCCGAAGCCCAACTGTCAATTCTATCCAAATCACGGTTAATAGCGTGTAAACAGGAATCAACATTCTCCTTACGAGTACTGGTATAAAGCTGCACATCATCAGCATACATATGAACACGGCAGTCAACCAAAACATCTGGTAGATCGTTTATGTACATACAGAACAACAGAGACCACATTATTGATCCCTGGGGAACTCCTCTACTAATATTAAGCAGATCTGAAATATTACCATTTAAATGAACCTTTTGACATCTGTTCAACAAATAAGAAAAAAAGTAGACTACCGGCAGAATTCGAAAAATTAAACAGTTTCCGGAGCTTATTCCATAAAATTTCATGATTTTACTTTTGTGTGAAAGGACAAAAAAGAAACATATTTTTTCTAAGAAAACAAGTTTTGAGTCTACTCAATTAAATACACAACTGGAACTATGTAGTTACTCGGGTGTATTTAATTTTTTTTTCCGTAGTGATAGTAATTGTAGCAGATGTTACATCACATGATAATAGATACGAAAAGTTAAATTCAAGGAAATTTTCCTGGACTTTTTTATTTATGCAGTTGAATAAAACAATTTAGATTCCTTAGGTTAGGTTATGTTGCAGGACGTGTACTTGTCAATTAAGACAAGTACAGTACCCGGAGGTCGATTAAAATCTAATTTTTAATATATCACATAGAAAATAATCACAGAAAAAAATATGGCAGACTTATATGTAAATCCGAATTCAATAACAAACCAATTAAATTAAAGTTGATTAATAATGCATGTAAAAAATAATAATAATTACAGTAATAAAATGTAAATAAAAAGAATTTAATACAAAAAAATTAAAATTTTTTTCATGATAAATAAATAAAATCCAAGAAAAAATTGAGTTTTCGAACTTTGAAATTAATAATCATGCCTGTTCTCTAAATCGACTCGTTTTGAAAAACGAGAGATTTTTTAAACCGAATAAATTGCTATTTGGTATTCTACAAATCTATTATAAAATTATTATACAAATTGTATTAAAAACAAAGAAGGCAATTGAGGGATGCATCTATGAGTGTTACAAATGAGAGGTATGTACATACAGTAGAAATGCAATTTGTGCAGATGTAAGTTATTTTTCCTTTTTTAGATTCATTGAACTTTACCGCGTTAATAAGGAAACCTTTGTAATAATATTGGACAGTATTGGTCACTTAATACAAGGATGATCTATTCCTGCGAAAATTCAGCTCGCAGCAACTCTTCGTTTTTTAGCTGTTGGTTAATTTCCAGGTGCTCTTGGAAATGAAACACATCTTAGTCTTGGGCGTAGTACGATTTCAAAAGTGTTGTGGAAAACAAGCTTTGGAAAATAATTTGTGTCCATTATGGATTAATTTTGAACTCACTAGAGATGAAATCAGAGAATCCAAATTAAATTTTTTTTACAAAATTTTGATTGGCCGGCGTTATAGGTTGCGTCGATGGGAGTCATGTAAGACTTTTAAAACGAACAGTGTTATTTTATAATCGAAAAGTTTATTTCAGCATTACTGTAATGATTGTAAGTATGCGGAGATTAGTAAATGCAAACACTTTCTAATATACATGTGTTTTCATTTCAGATTTGTGATTTTAAGATGAAGATTCATGCTGTTGATGCATGTAGGCCAGGTTCTACTCATGACTCATTCATTTGTAGAATTTTTAAAAGAGAAATATGATAGTGTTGAACAGAATTCATGCCTGCTAAATAAAATTAAACTTTATTACCAATTATGTCTCGTATAAACTAAAAATATATTGTTTACTGTTGTTTTAGAGAGATTTGTGTTGTGATACCTTTAAACTTCGCTCAATAAAGTGTTTTTATTTACACAATTCATTTTTTTCGTACTTAGAACGAAAAAATTTCTTTTTTAATGTTTTTTAAATTAATTTATTTTTAATTTAAATATTTTGAAGTGTGTGTATTTTGAAAAAAATTAATAATAAGAGACTTCAATTTTTATATGCAAACTTTTTTTCAAGTTTTTATGCAATTTATTAGAATAATATTACATTCGTTTTACTTTCGACAGGGTTTGTTTACTCGGTTTTAAAACGAGAAAAATTATGTGAATTCGGTTTAGAGAACACCAAAAAATGTGAATTCGTTTTTAAAAGAAAAATTTTCTCGAATTCGGTTTACAGAACAGACATGAATATAATAATTCCATATTTATATAACAAATTTTGTACAATATAAAATTAAAACACTTGTGATGTCAATGCAGAACTCAGAGAAGAGAGATGGTATGAACTGGAGCTTCGTGTTTGGTTTTGTAAATAATAGTACAAGATGCCGGATGAAGTCTGATAAATTTTAATATAGTTAATTAAAAAAAAGCTGTGGCAAAACTTAGATTTTTTTGTGTAAATTTTCTGGTGAAAATCCTATTCCAGAAGACGTTAATTTAATAAACTGCCTTTATGGTTATTAGCCGCTACAAAACATGCAGATAGAAGATTCTGTTTTGACTTTGTAATTAAATTTTAAGCATCTTTCGCAAGGCGCTCTTTTGCATTCATTGCACGTAAACTGAGGTTCAGCAATTTTTTATCCACAATGGAAGTTTGTAGTATTTCATCAGCGTATTAAATACAAATTTGCTCTCATTTCAATTCATTAGGGTCTTGTAAGTTAATATGATCTTTTTGTTTTAATATTGCTTTTACATATAGGCATAAAAAACTTCACAATTAAAGGTATTTTTTGATAAATTTTGCAAATCATGATCAATTTTTAATATATTATAGTTTTCTGTTTTAGAAATTAAATTATAAATTTAAAAATTTCAAAAAAGTTTGTGCATTCATCGTCAATAGAATTTTAATAGGTGAACGTTTTATCCCTTGTGTTTATATACACTAATGTAAAATAATGACTATGTAAAATAGGGATAAAATGTGTTGATAAGTGGAAAGAGGCAGTGAGATTTCGTACAGTACGCATTTGACTTATACTTGTGAATTAATTTATATATATATATAAATGTATGTCTCCAAAATATTATTATACAATTCTTGCTTCGATGTGAATTCTATCACATCAATTTCAGGATGAAATGTTTTGAAGCCCAACTGACTACAAACATTTCCGAATTTTAAAAGAAAATATCTTCTATCTTTTAATGCTCTCGGTTATCTGGAGTACCTTTTTAATATTTTTTCATGATATAGTATGTTTTCGTTTATTTTTCTTTTGAAAACCGCTTTCGATTTGGCTGATAATAAAAATTCAAGCAGCACTTTGAACAAAAATATCATAAACAAAAGCAAGCGCCGTTGTATAGCATTATTATCTAGCCATCAAAGAATCAAAGAGAAAAATTCCTAAAACTTAAAATTTTTGTAAAATTATTCTCATTTTCGAATGAAGAAAAGTACATTTCAGGTATTTATTTCCAAATTTTATAATTTGTTAAAGCTAATTAATATTTTAAATTTTGAGAAGTTGAAGGTTGCGATTAAGCCCTGGTGGCATTCACGTACAACTGGATGTCTTGGAATAACGCTATAAATAACAATCTGGAAACTGAGCAATAATCGTTCTTTTAGAGATGTAGGCGATCGCTTTGGTGTGGCAATTGGTCTCGCTTATAAGGTTTTTGTAAAAATAATTAAAATGATTTGCCGCTTAAAGAGAGACGTTTCAAAATTTCCAAAAACTTTTTTCTTTCATGATTCCATTTTTTTTTTCTTTACACTCGAGTCTCGTTTTATGCGAATTTTTTTTTTTTAGATTTTTTATAGATCGTAATGATACTTTTTCAACTTTTGCGTCATTCTTAAATTAAACAGATTTGCATCACTGATATAATCATTGATTGACTGATCGGTTTTCCGAATATTATGAGCTGCATAGTCAACTTAAAAACTCAAAGTCACAAAGTTTTACATCCGACTACATATCCTGCAACAAAAGAAACAATTATACTTTTTAAAAATTCGTTGATCTAGCCCCTACATATACACTACCTGATAGAACCAATTCCAAAACGATGCAGAATGATTGAAGTTACATTCATAGTTATAGACTTTAGTTTATTATTTTTTGGATCATTTTGTTTTTTCTGTAAATAATGAATTAATATTTTATTTTTATTTATTTTTCTCAGAAGTTTCGGTTTTTATTGTTTAAGGTAATGAAATAAATATACCTTTGTTGATTTTTATGCGATTTTGCTTTAATTCTTCAATTAAAATTTTAATTTATACGGTTTTTCAGGATTTTTATTTGAAAATAGAGTATAGTTTTATGCGAATTCAAATTAATCGCTTTTTTGGAACGCATCTATCGCATAAAACGAGACCTGAGTGTATACGAAACATTGAATATTAAATCACTTTTGTACTTATGTATGTATATACAAAATTTTAATTACCACAAATCTGCCATTTCTACCACAAAATTTTTGTCTCCAATACAAAGAATCACAAATGAAAACCATGCACGAAATTGTAAATAATGCTCACTGAAAAGCATTGCCATGCAATAATGAACATGAAACATTGCCAAAACAAATTTTACTGCTTATATGAACACCATGCATTGTAAGGTTATAGCGTTCTCACACCTAAAGTTAAAACCTGATTTTAGAATTAAAACCATAATCAGCTGCTTTTGCGGTTGGTTGATTTAGTACATCAAAAACAATGTTGTATTATATAAAACCTACTTAAAACCAATTCAGAAAAGGTTTTAAGATGGTTTTAACACTATAATTTTGTATGGTAAAACCAGGTTTTAACTATGGTTTTGACGTTAAAACCAACTTTTGCATTAAAACCATTCAGTGTGAAAACACTATTATATAGCAAACTGCGTTAATGAAGTCAGCCTTTGTTTTCAATATATATTTGTTCAATTTCTTAATTTTGCATACGTATATAAAAGATTTCCGAACATCATAAATATCTCTACAATAGGAGTGTAATATTTTTAACAATATTAATATACATTTTTACTGGACTATTTGATATCCTACTCAATTTTTTTTCTACGCATGTGTCTACTTTATTTGTCCATAAGGGTGCATAGGCAGCATATTTACATACATAAAAGTAAATTTCATAATTTTTCGTTATGAAATCGGTTTTTTCGACCAGAATTAGTTGATGTTTTAAGTTTTAGAAACAATTTATAAGCGTTTAATTAAAATGGACTCTTTTTATAATCTGCCTCAAATTCCTGTTTGTTACCGTAAATATTTAAGTATTCATTGAATTCTGAATTTGTATTTTGGAATTCAAAATTATGCCTTGAAGCTAATGCAACATCCACTTCCAAATTTTTGTATTTCGAGCCAAGAATTATAAACATGCGTCGTATCCATACCCAAAAATGTTTTACATTAAAAATATTGAGAGCGTATAGAAATTATTTTTTAAATACTCTGCAACATTTTCTTCATATAAGCATTCAGCAATGTCTTTAAATGCTATTCTGAGGAAATCTGTGGAACATATTTGTATTACAACAAAATTGCATTTGTTAGTTTTGTTGGTACAAAACTTGTAGCGGGCAGATATATATTGTGGAGTCCCTTACTTTATTAAAAACTCTTATTGCGGAATTTATTAAAGCCTAACTCCAATCCACACAAACTCTCTTACGAATAGGCCATGGAATTTTTTTTCTATGCAATATTTATAAATAAAAATTAAAAATCCTTCAAGCTCCTCAGCATAATGACTTCTAAGAAGTGCTTCTGCTACTGGTAGCAAAAGTCCAGGTTCCTGGTCTTTTCTGATATGTGCTACTAAAGAGTAGAGTAATACCTGCTTAGGTGTACCCTCAAACTTCTTAACAACGCTTCCAGCAGCATCATACTACTATTTTTAATATAATCACAGCATGACTTATCTGCCCTCATTTTGTATATGTCAACAAACATGTCAGGATCCCTATCCATTTGTCTTTTACTTCATTTTCCTGGCGACTGCGAGTTTCTCTTGCAAATTTCCAATCTTCCTTAATTGTTTATTTTGTTTATAAATTTTTTTATTTCTCCAATTGGTTGCCTTCTTATTTTTTATTTCTTTTGTCAATGTTTTTTCTTCTAACTGCTCTCAATTGAATGTTCTTGTATCCAGAGGAATGATGCACTGATAACTTTGTTGCGTATATTTGTGTCTCTATAAAATCCTTGTTTATACTGATGGTTATACGAAATCTGGCACACCCGTATAGGAAATATAGACACGCGCATATAATTGCAGTTTCGTAAATGACTTGTTCCACCAATGGCTGCTGTAATTAATAGGACATGTATTATTAAAAATTTTAAAAGTTTCCCTAGCGAGATCCTCCAAGTATGGCACTGCGTCGTCAAATTTGTTTTTTCCAAAAACAAAAAAAAAAACGCTAGCTATGTAGGCATAGTTTACATTACAAAATTTGTAGCTGCCTACATAATAGTTTTTCTCGTACAATTGGGGGTATGTTTACAGACACCTTTTCCGATTTTGTTCAATATTATTTTACGTATAGCGCAATACATGTCTATACTGCCGCAACTGCTGTTTGAAAAATTTATTGTTTTTGTTGTGTGCACGCTAGTTAGTACCTTTGCAATCTTCGTAGAAGAAAACAAACTATCGGCAGAATTTCAAAAAATAAATTTATCTATAGTTTCAATATTTGGTGCAGAATTTTCTTTTTCTGAATTTTCATGCCGAGGAAAAATGTATTCATCGGATGGCAATTTATTGCTTTTAACATCTTGTGCAATTTTATTAAGAAAAAAGAAAAAACTTTGGATGAAAAGTTGGTATAAAAAACGAAATCAGTTTTCATATGAATACCTATTAAGTGAATTAAAATTTAAATGTAAAGACGATTATGGAAATTTTTACGCATGTGCTCTCAGACATTCTATGATCTTTTACACATGGTGCAGCCGTTAATAGAAAAACAAAACACGGTGATGCGGGAACCCATATGTGTTTGTCGTCAACATTATATGGCGACTGGGGATAAATATGAAGACCTCAAATTTATTACAGCAATTTCTCCAAGACCCCTTGGTTTAATTGTTATTGAAACATGCGAGGCTATCAATATATGTCATTTAAAATATATTAAGGTACGTATATTCTTTAAATAAAGTTCTACAAAAAGATTTTTCAACCAGACAATAAAAGTGCTTTGACTTACAGTAAACTCGTGATAATGTGAACAAAGTTTAATGGCTCTAAATTGTGAATAAAAATTTTGTCAACTTTTTAATCTTTATTGAACCAATCGTCTCACCTATTTAACATTACTTAAAGATAATTTGAAGTATTCTGTGAATAGAATAGGTTTTTGAAATCTGGTGCTTTTAACACGGCAATGACCCATAGCATGCAGGTGTGATTATTATACAACGTTCTTAAACAGCCCTATTCTCCTCTCCAATCATGTAATTTTTTATAAGTTCACTAGCTGACCCGGCAAACGTTACACAGTGTAAGATTTAGCCATTATAGGGAGACAGAATTAAATGTCTTGGAAAAAAATTATTCTAGACTTATGAATTTTGGTACAAGGTGTTACTAGGCCAATATGTACTATTGTCAAAAAAAATGGGCGACATTGGACCACTCCTATACAACTGCAAACATTTATTTCTGATATTATTCGCGTTGGATAATCAAAAAGTAAAAAATCAGTGAGTATACATGATAATGTTTAAAATATATAATAAGGAGGTAGAAGTAACATTTTACTTTTTTTTAATTTTTAATAATTTTTAAATAAGAATATATTTCATATGCACATACATACATAAGTAAGAATAAAATGTTAAAATTCATTATTTTCTTCTGGTATTTCTGGAAATTTAATAAATGTAGTACTTCAAGGGTCAATACTGTTCGTTTATATACATACAGGAGGTCTTCGCAAACTGTTAATATGTCGATCAGATGTTGTTAAAAGTTTTTTTTTACACGGCAAATCTCGGCAGATAATTTTATAGGTGCTTTAAAGTAGGTACTTTAGACATTCGTATAAAACTAATTTGGTTGAACCGTTATGAAGAAAAGAATTTATCGATTATAGAATTTTAAATTTTTTTTTTAACTTAACAAAAAGGGTAATTGTTTAAATGAAATAGAACGAAAAGAATTTTCCAGGTTCTAAAAGTAAATTAGGTAAAGTTTTTGCATTTTCTTATTATATATCAAGTACTTTTTCTGTTTCGGGGAGAATTGGGTAGAAGCTCCAAAATAAAATATTATTGTTGAACCACAGAAAAATACAATAAATATTATTAAATTGTAATCTTAAATATTTTACAAAAGAACGTACCTTCTGTTTGGGAGTTGATTGATGAATGAATAAAAAATTATTATTTTTTATTTTACAAATTGACAAGAGATTCACAGTAAAAAAGAAATAGTCGTATTTACACTACTTAATTCTATTAACCTTAAATTAGGGCGACCAGCGTAAACATCCCGCCCCCTTGCAAGGGTGCAAGAAGTAGAGACGGGGAGCTACCTGGCCAAATAGGAACGTTTTGTGACTATAGGGAAACAGGGCGTTGGAGCTGGCTTGAAGCAACATGTATCAGTGCTCCCATTCCAACGTAAAACCCAGACTTTTAGCGGTGCTGGCGTCTGACAATTTAAAAATACGGAATCTAGTGAATGTTCGGATAGCGTAAAAGAAAAGATGAATTATGTGATTTAAAAACGACAAAGGGTAAATAGTGACTAGTGGTTAGGAGGAGAATAAAATAGAGTCATGGTCAGCGAGTCGTCTAGGGAAGGGTATTACCCAATATCTCCCTCGTATTAGGTTTTAACCACGGGGTTCTATAATAATCAGCACCATTACGACATGGACCTAGATTCAAATCAGACGAATTGGACTGAGGTATTTTACCAGTCACAACCCAACCGAAAACGGTTTGTTGTGCGATCAAAGGGTTTTTGGATTCTTTTCGAACTCCAAAAAGCATTTTTTTAAGCACTCAGGGGTGGCTCCTACTCATGCAGTGCATTTTGCAGGTTTAGGAAAATAGGTTATACGAAGGTGGAAAGAGGGAGTAGTGTTTGTGGACATTTGATTTAAACTCAAGATGAGAACGGCAAGGAAACGAGTTTCTGCTAGGTGACTATAAAATGGCCAGTGCTATACCTTCACCGTTAGACAGTCTACAGCAATCGTCCCCAAGAAGCCCGCATCATAAGGTTATTTGTTTATTTATTTTTGTTGTTATTGTCTTATTAATATTTAAATTCTTGCGGTTAAGTGTATGTAATAGGTATGTATGTATGTAATAGGTTATTTTTAATAAATATTTCGTTTGATGGTATTGTTGTTTAAAAACTGTAATTCTTGACCGCGAAATTTTTATTGGTTTGGTTTGTTTGAATTTTGTTTTCTTCTTAATTTTAGCATTTTAGTATTTTTATGTTATTGTTTATGGATTATTTAAAATAATTGATCTGGTTTTTGTAAAAACAAATGCACGAGCAAAAATAGACGGACGAAATAAATTAGACGAACAGTGCGATTACATCTGCACACGACGGATGACAAAACACTACTCACTACTACATTATCTGGGAGTATATATCTCCACCCAATAGCAAATCCGTATGGGGATATTTAAATTCTCTTAACGGGAGTTCGGGTGCATCAAAATCAGCATACTTCGCTAGCGAGCATGTGGGTAACTGACCAGTAAGCTTTTAAACAACATATGCTTCCGTGGTCAATTTAAACGATGGATCAATAGGAAATCCTAGCGAAATAATACAAACTTTAGTAGAGTTTGCTACCACTGCTCCATTAAGGCCCAGAACAGTGGCAGCAGGTGCAGAATAGGTTGGAAGATCTAGCTTCCGTTGTAATTTTCGAGAGATGAAAGTAGCTTGAGACGCTGGGTCTATCAGAGCTGTCGCAGAAAGCATTGCGTGATTCAATTCTATATTTACTTGGGCAGTTCCTAACAGAACTGTTGAAGACGGCGTGGACAGTATACGTGTAGGAGAAGACCGAGGGATTTCTGGACAACTATGTGGGGTAGAAGAGTCAGCGGGGTTAGTTGCAGACCTCAGTTCCTCCCGAGGGTAAGATTCGATTCCATGAACTAACGAATGATGTTTTTGTTTGCAAATATAGCAAACATTTGAGCTCTGGCATCTCTTGAACTCATGCGAGGTTGCCAAACAATTTGTGCAGCATTTATGCTTTTTAACGGTTGCCAAGCGAGCACTAACCGTCATTCTCAAAAAGTCCGAACACAAACCAATGGCATGATTCTCACCGCAAATTGAACACTTTGTTTGTGTTATATTCGGAGCAATAGTCTCATAAGCTCTGAATTTTTGGGGGCTATCAGTTGCTTGGGTGAAATTGTGGCTGCTAATAATGTCCGAAACAGACTCCAGAGTTCGGTATCGGGCAGTCAGAAATTCATCCATTTTGCTCCACTTAGGTAGGTCTAAGCAAGGCCCTTGAGGCTGCTCCTAAACACCTAGGGTGTGTTCGGGAAGTTTTTTAGTTTTTTTTAGTTTCTATGCCTAAAAACGACAAATTCGATATTCAATAGTTAATTGTCCGTTGCAAACTTTTAATGGAAGGGCCAGATTCCTTAAATATGGAAGGGAGGTTGAAAAGAGTTTTCAATTGTGAATTGACTAATACTCTTTTATTCTCGTAACGATCGACGTTCAGAGAATGAACGGAATGGCCCTCTTGGGGAATAGATCGGACAAAAGTTTGGAAATCCGCGAAACGATTAAAATTCTTGCTAAAATAAGGTTTTACAATGCGATGGACAATAAATCTAAATGGAATGTGATTCGTGAAATAGGAATTAGTGGAAAATGTACTAAAATAGATTTTGATGTAGATGTGAATAAATTTAATGACCAGTTTGTACATTCAAGTGTTCCAACGGTAATCGGTGATATGTATGATGACCTTTGTTGTGTCCCTCCACAATACTCCTTTAGTTTTCGTTGCGTGGATCAGTTCGAAGTTTTGGAATGTATTTCAGCGGTGAAATCGAACGCAATTGTTTCCGATGATGTAAATCCTTTGTGTTACAAGAGGAATTTGCCTCGATAGCGATTCCCACGTGGATTTTAAATAAAGAAGAACCAATTTCAGGATAAAAATTTGATTTATTTCAAAAAAAGGTTTTCTATATTAAAATTCCTATAACAAACAAAGTTAATTAGAAATGATTTACAATTCAAGGAGAAAAAATATAAACTTACTATTTAGTATGGAAATCACTACTTCAATATTACAAAAATAAAATAAGAAATTTTTTCCGGACTGACAACCACCACGTGAAGCCGACTTAAATATATTGAATAGGTTTGGTTAGAAAACCTGACAAAAAATTAGCAAAAATGGCGCCACTCCGAAAATATTACTTACATTAAATCTATTGCAAACACTTTTGGTTAGCAAACTTACTAAACAAAGCTACTAATTTTAGGCGATTTTGCCAGTGGCGGCAACATTCCCCCCGCAGTATGACAAGAAGGTTCTTCGCCGTCATGCTCTTCATGGGAAGCCACGTCTAAAATCGCAAGCTTGGCTACAGGCCTTTCCAGTATTCCATGTAATGTAAGCACCTTAGCACTTCTTACCTGTCCATCTTTTGCCAATCTCGTTTCAATAACTTTTCCTCGAGGCCAAACATTGCGAGGAAAAGCGGAATCAACAATTAGAACTAAGTCCCCCTGACGCAAATTTTGACGTTTTTCGAACCATTTAGACCTACATGTTAACGTTGGCAAATATTCATCCAACCACTTTCGCCAAAAAATGTTCGCATATTGCTGTGATATTAGCCAATTTTGTTTCAGCACTTGTCCGCTGTCGCTACAGGAAGACATTGGCTTTAGTCCACTGGAACTTCCCAATAAAAAGTGATTTGGAGTGATTGCTTCAGCAGTTTAATCATCAATAGGGACATATGCAAGAGGCCTAGAATTTATAATATTCTCGACTTCGATCACCATGCTTAACAGTAATTCATCGTGTGGTGCTCTTGAAGGCATTATTTTGTACAGCACTGTTTTTACAGAACGAACTAGTCGTTCCCAGGCACCTCCCATGTGGGAAGAGGATGGTGGGTTAAAGCTCCATTTTGTTGTGGCACTTGTAAAAGTTTTAACAAATATATTACTATCCACATCTTTTAAAGCGTCACGTAGCTCTCGTTCTGCTCCGATAAAGTTGGTTCCATTGTCGCTATAAAATTCTATTGGTATTCCTCTACGTGACATAAAATTACGAATAGCTAATATACATGAACTAGTAGTAAGTGACTATGAAATTTCAATATGTACCGCTCTTATTGTTAAACAAGTGAAAAGGACACCATATCTTTTTTCTCTGTGGCGATTCACTGTCACTATAAATTGTCCGAAAAAATCAACGCCTGTGTAACTAAATGGGGCTGTATATGCGGAGATTCGAGCTCTAGGTAGTTTCGCTATTTGAGGAACTTGTGGTACGGCTTTGTAAACTTTACACCACTGACATTTCCGAACAACAGATTTATATGTGACTCTAAGTTTAGCGATGGAGTATTTTTGACGAATTTCATTGATAACGGTTTCATGGTTAATATGGTAATATTTCTGATGATAATATAAAATTATAAGCGTTGTTATGTAGGATGTTTTTGGTAAAATTACCGGTCGTTTCTGTTCTAGGGGGATGTTTGCATTATCAATTCTGCTATCTATTTTCAAAACACCATCTTCATCCAACAATGGAGATTTAGTATATATGTCACTTTTCTTTGGGATGAACTTTCCAGATTTAAGACATGAAATTTCCATAGAATACGTTTCATTTTGTGCTTGACGGAATAAATAACTTTGCGCCGTTCGCAACCCTTCTTGTGTAAGAGCAGTTTTTTTATGATTTTTTGTTTTACAATTAAAAATAAAACGAAAGACATAAGCGGTTGATCGTAACATACGATTCCATTTATAAAAACGAGTAGGTGTCACTAAGAATTCCGTTGAAGAAATTATAAAATTTTGATGAACCATCTCTTCAGTAGTATGTTCTTCATGAAATTTTGGACTTGGCCACTTATTTTCGACTTCGTAAAGGAACTCCGTACCTATAAACCATCTGCTAGAAGCATTAATTAAAGGAACTCGAGTCCACTTGGTAGCTTCATCTGCTACATTTTGTTTAGTTGGGATCCACTGCCAGTCGTTTGCTGATGTTAGCTCTAGGATTTCTGTTACGCGAAACGCTACAAATTGGGTATATTTTCGGTGGTTGGAATTATTCCAACTTATAACCGTTTTTGAATCTGTCCAAAAGAATTATTTGCAGATTTTTATTGTATGATTTTCACAAATGTAGTTTGAAAATCGTGCTCCTATCAGGGCAGCCATTAACTCAAGACGAGGGACAGATGTAATTTTAATGGGAGCAACTCTAGTTTTGGACCCGATTAATGAACAAAGTACTGTTTTGTTTTTCACCAAACGAAAATAGCACACTGCAGCGTATCCATCCCTGCTGGCATCTACAAAGGTATGTAGTTGAACTTCAACCCCTTCGTAAGAGGGCAGCGAACGTAGGTAACAACGATGAATTTTTATATTCTCGATGGAGGGCAAAACTTTTACCCACTGGCTCCAATTGTCAGCTAGATTTAAAGGAATTTCTTCATCCCAGTCTACCTTAGTTCGCCATACCTCTTGAAGAAGAATCTTAACGTACATGAATATGTTGCCTATTAGTCCTAACGGATCGTAAATTGACATAACTAAGCGAAGAATTTCACGTTTTGTTGGTATTTTTTCAGTAGAAAATATATCAGTAGCTTTGAGCCAAGAAGATATCTTAAAAGTTATTACATCGTCTTGATACTCCCAGAAGACACCTAGAACCTTTTCTATATTATTATTCCCAGTTAAATTCAAACATTTTTCTTCTTTGGTACTTTCAGAAATAGAATCTAAAACGCAAGTGCTATTAGAAAGCCAATTTCTAATATTAAATCCACCTTGCTGATGAATATATTTTATATTTTTTATCAAATCTACAGCTTCTTGTGGCGTATCAACAGAATATAATAGGTCATCCACGTAATGATTTTCTATAATTGTTTTATAAGCCGTAGGAAATTTTTTTTCGAATTTTTTGGCATTTAAATTTTTTATATATTGGGAAATGCTAGGAGCACAGGTAGCTCCGAAAATTATTACATCCATAACGTAAATATCTGGTTCTTTGGCTTCGTTACAGTCACGCCACAGAAATCTTTGGACATCCCTGTCTTCTGGCCGTATAAAAATTTGGTGGAACATCTCCTCGATGTCCCCACATATAGCGATTGCTTTTTGCCGAAATGAAAATAAAATAGCTACCAGCGATTTAATTAAATCAGGTCCCTTCATAAGGAATGAATTTAAAGAAACGCCGTTCGTTTTAGCCGCTGCATCCCACACAACACGTGCTTTTCCCGGCTTATTTTTATTAAAAACAGCAAAAATCGGTAAATACCACACCTTACCACGGTTAATACTGAGCTCATCTGTTTCTAACTTACGTATATATTTTTTTGATAAATATTTCTCCATCGTATTTTTAAAGATATCAAAAAGGTCTTTATTTTGTTTTAATTTACGCTCAAGGCATAACAAACGTTTCAAAGCCATATTGTAACTATCAGGTAAGTTTAAAACATCAAATTTCCATAGCAAGGGACTTTCGTAATGCCCATCTTCTCTTTGTAGTGTATACTCCCTTAACAACCTAAGCGCCCTAGCTTCATCTTCACTTACAAGTAAATCTTTGCAACATATCCCGATACTCTCAAAAGAATAAAAACTTTTCACTAAATCTTCTAAGCGTTGCTGATCTTCGTTGCAATTACAAATATAAAAATTAAAATTCTTACTTGGTTTTGAATTTTCGCCAACAGCGCCATAAATCATCCATCCAATCCTTGTGTGGACAGCAACAGGTTCGTGGGGAGACCCTTGGCGTATTTTGTTTGATATACCCAAATCAAAATGATTTAAACCAATTAAAATCTTTGGCACGGCATTAAAATAGCTTTTAATTGGCAAATTTCTTAAGTGAGGAAATCTCTCAGAAACCTTTTCATAATTTAAAGATTGTGACGGCAAATTTAATGACGTCACTGTATTCACATTAATTTTAATATGTTTTTTATTTCCACCAGAAATTTTAATTGTTAGTTGTTTTGAATTGTTTTCGCATCGTTCAATGTCACCAGTCCATTTAAGATAGAGGGGGTTAGCTGTTCCAGTCACTTCTAGTTCCTTCATTAATGATTCATCCATTAAACTTATGGATGAACCTTCATCTATGAAGGCAAAGGTTTCTATTGTTTTATTTTTACCAAAAACTTTTACGGGTATTATTTTAAACAGCACTTGTTTTGTTTCACCATTATGTGTATTAATAACTTCACTATTTGACGTTTGCTTACAATCATTTTCTTTATTTACAACTTTGTTGCTGTCTATTGTAGAAAAACGGTGCAATAAGGGATGATGATAATATTCGCAATCTTGCTCACCACACTTTACTCTCTTTTTACAATCACCACTGTGTTTAAACAAACAAATTTTACATAGTTTATGTTGCCTTACGATATCCCATTTTTCACCATGAGACAGAGAAATAAACTTTTCACACTTTGCTATTGATTTACATTTGTTGTTTTTGCAAACAAAACACTTACGATCATTACTGTGGGTATTAATGTATTTCGTTTTGTTATTTGTTTTATCTCTTTTGTTGTTTGATACGTTCTCAACTGTTATACAGCTGGCAGAGATTCCTATGTTGAATATCCAATTTGAAAATTCATACAAGTTGGGATTTTTATTTTGATTTATCAGCTGTAATTTATGTGTGCCCCATTGCAATTGATATGATGGTGGTAATTTTTGCAATAATTCGTGAAGAAGAGAAGAGTTATTAATTTCATCAAGTAAATTTGTGGCTTCTATGGTTGCAATTAAACTTTTAACATTAACAGCAAACGAAGTAAAAGAAGGTAGGTTGTTTTCATTAACGCAGGGAGTGTTTTTAATACGATTTTTAATAGAATTAACTATTTTTTCAGGTTGCCCGTACATCAATTTTAGTATTGACATTACCCAAGATACGTTTGAAGGATGTATCAAAATGTGTTGTACACTGTGAAGTGCGTCTCCACTCAGAGATTTTTGCAACCTTATCAAATTTTCAGCATCGGTTAGTCCACATATTTTGGTTGACCATTCAAAAGTAGATGAAAATAAAGGCCATTCTTCTGGTTGGCCGCTAAAGAGAGGCAGTTCTTTTGGTAATGAATTTCGAGCCTGGAGCTGACTTTGATGCAACGGCGAAGAAAAATTACTACCGTTGAATAGATTTTGTGTTGGGCCTATTGAAAAATTATTCGAGGTGTTTGGCAAATGAAGAGGAGGAAACTGTTGAGTTGTATTATACTGTGGCGCATTTTGATGCGAATTAAATTTATTATTTGATAATGCGGTGGAAGCGAGAGGTGGGACTTTATTTGCTGTGAAGCATTGGGATTGCACTTGCCGTGAAAATCCGCTTGTAGGGATGCGACTAAACGTGTAAATTGGTTCGGCAGTAAACGTTGACCGTATGGCGGTGGTGGAAGACGGCTTATTGGATGTAGCACTATTTATTGGTGTGTAGCAATAAGAATTTTTATTTTCTGTATTAGTATTTTTATTTACGACTGTGTTAAATGTAGATGGAAAAGTAAAATTTGTATGGGGCGAGGGGCCTGTCTTGTTTTGGTTTGTTTTATTTGAGATTCTATTTTCAGCCGACTTTTGAGGAATTGGCGCTTCATTTGTTGGTGAGTCCGGAGGATTAGGAAGTTCGTTTAGCCAGTTACGGATGGAAATTGATCCGTTGGAGGATGCATTACTTTGACGATCTTGTTCGTGTTGATGAATTAATTTATACTTTTTATTTACAAACTCCATTGAAACTGCTCGTTCTTCCTCTAGGCGTTGCAACTCAATTTCTAGCAAACGGCTTTGAGATTTATTGGAGCTCTTAGATGTTTGTGATGAAATACTTTTCACGGATGCAGGTGTAGTATTACATGTCGATGAGGAAATGCACTTTTTGCATTTATAGGTTAGGTCTAAATTATTGTTCGGTGTGACATTTACACACAATTTATGATAATTTTTATGGCATTGTATGCAAATTATCATATTTTTGTCAGGGGGATTTAAGCAGATGGGACAATGTTGTTGATTCATTAAATCCATTTGTACTTACTTTGAAATTGGCAATAGGACGTTATAAGGTTATAGGCGATCAGAACAGAAAATTGGTGATAATCCACAGAAGAATGTTGACCACAAAGCAAATTTTTAAGATCCACTGAAGACTGTTAACCAATAAATAGAATTTTAAAATGTTACAAGAGGAATTTGCCTCGATAGCGATTCCCACGTGGATTTTAAATAAAGAAGAACCAATTTCAGGATAAAAATTTGATTTATTTCAAAAAAAGGTTTTCTATATTAAAATTCCTATAACAAACAAAGTTAATTAGAAATGATTTACAATTCAAGGAGAAAAAATATAAACTTACTATTTAGTATGGAAATCACTACTTCAATATTACAAAAATAAAATAAGAAATTTTTTCCGGACTGACAACCACCACGTGAAGCCGACTTAAATATATTGAATAGGTTTGGTTAGAAAACCTGACAAAAAATTAGCAAAAATGGCGCCACTCCGAAAATATTACTTACATTAAATCTATTGCAAACACTTTTGGCTAGCAAACTTACTAAACAAAGCTACTAATTTTAGGCGATTTTGCCAGTGGCGGCAACACTTTGTTTTTGAAAGTTTGGATACCTAGACTTTTGCCATATTATACCCACTTAATCAATACAGTGCTAACTAAATCTACTTTTCCTGATGAATGGAAACTAGCTAAGATCCTTCCCATCCCCAAATCAAACAATGAGTTTAGGCCAATTGCCAATCTTATTTTTTTGTCGAAGGTAATGGAAAACATTATAGCCAGACAGATCAATGGTTATCTGGAAGGTCACAATTATTTAACAGTCAGTCAGTCAGGTTTCATGAAAGGTAGGAGTTGTACTACCGCTCTATTAAATGTAGTTGAGGATCTTAGGTTGGAGCTAGATGTAAATAGTGTAGCGTTTTTAGTTCTTCTCGATCACACCAAGGCTTTCGATACAGTCAATCATAAAATTTTATTGAATAAGCTCCAGAAGCTGTTTAATTTTTTTAATTCTGCCGCTAGTCTAATTTTTTCTTATTTGTTGGATATATGTCAGAGATGTCAGAGGGTTCATTTAAATGGGAATATTTCTTATTCGCTTAATATTTGTAGAGGTGTTCCTCAGGGATCAATACTGGGGCCACTGTTGTTCTATATGTATATTAATGATGTTTTGGTTGACTGCCGTGTTCATATGTATGCGGATGATGTGCAGATTTATTCCAGTACTCGTAAGGAGAATATTGTTTACACTCTATTAACCGTGATTTGGATAGGATTGACAGTTGACATTAATGCCCCAAAGTCCAAATGTTTAATGCTTTCGAAGACCAATGTTTCGTTTGCCATACCTGGATTGAGTATCAGCGGAAATAAAATTGACTATGTCCAGTCTGCTACCAATCTAGGTATTGTATTTAATGCCAGATTATCGTGGTCTGGCCATATAAGTGTCGTTGTTGGCTGAATATACAGCATGCTATGAAATTTATGGGCTGTCATAGATTCAACTCCTTTTGCCTTTCGAATGCAACTTGCTAAAACTTATTTGATTCCTGTGCTATTGTATGGGTGCGAAATTTTTGCAAACTGCGACAGTAATGACAACCGGAAACTAAACTTGGCATACAACAATATAGCAAGATACGTCTTTCTTAAAGGTCGCCGGGATCATATTTCTCATTTAGCGTATCAGATATTTAGTGTGAAATTCGATAATCTTTTGAAAATTAAATGCGTCACTTAATGTCATAAAATTATTAATACGGGACAGCCGGAATATTTAGTCGGTCATGCCGGGGCATGAAGATTATTCAACAACGTTACAGGACTCTTCTGTCACAGCGACAGTTCTTTATACACACCACTAGTCTCTGGAATTCCCTACCAAATTACATCCAAATGTTAGGCAATGCAAACGCGTTCAAAAAGGTGTTATTTAAATTGTTCTCTTAATGAAAATGTTACGTTCTTAGCATATTTATTATATCGGTTAAATATTTATCCTTACTTTCTTATAGCATTTTCAGTTTAAATTAAACATTTTTCAAAATAAATGAAACCTTTTTCAAAATTAACGAAACCTTTTTCAGATTAAACGAAGCTCTTTTCAAATTAAACGAAACCTTTTTCAAAATAAATGAAACTCTTTTCAGAATAAATTAAACTTTATTCAAATTCAATTAAACATTTTTCAAATAGAATTAAACCAGTTGTAGAATTTGTAGGTGTTTTGTAAATAATTAAAGTTATATTTAAAATCATATTATTTACATAGAACATGAACTAACCACTTGTTATTACTAGCTTTTAAGTTAGATCAGTAAGCTTTGTAATTATTATTATTTTTTATTTGCAATTTTTTTTTACAGATTACTGTAAATGACCTATTGTTCTTGGTGTCTGATAACGGTTGGATTAATTTCTTTATTTGATAATTGGACATTCAAAGTCAAAAGTTGAAAATGAGTGATTTAGAAGAAACAGAAGTTAGTGGAACAATAAGAAGAATGATTATAAAATCGCGGAAGTATCTCGTATAACGTCAGTAAATATAAACACCACTAAAACTATTATTTCGCGATATAAAAAAAATGACTGCAAACTAGTGGAACTTCCTCGTGGGAAAAATAGGTATAAAATTAATTCCCCAAATCCTTCAAAAAATTGAGACGATTGCGGAGAGTGAGCCGGGAATAACTTTGAGAAATATTCGCAAAAAGTTATTTGAACAATTTAATGTAACGCATGCATTGTCTACAATTTTCAACGGATTAAAAGAACTTAAAATAACGCTGAAAATGGCTTCCATCGAAATGGACCGTATGTCTATAAGGCAGTATGCCTCAGAATTTGCAATTTGGTCTCCTCAACAAAAAGAGAAAATGATTTTTATAGATGAGTGCGGGTTTAACTTACATTTACGGTGTTCACAAGCACGTGCTAAGGTAGGTGAAAGAGCTCATGTTGTTGTGCCAACCGTAAGGGGAAGGAACGTTACTTTAATTGCTGCGATAAATAATGCTAGTGTTGTTTAGCATAAAGTTGTTTCCCTTTACACTGTAAATTCAGCTCGTTTCCAAATATTTCTTAGGGAGCTCCTGGATAAAATTGAAAGCAGCCCAGAGTTACAAAATTCATTTTTAATTATGAATAATGCCAGAATCCATAAAACCCAGGAAATTCGAAATATAGTGGATAATAGTGACTGTACACTTAAATTTTTACCACCTTATTGTCCTATGTTGAACCCGATAGAGAAAACATTTTCTAAGATAAAATTCCACGCCCGATCATTGTTTAGTGACATTACCACAGAGCATAACATAGTAAGTGTAATTGAGGAAAGTGTCGCACAAATTAATCAAAATGATTGTGCGAAATATGTTTTGGATATGATCATGAAATTCCTAAAGCGGTCAGTGCACAAATTCTTCATTAATTTTAACAAGTATTATATAAAAATGAATATGTTTGTTTTCTATTAAATTCTATAACTGGTTTAATTTAATTTGAAAAATGTGTGATTGAATTTGAATAAAGTTTAATTTATTCTGAAAAGAGTTTCAATTATTTTGAAAAAGGTTTCGTTTAATTTGAAAAAAGTTTCGTTTAATCTGAAAAAGGTTTCGTTCATTTTGAAAAAGGTTTCATTTATTTTGAAAAAGGTTTAATTTAAACTGAAAATGCTATATACCGATTTTTGTAAATATTTCTTTTTTATATTTTTAGAATTCTTTATTTTTGTAACTTTTTTATTTCCTTTTTATTTCTGTAGTATTGTTAGTTTTTCGAAATTGCTTTAAATTATATTTCTACTTAAATTTAATATTTTAATTAATTTGTTTTTTATACTAATTTGTTACTTTTACTTAATTTCTTATATTTCATAATTTTTATTATTTTTTATGTTTTATATCTTATTGATCCTAAGCATAGCACTATAACCCTTAAATGCTCATGGACGCGGATTGTGCTTAAAATATATATGTTATGTAGTTTTGTGATAAAAAAAATAAACTGCGTCCTCCTTTTTGTAATAAAAAAAAAATTTAAGTGGTATTTTTTAAAAAAACTGGTTGTGTCTTAGAAGATACACTGAGCACTTTCCCTATTATAGTTTCCAAACAAAAGTACATATTAAAAACATATATAAATGAAACAAATTTAATTGTGTCAAATATTTTTATTTAGGCAAAGTTAAAAACAATAATATAACATTTTAATAATTCATACATACAATAAAAATAGAGGATAATAATAAAAAAAACTTTACAATTCATAAAATATAACATCTAATTGTGATGGTACTTATAAAAACAATTTTTTTCTGATGTTAAACATAAATTTACCTTGCATTTGGTGCAAAACATTCTTGTTTGTCTTGAGCAGTTTGGTAGTTTGCATCTCGCTTTTTTATCCATCGTACTCCAGTGATCCCTCATATCGAGTCTGGTGTCCTATGGAGGTTCTTTTTGAGCATTTAGTTTTCGGCGTTTTTTCTCAAGTTGACTTTCAAGAGTAGTTCGTCCACGCTGGCAAGAAGCTTTTGTGTTGCAACGAAACAGAGCGTCAGCTACTACCAATTTAAAATCAATAAGTCTCATATTCAGTACTTTTTCGTCTTTATTTATCCGTCTGTGTAGTATCCAAGCATTTACACAAGTCATATCAAGAAGATGATAAAATATTCGATTGGTCCACTTTCTGCTTTTAATCATGATTTTGTGGCGGCTGTCCATTAAATCGATTCCTCCCATATGACAGTTATACTCTTTTATAATTTGTGGGCATGGAATATTTTTTGTTGTTTTGTCTTTTTATCAAATCTCTTTATTGTTACAGGTCCCTTATCTGGATTTTTACTATCCAATATACGTTTAACCCCAACGTAAGTCGAAACCAGGTTAACAATTCTGTTGTCTTCCCATGACAATGATGTTATGTCCATGCCATAAATATTACAAACAAATTCCTGACTCGTTCCTCGTTCATATTTCATCATTACTTTCTCATCGGGGAGCTTACAATTTTTGATTCGGTTGCGTCGAATTGTACCTACTGAAAGTATACCTTGTGAACGCAAATACACCAACAACGGTATTGTTGCATAAAAATTACTTTGACAATTTTAATTTACTACATAATTTTTAAATCTAGGTACTTCACGAAGTAGGCGCATAACTATATTCGCAGAAGGTTGAAGATCCGGTTCTCCTTCAGCACAAATTTCATTTGATCCACTATATATTTCAAATTACATATCCCATTGCATCGCACATAACATAAAATTTAAAGCCCCACTTTTTGGGTTTATTATGCATATATTGCTTCATATAACTACCAATTTTCGACGAGCACATCTGCTTGTCCACACATAACCTGCTCAATTTTGGAACGGAGGCAAAATTTCTATTGAGAGATTCAATCTGATCAGATAAAATCTATCTCGATTAGGATCATCTTGAGAAGGCTTTTTATCCTTATCATTAAAATGAATAATTTCTCGAATTTTTTTGAAGCGTCTCCAATTCTTTAATATTGTCTGGAAGACTTATATCTCCCCCAAATTTAACTTGCTCTTCTTTAAATTGGAGGTTACCCTTTTTCCACAAAACCTTTTTAAATTCGGAAGACTTGGGATTTATATTTACACCACTCACTGAATTCAGAAGAAAATGTAGACCAAACATTTATAGGTTTTTAAAGAAGACGTAGAAGGCATTAAATTGAGCTCTTCTGATTGTTCGTAATGTTTACTCACGTCCATATCCTGATCATCATTTTGACAAAGGAGTCATGTATAGATCCTTCAAGTTCAATTTCTTCGTCAGATTCAGAGTCGAGATGTTTTTAAAGAATTAGTTGCATTTTAGACGTTCCCTGTGTGTATTTGCTCTCTTGTTTTTTCAATTTCTAATTATCGGAGTAAACAATCAGAAAGAAAATCATCGCTATTGCATAGCAATTCGCGTACTTCTTCATCCGTCAACTTTCCTTTTTTGCAAGATCTTTTAAATTCTGACATACCTCAAAAATATCCTTAAAATAACACAAAGTCAATGGAAATAAAAAATAAAGAAACTATATTGCACGATAACCAATATATGATTGAAAGCAGTCAACCTGTTTCTTCAAATTTGGAAAAAATATAATTTTCAACTTTGATGTTTCAGCAATCAGAGAATTCAACATTTTTTTCTTTGAAATAAATTTTAAATATAAGACTGAATATTTCTGAATGAGATTTTATTGTTTTTCATCTATTTATTTTCTAAATAGAACAGTGAGAATTTTTTCTTTGGTTGTATCTTGAAAGAAACCCTGAGCATTTAAGGGATAACTTATAAAATTAAAATCTTGTTGTGTTATGTTAATTATAATAAATAAATAAATAAATAATTAATTCTAGAAATAAAATTCTAGAAATTTCTTAAATTTCTCTCCATATTTATTGGCTTAGAGGTGTCTTATTAATTTTTTTACCGCTGAATTGTTGGAAAAAAAACAAAAAAGTAATGTCAATAATGAGGATTGACAACACGCGCAGAAAACTGTTTACTTTACAAATTTCCATAATTGTTGCGGAAAATCCACAAAAAATTCCAATATGGCTGTCTCTTTAAACCTGCAAAGACAGAGCTCAAATTAAATATTCTGTTTTGGCTTGATCCGGGTCGTTAAGGACCAAATGTTTCTGGGGGAATTGGGTAGAAGCTCGAAAATAAAATATTATTGTTGAGCCACAGAAAAATACAATAAATATTATTAAATTGCAAAATTAAATATTTTACAAAAAAACGTACCTTCTGTTTAGGGGTTGATTGATGAATGAATAAAAAATTCTCTTTTCTTTATTTTACAAATTGACAAGAGATTCACAGTAAAAAAGAAATAGTATTTACACTACTTAATTCTATTAACTTAAAATTAGGGTGACCAGCGTAAACACTTTCATATTGGATAAAAATATTTACTCAAATTGAAACTCAAAAAAACGAGTTGTCCAGCCAGATTAGCAAAATATTACACTATGCGTTGTTTTGTCATATAAAGTTTTTCTAGAGAATATTTTGATTTGTACTGACTATGAAACTATTTGCACCAAATTTAGAAACTCCTGATATTACCATTCTAAAGACATACAAAAATTATAATTATTAGAATTGATTTTTATTTAAATTTCATATAAAATTCATTAAAACAACTAGCTTCAAAATATATTCAACATCTTTATGAGATGTACAAAAAAATTGATTTAAAAAAAATTATTAAAAAAAGAAATAACTTAAAAAATATTTCAACATATTTATAAGATACTCAAATAAACATCAGTCTGAAAAAGTCTAAAAAAGCGAAATTTGGGAATTATATAATATCTGACTATTGTTATGACCTGCCTCAGAAGGTACTGGTAATTTGGGAATTAGTAGACGTTGTGTCTTCAATATATAATGTCTGACTATCGTTATGACCTGCTGTAGAGAAGGTATTGGTAATTTTGATTGGCATTTCATAGATATTGCAGTATCGTCAGTGAACGAAATATTTCTCACATTATTATTCACTGGTGTTGAACTACTTCTGCTTAATATAATTGGTGTTTTAACATTTATTTTGAGGAAGTTTCTGTGCAGCGTACCCATCTGTCCTTCGAATAAAGTCGCCTCAATAAATTTTTCGCAAAGCAACCTTTGGTCTTTACTCATCCTATTTAATTTGACAGCCCACGAATCGCTTATTGCAGTAAATTTGTGTTTTTCATTAGACGAAAATCTTTTTGCGGCAATTTCTAATAAGGCTTCTTTTTGACTGTTTTCAGTATAGTTTCTTTGCGTGAATTCTGAAATGAAAATAAATCAATAATTTTTTTACTTACAGATGCCTGAAGAAGAGACTGAATGGAAAGAAATACCCAGAGGTTTTTATGAAAATTGGGATTTTCCTAATTGTATTGCAGCGATCGACGGCAAACATATTGCTATTAAAAAGCCACCCGAAAGCGGTTCACTTTTCTACTATTACAAAAACATTTTTAGTATTGTGCTAATGGCAACTTACTTACTTACTTACTAAATTGGCCATAACAACCCGTTTATCGGATTTCGGCCTGCCGCAACACATCCTTCCAGGCGCCTCTGCTTCGTGCGCGCCTACGCCAGTTGGTCACACCAATCGATGACAGGGCTTCCTCGATTTGGTCCTTCCAAAGGATGCAAGGTCGTCCTCTTCGCCGACTTCCGCAGATTCCCGCATCAAATACCCGTCTCGCCGGCGCATCCTCCTCCATTCGAACGACATGGCCGAGCCAGCGCAGCCGCTGGATATTAATACGCTGTAATACGCTGTTAATACGCTGTCCATGTCGTTGAGGAGCTCATACAGCTCACTGTTGTATCGGATACGGAAATCATCGCCAACTCGCACTGGACCGAAGATATTGCGCAGTACTTTTCTCTCGAACACTCGTAAGGCCGCTGCATCTGTACTTAATAGGGTCCATGCCTCTGCGCCATAAAGAAGCACGGGTAGGATGAGTGTCTTGTAGAGTGTTAGTTTTGTCGTACTAGAGAGGTCTCTGCTACTCAATTGCTTATTGAGACCATAGTAGCACCTGTTGGCAAGAGTGATCCTGCGCTTGATCTCCAGACTGACATCATTTCTGGTGGTAACGGCGGAGCCAAGATAGATGAATTCCTTGACCGTATCAAAAGCATAGTTATCGGCCGTAATCTGAGAATCAATACGCCGCGCGTCTCGAGTCGTCGATAACATATACTTTGTTTTGCCCTCATTTACTGCCAAACCTATCTTGGTAGACTCGCGTTCAATAGCACTAAAGGCAGCAGTAACATTTCGCTTCGTACGCCCTATGATGTCAATGTCGTCGCGTACGCAAGCAACTGGACACTTTTTTAAAAAATAGTGCCACTGCGATGCACTCCTGCTTTTCGCAGAACACTCTCCATGACGAAGTTGAAGGGGTCGCATGATAAGGGGTCGCCTTGTCTGAAACCTCGCACGGTATCAAAAGGATCGGAGAGGTCCATTCCTACCTTGACGGAGCTACAGGAATTGCTCAACGTCATTCTGCATAGCCTTATCAGCTTCGCAGGTGTACTGAGCTCAGACATTGCGGCAAAAACACGATCCCTTATGGGGCTATCGAAGGCAGCCTTATAGTCGACAAAAAGATGGTGTGTGCCGACTTGTTTCTCGTGGGTCTTTTCCAGGATTTGGCGTAGTGTGAAGATCTGGTCGATGGTGGACTTGCCAGGTCTGAAGCCGCACTGATAAGGTCCAATCAGTGTTTTGACGAGTGGCTTCAGTCGTTCACACAATACGCCTGTAAGAACCTTATATGGGATAGGGAGAAGGCTTATACCCCTATAGCTGGCGCATATAGTAGGGTCTCCCTTTTTCAGGACAGGACAGAGGACACTGAGGTTCCAATCGTTAGGCATACTTTCCTCTAGCCATATTTTGTAAATAAGCTGGTGCATGTGCCCTACCAACTCATTACATCCGGTCTTAAACAATTCAGCGGGGAGGCCATCAGGACCTGCCGCTTTATTGTTTTTAAGGCGCGTAATCGCGACTTTGACCTCTTCATGGCTAGGCGGCGGAAACTCCACGCCGTCATCATCGATCGCGTTCGGAACATCATCTCTAAAGGCGGTATTGGTGTCGTCATCGCCTTGTAGCAGAGTAGAGAAGTGTTTCCTCCATAACCTCAGTACTCCCTGCGGATCTGTTACTAAGTTTCCATTTTCGTCCTTGCAGGAAGACGCTCCGGGTTTATAACCCTCGGTTAGACGCTTAACCTTTTAATAGAATTTTCGAGCGTCATTCCTACATCTATACATCTCGACTTCCTCACGCTCACGCCTTTCCTGCTCCCTCTTCTTGCGTCTGAAAAGGCGTCTCTCATCCCTTCCCTTCTCTCTATAGTTCTCGACAATGGCTCGCGTAGCGGCTGACTGCAACGTTTTCTTGTATGCGGCGTTTTTCGCTGCAGTTGCCTCGCGACACTCCTCATCGTACCATTGATTTCGTTGGGGTGGGTGTTCGAAACCAAGGACTGTTTCCGCAGTAGTGCGCAAGGAGAGGGAGATGTTGGCCCACAGTCCGCCAATGTCGTTGAGATTAGATGGGGAACGACGGAGCTTATCCGAGAGTTGAGCGGAGAACGCCTCAGCTGTCCTTTGTGATCGCAGCTTCTTAACGTCCAGCTTTCGCAATGCACTAGAGTGCGCAGACCTCGAAGCGCTAATGCGCAATCGAAACTTGGCTGCGACAAGGTAGTGGTCCGAGTCGATGTGCGCACATCTAGTACACTGGATACGTGCCTTCCGTCTATCACAATATGATCGATCTGGTTAGATGTTGACCGATCAGGGGACATCCATGTGGGCTTGTGAATGTCGAGATGTTGAAACTTAGTGCTACATACTACCATGTTACGCGCCGCGGCGAAATCGATCAGCCTCATACCATTGGAGGTAGTGTTTGCGTGGAGGCTGAACTGTCCGACAGTGGGGCCAAAGATGCTTTCCCGCCCGACACTTGCATTAAAATCCCCGAGGACGATTTTGGCGTCATGGGCCGGGCACTTATCGTATACGTCCTCGAGTTTAGCGTAGAAGGCATCCTTAACCACATCGTCCTTTTCTTCCGTCGGGGCGTGAGCACATATTAGGCTGATGTTACGGGTGCTAGAATGCCATCCAGGAGGGGCCACGAGGAGGCTGCGTGTCAACTTGAATACAGCAAGACAAGGATCGTCCTGGTGGTCGCCACGTTGACCACAATCAGAAACTTTACCTTGTTTGCATGCATCCCTCCCTCCCTCTAATGGCAACTGTCAATGCAAATTATAAATTTATAATAGCAGATGTTGGCACGAACGGAAGTATTTCTGATGGTGGGGTTTTAAAAAATACGGATTTTGAGAAGGAGAAGGACTTTATATAGATTATTGCCAATTCCACGACCAACTCTACTGCCATATTGCGACAAGAAATTGCCATACGTTTTCGTTGGGTACAATGCTTTCCAAATACAAGAAAATTTAATGAAACAATTTTATTTGTAAGGAACGCATTTTAACCTACAGGTTGAGTAGAGCTCGCAGAATTGTGGAAAACCTTTTCGGAATTTTGGCATCAAGATTTGGCGTTCTACGGTTATTTAACCATTGAAGTGGCGCCAGAAAAAGCTCAAACAATGGTTTTAACTTGTTGTTATCTGCATAATTTTCTGCTTAAGAAGCAGGCATATATGTTTGAAGAGTTAATAGGCAAATAATGTACCAGCTCAGGTTATTTACATCAAGGAGCATGGCGAGAAAGCACCAACCTGAATGCATTAGAATATATAAAAATAAGAAAATCTTCAAATAAATCGAAAGAAATTCGTGACGCTTTAGCTGATTATTTTATAAATGAGGGTGCAGTGCCATGGCAAACAGTTTTTAAAATAATAACTGCATATGTAAAACATATGTACATATATAAATGTAAAAAAATAAAATTGAAATTTTATTAAAAATTTTTTTTTAATTTTTTTGTACAACTTATATTTGCTATTGTGCTTTTTGAGGTGCAATGTCATTCAGGAACTGCATTTCAGAATAATAAAATAAATTTGGGTGTTGCAAGTCATTCACACTGGCACCACATTGCTGGAAAAAGTCAGCATTTTTTTAAACTTGCCTTTCATGCGACCTTGCGTTTCATACGTGTGTCAAAAAGTATATTCAGTTTAGTTTTTTGTGACAAGTTACACAAGAAAACGCATAGAATGCATAGAAAGCATCAAGTAAGTTTACTGTCTACTTTTTTATGCGACTCATGCATTGCTGGAAAAATCAGCAGTTTTTTAAGCTTACGGATAACAAATTATATTCTATTGTGAATGCTGTCCCTGCTAGGGCGCCAAAATGTTTTGCCTTAATATTTTTTAAGGGGGAATATTAAATTAAATAATTTATATTTTAAAATAAAATTGAGCACTTGGTGATTTAATAAGCACTCGCGATAAAGACCAAAATATGCGATTTTAAATAACAAGACCGATGACATAATAATACATAATATCTAGCTTAATACTAACGGTTGAAGGACATTCAGCAACTTCGTTCGCTTTATCCGTCCTTGTAATAGGTATTATATATTATTTATCCATAGACCTTAACGCTATTTCTTAATTTTATTATATTAGGGTCGTACATATTTATTAATTCATTATTATTATATTAAAATTCATTTTATTTCTATTATTGATTAAACTATATTAAAGTATTATTTTATGTATAAGGATGTTTATAAATACTGTTGATGGGGAACAACAAGTATGTATATAAGATACCATATTCTTTAAATAACTGTTACTTGCAGTAAGATTATTTGTAAACAAATAAAAAACAAAAGCTAACCAGTTGCTACGCATTGACTCCACACTTCGAATTCCGAAGATATTTTACTCCATTCTCTCTGCATTATTTGAAATTTTCTGTTTCTAGCTTTTTTTTGCCAAGATGTTCTAACAGATACAGTTTTTGGGGTACTATAAAACAACCCAGAAGCACCCAGTCATGGGATAAACCCAACTTGTTCACGCTGGAAGTTATTTTCTGTTTGAGAACTTTTTCATCATTGTTTCCATAAAAATAGATTACCAGCTAACGTTTTTATTTCGCCAAATCTATGGATGCTATTTGCTGTCAGTTATAAAGATATTCCTCTACATACATATGTACATATTGCGATAGGTTGGACATCAAGTTATCTTGTCCAAAGACAAGAAAATTAATAATAAAAAGACTTATACTTTCTATCTAGCTTTCCACAGACATTTCAAGTGAGTATCACCTCTTTTGAACTTATTAATTTATAAACAAGAAAAATGGAGGATAAATTAACTGAAAACACTTGTGTTGTGTTCTTTTGAAGCCTTTCGTAGGCCTTAGCAGCACAAAATATCAATATATGTGAATTCATAAACATGTGATTAATACCATAAATTCTTTTAAAATCACAATTTCATTTTTCAATTTTCCAAAAAATGCTAATTATTTTACCACAACAGCTGATCAAAACAAAAAACCTGTCGCATAAAACGCATTGTGTGTAACTTGCAATAAAAACAGCATAGAATGCAAGAATCGCATGAAACGGATGGTATGAACTTTCGGCTTAAGTCGTTTACAATCACAGTTGAAAAACTGTAAAAAATTAACTCATCCTAAGTACGCTTATGAAATGGTGTAGAAAATTGATTATAAGTTTATTTTAAAATGTAGTTAAATTTTGATTATGGCGTTGTGGTTGCGCATAACACCACAAAAGCTAAGTATTATATGTATGTATTATACCATACCTATGTGGTTGCAGACGTTGACTTCGGAACATATGTATGTACTGGAACATCTGCGTTCACCCGTGGCATCACAACGGGCCGCTATGCGTGCTCAAGTGAACTTTGTAATGTCAGAGCTACCACTCCAACCTAAGCGTAAACCTAAACTGGAACATCTGTTACAGCAGTAAGCTTAAAACAAAAACACAACGGTTTTTTATAAAAATGAGAAAAAAAAATAAAGTCGCTAGAAAAACATAAATAAACTGTTATTGGACGAACCGAAAAAAAATGCTATTAAAAGAGGATTAGAATCCTCTCCACAATAAAAAAAAATATGGTACGATAAAAAGTGAAAAAGTACAAAAATATATGTATACCCTTGAAATAAGATGTGGCCAAGGAGTGGTCAAACAGTGCAATGAATTAAAAACAAACCACCGAGCCAGCAGGAAATATCTCACACTATAGTAATAAGAAGATACTTTCGAAAATGTAGTCACGATATTTCATTTATAAATTATATGATTAACCACCCTTCATCAATTTTAAGCAGACATACACTGAGCGCCAAAAGTGAGTAAACACCACTGAAATAATTCATTTTCTTAGGATAGCGAGAAAAGTAAATGAGAATAGTCGAATAAATTGCCAAAAATAAAAACGTTTATTTATTACTTATAAAATGTTAAAACAAAAACAACAATTCATGATAAAGGAATTTTCTTATACTTAAGAACAAAACTGTTTTATACTTAAGAACAAAATTGTTGACTCACTTATGGCGCCCACTGTATATCGATGAATTTTTAATTGACAATTTTTTCGATGTTTTTATGCATCCACGAAAGTCTACACAAGCGTTGGATTCTCTGCTTTTAAGGGCAACGAAAACAAACCTAATTTTTCATGTTTTTATGCTTCCAAGTCGCCGTAAGCTAGTAGGTAGTGTGTTAGCTTATTAAACGCAAGGCCACGGTTCAAACATCAAAACAAAATATAAAAAGAAAATATTTCTGCGGCGTCTTCCTCTCAGCAGATTTCTGGCAAAAACCCTGAGAGTAAATAAAATTGGCATGAAAAATTTCTCAAAAAACCTTGGAAAAAATAAATAAGCTTCGAGAAAAGCAGCTTGGAAATTATTGTAATACAGTGAATTATATCTGAAACTGTTTAATCGTGAAATCCATATTACAGAGATCAGCGACCCTTAGGAATAGAATTCCGAATAGAAAAGGGAGGAGAACAAGACGAAAAAAATGGTAAGAAATTAGATACGCCACAAAGGCTTCCAAAGTTTGCAATATAAATGTTTGTAAATAAATGAAAATGAAAAAGAATACACTAAAACTCATAAAAATTAATAAAAAACAAAAAAAACGCATTTACTGGCCAATTCAACTCATAACTTTTGTAAACTGTGTTTTGAATAAAGAATACAAATTTAGAGAAATAGGAGAAAAAGTAGACAATCATAAAACAAATGAACCGAAAGCAAAAAACTAGACTTTTATTAATATTGGAACAATAAAATAAAAACAAAATATTGCAAAGTGTGCACCTAAGGACAACCCTAAATTACCATTTTATCAATTATGGTCATGCTTCTAGATATCTGGAGTCAGTTTTTAATCTTTAAAAGTTTTCACAAGTCGCAATTACATATACATAGATACAGAATTGCTCATCACAACCCTTCCCTCAGGCTTACGACCTATCTTCTCGCACCACTTATTTTGTGTGTGTTCATTTTATCCATAAGTGGCGGGTCCTAAAGTCGACTCCGAACGGCAGATTTTTCTGATAAACTTTTCACAGAGTTTTTACTAGAATTTTGCTGAGAGGATATCGCTGCAGAAATATTTTTTCATATTCCGTTTTGTTTGGTGACCTGGGGATTGAACCATGGCTTCACATCTAATAAGCCGAAACACTACCGACTAGACTACAACGACTTCATATTGTTTGTAAACAATAATAATTCGCTCTTTTCTCTTCTGATCCGTTTTCATCTTTGTTTTTTGGTTGACACTTTTTTCGAAGGTATTTTAATATTCGCTTACAAATTGCATATTCAAAACATATTCCTCAACTTCACCTGCATACGAATAAAGAGAAATAAAGTACAGAAAGTATGGCCAATAGAAAATTTCCCAATATAACCATAATTCGAAAGAAATAGGAAAGATAAGAAAATAAAAATAAACTGAAATAAATAGAAAATCTTAGTAAAGCTTTCTGAAGTACAAACTCATTTATTTTTCATTTCGTTTCGAATGGTTTCATAATTTTGTTATTATAATTTTGTTTTGCTCTGGTTGTTTGGTTAATCTGCCATCGAACTAATTCAAAGCACTCTAACCTAATTTTAACTTTGACAAGTGATGAGACAATTCTTAAGTATGCCGTAGTCTAGTAGGTAATGTATTGGCTTATTAGTCGTAAGGCCACCGTGGCTACGGTTCAAATCCCAGGTCAGACATCAAAACGAAAATATGAAAAAAATATTTCTTCGGTGACTTCCTCTTAGCAGATTTCTGGTAAAAACTCTGAGAGAAAATAAAATTGCCATGAAAAGTTTCTCAAAATCTGTCGTTCGAAGTCGACTTTAAACTGTAGGTCCCTCCAATTATGTATAAAATTAACACACACAACATAAGTGGTGTGAGAAACTAGGTCCATAATCCTGACTGTAGGGTTGTAATGATCAATTATGTATGTATGTAAGCTGAAATAGTTGTTGTCTTTGTTTTTGTAAAATAAGATTTTAGAATCAACCAACCCACAGCAACGTCACCATGAATAAAATGAAGCGAAATTAAAGAAAATAGAAAAAATAAGTGAAAATGAAAATTACTTACAAAAATATACTTACATTCCATTTTATAGAATATATTTATGAAAATTTATTTTAAAGTAGATGTGTTAAATCTTCATTTATTCAATTTAAAACGTTAAAAAGCAAACATTCACAATTCCAATAAATTAAGAATAATTTACACAAGATAATATTATTTTCTGTTCTACATCAGTTATTTCTTTATTAAAGCCAAATCTAAAAATATAAGAAATGGTAGTTGCTTTGCTGTACTACATTAACTGGGGTTTTTATGCACCAAGATTTTTTTCCATTCCCGGGACAGCGAAACAACCAATCCTTTTCGCGGATATCCCGGAAATTCCTAGGACATAATGTGCCTAATGCTTTTTTTAGCATTGTTAACAAAATCTTAACACTTATCATTAAAGTTGTGTACATATACTTATAAGGAAATAAACAGAACAACTTTAAATATAAAAATTAACAAAAATAATTGAAAAAGTTTCTTGTTTAAAAATGTTTTTATAAACTTTAATAATTTTTATAACATTATTAAGGCATTTATTATTTCATCATATAATAGGCTTTTTATTTTGGTTACGACACAATTAGTCCGAATTTTTATATATTTCTTTTGTGATTAAGTACTTCTTTGAGATTGTCTCAAAAGTTAAATTTTTTCATTTAAAGAATCATCACAAGTTTAATTTTTTTGCTATTGGAGTTGACTATATCATCATTAAAGTAGTTGCTGTAATCTGGTAAGTAGTGTGTTGGCTTATTAGATACGTAGCCACTGTTGAAACCCCAGGTCAGACATTTCGAACAAAAGTAAATATAAGCCAAAAATTCTTCGGCGACTGACTCTCAGCTGATTTCTGCCAAAAATTCTGAGAGTAAATACAATTGCCATGAAAAAGTTTCTCAAAAATCGGCTTTAAACTATACGTTTTGCCACTTATGGATAAAATTAACACATACAGCGTGAGCAGTGTGAGAGTGTATTTTTAGTTTTATTGTGTTAAAAAAAATGTTTTCTAACTTTTTTTTCTTAATAGTGGAGTTCTAAAAATTTCGAGCTGACTAGAATTAAAAATTAAAATGAATTTCGTATTGAATACAAGGGGTCGGAAAGCAATATTCAATTGACTAATGGGAATATGATTTGTATTTATTTAAACATTTTCGTTTATATTTCACAGCCATTCACACTTATATCTATGTACATAAAATAATACAACATTCACATTCATATGTATAACACTTATACACAATATTGTTAAGTTTTACCTTTTAAAAACATTTAAAATATGAGTTCGTACATTGCAAATAAAATAAAAATAAATTTGTGTTTAGTATTAATTAAATTCTACATTGTTTGCACAATTCTCTGAGCTATTGTTCACAACTGGATGTAAACATCAACAATTGCTTTGTTTGTTATTCTCCTTTACACTCTTTTGCGTAAACAACAACAATTGTTCGACAGATCTTTATAACGGAGACCCTCAAACACCGCGCGTCTTCACACAAGATTGACTGAATTTTTACTGACCCGTTGCCTGCTTTGTCTCTCGAGATCTCTATAAATCAGTGTACTTTTTTAGTACTTTTTTCAGTACTTTTCCATTTCAAAAATACCACAATACCCCCGCTACACTTTCAGTATTTTCTTATTATCACATATTTTATGGTTTGCGCTATTCAACTATAATGCACACGTTCAACGCAATGCTAAAGGTAAAATTAGCCTTAAGCCCCAGTTAGCCCAACGTCCATGAAATGTATGTTAATACGTTTAGGATACGAAAAGCCTCTTGCCGAATTGTAATGTGAATTCGATAAGTATTTAATTTGCTCTACATATGCTAAAATGAACGTACATTCCATATTTTTGTATTCTTGCAGTGTTTGTTGTTGCATTTCTGTTTACTTGTTTATACCTTTTTTATTCTGGTTTTTGTTTACTTGTTTATAATGTAAACAAGTTCATGGTTTTTGTAGCTGTTGTTTACAATTTAAACGATGTGAAAGCAAAACACCATTTCCAATTTCCTAACAATATATTAAATTTTGTTTTGTAAAATCAATCAATAGATTATATTTATAGGTGATCTTTTATCCTTTCCTTTAATCTTTGATTAAAAATGAAACCGATAAAATTGTTACATGTGAAACAGCTCAATTGACAGAGAGAATTAAACAACAAGGGATTCCATAAAATACGATAATTTGCTCTGAACAATTTGTAGCAAAAAATTTTAAATTAAATAAAATCGATTTCAAATATAACTTTTACTACTACGATTTTGTTATAATCCCTATAATATTATTATTTAAATATTTATATTGAATACTAAATTTAAATATTTATATTGAATACTAAAAGTTAAATATTTTGATTTGCAACTACAGAAAATCATTTGTGAACCATTAAATATTGAAATCACTGGTTTTTAGCTGTTACTTTTGAAAAATTTTAATATTTTTTCTTTTTGGTCAAAAAAGTTTTTTTCGCACTTTGAGTATTACAGTTCATCGATGATTTATAATAAGAAATTTGGATATAAAAATTAAAGACGAAAAAAGTCATTTAAGTAAATGGCTTATCTGAACGTTCCCACAAACACTCGTAAGTGGGTTTACTTAAAACTTGGTTGCTATTCGTCCAGTTTGTTGTTTATCGATTGCACATTTGTTACCTGACTCCATGTAATATATTCCCAACAAAACGAAATATGAAAAAATATTTCTTAGGCGACTTCATCTCTGCTGATTTTTGGCAAAAAACTCTGAGAATAAATAAAATTGTCACGAAAAGTTTCTCAAAATTAGTCATTCGGAGTCGAATTTGAACTGTAGGTCCCTCCACTTATTAATAAAATTAACACAAACAACATAAGCAGTGTCAGAAGCTAGGTCGTAAGCATGACTGAAGGGTTGTATTGAACAATTATGTATGTACATATGTGTCCTTTCTTCTCTTTATTTATTTCCTTCATTCTTAGCATTTTACAAATCGTGGTCTTTTGTCACGTAATGCCTTTCAATGGCTACATTTCTTCCCTTGTTTTATAAAAAGTGTTTGTATGACTTAAAATTCTTTGTGTGAACGTGTATGCATGTGAACCTTCATGCATTTGTATGAGAAGACGTTATAAAAATTATTCAATTTGTCATTTCCTCTCGATTTCGTTTTGTTGTTTAATATTATCTTAATAGGGTGTTTGACTTTAGTGTTCTTTTTTATGTTCTTTTAACAATCATTTCTGTTTGTATATCTGACAAAACCATATGCTTTAATAATAATGTCATAATACTGATATATTTCTTCATTATAAAATCTTACAGACGCACTATATTCTGCTAATTATCTTCGCCGAGATATTCAATTCACTTTATACATATATTTTATTTCTTTATTTATTTATATTGGTATTGTATAGATTATGACTCAAACTTCTTAACTAAAAATAAATTGATTTAAATTTAATTTGATTTTATTCTGTAGGATATCACGTCCCAAATATTGCAATTGTATAAATGTATATATATTCTGGCAACCATTACTGTTCACATCTTCACCTATAATTAGCATTATTTGGATTGTGGGCTTGACATATTTAATAAATTGCTTAAAATCCTATAATAGTGCCCATAAATTTTAAATCAATATTTTATTTTCGAGAATATCTCGTGCTAAAAATTGCTAATAATGAGAATTTTATGGTTTTCTTTAAAAAATAATCATTTTAAAAAAATGTACTGAGGAGGTGCTTAGGTTTTGTCCGATACTGTACATATGTATGCAAGACGGCATGTGCTGCTTACTGCTGCAGTAGAGCGGTCGGAACTAGATCTTCGCCCAAGGATAATGCGTTGGATATATTCCACGGTCATCGAACCCAACCTCTTATACGGTGTTGCTGTCTGGTGGACTGCTCTGGACAAACAACACAACGTCAGACTTCTTGACAAGGTCAGAAGGTCTGTCGTCATTTATATAACTGGCGCTCTACGCACCACCCCCACGAAAGCCTTGTTCGCAATGCTAAACTGGCTTCCTACTGTGCTTCTCGCTAAGCAGGCAGCCAAGTTTGCTGCGACTAGACTTAATGCTCTCTCTCGTTGGCACATTGTTCCTTCTGGTCACTCCAGTATTCTGGAGGTTGATCCAGTGGCTCCTGTGAACATGGACTATTTCGCTGCTGAATATTGTCTTGACAGATGTTTCCACTCTCTGATTCCACGTAGGGATGACTGGAATTATAATACGGTCGTCCCCCCGGAAGTCCTGTATATACAGTGCATGACAAAACAATGGAAACTTGTTCAAAAATTTATTTATGTATTACAATCGGACGAAAATTTAAAAATCTTTTTAAGAAATCGGCAAAATATTAATGCCTTTTATTAATATGCACTATTATTAACATTTCTGTGTTTTAAAAAATATATAAAAAGACTATATAATTCAGTAATTAAAAAAAAATAATTCTATTCACATATTTGATGTTGACAAAACAATGGAAACTTTGGAAACTTTTATATTTTTGAATTATATAATTCATTTTTATACATAATTTTAATATACAGAAACGTTAATAACAGTGCATATTAATAAGCTCCACAAATGTTTTGCCGATTTTTAAAAAACATGTTAAATTTTCGTCCGATTAAATACATTTTTGAAAAAGTTTCCATTGTTTTGTCAAGCACTGTATATACCGACGGCTCTAAACTCGATAAAGGGGTTGGAAGCGGTGTCTACTCTGGGAAACTGGACTTAAATATTTCTCTCCGTCTGCCGGACTACTGCAGTGTGTTTCAGGCGGAGGTGATGGCGATTTACCGGGCCGCTCAGTGGATCCTCGTCAACGATGCTCCTTTCACTCGCGTCTCGATCTTTTCTGATAGTCAGGCCGCGATAAGATCTCTATCGGGTTTCGTGATTAGCTCTAGGATCGTTAGGGAATGCCGCCGCTGTCTCGACCTCCTCTCGGGGCGCTTTACCAGTGTCTCTCTGGTGTGGGTCCCCGGGCACTGTAGGGCCGACGAGCTCGCCAGAGCTGGTGCGCTCCTCCGGAATCCTCTTCTGTTGAATTGGGTATGCCACTTGCCTCGGTCAAGTTGACCATTGCGCGGAGGTTCTTTCGGCACGCCAACCTATCCTGGGACAATGAGGAGTCCTGCTCTACCGCTAGACTCACCTGGCCCAAGATGGATAGAAGGCGTACCATCCGATTATTTGGTCTTGGTCGTGATTTCATATCGACTACAGTGGCCGTGCTTACAGGTCATTGCGTCATGGGTAGACACGCGGAAAGAATGAGGCTCCCTTTCAACGACTTCTGCCGTGGATGCAGGTCCACTGAGGAAGAGGAGACTGTTGTCCACTTTCTTTGCCAGTGCCCGTCTCTTGCTAGGTGTAGATATAGGTTATTTGGCTCCCTATTCCTTCTTAGCCTAACGGAGCTATCATCTATTGACATCAAGGATATAGCTTCGTTCATCAAACTTTCTGGCTGGTTTTCCAGTGCGGGGTAATCGTGCTTTTTTTGTGCAGCCCTTGCGCTAACCAACTTCTTCCATTTCCCTGATTTTGGTGGAACTTGGTTAGTACAGGGACTGCGTTCACCCGTGGCATCACAACGGGCCGCTATGCATGCTCAAGTGAGCTTTGTGATAACAGAACTACCACTCCGACCTAACCTAACCTTTATATGTAGTTAAAATAAAAACAATTTTTTCAATCGTCTTTTTTCTATAATTAAAAAAATCCTTTACCACCGCCACTGTATTATAACAGTTGGCTCGTTTACTCTACTTCCACTTAAAAGTAATGTAAAGTTCTTGAACTGTAAATACATACATACATACATACATAAATGGTTAGTACAAAATTTCAGTCAGGAATACGACCTAGCTTCTCACACCCTTTATGTTGTGTGTGTTAATTTTTTATGCATAAGTGGCAAGACCTACGCAGCTGAAAGTCGACTACGAACGAGAGATTTTTTCATGTCAATTTTATTTACTTTGAGAGTTTTGCCATAAACCTGCTGAGAAGAAGTCGCCGAAGAAATATTTTATCGTATTTAATTTTTTTTTGGAGAAGTCTGACCTGGGGTTTGAACCATTACCTAACATCTAATAAGCTAACACACTATCTACAGCATTGTCTACATTGTAGTAAAGTAAAGTCAGTTGACTTCTTCGAATCCATACTTGGCTTCCATTTAGTCTTTGCATACACGTAATTGTTTCTCCGTAAAGCGCGAACATTAATCTGTAGTCGGTACCTGTTTCACACTTTAACCTTAACTTACTGTCAGTTGACTTCTTCGAATCCATACTTGGCTTCCATTTAGTCTTTGCATACACGAAATTGTTTCTCCGTAAAGCGCGAACATTAATCTGTAGTCGGTACCTGTTTCACACTTTAACCTTAACTTACTGCCGAATAAAATGGTTTTTTTTTCGATATGGCAATAGGAATCGGGAAACATGTCTCTGCCTACTTTTGTGGGGCTCCTCCTACATATTGGATTGTTCTACGACTTTGTCTCTTTTAGCCACTGTTTGAAATCCAAATTTGAAAACCATAGGAGAATACTACTGTAGTATCGAAAACCCCGCAATTACGTTAACACACTATAACTCTCTCATTCATTTCCCATTTTCAAATCTATTTTATAGATGAAATAGTCATAAAGCCTACATAATAACAGCAAAAACCCCTATCACGGGCGAATTTTTAAAATTATCTAACTTCATCTTAGAGGCAAAGAAATTATCTCTTAAACAAGAGATAAGTATTTTTCTAAACGAATATCTTAATATGCCGAAAGCTGAAGCCAAAAAAGAATTCTTACGTCGTATGCGTAAGGTCAGAAATACTTGTGCACCTTAGATCCATGAACTTTCAACGTTAGATCTCTAATTGATATCTCTCATCAAATAGGCCAATCAAAAGTTCTGAATTCAATCTAAATTGATGTAAATTTTATACAAGAAAACCATCTTAGGACAAATCAAAATATGAAAATATCTGAATACAACTATATTTATGATTAATTATCCGTTGCAATGGATTGCATATACACCCATACCTCGCTTTGCGTTATTTCTAAGTTGCGTCGTTGCTGAATTAGTACTAATTTTCACTGAGTCGTTATATTTTCGAAGTTGCGTTGTTTTGTGCCGAGTCATAATTTTTTGAAATTTTCTTTTGTTTTTTTAAAAAGGCACGAATTTTTTTTCTAATTGCGTCATGCCGTTAAAACTTGGGGATTCCCTTACTAACTGAATATAAGTGCAATTTTCATACAGTTTTATTTTCACATATTTTTTCTATTTTTAGAGTTGTTTCAATTAGTGTGTTGTGTAGTGTTTTTCACGGGAATTATTGTGAATGAAAGCTTTTTACTATTTGCCAAATACCGGACCAAATGTTATGAAAAAATTTGTCAGACAAAGCCCAGTAACCACGTAATTACATTTAGCAGTTGTTGATGTTCTGTGTAAAAAAATTGAAGTGGAACCATTATCTGCCGGTCTGGAATTGAGCGGCAGTAATGAATTTGAAGATGAATTGGAAGACGACGTTTGATTATGTGAAGATTATGTTTTTGTAATCAATACTAATTTCAAATTGGTATTAGAACCAACTCGTCGTGTTATTAAATTGTTTAGAAAGATTGCTGGACTCTTGTGTATTACAAAAATATGTATTGGCCGAAGATAATAAGGAAATCTACCTTGTATTGGATATATGTAGTAACCAGATGGAATTCTCTAGTTCCAATGATCGAAAAAATTTTACTTTTAAAAATGCATTAAAGAAAAGCCTCATTGATTTGGAAATGGGTGCTCTATGGATAGAATCCAATATAAAGAATTTGCAGAACCTTTTGGACTTTTTAAAAGCAATAAAATTAGCTGTGGAAGCTTTATGTCGGCGAGAAGTTAATATTATAACAGCTGCTGCGATAGTGAATACTTCATGCCAACAAATTTCTTCAATTAATACTTCACTAGGAAAGAAAATATTTGAACCTCTTGTATACAGAATTTGAGAAAGATGAGATTTAAATTGTATACCTTAACCAAATACTTGAAAGATCCTGAAATTTTTAATAAAAATAATAAATTTTTTCCGAATGCTTCAAAACACTCAATTATTTTATATGCAGAACAAATTTGTAACCGTCTTTTTACTGAAAAAAATATAGAAGTAGAAAAAATAGAAAGCAACGATAATAATATTTTAGAAGATAAAAATTTTGAGGATATTTTAAACGATGCAGTAAATAATATTAGTGAAATATCTACATCAAACACTAATGTACCTACCGGTTCGATAAAAAAAGACTTACATTTTTTGGGGAATCTGGAAACGGAAAACATAAAAAATCTTTTAGAGGTCTTGTTAACTATTAAGTCAACATCTGTTGAAAGCGAGAGTTTTCTCTCTCGCGGGTCAATATGTTACCAAAATTAGAAACCGACTTTCAGATGAATCAATAAACGCATTGTCGGTTTTAAAACCTCATTTTAAAAGTCTTAAATAAATATGTTAAATTAACATTGTTAATAGATGTATAGTTTTTTATGTTTTATTTATATATTTTTAACTAGTTTTTAAAAAAAACATTGAATTATTTATGTAACTTTTGTATGTTTCCATTGTTAATTTGTTTTTGATCTCATTAATATGAATTTAAGATAAAAAATACATACTTAACAATGTAAATATATGATTTGATGTTCTAGAAGGGAATTCCCGTGATCCCGGGAAATGAAAACACTAGTGTTGTGCTTTTGTAAAGAAAATAATAAATTTTTACGGTTGTTGCTGGTAAAAAAATATGTTTTTTAAATTAGTTTTTTTTTGTTTTTATATGTATGTAATAAAATGTTATATTATTTTTGTTTTTAAAATATTAATGTTCATAACCCAGGAACCTATCTTCAATCTATACATGGTTTACTATAGAAAATCATATTTGACTTTGGCTCGTTTTTAATTAGGAACGTAACCACCCAGGACGCAAAGTGCGGTATGGTTGTACTTAAATACACCTGTACAACATCTACATACAAATGTATTCTACAATGCAAATAGTTTAAATAAATCGTAAAAATAAAAACTATTTTATGCAAAATAAAATATCACTTTTTCAATATCAATTTCAATCATTTGGCGCTATTAGTGTGCATTATAAAGCATGTGTGTCAAGGCATAAATTTTTGACTTATTTGATCAACAAAAAATTTTAAAAATACTTTTGCAAAAATTTCGTTTTTATCTCTTTTAAAATCTTTGACGTATGTACAGATGTGGTTTACGGTCTCAATCAAGCATTATAAAAGTAGTGTTTAGCGCTGTTAGAAGAATTTACGATTATAATTCTTATTCAAGAAAATGATGAATAAATAATTAAGAAGGAGAAGTTTTCACGTCTTGAAAGAAACATAGAATTCTATAGCCTTGCAGTGGTTTGAAATTACTGGCTAATTTGACTTAAAAACAACAAGCGCTAGCAAATCTAATTAATTCTATAATTAAAGAAAAAGATTTTGGAAAAATTTTTGGGAATTCTGATAAAGCGTTCTTCTATGGGAATACACCATAAACTGCCATGAAGCATTTCTAGTTGACATTTAAACGTGTTTTTTATTTGCGTTACTCTTGTTTTTCTGTGCCGTTTTCTATCTTACAGAAGTAAATATCTCCTGAGAAAAATATTATTGTTTCATAAAATTCACCATTAACAAGTGTTTATTTAGCTAAAGTTTCCTATGTTCATTCTTAGTTTGAATATTAAAATTTAGAAGCTTTATAAAGAATATAAAACTTTATATTTCGTTTTTTTTGTTTTTACTTAGTCGTTGAAATTTTGGCACTTTAGACTGCCTGTGGCTTCACTGTTATAATTTACAATCTGACATAAAACATTATATCTCAAGTAGTTTAGGTCATGATGTTATTAAAATTCTTTAACAATTCTTATCAACATCTTGAAAAAAAGAAAACAAATTGTCCAGTGGAGCGAATTATGTAAGGAGACAAACACTATGTCTCTAAAAATCCAAATCTTTGAATAATTTTTTACACAAACAGTAATTTGTAACTTAGCAGTACATACTACTCCCTGTAATTGTAATTATAAGACTTTATGCTAAGAAGGACAAACAACGAATTATAATCATTACAACAAGGAAATGTAATGTAGAATATAACAGAATATAATAGAATAGAATGGAATAGAATAGAATAGAAGAGAATAGAATAGAATAGAATATAATAGAATAGAATAGAATAGAATAGAATAGAATAGAATATAATAGAATAGAATAGAATAGAATAGAATAGAATAGAATAGAATAGAATAGAATAGAATAGAATAGAATAGAATAGAATAGAATAGAATAGAATAGAATAGAATAGAATAGAATAGAATAGAATAGAATAGAATAGAATAGAATAGAATAGAATAGAATAGAATAGAATAGAATAGAATAGAATAGAATAGAATAGAATAGAATAGAATAGAATAGAATAGAATAGAATAGAATAGAATAGAATAGAATAGAATAGAATAGAATAGAATAGAATAGAATATAATAGAATAGAATAGAATAGAATAGAATAGAATAGAATAGAATAGAATAGAATAGAATAGAATAGAATAGAATAGAATAGAATAGAATAGAATAGAATAGAATAGAATAGAATAGAATAGAATAGAATAGAATAGAATAGAATAGAATAGAATAGAATAGAATAGAATAGAATAGAATAGAATAGAATAGAATAGAATAGAATAGAATAGAATAGAAAAGAATAGAAGTAGTCAGAGGATTCCCATATTTTCCTTGACAACGAAGATGACATTGCAGTATTTAAATATATGCATAAATTTTTAAAGCTCTTGGCACATTCAGTTGAGAAAATACTAAGTTCATCCTAATTTTATTATATTGCATATAATCAGAATGTATCCAAAAAAATTTAATTTAAAAAATATTAAAAGTCCAGCGGTAGTTATGTTTCGATAGAAAAACATATCCTACTATAGAATCTATTAGATTTACAAAAACAAGAGTTAACACAGATCTCATATTTCTGCAGTGATCTTTGTTAACTTGGATTCACTAACAAATTTAAATGCAATTTAATATGCAAAATGCGTTTTGCTTTGCTTTGGTGTTTTACTAATTTTTTTACTCATTTTTAAAATACGAAAAGAATTCTGTAATATTTTCTATATAACTTTACTCACCTAAACCATTGTCGTATAAATTGGCTTTAAATAAATATTATACGTGTAATTATTTATTGTTGGAGTAGAAACAAGCTGATAAAATGTATTCCACATAATAAAAATTGAAAAAAAATTAATATTAATATATGGGAAAATTGCTATGAAAAGTTTCTCAAAAATCTGTCTTTCGAAGTAGACTTTAAACTGTTAGTCCCGCCACTCATGTATAGAATTAACACACACAATATAAGTAGTGACTGAGGGGACCAAAAATGTATGTGTTTAAGTTTCCATTGTGATTTATCTCAACGCATGAACTTGCGGATCTTTTTATGTGCTTTATAGGCCATTTACACTACAGCGAAATCTAGTACTTATGAGATTTCGAGCCAAATCTAGTTGATTTTAACTAGATTTCCCATACAAAACAAAATCTACTTATTTAGTAGATTTCGGCAAAATCTACTCAAAATCTAGTAAAAATAGAAATGCAACTATGTGTTTTGCCAAATAGTACTTAAAAATACAACGCTGAGCAGGAAAAAAATGACATTTCAATTTAACCCTAATCAAGTCAACATTTGCCTCTCCGACACATATTTCACTTGGTCATGTTGTAACTTCTTTAAATATAGGTTCTAGTTCTTACTGCTTCTTGAATTCCTACGTTCAATTGTTTTATTTAGAATTTACAAATTTCAAGTAATAAATTAATTTCTTTCAGTTTCAATCAAAAATGTTCTTAATTATGTCAAAATGTGTCTATGAGGCACATATGGGAACGTTAACTATTACTTCTATTGTTGGTGAACAACAAAAGGTATGAGTTACGAAGAGTTCTGGCACCCATTATTTGCCGTAGTCTTCCAAAATGAAATAAAAATAATTTGTCCAATGTTCGGTCCATACAACACGAGTATGAATTCTCAAACCAGCCAAGGCAGACAGATATGCGACGTAGATGTTATATGTGCCCACCGAAGATATGCAGAATGTGTAAGCAGTCTTGCAGTATTTACCACAAAAATATTTGCAACGAGCATTGTTCAAAAGTTCTAGTTTGATTAAAATGCGAAAATAAATAAATAATATTTCATTTATGTAACTGAAAAGAAAAAATCTAAGAACATAAAAATAAGTTAACAATATTAATACGTAAATTCATTGTCTGTGCCTCTGAGATACATTTTAAGTGGATTTGTAAAAATTTTTTCTTGACTTGATTAGGGTTAAACTAAAATATTATTATTTTATTTTAAATTTCAGTCAGCTGTTTTTGTTATTAAAATGAAATCTTGCTACTGTCAAATAAATCCAGTGTAAACGATCTAGATTTTGAACAAGATTTGAAATCTAATCTACTAGATTTCGCTGTAGTGTAAATGGGCTATTAAGTACTTTGACAGCTATCAACTGGTTTGTTTTTACTTTTTGTTTAAAGTTTTTGTTGTGTGCAAGTATAAAAAGAGTTGCTTAGACGCCTTTTGCACGTTGAAATTAGTTTCGAAACAAATTTCAAAACTCTTGAGCTTGTAGGAGAGAGGGGAAAAACGAGCGGGGGTGATTTCACAATTCCATGTACTCGCACAACTTGCTTTGTTCTTTATTCGTATATACCCAGAGTTGTATTTGATTTCACATTTTATTTGACATTTGTTTTATTTTTTGTTTCGCATAGTGAAGTTCAGATAAAGTTCCGTTATTTAAAATAACATTATTTTTTGTGTGTTTTGTGTTTATAATTAAATAAATAATTAAAATAGTGAAAATATTAAAATCTAAAGAATAAATTTATTGTTCAAACTTGATTTGAACACTTAAATTATTTAACAAACAAAAACAAAATCAGTTAATTTTGTTAAATAATTTTTATGTTAACTAACATAAGTTGAGAGACAATCCTTTCCATTTTTTATTTTTGTTGTTTTTACATTAAATCCACTAACATAAAATGAATGTCTCCCAGGTTTAATCAAAAGAATGTCTCCGAGTTTTGTAAATTATTGGAATGCCTCCAAGCATACCGTTACATTGTTTAAGAAAAAAAAAGAGGTTTGGTAAAAACATAAAAACCTACTAAAACTTCACTTCATATCGAACATTTGAATGTATACATCATAAATACAAAAGATACTTTGCTTATAATTATTAATTTAATATATACACTAAGAAAACATTATCAATAGTGAAAAGAAATAGAAGTGACGAAAATAAAAAAAATAAAAGTAAAGAAGTAATAACTTGTGCTAAAATTATACAAAAAGAAAATAAATTATATAAATTGAACTATCAAGTGAATTAATACTTACCTTATACTTACCTAAATTGTATACAATTATTGAAATAACATAAATTAATTATACTTACCGAAAGTTATCAAAAAATTGTATAATTTATATGAAATAATATACTTACTTGGAAAAAATCATATCTGAAATATTTAGTTTGTGGCTAAGTGGTGAAATACTAAACTCATTAAGTAAAGTTATTGAATTTACATCATCGAACAAAAAAGGTAAGAAAGACAATTTCTTTATCTCTCATTATCTCCACTAGTGAAATTATAAATTAATTCGATTTCTTTCCTTTTCTCTTAATTTTCACATTACAATAATTGTAATACTTTACGAGTAATTACAATTAATATCTCCGGAAGATCATTCGGGCTCTTCCCAGGAGAATTACAAACAAGAAAAACTACCCCTATTTCTTTGTTTCATGGTCCTTCTCACGGCAAACTCTCAGCAACCTGTGGATTTGTTACATTGTACTCCCATTTCATGGTACTAATCGAAACGCTTTAAACTCAAATTAAAATAAAAACAAGTGGGAAAAAATCATAACAACAACTCAATACATAAAAACAGCAGAAATGAGGTAAAGAGAACAATAATCTCATCATTACAACATAAAACAACAAAGCAGTAAGTAACGTAAATTTTTTATACATTTATACGTAATAATCTGGAATAATTACAAAAAAGTGAGTGATATATTTATACACACAAAAAAAAAGAGAAGAAAAAATTTTATTTTATTTATATACAAATTATTTCGCGTAAAAACAAAAAAAAGAGAGTAAAAACACAAAGTGAACAGAAAATATTAATAGGTTAAATATAAAATTTAACCCGTTAAGGGAAATATATATAAAAAAAACCGCCAAGAAGAGTGCTAAAAAGTGGTGTTATTGCATTGCGAAATTAACCTCGAAAACACGAAAAAAGAGGTTATAAAGCGTATGTACATATAGATGTACATAGGCTTACAGTGAAATTACATTATAACGAAACATCACATTTGTAAAAAAAAAACACATTTATCCCGTTTTTTCTCTCCTTTTACCCGTTATCTCGTTAATACCGTTATTTTTACTTATATATAAGAACTCCTTTTTAAAACAATTCCAATATTTATATATATAAAAATTGTCGTACTTAAAAACCCGGTTAATTACGTATATGTACATAAATCACATATTATGTACATAAAACATTAGTCCCGTTGGTCGATTTTGCTTTATTATTTCCCGCTTTCGTAAATAAAATACAGAAATCTCTTTTCTGTATATGTAAAAAAAAACACTTTAAAAAGTTCACCCTTTGAAAAAGAATTACAAAAAAAAGTGATCTCATCTCCCTTAATCTCTGTGTTAATCAAACACATAGTGTATTAATACACCACTCTCTTAATTACATAAGAGAAGTGTGTTTGATTTGCTATAGTCCCGTTTGAGAATTCATATGCAATTTCTCTTGATTTGTAACAAATCTCTTTGTTACAAAAGTCTAGCAAGAGAATAGCGGATTACTCAAAATTAAATCAACAAAGAAGAGGCAAAAGAGGAATAACAAGAAATAAACCCAAGGAGAAAACATCACAACAGAGAATTAAAGGAGTGATATTTATAATAAATAGCAACTGAAAATTTTTAATTTTCTCAATTTTAATACTTGAAAATAAATAAATTAAAAAGAAAAATAATAATAATAAACAAATAAATATTTAGCCCATACATTTCAATTTGTTTCAATTCAATATCAGGAACATAAGTCGTAACAATAGAGAAAAGATTTATATCTTTTACACCATTGGTTTTACTTCCAGTAGAAACATACAAATCAATTACAAATTAACCCATTGAGGCGAACACTACGGAAATTATGTTACGAAATTAAATTAAAATTTAATAATAAATTAATTTTGAAAACTAATAATAAACCATATTTGAAACTCGAAGAAAAAAAAAATATTTAAAAATATTTTTAAATAATTTAAAAAAAAAAAAAAATTTTCTTTTTTTTTTTAAATTATTGAATTACTGAAACTAATATCTCGGACAATTGGTAGATTGATATGCGAATGTATACTGAGATAAATTTATTCTAATGTCCCATTCCTAAATTCTTTCGCAATTTCATAGGAGAATTCAAATCGCAATTTTTTAACAACCCAATTTCTTTACCAATTCATGTCTATATTCTATTTTTAACTATATTTAAACTAGATAACAGGTATCTAGTGCTATTCCCATATAGCCCCTAACCCCTATTCATAGAATATAGAAAAGAATTGTTTACACCGCAAATTAGCACTTAGAGTTTTTTCTTAACTCTTTTATACTATATAACAGGTATCTAGTACTACTTCCCAGTAGCCCAAATCTCTTAAGTGCTAATTTTTCCTGGATTACAATATCCAGCATTGCCCTCTTATATATATTCTCCTTAAATTTTACTAGATAGCAGTTCTAGTTCTACTTCCCTGTAGCTCTACTCTTCTGGAATATAATATCCAATATTACCCGCTTATATATACATTATCTTTAAATTTTGCTAGATAGCAGTTCTAGTACCACTTCCCAGTGGCCCAAATCTCTCATATTCTAAACTATTCGTATCTCATATACGAATCTGATATTTAGACCTCATTACTCTTTCTTTAATTCATTTAAATTTTCAATCCCATATTGAAGCAATGTCTACATCATCTCGTAGCGAGGAAAACAGCTCTCCGAGAGACAGTTTCTTATTCTATTGTGATCATTTGATCCAATTTTGCCAACATTTCCAACAAACTCCCACAAACGAGCAATCGGTATTGGTTCTAGGAGTCAAGTTGAAACACTTGGACTCGATATGGGCAAAACTCGAAAGTTCCTATGAGAACGTAATGTTGTCCCATAACAGAACAGTAACCTCGGAATTTAAGGAAGAGGCGAAGAAAAATTATGAAGCGTGTGAGGATGCCTACTGCCTTTGCTCTTCACAGATCCTCGAGTTAGAAAAGATAGCTCAGTTAGGTTCTTCTAGTAACCTAGGAACATACCTATATTCCCACGCCTTTACCCAAAATACATCTGAATCCCCAGATAACTCTATAAAACTTCCCCCATGCGATACAGAGGTATTTCCAGAAAAAATCAATCATTCTCTACTCCACATGACAAAAATTTCGGAAACTCCACCGCAAGATTGTCATGACTTAAATTATAAAGGTAGCAGTAATAACCCGCAATATTCAAATGCTACCCAAAACAATCCCGATGAAACTCGAACAGAATCCCCAACATCAAATCCAGTACACCCTAATTACTCTACGAGTAATGAAAATACTCTATTGCAAACTGCTCTAGAGCAAATAGAATATAAAGGTGAACTCTTCACCATTCGAACTCTTATTAACCCTGGATCTCAGCGAACATTTGAGACAGAACGAATTAGAAACCAAATTCAACTTCCCTATCAAAAATCCTTTGATGAAAATTCACTTCCTGGAATAAATGGCGGATTATCTCTGTCGTCCCTATCATACGATGAACGATATCCCATTATATCACCTGGCAACTCCCGATGTTACCAGCTTTATCTGAACCATTTACATTACTCTCCATCTCACGCTGAATGCAGTCATGTATACCGAAGAATACAGACCGAATTCTATATCTTCCGTCTCAAACCCCGAGTTAGGAAGATAATACGACACTGCAAAAATTGCATTATTTACCGCCAACAGCCTTGTTCTCAGTTAATGGCACCACTCTCCCGAAAGAGATGTACTCTGTCACCTCTATTTCAAGTCATAGGCATTGACTTTGCTAAAATCTCAGCCCCACTAAATTCAAACACTACGAAAGCCTATGTTAGTGCCTTCGTTTACTCCAACACGAAAGCTATCCATTTAAAACTATGCTCGTCAGCACTCCAAGCCGCATTCTCCCGTTTCGTTGGGAGGCGTGGACTACCCCAAGGGGTAGTAACTGACAATGGTCGTAGTTTTCTCGTAGCTAGTAGAGCACTCGAACGTGAATGAAAATTTACTCCCCCTCATGCTCCACCGGATAGGAATGTGCGTACGGAGGATATTCGCACATCGTCGTCTTCCATTTATCAATGATAAAAATTCTATTTAAAATAAACTAACTACCTTCAAATTCTCAATGCAATTCATTTTTTCTCAAACAACATTGCTGATCTGATTCAACTTCTCACTAATTTCAGCTTCATCTCTCAACCTTCATTAATAGTTATAATTTTCTCCCTTAGAAATAATCGAAAATTTATAATCATACGCCAGAACCACAAAAACAATAGACGTCATATAGGCAAGGATCGTTATACAAAACCACGAGTAGACCCGGAAATATATGAGTGCAAAGTATGTCGGAAATTTCATGCGCTACGGTTTTGCCGAAAGTTCCTAAAAATGTCTGTCATCGAAAGGCAGGAAATTGTCGATAGACATCGATACTGTGAGAATTGCCTAGCCAGGAGCCATGACCTGCGATCCTGCACATCTTTGGACATGTGTAAGAGGTGCGACAAATTTCATCACACGTTGCTTCATCCAACGCCTGAAAGAGCTAAACGAAGTAAAAGGATGCAAAGGAGAAAGCCGATAACAGAAACGCCACCATCAACTTTGTCCACCACACCTGATGCCAAAGTAATTGCCGAAGCCATTAAATCGTTGGCGCAGGTACTATGCACCACACCTCCAGACGAGAGGGCATCTCGAGTTTAACCCCAAGGCCGGCGCCATGTTCAAACTTGATTTGAACACTTAAATTATTTAACAAACAAAAACAAAATCAGTTAATTTTGTTAAATAATTTTTATGTTAACTAACATAAGTTGAGAGACAATCCTTTCCATTTTTTATTTTTGTTGTTTTTACATTAAATCCACTAACATAAAATGAATGTCTCCCAGGTTTAATCAAAAGAATGTATCCGAGTTTTGTAAATTATTGGAATGCCTCCAAGCATACCGTTACATTATTTAAGAAAAAAAAGAGGTTTGGTAAAAACATAAAAACCTACTAAAACTTCACTTCATATCGAACATTTGAATGTATACATCATAAATACAAAAGATACTTTGCTTATAATTATTAATTTAATATATACACTAAGAAAACATTATCAATAGTGAAAAGAAATAGAAGTGACGAAAATAAAAAAAATAAAAGTAAAGAAGTAATAACTTGTGCTAAAATTATACAAAAAGAAAATAAATTATATAAATTGAACTATCAAGTGAATTAATACTTACCTTATACTTACCTAAATTGTATACAATTATTGAAATAACATAAATTAATGATACTTACCCAAAGTTATCAAAAAATTGTATAATTTATATGAAATAATATACTTACCTGGATAAAATCATATCTGAAATATTTAGTTTGTGGCTAAGTGGTGAAATACTAAACTCATTAAGTAAAGTTATTGAATTTACATCATCGAACAAAAAAGGTAAGAAAGGCAATTTCTTTATCTCTCATTATCTCCACTAGTGAAATTAGAAATTAATTCGATTTCTTTCCTTTTCTCTTAATTTTCACATTACAATAATTGTAATACTTTACGAGTAATTACAATTAATATCTCCGGAAGATCATTCGGGCTCTTCCCAGGAGAATTACAAACAAGAAAAACTACCCCTATTTCTTTGTTTCATTTATTATTATTGTTATTTATTCATATAAATCAAGGTATATAATTAATGTAAATAAGGTAAATATATTAAAAAATAATAATATATAAATATATTATATTATAATAGTATATATAATAGCACAATGGTATACAAATGGCAAAAAGAGCAAATCGAAGAACTCATCTTTTTAATTCAGGAGTTTCCATGCATTTATAACATAAAGTCACGAGAGTATTTAGACGGGACAAAAAAAGCCGATGCCTTTCAGAAAATTACAGATACTCTACATCAAATAGATCAGGCCTTACATTCGAAGAGGTGAAAAGAAAATGGAGAAATTTACGGGTCCAATACACTAATGAACTTCGCGCAATTTCAAACTCAAAAAAAGTGGGTGTTCTGCTGATGATTTATACCTGCCTAAGCTGTGATGTTTTGAGCAGCTAAATTTCCTCAAAACACACACGGAAATGCGACAGGGCACTAATAACGTAGAGGTATGTTTGAAAATATTAATATTTAAATAACTGATTAATTTTCAAGTTTGTTTCATTTTTCAAGTTTGAGATTAATTATGGCACGCCACGAACATCAACAGCCAGTGGCACAGATATTATAGAGGTATGTTTGAAAATATTTATATTCAAATAATTGATAAATTTTCAAATTTGTTTAATTTTTCAAGTTTGGGATTGATGATGGCACGCCATGTACATCGGCAGCTAGTGGCACTAAAATTATAAGAGGGTCGAAAAGAAAAAACTCTGTATTTTAATTATTATGAGAAATTTATATAATCACAAAAATATTTTAATATTGTATTTATATTTCGTAGCAAACCGCTACAGACCTTCGGAACGAGCAGCTATAAAGGAAAAAAGGAATGCAAACCATATGCATGGCTGGGAGCGCTTGTCGTTGCTGAAATGCAGCGGATTAGGTCGGAAGACCAGCCCAAAACTGCCTGGCAAGTGCAATGCGTAATGAGAAGGCTGACGGCGCAATCAGAGAGCAACCGAAAAGATATTTTAAAAAATCCATGGAATGAATTTTTGGTGAGGATGATTTTAAATGAGTATGATTTTATTTCAATATTATTTTTTATTTTCATTTTAATATATTTTTGATTTATGTAGGTAATAATTTATTTTCGTTTATTTATTTTCTATTTGTATTTTTGTATAACCTTTCCTTTTTGCATGTAATTTATTTTCAAATTATTTTTATTATTTATTATTTTTTGCAATTTATAATTTCTGTTCATGTGAACCAGACCTGCTTTTGTTTTTATTATTTATTATTTTTTGCTTTTTGTTTTTAAAAATAAAATCAATATACATTTCAAATTAAAACAAATTTTATGGTTTTGTCAATTCAATGGATACATTTAATAGTAATTTAATATTACACACAAATTATTGGGAAAAAAGTAAAAATTAACTTGTGACTTTTTTCTTAGACTGTAAATCACTTTACTACTCTATGCTCAATAACGCCGACCTATTATTGTTCCTAAAAAATGTAATTAATTAAATGGTATTTAAATTATATAAAATTAATTATCTTACCATCTACTCTGCAAATAAGATATACATTACAGTCAATCCAATTTACCCTCGTTGTTAAAATATTCAGTGAATTGCTGCCTAACAACTTTCGCACACCCTTTTCGTGGATTGTATGTGCTGTCTGAATGACCATTATTACTTGGTTGAGAAGAATTTGGTATATTATTTGAATAAGTGCTAACATACTTATCATCAGTATTCAATAAAAAATTATGTAAAACACAATAGGTAAAAGTTATCGTTTCCACAGAAAAACTCTAAAACGGTTCGCAAGAATGCGAAAAGAATGCTCGACAACATGTCTTGCTCGAGACAGTCTTGCATTAAAAATTTGCTTGTCTTTTACATTGGTATGGTATGGGTAGGGCTTCATTAAATAGCATTGCAGTGGGAATGCATCATCACCAACTACAACATACGGAAGATACCTGCTATTTTCTACCATACTTTTTTGTGGTACATCCTTCTCTTCGTCTAAAATTTTTTTTAAATTACTCTCAAGGAATACACCAACATCGTTACACCTTCCATTACAGCCAATATCCACATAAATAAATTTACAATTGGCGTCCAGTAAAGCCATCAGTATTATGCTATTGCCTCCTTTATAGTTGTGATAAAACTCACTGTCTTTTCGTGGTGGCCGAAAATTTATATGCTTACCATCTAAAGCACCTATACAATTTGGGAATTGCCACTTTACCGCAAATTCTTTTTGCAATTGTTTCCCATTCTGTTGAGCTGCTAGGAAACTAATTTTAAGAAAAAATAAAACGTTCACGCATGCATACATATATGAAAATTATATTTTCGGTGTATAATCATAAGAATATATTCCGATCATTTTTTCGTAATACTGAGGCAAACTTCAGGAACTATGGAAGATATCATGGAAACAGACACTAATCTAAGCTAATAAAAGATTCAGCTAAAATATTATATTTAAATTTTATTAAAATTATAAAAACATAATTTTAAATTATAGTTATTTACCAGTAGCAAGAAAACGCAATGTTAATGCCAATTTTTCAGCAGGAGTAATAGCATCTCTCATTACTGTATCGGCACGCGTTATATCTTTTTCTATTAAATTTTATATGTATTTAAATTGTTCTTTAGTCATCCTTAAATAATTTTTATAAGATGCTTCGTCGCGCAAAAGTAATTCATTTTCTAAAAACGAAAAAGAGCCTCAGTTCTTCCGGCACTTCCTCCAAGGTTTCATCCACTGTTTTTTTATTTTTATTGGGACTACGAAGATATGTAGCCCTCTCACACAAATCTGTCAGATTTTAAAATATAATATATTTTATTAAAAATATATACATATATACATGCACTACAAACTAAGAAGTATTTCCTCTTTGTCACTATCATCAGAATCCAATAGCTTCTTTAATAAATTCAAATATGCCTTTTAATATATTTTCTTTTTTCGTGGTCATTTTTGAAGCGTTGTGTTGTGTTTGAACCTAGATCAAGATGCCAAGTAAAGTAACAACTTGACAATTAATGTGATGTTTTTATAACACAGGCTATTTCACTTGCCTGCCTGCAAGGGCGACGAAGAAAAGAAAGCATTAAAGAGAAAACTTAATTAGCCGTTAGAAATTCGAAGTTTCAGCATTAAATTAAAAATAATATCTAATATTTTCTTGTCTTTTATTTAACTTCGAGCAGTTTGAACAATTTCCAGTACTAAAACAAGAAAACTAACTTAATTATATAGTCAGAATCATTATGAACAATAAATAAAATAAAATTGTGGGAGCAGAAAGCAAAACTACTAGATTTGTATACGCATATTTTACAAAAGAACCACTTCTATAACATACCATTGAAAAAATTATGTTTAATTAAAATTGAAATGAAATGAGCTGTTGTTTTTATTTAATTTGCAATAACACTATTATAATTAAAAATTTCCGTGAATTGAATTAAATATAATTTCTGGTTTGTACCCTAATTTTGTATACACATTTACATACATTTACGTCTACAATCATACTTAAAATGTTTCATTTCTTCAATTATGTTTAATAACTGTAGTAAATAGAGTAAATCACATTTAATTGTATGAACGCAATTTAAGAACCTTAAAATCGAGTACAAAAAGGATATTAATAGACTCAATAACAATTTCTAAATCAAATTTTTTACTATTTGCCAAATACCGGACCAAATGTTATGAAAAAATTTGTCAGACAAAGCCCAGTGTTCTGTGTAAAAAAATTGAAGTGGAACCATTATCTGCCGGTCTGGAATTGAGCGAAAGTAATGAATTTGAAGATGAATTGGAAGACGACGTTTGACTATGTGAAGTATATGTTTTTGTAATCAATACTAATTACAAATTGGTATTAGAACAAACTCGTCGTGTTATTAAATTGTTTAGAAAGAGTCCAGCAAAAAATTGTGTGTTACAAAAATATGTATTGGCCGAATATAACCAGATAGAATTCTCTAGTTCCAATGATCGACAAAAATTTTACTTTTAAAAAATGCATTAAAGAAATGCCTCATTGATTTGGAAATGGGTGCTCTATGGATAGAATCCAATATAAATAATTGGCAGAACCTTTTGGACGTTTTAAAACCAATAAAATTAACTGTGGAAGCTTTATGTCGGCGAGAAGTTAATATTATAACAGCTGATGCGATAGTGAATACTTTATGCCAACAAATTTCTTCAATTAATACTTTACTAGGAAAGAAAATGTTTGAATCTCTTATATACAGAATTGGAGAAAGAAGAGATTTAAATAGTATACCTTGACCAAATACTTGAAAGATCCTGATATTTTTAATAAAAATAATAAATTTTTTCCGAATGCTTCAAAACACTCAATTATTTTATATGCAGAACAAATTTATAACCGTCTTTTTACTGAAAAAAATATAGAAGTAGAAAAAATAGAAAGAAACGATAATGATATTTTAGAAGATAAAAATATTGAGGACATTTTAAACGATGCAATAAATAATATTAGTGAAATATCTACATCAAACACTAATGTACCTACCGGTTCGATAAATAAAGACTTAAATTTTTTGGTGAATCTGGTAAGCAAACGGAAAACATAAAAAATCTTTTAGAGGCCATGTTAACTATTAAGAGAACATCTGTTGAAAGCGAGAGTTTTCTCTCTCGCGGGTCAATATGTTACCAAAATTAGAAACCGACTTTCAGATTAATCAATAAACCCATTGTCGGTTTTAGAACCTCATTTATATTATATGATTTTATGTTCTAGAAGGGAATTCCCGTGATCCCGGGAAATGAAAACACTAGTGTTGTGCTTTTTTAAAGAGAATAATAAATTTTTACGGTTGTTGCTGGTTACAAAAAAATATGTTTTTTTAATTTGTTTTTTTTTTGTTTTTTGTATGTATGTAATAAAATGTTATATTATTTTTGTTTTTAAAATGTTAATGTTCATAACCCAGGAACCTGGTTTGCTATAGAAAATCATATTTGACTTTGGGTCGTTTTAAATAGGAACGTAACCACCCACGTCGCAAAGTGCGGTATGGTTGTACTTAAATACACCTGTACATCGTCTACATACAAATGTATTCTACAATGCAAATAGTTTAAATAAATAGTAAAAATAAAAACTGTTTTATGCAAAATAAAATATAACTTTTTCAATATCAATTTCAATCATTTGGCGCTATTGGTGTGCATTATAAAGCATGTGTGTGAAGGCATAAATTTTTGACTTATTTGATCAAAAAAAAATTTTAAAAATACTTTTGCAATAATTTCGTTTTTATCTCTTTTAAAATCTTTGACGTATGTACAGATGTGGTTCACGGTCTCAATCAAGTTTGAATTGTATTATAAAAGTAGTGTTTTAGCGCTGTTAGAAGAATTTACGATTATAATTCTTAATCATTTGTCACCAAGAATATTATCAAGAAAATGATGAATAAATAATTAAGAAGGAGAGGAGGAGAGGAGCCGTTTTCTATCCTAAATATGTAGAGATATTTACATGAGAAAAATATTATTGTGTCATAAAATTCACCATTAACAAGAGTTTATTTAGTTAAAGTTTCCTTTGTTCATCGATAGTTTGAATTTTAAAATTTAGAAGCTTTATAAAGAATATAAAACTTTACATTTCGTTTTTTTTTGTTTTCACTTAGTCGTTGTAATTTTGGCACCTTTGACTGCCTCTTGCTTCACTGCTGTAATTTGCAGTCTGACATCAAACATTATATCTCATATAGTTTAGGTCATGATGTTATTAAAATTCTTTAACAATTCTTATCAACATTTCGAATCTTAATTTGTCTTAAAAAAAAAAACAAATTGTCCAGTGGAGCAAATTATGTAAGGAGACAAACACTATGCCTCTAAAAATCCAAATCTATGAATAATTTTTTACACACAGAGCAATTTGTAACTTTTCAGTACATACTATTCCCTGTAATTGTAATTATAAGACTTTATGCTAAGAAGGACAAACAACGAATAATATAATCATTACAACAAGGAAATGTAATGTAGAATATAACAGAATATAATAGAATAGAATAGAAGTAGTCAGAGGATTCCCATATTTTCCTGCCATCATTGACAACGAAGATGACATTGCAGTATTTAAATATATGCATACATTTTTAAAGCTCTTGGCACATTCAATTGAGAAAATGCTAAGTTCATCTTAATTTTATTATATTGCATATAATCAGAATGTATCTAAAAAATTTAATTTAAAAAATATTAAAAGTCCAGCGGTAGTTATGTTTCAATGGAAAAACATATCCTACTATAGAATCTATTAGATTTACAAAAACAAGAGTTAACACAGATCTCATATTTCTGCAGTGATCTTTGTTAACTTGGATTCTCTAACAAATTTAAATGCAATTTAATATGCAAAATGCGTTTTGCTTTGCTTTGTTGTTTTACTAATTTTTTTACTCATTTTTAAAATACGAAAAGAATTCTGTAATATTTTCTATATGTATAACTTTACTCACCTAAACCATTATCGTAAAATATTATACGTGTAATTATTTATTGTTGGAGTAGAAACAAGCTGATAAAACGTATTCCACATAATAAAAATTGAAAAAAAATTAATATTAATATATGAGAAAATTGCTATGAAAAGTTTCTCAAAAATCTGTCTTCCGAAGTAGACTTTAAACTGTTAGTCCCTCACACAAAATAAGTAGTGACTGAGGGGACCAAAAATGTATGTGTTTAAGTTTCCATTGTGATTTATCTCAACGCATGAAGTTGCGGATCTTTTTATGTGCTTTAAGTACTGTGACTGAGAAGAAGTCGCCGTAGTCTAGTAGGTAGTGTTTTGGCTTATTAGACGCAAAAGCCTGGGTTCGAGCCTCAGGCCAGGCATCAAAGACAAAATAAAAAAAGTATTTTTTCGGCGACTTCCTCTCAGTAGATTTCTGGCAAAAACTCTGAGAGTAAATAAAAATTGCCATGAAAAGTTTCTCAATAAATAAAAATCTGTCGTTCGGAGTCGACTGTAAACTGTAGGTTCCACCACTCATGTATAAAATTAACACACACTACATAAGTGATGTGAGAAACTAGAACGTTGTACAATGGGTTAATTCGACCTCCGGCTACTGAACTTGTCTTAATTGACAAGTACACGTCCTCTAACCTAACCTAACCTAACCCAAGTACTTTGACAGCTATCAGCTCGTTTGTTGTCACTTTTTGTTTAAAGTTTTGTTGTGTGCAAGTATAAAAAGAGTTGCATAGACGCCTTTTGCACGTTGAAATTAGTTTCGAAACAAATTTCAAAACTCTTGATTTTGTAGGAGAGAGGGGAAAAACGAGCGGGGTGATTTCACAATTTCATGTACTCGCAAAACTTGCTTTGTTCTTTATTCGTATATACATAGACTTGTATTTGATTTCACATTTTATTTGACATTTGTTTTATTTTTGGTTTCGCATAGTGAAGTTTAGATAAAGTTCCGTTATTTAAAATAACATTATTTTTTGTGTGTTTTGTGTTTATAATTAAATAAATAATTAAAATAATGAATATATTAAAATCTAAAGAATAAATTTATTATTATTATTATTTATTCATATAGAACAAGGAATATACTTAATTTAAATAAGGTAAATATATTAAAAAATAATAATATATAAATAGATTATAATATAATAGTATATATAATAGCACAATAGTATACAAATGGTAAAAAGAGCAAATCGAAGAACTCATATTTTTAATTCAGGAGTTTCCATGCATTTATAATACAAAGTCACGAGAGTATTTAGACGGGACAAAAAATGCCGATGCCTTTCAGAAAATTACAGATACTCTACATTAAAAAGATCAGGCCATTACATTCGAAGAGGTGAAAAGAAAATGGAGAAATTTACGGGTCCAATACACTAATGAACTTCGCGCAATTCCAAGCTAAAAAAAGTGGGTGTTCTGATGATGATTTATAACTGCCTAAGCTGTGGTGTACTTATAACACAGAGGTATGTTTGAAAATATTAATATTTAAATAATTGATTAATTTTCAATTTTGTTTCATTTTTCAAGTTTGGGATTGATGATGGCACGCCACGAACATCAACTGCCAGTGGCACAGATACATATTATAGAGGTATGTTTGAAAATATTTATATTCAAATAATTGATAAATTATCAAATTTGTCTAATTTTTCAAGTTTGGGATTGATGATGGCACGCCATGTACATCGGCAGCTAGTGGCACTAAAATTATAAGAGGGTCGAAAAAAAACTCTGTATTTTAATTATTATGAGAAATTTATATAATCACAAAAATATTTTAATATTGTATTTATATTTCGTAGCAAACCGTTACAGATCTTCGGAACGAGTTGCATCATTTTAAATCAGCTATAAAGGCAAAAAAAAAGAAGGCAAACCATATGAATGGCTGGGAGCACTTGTCGTTGCTGAAATGCAGCGGATTAGGCCGGAAGACCAGCCCGAAGCTGGCTGGCAAGTGCAATGAAGGCTGACGGCGCAATCAGAGAGCAACCGAAAAGATATTTTAAAAAAATCCACGGAAGGAATTTTTGGTGAGGATGATTTTGAATGAGTAGGATTTTATTTCATTATTTTTTATTTTCATTTTAATACAAATTTTATTTATGTAGGTAATAATTTATTTTCAAATTATTTTTATTATTTATTATTTTTTGCAAAATATAATTTTTGTTCATTTGAACTGTACCTGCTTTTGTTCATTTGAACTGTACCTGCTTTTGTTTTTATTATTTATTATTTTTTGCTTTTTGTTTTTAAAAATAAAATAAATCTACATTTCAAATTAAAACAAATTTTATGGTTTTTTTCAATTCAATGGATACATTTAATAGTAATTTAATATTACATACAAATTATTGGGGAAAAAGGTAAAAATTAACTTGTGATACATACATTAAATGGGTACATCTGCCTACTATTATGTCTACTTAAGACACTTGATCAAATTTATTTCTGATCATCCCTCCAACAAGGTACTCTAGCAGTGGAATAACACGGGTTTTCGAAAGTTGAGTCTTACTGAAACTACAAGAAATACTTGTACTACAAGAAATATATTCAGACTTTTTTCTTGATATAGAGGGCACTTAAAATATTATTACGTTTTTTTTTTAAAAACGTTTGAAATATGAACTCGTAGATTGCAAATAAAAATAAATTTGTGTTTAGTTTTAATTAATATCTTTATTTTTATTTCGCACAATTCTGTGTACCACTGTCCCCAACTTGATGTAAACAACAACAATTGCTTTATTTGTTATTCCTCTTTTGCGTAAACAGTAACAATTACTAGTCAATTTGTTCGACATATCTTTATGACGGAGATCCTCAAACTACGATTAGTTTCTTCAAATGCACCGCGTCGTCACACAAGACTGACTGGACTTTTACTGACTCTGTGACTTCTTTGCCATGCCTTTTATATGGCAACGTAAACTGTCTGATGAATGTTCTTGAAAGCGAATGTTCGCGGCTTCGGTTTCTCGAGATCTCTATAAATGTAAACATCGTTGTTTCATTATTGTTGTTCGTGTGTTTTTGTTTAATTTTATTCTTGCAGTGTTTGTTGTTGCGTTTTTGTTTATTTGTTTATCCTTTTTTATGCTGGTGTTTGTTGTTATATTTTTGTTTACTTGCTTATCACGTAAACAAGTTCATTGTTTTTGTTTTTGTAGCTTTTGTTTATAATTTCACTGTTAAAGGATGTAAAAGCGAATCACAATTTCCATTTTCGTAACAATATGTTAAACCGGAGATGGTTATTAACAAGTTGAGGCAACTGGATATTAATGTAATGTTTAGAACTGTTTTTTTTTGGTAAAACCAGTAAAACTCAGGGGATGGCCCCTACACATGCAGTGCATTGTGCAGGTTTAGGAAAATACGTTATAGGAAGGTGGAAAGAGGGAGTAGTGTTTGTGGACATTTGATTTAAACTCAAGATGCGAACGGCAAGGAAACGAGTTGCTGCTAGGTGACTATGGCCAGTGCTATACCTTCACCATTAGGCAGTATACAGCAATGGTCCCCAAGAAGCCCGCATCATAAAGTTATTTGAGTTCAAATAATTAAATTTTTGCGGTTAAGTGTATGTAATAGGTATGTATGTATGTAATAGGTTATTTTTAATAAATAAATACTTCGGTGTTGTTGTTTAAAAATTGTTTGTTGTTATTGTCTTATTAATATTTAAATTATTGCGGTAGGGTGTATGTAATAGGTTATTTTAATAACTATTGCGTTTGATGGTGTTGTTGTTTAAAAATTGTAATTGGTTTTATTTTATTTTGATTTTGTTTTAATTTTGTTTTCTTTTTAATTTTAGCATTTTAGTATTTTTATGTTATTGTTTGTGGATTATTTTAAATTGTTCTGGTTTTCTTAAAAATAAAATGTAATAGGTATGTATGTTGTAATAGGTTATTTTTAATAAATATTTCGTTTGATGGTGTTGTTGTTTAAAAACAAAAATAGACGGACGACACAAAATAGACGGACAGTGCGATTACATCCGCACACGACGGATGACAAAACACTACTCAACTTGTAAGTAATATCAAAGAATATGGATATAATTAGCTTCTACATTATGTAGAAGCAGCGTTGCCAGTATTTTTTTTTTAAACTTGTTTTCTACAAAATTATCAACATTTTTAAAGGAAGCACCGGAGACCGGTACTCTCTATTGATGTTTCTTTGCTAGTTTTGCTCGCGGCTAATAAAATACACAATATTTTATTTAAAAATGTAAATATTTCGCGTTATTATTGAATTTATTAAAATTTTGAATTTTTCGAAAAAACTTGTTTTGTTAAAAAACAACTTTAATGAAAACTTTTTTGCATCTCAAAAAAACTTGGAAAAAAAGGGAAAACTTGGCAAATGGCAACGCTGTGTAGAAGTAAAATTTTTTATGGCGGGTTGTAACATTACGACCCGCTCTCACCAAAATCTTTTTTAAAAATCATTTTTGATGAGGGGGAGGAGGACAGAAGGAAAATAAACACTAACAAAGAGCGTAACAATGTGTTGCTTTCATCGTACGTATGTACATGTGTATGTATTCTTGTGTTTTTTTATTTAGTTGTCGATCAGACTGTGACAAGAACACACGTTTAGCGGATGCTTTATTATTTTATTGCAGAATAACACTCGAAGAATATTTTGTCATTAGCTGGGCGTATTTCATTATTTTATTTTGTCTCATAGTATAATTTTTTTAAATGCTTTGGAATGCTCGTTTTTTTCTTTTAAAAAAAATTTTTTTTTCTTTTCATTTTTCTAAAAAACATGGCCTAATTTTTAAGCCAAAGATGGATAGCTTTATGTTCTTTTAATAATAAAATGGATTTTTTATTTTATTTTTATTTATCTAAAATTATTAAGCCAAAGATAGACAGCTTTACATATGTATGTTGATGAAATGAAAATTAAAATAGCGTATATTACAAACACTTTTCTATGGCTGTAAATAAATAAATTCTCTCAACTTATTTTCTCTCTCTTACTCACTAATCCATTACCAAAGGCATGTGTTATTAACCCAATAATATGTATATGTGAGTGAAAAATATAGAAAAATTGTATTGCACTAAATCCCTAAAGACACCGTATTTAACTTGGCAAGTATTCTTCCCAAAATCGAAATCATTTCTCATTGATATTAGTGAATACTACTGTGATATTTCTTTGGGTGTATAATCGAAGTCTGAAAAAAAGCAACATGAACCTTCTCCTTTAGAAGCTGACAAGCAACAAGCAACTGAATGCATTTTGACGCTCTTTTTAACGAACATTCTGGATGTTCGTGTTCTATGTGTGTAAAAAGCCGAAGATGTTCTTCCCCTGAGGGACATTGGTGCCGACCAGTGTTGCCGTTTTTGGTTATTTCTAACCAAAATTGGTTATTTTTTGTACAATGTGTGGATGTGTAGATTTTTCCGGTTTTGGTTGCTTTTTTGTTTTGTTTGTTGTCAAAAAATATATCCAATTCTGAACATGAAAGCTTTTAATTTTTTTTATAATTAAAAACGTTAAATTTTGATCATTGACAACACCTATTAAGCTATTTTAGTAACAAAATGGCAACCTTGGTATTAAAAATTATTGCGAACTTAATTTTGGTTATATTTTTTTCTTATTTGGTGATTTTTTTCACAAATGTTGGTTACAATATTTTTTTTCGTGGCAACACTGATCCCGACGTCTATTTTTAACACCAGAATAAGTGATTTCAGAAAAATAAAGAAAAAAGTGGTCAAACAACAAAACCGCACTATGAGAACAACGCATTGTTACGCTCTTGTTTTCTGTGTCGTTCCCTTCTATCTTTCCCCCCGCGTCGTGAAATATTTTTGAAAAATATTCCAAAATATGTTAAAATGCACATTCTTTATACTTTATTTTCTTTGGTAATATGTAGTTACTTATGTCCTCTAACAAATTTTATTACATTTTTGATTTTTTTTAAATTTCTAAACCACAACATGCTCTATCTCTTGCCGCAGTATTAACACAGCCAAAATATTAATACAAATTTTAAACATGCTTCTAGAACTCAAAGTAGTCGATATTTTTTTCAGTGAGAAAGAACTCAATCTCATTTTTATGTTGGCGTATGCAATCTGAGCTCCAGAAGCAGATCCTAAGACAGTTCAACTTGTTAATATTGGCTTCAAGCTGACTGAAGTTAAAATTGGAGGCTTCGTCTGATGGATCCTTTTTTGGCATCATATACTATATAGCAGCCAAAGCAGTCCTTTCATTCTTATCGTCGCGTTACGAAACATTTCCCAAAATATATATAAGTTTTAAGTACTTAATAGATTTTAAAATATTAAAACTTATTTTTTTCTTGAGTTTTTTAGCAATGCAATAAACTATATATTTTAATACATGATATATATGTATAAAACATTGTAATACAATGCAAATTTGATGTTCATTTTTTCTCTCTTATATTTGAAATTAAGATAACATAACATAGCCACATAGCCACATAAGAGTCAAATCTATTTTAAGTTGGTCAAATGTTTCCAAACCGGCAGTTCTATTGAATCTCGACCGTAACACTGTACTTAAAACCATAGAGAAAAGTTGTTGCAGGAATATGCCTTATGCAGATGGATTGGCTGATACAACATTAGACGAAGGTCCGAATTTACATTCCGAAATTCAGGAATCTTTGCACATATACAGCTAATGGCATCTGGAAATTAATTAAATTAAAAAAGAGTTGGTATTATTCAATGAATCCTGCCTAAACGGGAGTATTAACACTAAAAGTATACACTCGCTGTTCGGCTTTATCTTACAGCTCCGCAGTTTGATGGTACACTTTGCACAAAAGAAACCATAAAAGTTGGTTTAAGCGTACAATATGGTTTCGAACAGCTGCTTGTAAATCTAGAGAATATAAGGCTACGTTTACCATCCGTAACTAGCTGCCACCAAATATGTTAGCGAAACAAGTACCTACGACCTTTATATCCGCCATAGTCTAGTAGGTACTATATAGGCTTATAAAACGTGAGATTTGACCACTCTTCAAAGTCCAGGTCAGACATCTGCAACAAAACCGAAGTATGAAAATATATTTATTCATCGACTTCCTCTCAGCAGATTTCGGGCAAAAGCTTTGAGAGAAAACAGAATAAAAAAGTTCTCTAAAAACCTGTTGTTCGGTTGACATTAAACAGTAGGTCCCGTATGGAATTAACATACATAAATGGTGTGAGAAGCTATGTCGGAATTTTGACTGAAGGATTGTGGCCACCGATTCAGTTAGTAATTAAATGAAGCATATAAAAAAATTAGATGTTACAAAAAAAGGAATTAACTTAAGTCACAACACAAATATTCCACTTAAACTTTTGGACGTTCAATAAAGCATAGACAAACATAAAAATGTTTTAAATGTTTCCTGGTGAATGACGTTTTTAAGATGCTCTGGTATGGTATGGCCTCCAAAAGAGCCATTTTCAGTTCTGCTTGATTCTAAATAAATTGTTTTCTTATTTAAATTTTCAGTTTTTGCAACAAGTTTTCGAACTTTTGAACTTTTTAAGAACTTCAGAACTACAAGCGAATTTTTTTATTTCTTTTCTACTGTTGTTTTTGCAGTTTGCCTTTGACTTTTTGTATTCGCAAGGTCTTCAAGGATTAACTTTCGTTAAAACTAAATGAATGGCTGCTTAAGAGCGTAAGTTATTAAAACAAATAGTTGAATACCAAAGAAGAATGTGAAAAAATCCCATTTTTATTGTGTCCTGATTTTCTTACCATCTTTTAACAAAATACTAAATTTTTTTAGTGTTATGCTGACATTACATATTTTTTGTTTATTTAAGGTTTAAACAAAAAGATCTATAGCCTAATCTTTAAAATTCAATAACGATTTCTGAGTTCTTTTTGGTACATTGAAGGTCTTACTTGCAAGTGGATTGTTTCACTGTAATCAACTGTATACATTTAAATTCCGAAAAGGTCACAATAACCATTAAGGAATAGTTACAGACAATAGGAATATTCCAACAACTAAATCAAAAACGAAATGTATAGAGCCTGTAAGCATAGAAAGTGAGGAAGAGCGAGTAGCAGGCGAACCGACTAATTAACTCATTTTTAATTAAGTGCACACAGTTACATTGCAACAGATAAAAGAAATGGAATAAGAATCTGTAAGTATTTATGTGGGAGAAGTTATTAAAATTCTACTGCCACTGCTGCTATCAAATGCTTTAATTTTAATACAGCATAGTCTTCCATTTTAAGTTCTTTTATTCATTAATTCGCTAATTTTTTATTTTTTTCTTACTGAAATAACTTGTGTTATTCTTAAAACAAATTCTCTTTAGAAGATTGGAATATAGGGATTAAGAAAGAGTTGGGCCAATCTCTTAAAGAAAAATTGTTATTATAGTTACTCAAATGCAATTATAATGGGGATTGATAAAAGGAGAGGTAGAAAGAAATATTATTATTAATTTCTTATTTCTTTTAAGGTGGTTAAGAGTAACTTACCTTTTTTTGAGATGGGTGCCCAAAGAAATAGATCCTTTTGCTTTCGAATGAATTGTGAATATTACAATTTTATTTATAATTTTATGTTGATTGTAACCAATCAGTATGGCGTTGTGACAAAGAGTGAAGTTTTGATACCCATTTGATTTCAGGAAAATTCAGAATTTATCCAAAGGATAAATTACATGTATAAAAAGGATAAAGATAAATTTAGAATGCTGGAGTGCTAGATAATGTTAAAATCCATTCAAAACCGTAATTCTATTCCAATAATTTTAGTTCAATAATTCACAATAAATTTAAATGGCAATAGTTTATATATATATAAATATATATAATATATATATATAATAAATATATATATATAAATAAATTCAATTCAAATTTCAAGTTAATTCATTTTCAAAATTCAGGTTTAAAATTAGTAAATATAAATTACAAAGTACAAATCCTTATTTGTACATCTACAAAAAGTCTTAAAAATTTACAATCTCCATTAGAATTGATAATTATGGCTTCAGACTATCTCTATACCCCAGAGGCAACCAAATAGAAAATGTTGGAAGTATAAATAAGTAAACAAAAATAAAATTACTTGCTTTAGCTCAATGGACGAGCAAATGAAATTGTAGTTTTATGAAGTCATTTTATGCAATTCTGATTTAAATGCAGTGGAAAACCTTTGAGGGTTCATGTCAATTCAAAATGTACTCATTTTAAGTATGAACATTAAGGAAAATTTAGAAGGTTTGGACTGTCACATATTAAAAAATTTAGTGTCCACATCAAATCAGATTTTTAAGGTTAAAAATCACAATGGTGGGCCTATTAAAATACACCTGGACATAGTGGACAGTCAAAATACACCCAGCTAATGACTTAGTGTAGGTTGTGAGTTTTGTTGAGTAAATTTTGATTCGTGTCACTCGAATCATTTATAAGTACCAATCTTAAATTATGAATCTAAATGAGTAGGCTTATGAATCAAACATATTTCGAATAGTATGAGCTTGATGTCGTATGTATGTTTTGTAGTAGTATGTTTTGATGTAGTGAGTGCGAATGAATCAGTGTAATTAAATTTCAATATTGTTAACTCACTTACATGTATTAAAAACTTCATGAGTTCTTATGAGTAGCAAAAAAACGATTCATTGCTGACCTCTGCTCTGTACCACACAATTATTTCATTGAAAGCAACGATTTAAATAAATCTTTTAAATGCGTACAATGGTAATATACCTACTTAAACATACACTTGATGCAAATAGTCTAACACACTACTCACTAGATTAGCGCACCATCGATGCAAAGTTGTAAAACGTCTTACGTTATCGCCTATGAAATCTTTATATTTTGAGCTATTTAGTGCATTTATGGCACACTGTATCATCTAATAGTTTGCATACATGTAAACGCTTTTAAACGCTTTTTTTTAAATAACAGGTTTTATTTTAAATACACATTTTTCTTGTTGTTGCAGATATTTAAAATATACTATTGGTGTGAATATGTGATTGTAACATGTGTTGCAGATACAATGTTTGCATAAAATGTCCGCGGTTAAAGGCTGAATGGAATGCAATGCTTGCAATTGATTTTATTCGTATTTTCTATTCAAAACGAACTTCCGTTTGCTTAAACCTATATTTACATATGTACGTCATATTGGCGGTTATAACTGCAGAATATTGACTGGAATGGAGGATGTGAAAATACTTTTAGCTAAGAGTATACTGCACAACTACGCCACATAGTCTGTCATGTATTCCATATTTCCCTTTATTCACAAGCTGCTCCATTTAACACTTGTTTCTATTACTCTATTCTTTGTACTCTTTTGCGTTTTTTTGTCTTCACCGCTGAGTAAACTTTCTAAAATGAATCAAAGTGCATTGATGTATGCAATGTACAATTTTAATAAGAATAGCAAAACCTCTACCATAACTATTGTGGGTTTTTGCCATTTTTTTAATACTACTACATTGACCACATAAACTGTTTTACCGTGACTTTTTTGATTTTAAGAATTTTTTTATGAGTTTCTTTTTTCTCCTGCTATTGAACAGTGTTGTCAGGTTCATACCTAGTTTTATCTCCGATTTTGAAAATGAAAGTAATTGCTTCAAAGTCCTTAGGTGTGGTGTGGGAGTTTCTTCCTGTGCAAAGTGCATATCCAGCAGAAGTTCCAGTGTTTTCTTTCAGAGCTGATCCAGAAGCCATCTATCTATCTATCTATATAGCACATTTGACACAACGATGTTCAAGGAACAGGAGAATAATAAAATGATACTGAAACCGAATAAAAAAAGTACATACAAATTTAATACAAAAATGAACAAACAATTATAGTGTCACCTAAAAAGTAAAAACCACTATTCAAAACTGTATTGTATTTATTTTATGTATCAATGGCGATAATTTAAAAACATGCTAGATTTTTGATTATATCGAACTTTGACAGTTAATAACGTTAAGCAAGCTACATCTGTCAAATATGTTGTCATTTATAATATAACATAATTGGTCATTAAAACATTTCAGTCAGGATTACGATCTATCTTCTCACACCATATATGTTGTGTATGTTAATTTAATACATGAGTATCATTTACCCAGTCTTATAAGATTTGAAAACGTCGACGCTGTTCGCTAAAGTTTGCAAGAGATTTCGAGGCAAACGACTTCTCTTCGCTCATATAACTGTTTTAGCAAATTTGGTTGAACAGGTAATGGCAGAAGTACACAAACGCAAACGTCTGAATAAACAATCAGAGGCGCTGAAGCCAACTTTTGAAAATAACATTCAATGATTTTCAAGCGTTGTTCCTTTATTGGTTTTCATGACGAAATGATAAAACTTACCAAACTTTCGTGGCATTTCTATGTGCCACGAATTCTTCTTTATACGAATTATAACAATTTCAAGATAAAAAAAGACTGATAAAAAAAGGACTGATAAAATAAATTCATTTTTGAATCTTTATATTTTTTAATGCCAATGAAAAAAAAAAATTAAAAACCGAAACCACTTATACATATATATGTATATGTATGTCTATATACTTGATTATTAACAGACTTAGGGCCATTATTACAACTTCCCGTTAAACTTGGGTTTAGTTAAAGGTACCTTTAGCTAAAGGGAAAGCTACATTTAACTTATTTTCGTTTTTATAACTTACAGATAAAATTTTTCAAAAATATGACAGTGCCGGAGCAATGTCGATAAAACTGCTCAATAGGGTGGTTTTAAAATTCGATGTCTGAATTTTTTTGGGGGCCCCCACTAAAAAGTTTCTTTCTGTCAGATTTTAGGATTGCCAAAGTTTGAGCACGATTGGAAGATGGTAACCCGTGCGATTGGGGCCTCAAAGTTTTGAAAATATCGAATTTTTTTGGCAGTTTTGCGACTTCGGCGATCCATATCTATGGAACGGTTAAAGCTATTTGCCGTGTCATACATCAAATTAAAGGCCATACTGTTTATAATATTTTATATTCTATACAATAAATACGTAACTAGTACTGAAACCGAAAAAAAGAGCCAATGTCCCTAAAAACGTGACTAGGTACCCCTGAGAGCGAAGATACATTATTTGAATTATTATTGGTTATTATGGGTAAATACATGCAGGAGGTGCACTATTTAACTCAGAAAAGTCGGAGGTAGTATTAAAAAAACTCGACAATATAAAAAAGTATACATGCATACTGTTACGAAAATGGAAAAATCTAGATACTTGTGCTTTGCTTTTACACCGTTTAGTATTAAAATTATAAACAAAAGCTAAAAAATAAAAACAATGAACTTGTTTACAAATTATAGCACTGCGTAATACAACAACAAACCCAGCATAAAAAATTATAAACAAGTAAACAAAAATATACCAACAAACTCCAGTATAAAAATATGTTAAACAAGTAAACAAAAATACAACAACAAACACCACAAGAATAAATGTAAACAAAATACACAAACAACAATAATGTAGCAACGATGTTTATATTTACAGAGATCTCGAGAAAGCGAAACCACGAACATTCGTCTTCAAGAACATTCGTCAGACTGTTTACGTTGCCATATAAAAGGCAAGGTAAAGCAGGCAACGGAGTTAGAAAAGTTCAGTCAGTTGTTGTGTGAAAACGCGGTGGGTTTGAATAGAGTAATCGTGGTTTGAACATCTCCGTTAAGAAGATCTGTCGAACAATTGTCTAGTAATTGTTATTGTTTATGCAAAGGGTGTAAACAACAATTTTTGTTGTTGTTTACATAAAGTTGTGAACAGAGCCGCACAGAATTGTGCGAAAAAAAACAATTTTAATTAAAACTAAACACAAATTTATTTTTATTTTATATGCAATTTACTAGCTCATATTTTAAACGTTGTTAAAAAGTTAAAAACGTAACATACATACATATATCAAATTTGCTGAATATCTTAGGTTTTCGAATAGATTGTAAATGCAAACAACGAGTAATTTTATGTCATGGGTATTTTTCTGATTATTTTGCACTAATATTTCTTATTCTATAATTATTTTTGTTGTGTATCTTTTTCGCCATTCATTTAAATATAGTGTTGTTGTTAATTTCATTACATTATTTTATTTATTTGAGACCCTAAAATCATTGAAAAATTAACAACAAAATTTAAAATAGTACTCAAATACATATTATACAAATTTAAAAAATTTTTAAATTTTACAAGAATTTAAAAAATATGTTCCACAAGGTTTGTATATAAATTCATTTACTAAGAGATATACTTAGCGTTTTGCTTTTTTGTCCAGCTTTGGACATTTTTTGCTCTTAGCTATTACCGTAGATCGATCCTACCGAGATTAGTATACCATATTTAATTTGTTTAATATAAATTAAGAATAAAAAATATTATTCTTGTTTTTGAGTTTTATTATAACTAAACTTTATTTTCAAAAAATGTAATATTTATAACTTAAATTAATTTACAAAAGTGCTTATAGTTAAAAATACAAAAGAATTAATAAAAAAATGTTTAGTAAGCAAAAAGTGTTTTTAAATAGAATTATGTTAAAGTAAGTAATTTATTAACATAAAATAAAAGTAAAAGAGATTGATAAGCAGTTTTGTTGTTCAACTAAGTTCAACAACCCATAATTTGTTGCACTTGCAAAAAAAGACAATAAAAAGAATAAGAGAAATAAAGAAAATATTTTGTTGTTAACTTTATTGTTAACTTATATTCGACCTGTATACCTTACGGTATGATCCATATTTAATATTACAATCAAATGTTACTCATACGCTTGCGTTATGATCATTAAAGTGTTGCCTATTTGTAGGTTGAACTATCATGTGATTTTTGTTTTGTCAATGGAGATTGAATTTTACTGATTAACTAATTTGATCTAATTTGTACTGTTTAAATTTAGGCTTTTGTACTTTTTAAGAAAATTTGTTTCATAGTTTTGTTGTAACATCAAACGTATATATGGTTATAACGACTAATGCGTTATAACATTATTTGCATTATTTATATTCTATGATTATTTTATTCTTGTACAATGTAAAATATTGTTATGTTTTTACCTTTTAAAAACATTTAAAAAATGAGCTCATGAATTGAAAATAAAAGGAAAATAAATTTGTTTTTCGTTTAATTTAAAATTCTTTACTATTTGCACAATTTTGTGCGCCACTGTTCACAATTTTATGTAAATAACAACAATTACTTTTTTTATTCCTCTGTTTATACCCTTTGCATAAACAATAACAATTCCTAGACAATTATTCGACAGATTTTTGCAACGGAGATCTTCAAGACCAATTTCTTTGGATTTCTAATCATGGCTTTAAAACCGAAAAAATTATGAGCTGGGCTCTCAATATCATCCGCTGTATTTTGATTGATAACTATTTTGATTGATACTAATTTACACCAATAGGAAATCTGTGGGAACGTTGGAGAGGAAGTTTCAATTGTAAAAATTATGGAATTCCATAGAAAATTAAAGAGAGTGGCTGGTTCTCGTGTTGAGAGAAGATCTACAACGTTACAATTGATCAAAAATTGGGCAACTTTTTCTCTTCACATAGATTAGGGTGAAATGTTTTAGAAAGCATTTCTACATAAATACTAGCGAAATATTCTGTCAAATCTGTTAATGTCTCTGTGCCAATTAACATTTATTTTTAAAAAGAACTCAACACCTAAAGTAATTTGATGAGAAACTAAGTAAGAAATACTACTCATAAGGACTTTGATCTTTTCACGTATTTAAGTTGGGTTCAATTGCACCATTTATTTTTACTCTAGCCTTTTTTTGTAACCTATTCGCCCTTATACCACTTCTGATTTTGTATTTCCTTTATTTAAAAATTCTTCTCGCAACACGACCTTACTCTTGAGACGAAAAACAAATTTTTCTAAAATATATGTAAAATAAAATAAAAAAAGTACTTTTGGTTCCTATTCATGTAAATAAATGAGTACGTGAACTAACAAAATTATCTAATATTGAACTATATCAAGAGCGCCCAATACATTTGGATTTGAAATGGTGGCGTACCGATTCATATTTCTACGTCATAAAAGGGCGAGCGCGTAAGTCGACGATTACCAAATCCTGTTGGACTAAACAGAATAGTCAAAGCACCAACCACTTTTGGTTTTAAAAGGACTTCGCTACTTATCACACACGTTGGACATGTGAACTACCGAAGAGTGCAATTTGACCACAATACACTTTTTTGTGCGATTTTCTTAACTCACAGACGTGTGTGAATAAACCAGTAACGACAGCGGTTACGAAAACCAACATACCCATACCATCGATCAAATTCAGTCTGATTTATACGGTGGAGTTATTGAAAATTTGGCATTTAGAATGCGAAAAGTCGTGACTGACATTTAAGCGATTTTATATTCCACAAATAATTTCATCAATACGTATTTCAAACGAATAAAAAATTTCAATGATACCTCACACAAACCTTGTTTTATTTAAATTTAAGTGTAGGAAATACTTAACCCTATGTGTTAATATTGTTATTTTTTCTATTTGTCCACTGAGGAGAATATTGTTCCGTTTTTACCTCTTAAAAATGTTTAAAATTAAATAAAAATAAGTTTTTGTTTAGTTTTAATTAAAATTCTTTATTATTCAAACAATTCTGTGTGCCACTGTTCACAACTTTGTGTAACAACAGCAATTGCTTTGTTTATTATTCCTCTGTTTTCAATTACTAGACAATTGTTCGACAGATCTTTGTAACGGAGATATTCAAACCACGATTCCTCTCTTCATACGCACCGAGTCTTCACACAAGACTGGGTGAACTTCACTTTTATATGGCAGAGTAAACAGTCTGATGAATGTTCTTGAAGGCGAATGTTCATGACTTCGCTTTCTCGCAATCTCTATAAATGTAAACATCATTATTGTAGTATTGTTTGTGTATTTTGTTTACTTGTTCACCATTTTTTATGCTGCTTTTTGTTGTTATATTAAACTAGTCGATGACTGGAATAATAAAATACAATTGCATTCAGAAGCTGACTTTCTTTTAGCTCGTTGTATTTCAGGTTTTTCTTTCTAATCTTTAAATCTTACTTGTTATCGCGTAGTTGATACGCCTGGTTTCTTTAATCACTTTTCCTTAATAAGCAGGCTGCCCCGAATTATTAAATATTTAAAAGCGAAATCCAAAGTAGATAGCAATATTAGCAGCATTTACTGACAAAACATTGCAACAATTCAATGTTTTGTTTCACAATTTACAAAATATGAGAACTGTGGTTTACCACCAAATTTGCCTGACAACTGATCGAATAAATGCTGATATTTTTAATGCGTTCTACCCAGAATTTTTTTTTACCGCAACACTCAGGAGATGGACTCATATTCATATGTTGGAATAACAGAAAGATAGTGATAGGATAAAGGAAATGGACAAACTAAACAACAAATTTTTATTTTGAATGACTTTTTTATTTTAAGGCCAGTGTATATGCAGACAAACACGAAACGCCCAGGGCATCGGGAGGGAAACGAACCGACGTCCTCGGCATTTGAAGTGTAGCACACTACCAACTAGACCATCGGTGCACCCGATGTGCTTATCTGGCGGTGGTCCACAGGAAATTTAATTTATCTGGCACCATGGAACACTGACGGTCCACAGACAATTTTTTTATATGACAGCGTGGAGCACTGGTGATCCACAAATGTTCAAACCAAACTGGAAAGAGACAAAGTGGTAATATACGCTATACGATTAAATTGGCATTCGTGCAAGCAGTGCGTAGACACATCAAAAAATGCGACTGATAGAACGTGTTAAATTGCATACTCTACTGAAGAGATTGATAAAATCGGACAAAAATTGCCAGCGTTCTTATTTAAAGAGAATATTGTAATAATAATAATTTTAGTTTGAATGCAAAAAGTGAACTTTGATCGAACTTCTGTAGCCCAACTCTTTGCAAACTCTCAAGAATTCATTAACGATGTCTTCGCATTGCTAAATGTTTTTAATCAGAAGACATACAAATAATAATAAAAATTAAAAGCCACGTTGTAGTTCATAATTTTATTGCCCTTAAATTCGTTTTTAAAGATACGTGACAAACGCATTAGTTCTCATATATTTGTGGCTTTTTGGTTGATAAGCAATATCGTTGCAAATGATGGCGACCCCATTTGGATCAGAATCGACAGAATGGTTTTTTGTGTTTAATTATAATTACCTTGACCAAGAGCATAATCAGGGGCTCTCGTTGTGACAACCGGGAATTTTATCATCGCGTTTTAAATGGTGGACTCTTGTGGAAAGTGACTTATAAACGAATAACTTTTAAACAAAATTTTAAAGTTTCAGACAACGATGAGCGTCTGGCGATTGTTCATCGATGGATCATGCATTGTGGTACAGAATGTCGATCAAAATCCGATTTTTAACATCAAAGGCGTCAATTCAAAATCGTTTCCATGGAAAGCAATACAATACAATACAAATACAAACGTTAGCCTATTACTAGTGGCGGTTCAAACGATAAATAGATGATTCTTCATTTAAACTACGAAGATCGAAAACAAAAGACCGTTTAATAAATAAACGCATACAAAAAACATGACACAACTGTTTCTTGTTTCTTTAAGTCACAACTATGGAAAGATTTATGCAGTTTTATCAAATATCAATTTCTTCAGTGGAAAATATGCATTAAGAATATCCATAGCCGCCATGAAAGTCCGTACCAAATAGGATCCACTGCCAAACTTTAAAACTGATCTGACATAATTTGCTTGCAAAGGTAAAAACAGGTATTTCTCTGCATATGTATGTATTAGTTTGCACAAAAATATATGATTCTTTTTAAAATATTACAAAAGCCGAAGATAAAGCTATCTGACTGCCAAATTCCCATCCGTTAATAAGCGTTGATGTAAAACAACGCACAAGTGGAGCCATTAAAGGCAAATTACCGATTATTAAGTTATACATATTACAATTGTTACGAAAATGGAAATGGTGTTATTAAAATGATAAACAAAATCAAAACAATGGACTTGTTTACATGATCAACGAATAAACAAAAATATAGCAACAACATCAGTATAAAAAAGGGGATAAACAAGCAACAACAACACTGCAAGCAGAAACGTAAGCAAAATACACAAACAACAATAACGTAAACAACATGTTTACATTTATAGAGATTTCGAGAAGGCAGAGTCATTTTCCTTCAAGAGCATTCATCAGAATGTTTACCCTGCGATATAAATGGCAAGACAAAGCAGGCAACGATATCAGAAGGATTTCAGTCAGTCTTATGTGAAGACGCGTTGGGTGTGCAGAGAACAATTGTGGTTTGAAGATCTGCGTTATAAAGATCTATTGTTATCAATTGTTATTGTGTACGCGAAGAGTGTAAAGAAGAATAACAATTAAAACCAATTGTTGTTGTTTGAACCAAGTCGTGAAGCTTTTTTATGGCAATTTTATTTACTCTCAGAGTTTTTGACAGAAATATACTGAGAGGTAGTCGCCGAGGAGATGTTTTTTTCATATTTCGTTTTATTGGAGATATCTGACCTAGGGTTTGAAACGAAGCTACACGTCTAATAAGCGAACACACTATCTACTAGACTACGGTCTGCTACTAAGACTACTAAGTTATTCTACTCACATATTTTTAAGAAATGCGGATCGGCATTAAGTTTAAATTATTTTTATAATTTTTTTCGAGGGAAGTTGTAGGCATTTTAGAAAATAGAATATTTTCACTTGGTTCACGAATGAAAATCTTTGGATTATAGGTAGTCTCGCAGGCAGAGTATTAATTTGCAAATGTGTATTTTGAACGTTCGATTGACACTAAATACGCTAGAATTACATAACATAAATCAAAAAGTATGTTTGTACATATTGGCTGTTAAAAAATTGTTCAATCAATAAATCAATTTTACATTTTGCCTTTTTATCCTTCTACAACCTAGTATCCTAAGCTCAACAAAATGCACTGTAATAGTGGAGGCCAATTTCCAATTGTACTCAATTGTACTTTTAACTTTGTGATTGTTTTTAAATCTTTGAATGAATATTTGTCGCAAAGGGAACTAGAGTATGTTGCCAGTTGCTTGTTGCCACCACTCTCTGACTCGTTCACTAACTATAACACAACCTATTGTGGTATTGCTACCAGTGGTTGCAGCAATAGTTGTGAGTCCTTTGCCGGAATTGATGTATATTTTATGTGGGTAGCTGATATGGGAACCTACTTAAAATATTTCGTATCGGCTTTTCCGCTCTACGTCATTCTGTCTATTTGCGGTTGCACTCTGGAAGGTGGCACATGACAATGGATTTATTTCTGTTTTGTATTTTATTTTATTTGTATTTGTGAGTATTACGTTGGTTGATTCTAAAGTTTTTATTATAAAGGCATGAAAAAATACATATGAATTGCTAACTAATAAAAAAAACTCGTATATATTATCGTTATATTGTAAAAAAAAATTAGAAAAAGTTCATTTTTAAATAAATGTTTTAAGGTTCTAAAAATGCTGTATTTGACACAATAACTATCGTAAATTAAAGTAAAGTATCACAAAACGCTAACGCCATATCAAAAAGTAAAATAAATCCTTTCTACATTTATATGCATTTTATAAATATTGAACATAGGTGTATAATATCGGGTCTTTCATCACCTATTTGTTTTCTAGTGGATCGCTCAATGCAGTACAGGCAGGTTTTAAGTAAATTAAAATAAAATTTCCATAAGCAAGATTCCATCTTTCTTCTCTTTTTTATCCTACTCTCCTAATTCCAACACAATGCACTGCATAATTAGGCGATCCCCAGATTGTTGACCTAAAAAAGTTAATATTTCTTTATTTTTCTATGAAATTTTTAATTTACACTTTTCATTTTCTTAATATTTGTGCACATTTCATTTCTTAAAAGTGGAAACTAGATAAAAGTCAAAACCGATACAGTATTTACCGTATTAAAACATTTGATATAGATTGACAGATTGTGTATACATGTGTACACCATACACTTATGTACATATAAAGGTATATTCTACATTTGTAGTATTTAACACGTTCATCGCGTTGTCAGTCATATGTGTCTGACGCTAAGAAGTTCTACATGAGCCATGTCAGTCATATGTGTCTGACGTAGGCGGTTTGGTAAATCACAAATGTTCGACGCAAACGACGCTGTGTTCAAAACAACAGGTTAATACTTGTTGTATCTTGTTTGGATGCGTCAGCCATATAAGACTGACACGGCTTGTCGAAAAAAAAGTTTAAATATATGGCCATGTCAGTCATATATGTCTGACATAAAAAATAGTGTTTTCCGGGAATTTTGGCAAACAATTTTTTTCTGTGATACATTAAGATTCCTTGATACATTTTCAACTAAATTATATAATAAAGTTTCCGTGGCCCCTGTGAACATTTTTCTGATATTATCGTGGCGATGAACGTGTTAAATAATTGTAATAACTGTATATACAATGTTTTTATAGTGATAATAAATTCCCTACATTGGGATACTTTAATTATATTTTGAATAAAATTTTTTATGCTAATTTCATTGAATATCCTTTTTTTATCTATTCTAGAAAAATTTAATAAGAAAATATTGTTACGAAAATGGAAATGGTGTTATTTAAAAGATAAACAAAAGCTACAAAAAGAAAACAATGGACTCGTTTACATGATTAACGAATAAACAAAAATATAGCAACAACATCAGTATAAAAAAGGGGATAAACAAAGTAAAAAAACAGTCAACAACAACACTGGAATGACAAACATAAACAAAATACACAAATAACAATAACGTAAACAACATGTTTACACTTATAGAGATTTCTCGAAAGCAAAGTCATTCCCCTTCAAGAGCATTCAACAGACTGTTTACCCTGCGATATAAAAGGCATGACAAGGCAGGCAACGTCATCAGAAAGAATGCAGTCAGTCTTGTGTGAAGACGCGTTGCGTGTGAAGAGATTAATCGTGCTTTGAAGATCTCCGTTGTGAAGATCCAATGAACAATTGTTAGTGTGCACGCGGAAGTGTGTAAAGAAGAATAACAAATAAAGCAAATTGTAGTTGCCAAAGGTGGCACATGGAATTTTGCGAACAATAAAAAATTGATTTAAAACTAAACACAAATTTATTTTTATTTTATTTGCAAACTACGAACTCATATTTTAAACGTTTTTAAAAGGGTAAACGTAACAATATATACCAACATTTTATTTATGCATAAATGGATAAATATATTAAAATTATGTATCCAAAATATAAGTATTAATTCAAAACAATGTTTGCATATTAATTATACGTGTTGAGCAGTAGATTATGCTCGTTGAGGTATTAAAATAGATATACATATGCATGTAAATTGTTCCTAAATACAAAAAATTTTCGAAATCTTTTTATAATCACACAATTAAATTTACAATGTAGTAAATTCTGCAGGTGACAATCAAAATGCAGAGTTAACTTAATTAGTTTAGAACATTTCCTAAGTTAAGATTAGTTCAGAGCATCTAGTGCCAGTCCTAGTCAGTTCGTAAGCAATGAAACTTTTATGATACCCATGAAAGAAATACGTTTGGAAGGTCAGCAATTTCTTAGAGAAACTCCCTAATGCTAATATTATAGCATATAGTCCTATCTATGGCTTCTGAGTATTGGTAACAAATAAAAGGTCCTCATTTAAAATAGAGCAAACTGTCCTCTGGACCGTTCAGCCACATCCCAACTAACGTGAGTACTGGTACGTTTCATCACTTTCTAATAGAATAAGTAGGTGATGACAGGCGGCCATAGCACTCTTAGAGGTGTAAAGAGTTATTTTCGTTTTCCTTCATTACTCGCCGAAGAGAGGTTGTAGTCATAGCTGCCAGATTTGACGATTTATCGTCATTTTTACGATTTTGAGCTCCAAAAATATCATATTGACGATTTGACGATTTATGCCCTTATTTTGACGACATTTATAAATTAAAAATTTACATCATATTCCCAACTTTAGCACATTAAAAGCCACTTTAAACTTTAAAGTATTGAAAATTTATGTTAGTAGTTACAAGGAGTAAAGTATTATATTTTTAAATTACTGTGATGATTTTTCTGTATTTTATTCCTTTTTAATCCCTTAAAAGCCAAAAAATTACAACTCCTGAATAACGTCGTATTTGAGAATAACTTATCACTTGTCATTGCAGACAATTTTAAAAATTCGAGTTTTGCTTCCAATATTACCATCGGAAGAACAAAGGCAAGCGCCGTTATTTTTTTTCCGTACGACCAACACTCAGGGGATGGATGGTATTGTGTCTGGAACTATGAAAATATGTTATGGGTAGAAGGAAAGAGAGAACAGTGTTTATGGATACTAGGCTTTTTTATTTTTATACCATAAGTAACAGGAAAGACCTCTGTAGGAATTGAGTTCCACATGCGGATGTCCTGGCCGAGAAAGACGAGCGTTATATAGGAATAAATGACTTTAGGGAACAAGTCCTCTTACTTCGTTCGAGCAAAATCCTTTTGCAGTAGTGAAGGAACAGTGAAACACAAACCACATGGCAACGATGCACCAATGATTCAATAGAGTCAGATACACTATCGTCATTTACGAGTTACTACGGCCTCTCCAGTACGCGATCGAAATAGTATAAATAAATGGTGTAAATAGTAAGATCAGATGATAAGGAACTGAGGGAACTGAAAAATGTGTTGGTTGCAGCCAACAGTACACTGAATTTTCATGCTCAGAATGTCAAGAGCTTCTGACTCCTTAATATTTACACCACCCTTAGACTAAGATGATGCAATATTATTGCTGGGCTTATGTGTCAATAAACAACACTGGTATAGATTGTTTAAACTTTAAAAAAAAAATTTCTGAAAATGATATAACATTTCTCCATTTTTGGAAAAAAATTCATAAATGAAGATGAGGGTCGCTAGCTTTTAATTTCTAACAAATTTTTTTTAAATGTTTTATTTTTGAACTCAGATATGTACATACATATATTGACTTTATATGTTTTACTACAAAAGAAATAATTTTGGTTTTTAAAAACTTTTAATTTATTTATTTCTTATTTCTGACGATTTTTGACGATTTCAAAATACGTCTTTGACGATTTTGACGATTTTTTCTCAAATATTCGACAATTTGGTGCCTCATTTATCTGGCAGCAATGGTTGTAGTCCATATATTTTATTCCCTTCGATCAGGAGATTTGAACGCTATGGAGGATCGTCAAATTCAGGATAGATATCTTGTATAGCCTAGCAAAAGTTCCGTTTGCGCCTAAACTTCACGATGAACTTAATGTTGTTAATGTTAATTAATGTTGTTAAGCTTCCAGAAAAGCTTAAGATTGCTCTCAAATCTTCAACACACAGATGATAATATTGCCCATACCGACAGTGTTGACAACCGTTCCCGAATGTATATTGTTGAAAGCGCCCTCCAGGCCAATGAATGCTGTTAGTGAGTGTCGGTTCGCCAAAGCCTTCTCAACGTTCCCCATAAAGGAGTTTGGTGCAAAACGGGTGGACCTTCCCGATTATGTATTATCCCTTTCTTAGGGAGGAAAACGAAAAATTATATTCAACAGTTAATTTCGCGCTCGATTGCAAAAATTTTCTGGTTTTTATCATATGCAGGATATTCTGGCATAACAACATTATTTTCGTTGCTGCACAGACATATATTAAAAGACAAAATAAACAATACGAATGAAATGTCGTCATTAGATTTCAGTTCTTTAAACTTTTGAGTGTGATTTGTTGACCTTAAAGCACAGTTAAAAGTTATTGTATCTCTTGTGTCACATGTTATGCTTTGATGTCTACATTAAAATTTTTACACATTTTCGTTCAAGTTTCTTCGAATGCCTATTACCGTGCATTTCAAATATCGTCGCTGTTAGTATTTATTTACTGTTCCATAAAACATGGACTGTCTAAGTCGATTTGTTAACCATTTTCAACGGTAGAGAACATTGTTTCATTAGTAAGTTGCTGTTACCTAAAAGTAATAAAAAGAGGCGTTGAAATTAAAACACAAATTTGCCAAAAATTTTAATGAATCGATAAGGAATATTAAGGTTTAATGGCATGGATGGTAATAAGAATGATGATTATGGCTGCACAAGAGCTTTTATAGTTAGTGTTTTTGATTCCCACAATTCCAATTCAACAAGACAAACAACAAATTTACGGCAGACATTTCAGAAAAGTTTTAATTTGCAAATTTGTTTTTTAATGTTTATCTTTTATGCAGAATAATGGTATGAAGTCGTTGTAGTATAGTAGGCAGTGTGTTAGCCTATTAGAATTAAAGCCAGGATTCGAGCCCCAGGCAAGACATCAAAACAAAATACAAAAAGTATTTCTTCGGCGACTTCCTCTCAGCAGATTTCTGGCAAAAACTCTGAGAGTAAATATTGCCATGAAAAGTTTCTCAAAAACATGTCGTTCGGAGTCGACTTTAAACTGTAGGTCTCGCCACACATGTATATAATTTAATACACACAACATAAGTGGTGTCAGAAACTAGCTCGTAATCTTGACTGAAGGGTTGTAATGACCACTTATGTATGTATGTATGGTAGGTAGGAGATTTTTGGGAATCAAATTATTTTGATATGAGATTATTGGGATTGAACACATAGTGTACGTGTAGAAAGGACATATTTTTTCTATAATCTTTTTCATTAGATACATACTGAACTGAGAGCATATAATACATTTGGTATAAATGTACTAGTTGGATAAATAAGAGTCTCGTACTCCTCGAAGCTTCCATAATCTACTGTTGTGCTTAAAAATTACACTTTAATTGAGATTCAAACCACTGTTTCAGGCGAACTGGGTCACTAAGTCTGGGTGGTCCCTGTTACTATTTAAAGCAGGTTGTCAACCGAAAATTTCATGCCTTATCATCTGGAGGCTTAAGTCACATTTTCAACATCAGATAAAACAATCATTGCAAACAAACCCAAATTGTATTGGCTTTCATCTATCATATGATGCAAATATTTTGGCATTTATTGTTTATTAATGAAACAGAATCACCACTGCTAGTAATGGCAAACATAATGCTAGCTTTGGAGACAGCTATAGGTTCTGGTTAATTCGCATACACCTGCGATCTCAACAGAAAAAGTTTAAGGGTGTTAAATAGTACGATCTCAAATCGATCGGTCAGAACATCTAGTGTGACATGAGCTATGCCGCACGTATCGACATCCTGTTGAAACTGCAAATCGTTGGTGTCCAGATAATCCAAATCATGCCAAGAGAAGTTAGTAATCATCGACTTAGGGCCATTATTTCAATTTGCCGTTAACTAAAGGGAATATTTTAACGGGCAGATAAATTGTTTTTCATTATTATAAGTGGATAATATGGTAGAAGTGAGGTTTAAGCTAAATGGAGGATCATCCTATCGGGTACATTTAAAGTTAAGTTTGTGTTTGAACTTGCCATGTTATATATTTTTTTCATTATGGCAACTTAAAATTTAAACAAAATGAGCATATACAACAAAAAACGAAGCCCGCGGTTGTCACTGCGTTTAAAAAAAAACTTGTTTCAACATTGTTCCGGCACTGCCATATTTTTGAAAAAGTTAACTTTATTTTATCATTAGGTTGTAATAACGAAATTAAAGGTGACTTTAAAGTTCACTTTAGCTAAAGTTACCTTTAACTAAGCCCAACTTTAACGGGAAGTTGTGATAATTGATCCTTAATTAGTAATCATCGCTGTTGACAGTGATGGCCTGGCCAACATGGTTGGGAAAAAAATATGAGCCTATAAATCTTCTATTTCATATTCATGTGGATTGGTAAAGTTCCTCATTCTGCAATTTAATTTGTTCTCGTGCCCATTCATAAAAAAATGTTCCAAATCGACGAAGATGATTTTCCAATAACAACTAACAATAATAAAAACAAACAATAAAAGCCAACAACCCCAGATCTCATACACGACGTTATCTATTGTCAGCCATTATGATTTGACAAAATATGCTGAATAAACAACAGCTAATTTGATAGATGTAGCTTTAGCTAATGACAATTATCAATTATCAAAGTTCAGAGAACTATTAACAGTGTTTGTCATCATTCCAGAATTTATTCATTATTCTTTACCAATTTAAAAATTAAAATGTGTACTTTTGCTGTCTCTTTACATTTTTCTCTTCACTTCAGTACATCTAAATTTATACACTTGTGGTTATTGCCATAACTGGCAATTATTGTCTCGCAATCAATTATGTATATTGTTTATGAAGTTCAGTGTCCTTATTCTTAAACAGTTAGCACCATTAATTTTGGAGTGTTGATGTTAACCGAAATCATGTTCTATTTCTGAGTTTACATAAAAGAGAAGATAAGAGTAAATTTTTGGTGTGTATAGAAAACGAAAATTCTGTTGATAGATTTTAATTATCATAAGGTTTTTACTTTCTTTGGTTTTGATTTTAATTAAGTTAAATGCGATAAAAATGTCTAGTATCTGTCAAAATTTAAACGAAGGACCCTGTTAAACATTATTTTTATATTAATTCTCAACTATAAAACTAAGCCCAAAAATTATTAACAAGATTTCGCTTACAAAGGCAGGTAAGGGAGCATGTGGCATAGGTGGGATTTCTTTTCAACTTTTAGCAGAGGTTGCCCTCATATGGATTCATGACGACGGAGGCATTGAGGATAACAACAAACCTAACGCATCCGCAAAGCTTGGTATACAATGTAAATGAATTCATTCAGAAGATTGTCATTCCTTAGCAGTTGGGCAAATTTCTGTTCTCACATAATTTATTAATTTCAAAAGAAAACTTATGAAATATCTGGCCCGATGTGGATAACAAAATTTGCATTAAACTTGATCGGAGCTCACCTTAGGAGCGTTATAACGAGGCACTGGCACTCTGTGTGCACAGGCACAATGACTACTATGGACGTTGTAACGACGAGAAAGACGAAATTACATAAGACCTTCCTTGTCAGTGCTTGGGAACTTGAAAAGAAAAGCTCTCTTGTATACAGAGTTTGTTGATAGAACGCGTCTAATCAAAGATGATAAATAAAAATGATACCTATTTAAATGGATACTATTGGAATGGCTGACAGTTGTAAACCAGTAGTTAAAATTGCATGATGAAAATATTAGTATTGCGATTGGACTGCCTCACCTAATATTTTAGATTAGGTTAGGTTAGGTTAGAGGACGTGTGCTTGTCAATTAAGACAAGTACAGTACCCGGAGGTCGAATTGACCCATTGTACAACGTCCTAGTTTCTCACACCACTTATGTTGTGTGTGTTAATTTTATACATGAGTAGTGGGACCTACAGTTTAAAGTCGACTCCGAAAGACAGATTTTTATTTATTGAGAAACTTTTCATGGCAATTTTTACTTACTCTCAGAGTTTTTGCCAGAAATTTACTGAGAGGAAGTCGCCGAAAAAATACTTTTTGTATTTTGTCTTTGATGCCTGGCCTGGGGCTCGAACCCAGGCTTTTGCGTCTAATAAGCCAACACACTACCTACTAGACTACGGCGACTTCAATATTTTAGATTACTTATTAGCTTATTCTTCAAGAACTATATATTGCAGGACTTATCTTTACATAGATATTTGTAAATATGTAATTCTAATTTATAACTGTGTTAATGAACATCTGGACCAATTTTAGAAATCATTTGTGAAAGTACAAATCCAACGATGCTATTTGGAAGGATTTACCTCACCTACATGCATTTTTTACAATGACATTATGAACGAAGTGAACTAAAAAATCACTTTAGCTGAGTAATATAAATGACTGAGTATAAGACAGAATTATAAGGACTTACAGTGTTACAAAAGACTACTTTACTCCTTTTTTTTGTTGATAACGCAAACAAATGCTCTTTTTGTAACTTCTCCGGTTTTCATACACAATATGTTGTTGATTTTTCTTGTATGTACTTTCATTACTACAACAAGTGTTGATTGTTTAAAACACAACAAAAGTAATCATAACCAACAGTTTGCAGTCACTTCGTAAGATTTATTGAAGTTTTGTGTTTTTTAGTATTTTTTTTTTCCTGTAGAAATAGGAAGAAAACAGCAATAACCAACAAAACAATAAACTTTTTAAAATTTTTGCGGAACTTTTAGTACGAGGAAGAAAAAAAAATAAACACATACCTGGAGCAAATGTAATTGAAAGGAAGAACAAAAAAATTATTGTGGTTTTTATTAGAAAATTTTAGGAAACATTTGAGTTTAAATGAAATTAAACTGTTGCCTTATGTTACTGTTCGTCTTATTAGAAAAAAAATTAAAGTAATCGAAATCGACAGCAATTATAAGAGATTAATAATTGATATGTTGGAATGTTATAATCCAACAGGCCTAATAAAACAATTTCTGTCACACTTTTAACACCATGGGCTTGTTAAGATAATGAATTAATCAATGGAATTTATTTATTGTAAATGATTTATTGTTTCTATATTTTCCCAATAAATAAAAATCAATTGAATTAAAAATCTATATTAATTAATTCAATTAAAAAGTTACAATTAAAATTATTTTATGGGGCAGTAGTTGAAAATTATTCTCTTCGGAAGATTTTCAATTCATAAATAAATTGCTAAAATGTTTTTCCTATCGAATAATTATTTAAAATGGTTTTTCTTTGCTATACAATGAAGGCCTTACTGGACAAGAACTTATTTTTTTAACAGCTGAGGTTCAGTTAACTTAGAAAAAAGTAATACAGTAACACATTATTACAACTTGCCGTTAACTAAAGGGAGGATTTTAAGGGGCAGTTAAATTGTTTTTCATTATTATAAGTAGACAATATGTTAGATGTGAGGGTGAAGCTAAATGGAGGTAGCTTTTAAAGTTAAGTTTATGTTTGAACTTGCCATGTCATATATTATTTTCAATATGGCAACTTCAAATATAAACAAAAAGAGCATATTCAACAGAAACCGAAGCCCGTCGTTACCACTGCGCTTAAAAAAACTTGTTTAATTGAGCAGTGTTATCGACATTGATCCGGTACTGCCATAATTTTGAAAAAGTTAACTTTATTTTATCATTAGATTGTAATAATGAAAAGAAGTTAAAGGTGACTTTAAAGTTCACTTTAGCTAAAGTTATCTTTAACTTAACCCAACTTTAACGGGATGTCGTAATAACGGCCCTTAGTGTAAGACAACCTGAAAAGTAGAAATGAAAAAATATTTGACATTTGCCGTTTAATTTTTTAATTTGAGTGACAACTATTATGGATCATTTTGTATTCAGAGGAACGTATAAAAATTTAAAATTGCATGGTAATTTAATTCTTACAATTGCTTATTAAGTCAAGCGCATCAATTGAACCACAATTAAAGTTTTTAGAAATTGGAAGTAACAAAAATTAATTGCTTTTAAATACCAATTATTCTTAGTACGGACATAAATATTATTACAACATTGAATTTAATTTATTAATTTATTTATATATATAAAAATGAATGTATGTTTATTTGCTTGTGGGTTTGTTTGTTTGACGTCTATAGAAGGCTAAACCGCTGGACCGATTTTCTTGAAATTTTCACAGAATCTTCCTGTATGTCTGGAAGGAGTTATAGGCTACTTTTATTTAAAATTTCAAGTAGGTGAGGTGCCACGCCCATATACCCAATAAGTATTTAATGTCGTATGTCTCATAAACTGCAACAACTAGAGTAGTCAAATTCTGTATGGACGAATTTGAAGTATATAAGTTAACAATAAAGTTAACAACAAAATATTTTCTTTATTTCTCTTATTCTTTTTATTGTCTTTTTTTGCAAGTGCAACAAATTATAGGTTGTTGAACTTAGTTGAACAACAAAACTGCTTATCAATCTCTTTTACTTTTATTTAATGTCAATAAACACTTTTTGCTTACTAAACATTTTTTTATTAATTCTTTTGTATTTTTAACTATAAGCACTTTTGTAAATTAATGTAAGTTATAAATATTACATTTTTTGAAAATAAAGTTCAGTTATAATAAAACTCAAAATCAAGAATAATATTTTTATTCTTAATTGGCGCCCAACGCAAAATTTCGTTAAAATATCCTCATAGAGGATTAGTAAAAACGAAAAATATCGTTAAAATATCCTCATAGAGGACTAGTAAAAACGAAAAATTTCTTTAAAATATCCTCATAGAGGATTAGTAAAAACAAAAAAATAAAAACATCGAAAAAAATATCCTTGTAAAAGGATTAATAAAAAACTAATAGTGAAAAAAATATCCTTGTAAAAGGATTAATAAAAAACTAATAGTGGAAAAAATATCCTTGTAAAAGGATTAATAAAAAACTAATAGTGGAAAAATATCCTGTTAAGATTAACAAAAAAACTAATAATAGTGGGAAAAATCCTGGTAAAAGGATTAACAAAAAAACTAAAAATAGTGAAAAAAAAACATCCTTATAAAAGGATTAAGGAAAAAATATCCAAAAAAACAAGAACGAATTGCCGAAAAAATTTAGAAGCAAAATACATTGCAACAATTACAACCACCTCTTTGTCTTCAACAACAACAGCCAACAACAGCAACATCTATTGTCCTCTAACATCATCATCATCAGATAGTCACCAAAAATCCAAATATGATCATCATTCTAACGTAAGCGAATAATTTATGAATATTTTTTTTTTATAGTAGAATGTTGTAGAAATACAAATAAATATTTTTATTAAATTGGAATTTAAAAATTAAACAAAACCTAAAGAATTTAACGTAACAAAGTGATTTAAAAACGGAAAAAGTAACCTAAAATACCTAAGATAATTTTTCTAAATAAGTTTTAAGTAATTTTTATTATATTAATTTAAACCTTGAAGTAATTTTTTAATAAATCTATTTGAACGTTATATTTCTGTCCATTCATTATATAAATTTTTGTAAAGAGAAAAGGAAAGATTAAAAAAAAAATGTCAAACCCCAATAATCTCATACGACCGGCAGTCTTAAGCCAACAAAATCCTTCAGTAGGTAACCCAACTGTCCCTACAGGATTAAACCAGGACCAGTTTAACCAACTGCAGTTAACCTTGTTAGATTCTCTAAAACAATTATTTTTGACTGAGGGCAAGACTTTAGTTAACAATATCATTAATCCTTCGCAAGAATTTGCAAAACTACCTGACCAAACAATAGACGCACGATACAGCAATAATTTAGAAGATTTAGAGAAAGTACCCGATGTAGTGAAGAGCTTGAGAGAGTTCTCAGGTAAACACGCTGAATTTAGTTCATGGAAAAAAAGCATAGAGAGAGTACTAAACCTCTATGACAAGTCCCAAGGAACACCTAAATACTACGCCATCATCCTTACAATTAGAAATAAGATAGTCGGCGAAGCCGATGCGGCTTTAGAAGCATATAATACACCACTTGAATGGAAAGCTATTGCGGCGTGTTTAAATCATCATTATGGCGACCAGAGAGACCTAAAAACTTTAGAATACCAATTGCTTTCACTGGCCCAAGGCAATTTGTCAATCAATGACTTTTATCAATCAGTTTACTCTCATTTGACCCTTATTCTTAATAAAATCTCATGCATGGAAGCAAGTAATGAGTCAATTAAATTACTGACTCAAACCTATAGAGAGAAGGCTTTGGACACATTTGTTAGGGGTCTTAAAGGCGATCTCCCTAGATTACTTGGCGTTCGTGAACCCAAAGACCTGCCTCACGCATTGTATCTCTGCCAAAAACTGGATAACCAAACGGATCGAAATGTTCTATCAGGGCATCACGCAAGAAACTCATCACCATTAGTAATATCTCCTAAAAGACATATAATGCACCAATCACTAAGACCATTTGCACCTCATTTGACATATCCCCCAGAATACCCACAAAAGCCACAATTTGTACCCAATTTCATTCAACGACAACAACCGAACTTTAACCAGAGACACTTTCAGCAAAATGGTAATGTTTTGCCTCCACGGCCACCCAAGCCTATGTCACGCCTGGAACCAATGGAAATAGATGCGAGCCTAAGGACAAAACAGGTGAATTATATGAATCGGCCAACCGAAGATAGGAAATGGAAAATGCCCCCAACAAATCAACTCGGACCTCCGAACAAAATACAACGTAATTATCATATCCAAACACAACCCACGGATCACTCACTGCACCAAACTTCGATTAATCACCAATCAGGAACAGATCTATGGGAAGAAGAAAATCAACAATATCAGGAAGATCAGGTCGACTCCACGACGGTACATTTTGAAGACGATATAATAACGAGTCTAAGTGATATTCATTTTTTAGAATGAGGAGTTCCTCATTGCCTTATTTAGAATGTAAAATGAGGAACGGAAAAATATTAAAAATACTTATAGAAACCGGCCCTAATAAAAACTACATAAGATCAGGAATAATATTAAAACCAATAAAAAATTAATTTCCATTCACTGCAAACTCGGTAGCAGGTAACACCAAAATTACCCATCACACTAAGGCTAATCTTGTTGGTCTTAATAATACAATCAAATTTTTCATTCTTCCATCACTCTCGTTTTTTGACGCCATTTTGGGCAATGATACGCTCAATGAATTATCCGCCGTAATTGACACAAAAAATAGTATTCTGCGAATCAAAAATTCCAAATTTCAACTGAAGCAATTTCACTCCCAGAGTATCAACAAAATTAATGTTCAAATGCAACATCTTGACACCCAAACGGTAAATGAACTATCAAACGTGTTAGGACAATTTTCAGATCTCTTTTTCGAACCTGATGAAAAACTAACGTACACCTCAAAGGTAATGGGAGAAATCCGTACAACCTCCGATACACCAGTTTACAGCAAATCATATCCTTATCCAATGCACTTAAAGGATGAAATTAACTCACAGGTGGGAAAATTACTTAACGATGGCATAATAAGGCCTTCGCGATCACCGTACAACTCCCCTGTATGGATTGTCCCGAAGAAACTAGATCAATCCAACGAAAAAAAATTCAGAATGGTAATAGACTATCGTAAGCTTAATTCTGTAACCATTGCGGATAGGTATCCAATACCGGAAATAAACGAGGTGTTGTCGCAGTCAGGAAGGAACAAATTTTTCTCAGTTATAGACCTGAAAAGTGGTTTTCACCAGATTCCCTTGAAGGAATCTGATATTGATAAGACCGCGTTTTCAATTAACAATGGTAAGTACGAGTTTACTCGTCTACCATTCGGTCTAAAAAACGCACCTTCCATTTTCCAACGAACGTTGGATGATATTTTAAGGGAACATATCGGAAAACGATGCTTCGTCTATATTGACGACATAATCATATTTTGTAAAGATAAAAAAGTCATTTACAGGATATAGAAATTATCTTCAAAACACTTCGCGAAGCAAACATGAAAGATCAAGTTGACAAATGTGAATTTTAAAAAAATAACGTCGAATTTCTTGGTTTTATCGTGTCAGAAAATGGCATAAAATCAAATCCGGCAAAAATAGAAGCCATCACTAACTTCCCTGTACCAAAGACGTTAAAAGATTTAAGATCTTTTCTTGGCCTTTCCGGCTATTATAGACGTTTTGTCAAGGAATACGCTAAACTAGCGAAACCCTTAACAACCCTCTTAAGGGGGGAGGGAGGACAAGCGTCCAAAACTACTTCGAAAAAAACACCGGTAAAACTAAATAAAGACGCGTTAGAAGCATTTGACAAAATAAAAGCAGCGCTTACAGAGGAGGTATTGCTCCATTACCCAGACTTCACCAAAGAATTTCGATTGACAACAGATGCATCGGAATATGCTATAGGAGCTGTCTTATCTCAAAACGACCGACCAATAACGTTTATCTCCAAAACTCTCAGTAAGGCTGAAGAGCACTACGCCACTAATGAGAGAGAAATGTTGGCGATTATTTGGGCTCTTAATTCATTACTTGTATGGTTCAGCCAAAATAAAGATATTCACAGACCACCAGCCACTGACATACGCGTTAAGCAGCAAAAGTAACAATAATAAGAAGAAGCGATGGAAGTCCATTCTTGAGGAACACAACTACGAATTACATTATAAACCTGGTCGAAGAAATGTTGTCGCTGATGCCCTATCACGACCTCCTCAGATAAACTCAATGACTGCCACAGTTCATAGTGATAATACTTCATCTCACCATCTTATTCCAATAGCTAATGAACCAATAAACGTATTTAAAAATCAAATTTTCCTAAAATTAGGCCCATGCTCTTCATATGAATTTCAAATAGTATTCCCTACTTTCCACCGGCATATCATTTATGAAACCAACTACACGGAAGAAAAATTAATAGCAATTTTAAAAAAATATCTAAATCCTTCAGTCATAAATGGATTAAATACTACTGAATTTGTCCTAGGGAAGATACAGGAAATTTACCCTGCAAATTTCTCTAATTACCGCACTAGATTTGCTCGGAAAATTGTCACTGATTTGATAGACGAAGGAGATCAAGAGAGGGAAATATTAAATGAACACCAACGCGCACACCGCAATAGCTGCTGAAAACAAAAGCCAACTGATTGAAAGAGTTTATTTCCCGGGAATGAATGCCAAAATAAAAAGGATAGTCAAACAATGCAAAATTTGTAAAGAACAGAAGTACGAACGGCATCCAATCAAACCACTACTCAATGAAACGCCAATTCCCGAATATCCTGGACAAATAGTTCACCTCGATATCTATCTTACTAACCAAAATGTTGTATTAACAGCAATAGACAAATTCTCAAAGTATGCATCAGCTAAAATCATCAAATCTCGATCAACGCAGGACATCAAAGAACCTTTACGCGAAATATTGGTGAGCCTCGGACCACCCGAGAGGATAGTCATAGATAATGAAAAGTCGTTAGGATCCGCACCGATAAAACATATGTTAGAGAATCAATTCGGAATAATGATATTTAAAGCTCCACCGTACATGAGCAGTGTTAATGGACAAATCGAAAGATTTCATTCAACACTTTCGGAGATAATGCGTTGTGTAAAAGCCGAAAAAATCCATGATTCATTCAAAGAATTGCTAGACATATCTATTAGCAGGTATAATTACTCCATACATTCTACCACGGGGAAAAGACCAGTGGATGCATTTTTTGGAAGAGTAAAGCCAGAAAATGTTATGGAGGAAAGGAAAAGATTGAAAGAAAAAGCAAATAGAAGAATTAGCATTCCATAATAAGAATCGAACACAGCCCAAACAATATTCCATTGGGGACACAGTTTATGTAAAAACAAATAAAAGGATAGGAACTAAGTTGTCACCTAGATATAAAGAGGAAAAGGTTGCAGAAAATCTTAATAATACTATAAAAACAGTTTCAGGTCGAATAGTTCATAAAAGTTTAATAAGGACATACATTTTTCTCTTCTCATCTACAGATTATTCATACAAGTCGTTTGTGCTGAAATACAAATTTTGGACTACTCAAATTCCGAGATCGTGACATTTCAGACAGGGCGAGCACTCATACAAAATGGAACCGTTAACTTAATTCACATTATTGACATTGAGACCTATGAACATGAATTTAACAAACGAAATAACTAATTACTTACAAAAGGACAATAGGGAAAACACTGCGGCACTAGGGTTTAAATTCGAATTACAAATACTTAAAGAAGAAGTATCTAACATAGAACAAGCACTGTTATGGTCCAAAGCAGGTATAATAAATTCTTTCCTCTTCTCTCATAAAGAAATGGACATGCTGAACGAATTAATTTTAGAACAAAATTTTCCTTTTAATAATCTAGAACAATGTCTAAAATTCGCCAACGTCAAGTTGCTTCGAATAACTCTATTCTTTTATATGTTATAAATCTACCTATAGTTGATAAAGTTGATTGTGAGACTATGATTGTAAAACCAATAAAGATAAATAGTGAAATTTTTAAACTAGATTATGAAACTATAATGACTTGCAAAAACAGAATATTTGGAATAGGAAAACAATGCGAGAACTATAATGAAATAAATTTGTGTAAGGAAAATAATATCCAAGATATAACCAATTCAAGTTGCATACCGAATCTCCTCAAGAGTACCCCTTCCACTTGTAGGAAAAGCAACAATTTAGATATCCCCTCCTTAGAGCTAATTCAAGATGGTCTGTTATTATTTAACAAATATAATGGATCGATTCTTATAAACGGCAATCATATTAATATAAATGGCACCTTTGTAGTGCAGTATAATAATGCCACGATAACCGTACATTTTACATTTTCACACTATGGGAAACAGTCAAGCAAACCATTGCCCGCTATTCTGAGCTCGTTGCAGTCCAATCATTATTTCGAAGAATCCTTATCTCTTCAACTTGTTAAAGAGCTCCATTTAAATAACAGTAAAACTATCCAATTGATTAAGAAAGAAAATAATGTAAATTTATGGGAGAGCACAGTAGCCATAATCATATGCGTGATTATTATAATCAAAATAGCTCTCAAATTTGCTACAAAAATGAAATACAAAATTAATTCCAAGAAAAATAATACTTTACCGATCTATTCTGAAATTAAGAAACCAGAGATAGTAAAATTCAATGGAACGGAAGATTGCCAAACAAGTTTTACTGCAAACGGGGACGTTTGCATTTAAAGGGGGAAGAGAACAATAAAGTTAACAACAAAATATTTTCTTTATTTCTCTTATTCTTTTTATTGTCTTTTTTTGCAAGTGCAACAAATTATGGGTTGTTGAACTTAGTTGAACAACAAAACTGCTTATCAATCTCTTTTACTTTTATTTTATGTCAATAAACTACTTACTTTAACCTAATTCTATTTAAAAACACTTTTTGCTTACTAAACATTTTTTTATTAATTCTTTTGTATTTTTAACCATAAGCACTTTTGTAAATTAATTTAAGTTATAAATATTACATGTTTTGAAAATAAAGTTCAGTTATAATAAAACTCAAAACAAGAATAATACTTTTTATTCTTAATTTATATATATATATATATATATATATATATATCAGTCATGGCTCGGGCGCCAGTTAAGAATTTGCTTTATCAAGTTCTCAAAAAAACAATTTTTATTTTTTTGTTTTATTCCGGTGCTATGGCCGTTCTTTATTATCTCCAAAATCCAACTTTCAAAACTTTCCATTTTTCTTATTTACGATACTTACAAAATCTAAAAATTTGTTTAGATCTAAATTATTAGTTTGATTTCGAAATATTTTCTTATAAACTTATTTTTTATGACCACAAAATTTGTCAACGGAGTTTAATACAATTTTACTGCACTTGGGTGTAATGAACTTTTAAGTGGATGGTGTTTATTTTAATTTGTGGATCTTGCATTTTTAAGTTCGACGACTTATAAGTGTAATTAAAATTAGGTGAACATAAATCTGAGTACTTGCATTTTTATTGACCACAGTGTTAACTTATGTATAAGTATATATATGTATAATATATGTATAATACGGTGTGTTTAATTCTTCTCTTAAAACAACTGTCGTCCAAATATTTATGTCCTTACTCGTATATGTATCATACCGCAATCAAAAGCTATTATAAATGTAGTTTATATGCCTGTATGGATATTGTATGCGGATACATACATACATATATATATATATATATATATATAAATATATATATGGGGAATTTCGTGTCAAGTGACCCAATTTTTAAAATCGATGTCTTCCGCTTTGGATGAACAACCATCATCTCCTGCAGAACTGTCATCATTTTCAGAATTGATTTTGTTCACATCTGGAATAACCGGTAATGTGTCCAACTTTTCCATCATTTTCCTGCACGATCCACAAATTAGCAAACGTTTTGAAAGCGTTGGGAATTTTTCAATAAGTTGTCGGAATTATTACGCATATCTGATGATCTGTGCTTCTTTTTGTTCAAGGGATTACAACAAAATGAAGTCATCATTTTCTTTTTGGGAGCGGAAGCCATTGTGAAGATTAATCATGTAAGTAATTAGTAAATAACGCACGTCCAAATTTTAATACTGTTTATAAAAAACTAATATCCGAATGTCCTTAGAATACAAATAAATACCTTTTAAGATCATTTAGGTAGTACGTTTTTATGCCAAATATTGAAAAATCTTATTCTTGTGTTAAAAAGCATTAAACGATTATAAAGGCCTTAAAGGAAATTGTATAAGCTTTCTTTTGAGAATAAAAGGCCCATTTTAAAAAAATTAAAAAAAAAAATTAATTTTGAAAAAAAATATAAAATTTTTTTTGGAAAGATTGAAGAAATAAGTATCCAATATCCTCCGGAAAATTTTTGCTAGGACCAATAGGTGAAAAGTTATACACATTTTAAAAAAACCCTGTATGACCAAAATGTCCAACTTTGACCCCCTCTAACTCCGACAGTTCTTGACTGATAGAGCTGAAAATTTGTGTCTGGCCTACTATTCATTAGTACTAACCTTGGTGCAAATTTCAATCGGAAGAAATCGATTTTAAAAATTGGGTCACTTGACACGAACTTCGCCATATACATATATATATATATATATAAATACATACGTACATATGAGTATATACATTATATTTAATTTATTTTATTTAAACTTGTCAGTGTTACTGACATTATTACATTACATTTACATGTATTATTGGTAAATAAAAAAAATATAGTTAAATTTAAAATTATTTATTACCCTATATCAACATATTTTTATAAAGTGATTAATTGTGTCTGTATATTTTTAAGAAAATATTCTTTCATTTTAATGTGCTCAAAAGTTTTTTAAGTTTTTAAAAAAATTTAATTACAATTTTTTTAAATTGTATCCCAAAAAACCCCAAATTAATCAACGAATGAAAAACCCTAAAGTCTTTATAAATGTTTATAGGAAGAATCAAACTGGATCAACAAATGATTGAATGAAAAGGAATAATAAACAAACCTATAAGAAATGTTTAACCAGCAACAAAACGAAAAAAAAAGAAAAACCCGTGTTGGAATTGCTTTTATTTTGACAAGTTATATGAATATATTATTTCTGTCATTGGACCCATATTTAATTACAATTGTAATTAAGTGCGAATGTGTTTGAGCGTTTCGTTTTCAGTTTTATTTCATTATCTCTTTTTTTAGCTATGTCCGCAGCAAAACCATTCATAGGAATTAAGTATAATTTATAATAATAATTAAGTATAAGTGCACATATTTCCATTGCTAATAACCTTTAATAACTGCACTAAGAAATGTTTCGAAAATAACAATACGAATGTATTAGACCAGGATTTATATACATCCTCAAATAATTGGTCATTAGAACCCTTCAGCCCGAATTCCGACCTAGTTTCTCTTATGTTGTGTATTTAAATTTTATACGTGATATGGTGGAACATACAGTTCAGTGCCTACTCCGAACGACAAATTTTTGAGAAACTTTTCATGGCAATTTTATATACTCTCAGAATTTTTGCTGAGAGAAAGTCGTTTAAGAAATATTTTTTCGCATTTCATTATGTTGGAGAATTCTAACCTGGTGTTAGAACCATGGCCTCACGTCTAATAAGCCAACACACTACTAGACTGCAGCGACAAATTTGACTTTATGGGTTTGCTAATATCCCCAGTTTTCGAATTTTGTGTGAAAATTTGTTGAAGGCAGTTCAAGAGCTAGTAATACATTTTCCAATCTAAACTGTTTGATGCGGCATAACTGAACCGTACTTCTTCAAGAACGATGAATATCGCAAAGCTATAGTCTATAAAACAAGATACAGTGTGATGATAATTGACTGTTTTCTACCTAAACTGCAAGAATTGGAGTTAGTTGACTTATTGTTTCAATAAGACGATGCGTTACAGAACACAAGTTTATTGAGTAATTCATCTTATTTTCTTGAGCAGTCCCTTGGTCGCCAAGAAAAAATTATTTGACTCACTAGCCTAATTTTGCGTGCATACAAGAGACAAGCCAACTACAATTCTGGCCTTAGTACTGGAGATAGTATACCAAATCTGAAGGCTCGGGTGGACCACATACTAGACATACACACGGAGGTGGGTGTAGGTGAGTGTCCTTCAAAGAGAATTAGATGGACATACTTAGGCCGCATAGAGCCCATTCTGTTACCACAGTTTTTCACTATCCCCTAGTCTCGAAACCATTCGCATCTCCTGTTGAAGCGATTTGAACTGACAATGTCAGTTCCTCTAGATCATCCATATAGTAAAAACCTAAATACTCTGACAAAGAGCCAGCAAGTGAAGAACAGTCTTCTCCTCTTCCTCATCCCTGCAGTTTCCGCAAAAATTATTAGCAAGTTGTCTAAGACCAATGCGCCTCGCATTCGTACCCATAATGCAATGCTCCTAATCATCTCGACAACCACACTGAGCGTGCTTCTTTGGAGTTTAAGCAGACCCTTTGTGCGCCCTTCATCCATCAGTGGCCAGATTTTATGCGCCATTCTACCTGTGGCCGAAGCCAAAGTCTGTTGTTGATGGAATCGACGATCGCATTCTCTATTATGAGCCTACAGATCCTCAGATGCCCACAGTCGAGAATTTATCGTAGAGTTCGATGGTCGTGCCCCGCCTGGCCAGTTTATACCGGAAATAGAATAGAAAGTATGTTGATGCTCCGCTTGAAGACGTTTTCGTCTCCAATAATTCTCACCGCAGCCTATATTGCCATCACCACGGCCTGAAAGACGCTGCAGTTGTCCGGCAGTCTTATAGACTAACCGATTCTGAAAAAATTCCACAGCCAAAAGCTCCGTTCAGTTTCGAACCGTCGGTGTAGAATTGCACGGAGTCCTTTACTAGGTGGGTCACACCAGACATCGTTGTCCGGGATTGATGTCTCGAATCTCCTCTTGAAGTCGTACCGCGGGGTCATGTAGTCACTACTCTCGACAGCTCCAACTTCTCTCATGATATTTGCGTGGCCAGTATCAGAATCATGCGACTTTCCAGAGACGCTTACTTATTTTAGCCGCCACTCCCCTACAGAAGAGTTTAAGCGGAAATAGGCCCAAAATTATCTCCAGTACCAACGTAATTGTAGTGCGCAGTGCACCTCTAATAATAATACACTGTTACCAGCATACAGGGCAATTTTTTATTCTGTTAACACATAGCATTCTGTTTATCACAATAAATAAATGTTTGATTGATTTTTGAAAAATTTTATAATATTCTTTCAATTTACAAAATCCAATCCGGAAAAAATCACGTGTTACATACGAAATCTTGAGCATTTCACAATCTTAACGTCTTTATACCATATCTCTATATACAAGATTTGTCAAGACTTAATGTATGCATTAACCATAAAGTTTGTTTTCTTATCGTTCATATGTTTAGAACATAAGTGTACATTAGCACATTATCAAACCTAATTCGTGACAATTTTGATTTTTTTAAGTTACTTCTGAGTTTCACAATATACTACAAAAATCATCAAAATTGAAATAAGCTCACATAAAACTAACCAAGCGTGACAACACACAACAACAGTGTGCACAACAGTTAATCGAAGAAAAAAACGAAAACGAACTTTGACATTTTTGTTGCTTTAAAAGCCCTTAAATCTGTGCGGATCAAAGTGTGTCTCCTAATAAAAGCAATAAGCAACAACGGCTGCAGAGCAAATGCTTTTGTATCCACTACTCAAATTGCATTGCAAATGTCGTGCATGTCAGTATCGTATTTTTAAATCTCTCACACAGAGACTGGCTGCATTAGAAACAAAATATACCAAAAAGCAACAGCAAGCATGGAACTGTTGAAGTGCTTTAACCCTAGAACGCTTAATATTTAAAGTGTTGTCATACATTGAAATTTGGCAGCACAGTATTTTAATTTTGTTAGTTTTCCTAGATTTGCATTGTTATAAATGAGAATTCACTGCATTCTTTAATATTCATACTTTTACTTTACTACTTTATATTATTAACAACTTTATATTACTTTAATATAATATTCTTAGCATTCGTGGAATTAACTGTCATTTGAATTGTAATAATTTTTATTTGACTATAAAATAAACAGTCTCTTGAAATATTTGAAACTTAACAGATTGGCGACGAGCAAAAAATTTTCAATAAACGTGTGTGTAAGAAATGGGTAATGAAAATGAGGTATTAAAGGAGATGGTGATCCAACAACAGGCTTGGACGACTAAGATGCTTAAGGAACAGAAGCAATGGATGGAGGCTATTTTAGGTGCTTCGCAAGCTGGACCTTCAAATGTACAAAGTCTTAGTGTGCCAACTTTTCATTCCTTTAATAAAGAGATTCAACCATGGGATTCATATGTAGAACAACTGGAACAACATTTTGCAGCTTATTCTGTACAAACCGCAGAAAAGAAAAAATCATTTTTTTAGCTTGGAGTGGTGAAGCAATATTTGAGCTGTTAAAAAAATTATTTGGTGGACAAAATTTACAAAATAAAACTTATGATGAGTTAAAAGAAAAGTTAACGGAATATTTTTTGTCAAAAGTACATACTGTTGCTGCACGGTACGATTCCACAAGTTAGTGATGAAACCAAATCAAACATATAGAGAGTGGGTAGCTGAGCTGCGTGGAATTGCTCGGAACTGCAACTTTACTTGTAGTTTAAGCAGCTGCGCGAAGGAATATACCGACGAGATGATACGTGACATGATCATTCTGCATACTCCACACGATTCCGTACGTATCTCTGCTATGCAAAAACTGCAGCCGACGCTAGAAGAAGTTTTACTGATTGCAGAATCATACGAAGCGACAGCGAAAAGCGTACAATTGATTAAAGAAAATAAAGAACAGAGTGCAGAGGGTTTTTCGGATTTAAATATTGTGCATAAACAAGGAATACCAAGGAATAATAAAAGAAAAGAATATAAGTCATGTACTGGTTGCGGGATATATCATGAAAGGGAGAACTGCCGATTTCGTTTTGTTGTTTGTCATCAGTGTAATAGAAAAGGGCACATAGCTGCTGTATGTTTGTCAATTGAGCATAAAAAGAAAATGAAAAACAATGCAAACAATAACATTGAAACTGAAGAATCAACCGATCAAATCTTAAGTATAATGGACTTAATAAAAAATGAAAATAATAAAATGTTTATTGATGTTCAAATATCAAACAAAATTATTAAATTTCAGTTAGATTCTGGTGCTTCAACGTCAGTAATTACCAAGAAAACATATGAAATGTTGGAAAAACCTAAATTGGAAAAGTACAAAAAATCGCTTTTTGCTTACGGTCACACTCGTTTAAACATTCTTGGTCAAATAATAACAAAAATTAAATGTGGTGATAAGGAGAAACTAGTACCATTAGTTGTTACCGATGTCGAAGTTGGCGACAATCTGTTTGGAGCAGACCTTTTTGAAGAATTTGGTTTTACAATTGTCCAAATCGCAAACTTAGAGATGGATTATGCCGATGAAAAATGTAATCAACTCTGTGAAAAATATAAACATGTATTTGAAGAGGGCATTGGCACTATAAAATCGTTTAAATCACGTATAGTTTTAAAAGACAACGCTGTACCAAAATTTTATAAAAGCAGGCCAGTTCCTTTCGCTCAACTGCAAACATTTCAAAAGGAAGCTGAACGAATGGTTACATCTGGTATTTGGAAACCAATCCAGTTTAGCGATTGGGCTTCACCAATAGTGCTTATTACAAAACCAGATGGTTCCCTTCGAGTCTGTGGTGATTTTAAGGTGGCGGTAAATAATCAAATTGATATAGAACAATATCCATTGCCAACTCGTGAATCTTTGTTTCACAAAATTCGTTATGGCAAAATATTTTCTAAAATTGATTTAAGAGAAGCATATCTTCAAATGGAAGTTGACGAATCATCCAAAAGGATATTGGTTGTGAATACACCAGCTGGGTTGTTTCAGTATCAGCGCATGCCCTATGGTATAGCAAGTGCACCCGCTATATTTCAGAAATACCTAGAGCAATTGTTACAAGGAATTGAAGGATGCGGCAATTACTTAGATGACATAATTATATCTGCTCCTAATATAGACGAACATATGAGGCGGTTAGAAAAAGTTCTTGCCATTTTATCCAACCATGGTATTAAATGTAAAAAGTCTAAATGCGAGTTCTTAAAAACCAAAATAGAATATCTTGGACGACAAGTTAGTGCAAAAGGGATCCTGCCAGATGAAGCAGGGGTTCGTGCAGTAAAGGAGCTTCGATCTCCTCGTAATATCAAAGAAGTGGAAGCTTTTATTGGTAAGGTTAATTACTACAACAACTTTATACCAAATTTCTCGCAAATTTCAGCACCCATAAATCAACTTCGTAAAAAGAATGCCAAATTTATTTGGGGAAAAGAACAACAGTCAGCTTTTGAGACTCTAAAGAACCATATCGTACATGCTGCAGAGTTAGCCCATTTTCAAGAACATTTGCCTATTATACTGGCAACTGACGCCTCTTCCCATGGGCTGGGTGCCGTTATTTCTCATTTGCTTCCTGATGGAACAGAGCAGCCAATAGCATTTGCCTCGAAGACTTTTGACGTACACCAGCAGAAATACAGTCAAATTGAAAAAGAGGCATTGGCCATTATTTTTGGAGTGCAACGTTTTCATATTTATTTGTATGGACGAAGGTTTATACTCCTAACAGATCATAAGCCTTTGGTAACGATCTTTGGCCCTAATAAACAATTGCCTACAATGACAGCACATAGAATTCAACGTTGGGCCATCATATTAATGGCATACCAGTTCGAAATTAAGTACAGAAGCAGCACAGAAAATGCTAATGCGGATGCATTGTCGCGTCTACCGATTGGACCTGACCCTGAGTTCGATAACAACGAGTATTGCAATTCGATAATAGAAGTCAAAACACCAATAAATATTGATATTCTCAAAAAACATACTATTAAAGATCCTATACTAAGCAAAGTAAAACTATATGTGGAAAACGGATGGCCTACGTTCATCAGGACCGAAGAAAAATGTTTAATCCCCTATTTTAACAAAAAATTCAGTCAAATAGTAAAAAATGACGTCATATTTTGGGAGTCATCAAATTGTTCTCGCGTTGTAGTACCAACAACAATTCAAAAAGAAGTATTAAATTTATTGCACGAAGGTCATTGGGGAATCATAAAAATGAAAAGATTGGCTAGACAACATTGTTGGTGGGTAGGCATGGATAAAGAGATAGAAAGAATGGCATCAGCATGTGAAATTTGTAGTTTACATAGTGCTAGTCCAACGCAAGAGTACAGCAACTGGCCCTCCGCGATACGTCCGTGGCAAAGAGTTCATATTGATTTTGCTGGTCCCATTTTCGGTAGCATGTGGCTAATTTGTGTTGATGCATTTTCGCAGTTTCCTTTTATTTGCCAGATGTCATCGACAACATCTTCAGCTACTATATCGTTGTTATCCACAATATTTTCTATTGAAGGTTTGCCAGAAACGTTAGTAAGTGATAACGGTCCTCAACTTACATCTGAAGATTTTAAACAATTTTGCTCAACTAATGGTATACAACATTTAACAACAGCTCCTTTTCACCCCGCCTCCAATGGTTTAGCTGAACGTTTTGTACGTACATTTAAAACATCAGTAGCTAAGAATATTGAAGATGGATTAGCTGTTAAAGAGGCTGTGTTGAAATATCTATCTACTTATCGCAATATACCAAATTCGGAAGGAAAAACCCCATCTGAATTACTTCACGGCCGTAAAATACGAACGCTGTTAACTCAAATGCAGAGAAAACCTCCAAAACAAGAGCTTGACACTGAGGACAAGAGTACCAAATACAAAGTTAATGATCCTGTTTTTATTCGAAATTTTTCGAGAGGAGAAAAGTGGATTAAAGGAAGAATTGAAAAGGTCATCGGAAAAATGGTGTACATCGTAAAAACAAATTTTCATAGTTATAAAAGACATCAAAACCAACTAAAGCCTAGAATTATTACAAAGGAAACAATGAGTCCTTTTTTATATCCAGTAAAATATCGTATAGATGACGGAACCAGCATCCAAGAAAGGGCAGATCAACGGGAGTCGCCTGATAGAAACTCTACTCCACCTCTAGCGATAGAACCAGAACTAAGAAGAAGTCAGAGAACTCGCACTGCTGTGGCTCTTTTCAACCCGGATGACTTTCGGAAAAAGAAGGGGGGATAATGTTATAAATGAGAATTCACTGCATTCTTTAATATTCATACTTTTACTTTACTACTTTATATTATTAACAACTTTATATTACTTTAATATAATATTCTTAGCATTCGTGGAATTAACTGTCATTTGAATTGTAATAATTTTTATTTGACTATAAAATAAACAGTCTCTTGAAATATTTGAAACTTAACATGCATGCTGTTCACATTTTATTAGTTTTCAGAGAGCGTCTTAAGCGGTAAGTCGTTTAAATAGTGGAGCACCTAGGGTAGTAAAAACGGTAGTTTTTCGAGCTAATCATTCTATATTTGTTTTTTTTATCGAGAAGGTAATTTCCTATTATTTACTTGCATGAAACTTTATTATTTTGGTGTATATATATGTATACTTATGTAGGTGAAATTATTTAAAGTTAAATTGTACTTTTTTGAAAACTTTATCGCTACAGCTAATCACACCTTATATGGAGCAGCGTAGAAATTGGCCCACTTTGAGTACAAATATTCGTGAAATGATAAATGGCATGCTGAAAACGTCACATAACCCTGACAGACCAGAGGGTACTGCCAAAAAACAGGGACGATGCAGATTCTGTCCTACCTCGAAAGATAGAAAAAGTAAAACTTTTTGCAACAAGTGCCAAACGCCAATCTGTGGAGAGCATCAAATTAAAATGTGCCCCAAATGAATATAAAACTAATTTTGTTCATTTTTTTCTTTAAAGTTCTATCATAAATAAACAATAAATACATGAATATAAAAAAAATTAATTTTGCAACTTGTTTTCCAAAACTTATAAATCATGTGAAAACTGGGTGCTCGAATACCCAGGGTAGGAAAAGTCAATACAAAATATGGGTAGGTTTCTAGGGTTAATGCACATTGCAGCTTGGGTATTATGAATGTCACTCCCCACATTACATGCATCTAAAAATTAATTCTTTGTGTCACTAGATGGCATAAATATGTCAACCGCTAATGCTCAATTGTTATGGAGTTCACTTTTTGTTTTTGTTTTGATGATAGTAGGAGCGTAAAAATAATATTAAGTATTAAATTCACTGCCAAGGAAATGGAAAACTCATGTTTTTCAGTTTTTATTCGAGTAACACTGTTGTATCTTTGGTTCTTATAGCGAATAAGAAAAGTTCCTTAAAGTTATTTACGCTTTTTTCTATTTTATTTTCTTAATATAACTTCATATGAACATGTGTGTGCTCTTGTTCATCAAGCATAAATTATTTAATATTCTGATCCTTTTTGATTGTTTTTTCGTTTTGTATGTCATTTGAACTTTTAATATAAAGAAGATAATATTTTGTGCTGAACAACTCTTTCCAATCATTGAATTATTATAAAAATTCGTGTTGTGTGGGAAATGGGTATCTATTGGAGAATCACCTTCAGCGGCGACACTCATTTTTGGTTCAATGGGAACGTCATTGCAACCTCCTCAACCTAGTGCGGTATGTACAAGTGATCAGCAATGAATCGTTTTTTCGCTACTCATAAGTACTCATGAAATTTTGTGTATGAATGAGTCAACAATATTGAAATTCAACTACTCTGATTCTTCTGTACTCAGTACAGGTTGAAGTTAATATGAGTACAACGTTCACATCAAACTCATAATATTCGAAAAATGTTTGATTCATACGCCTACTCATTCAGATTCATAAATTTAGAAAAATACTTATAATACTCACAAATGATTCGAGTGATTCGAATCATTCATCAAAATTTACAGTCTTAGTTGTTGTTGCATTTACAAAAAAAAAAAAAGACAGAGACAGAGACAGCAAACAAAGCAAACACACAGCCTTCTAGTGAGTATTGTAGTGTTCGTACGCGAATCACACTTGTTTTTTGTGATTCGTGTAAATGTTGAGTAAAGGAGAGTCGAAATCAACAACATTATGCGTATTGTTAAGTATGAGTACGATGAGTACTTCAAACTTTGAATTTTAGTAGTATGAGTATGATATTAAAATAAGTATCAGAAATTATGAGTATGATCCGAATCTACTCTTCTTTTTGAATACTCATTGCTCACCTCTGGTATGTACGACAACAACAACATCGGACCGCATTTCTTGAAGAACATTGGAAGTCATCGGCCCACTTTTTTTAAACTAAAATCGAAGAGTTGGATATGTGGTTGAAAAAGGCGTACTACAACACTCAACATATGATTTGATCTCAATGTTTTTCAGCAGTCGCTAGGTAGTATGTACAGTAAGTAGTGTGTTGGCTTATTAGACATAAGGGCACGGTTCACGGTTCAGTCATCAAAACGAAATTTGGAAAAATATTTCTTGGGCGACTTTCTCTCAGCAGATTTCTGGTAAAAGCTCTGAGAGTAAAAAAATGACCATGTAAAGTTTCTTAAAAATTTGTCGTTCGGAGTCGACTTTAAGCTGTAGGTCTCATCACTCATGTATAAAATTAACGCATACAACATAAATGGTGTGAGAAGCTATGTCGTAATCCTGACTGAAGGGTTGTAATGACCAATTATGTGTGTATGTATCTTTTTCTGCAGTATATTGCTCCAAACTTTCATGCATTTTAATGTCAATAGAATATTTTTAATGTCAATACAGCAGCCGAAATGCTATAAAATTAATTCACCTACTTAGAGAACACGGCACATTTAGAAGCGAACGAGCCAAATTAAGGCCTGAAACAGAAGAAAGTGGTTGTAGTAGAAACGTATGACTTAATGAGTAGCGTATCAGTATAGTGAAACACTCTTATAATGTCGCCAAATATCTTTTCTAAAACTTACAGGATAACGCATGAATATAAATTTTCTAAGAAAATTCAAATTCAACTGCATAATTCTCTTCAGCAGCATTAAATTTTATATTTTATGTTTTTAATGTTGAAAGTGTTGAAAAGCAGGGTTACACTCTTTACAATTCATATTTGTCGAGCGACAAATTTCAAATATTCTAAATTTGTACTTCAGTGCCTACTACAGTGACTATTACAATTACGTATTCTGTTGACACCAATATGACAGCTTACGGCGCTACTCGTTACATTATTCATCAGCGACTATCGCAACTTAATTCCGTGTTCATAAACACACGAACAGTGTCCCTGACATCCACAAAAAAAAAAATAAAACCCGAAAAAATAAATAAAAATCAAAAGCAAGGCGGATCCCTTTTTTGTATTATCTGTGGAGTTATAATTTAAGTGTACCATGTGCGCAGCGCCCTATAAAAATGTACTCTAAGAAATTGGATTCACAGACCGTAGGGAAAGGTTTCAGTTTTGAGTAATCAAAACCTAACAAATTTGTTATATTTTCCAAAACTTTTGATTGCCTCAAATTCAAATCATTTGAGAAAAGCCTTTGCCACTATTTATTTTCCCAGTCCTTGAGCATTCCCCTTTAAACGTCCGCTTTGAGAGCATCTTTCGGTGATTAAAAGATAAGGTCTTAATTCTCCTCTGCACCACTGATTGGCTTTTCAACTTCTTACTCCGTACCCATCGGATCCAGTATTTCGTATTTTGTCTTTTGCTGCTCATTCGCATTTCTAAGACTTCCAGGGGTTGGATCTTACCAAGAAAAATTCGTACGTAATCCGTAACGTTTACACATTTCCTTAATTATTTGCGATCTAATCATCCATTAAGAAATTAAATCAAAAGCTATTAAAAACTGGCCAAAGATATTGCAAGTATTCCATTGTTTTGATGCCATTTCCGCATACATTACATTCGGTGTTATTTGCTGTCTCTATACTTCTCAACTGCATGTGTATAGTCAAGTGTTCTGTAATTGTGATAATTTTTAAGATTTCCATGTTTATAAAAAAATTCGGTTTATTCGGTTTTATACTATTTCAACCATTTTTGATTATTTGGCACATTTATTGTGCTTCCAAATGAAGCATGGTTGCGTAGATACGTATACAAAACAAAATGTTTGGTCCCCTTCTCCTTTGTTTTTTACAAATTATATGAAATTTTCGAATGTATTTTATTTTTATTTTGAAAACTTTTAATTTTTTCATTTAGTTGTGTTTAATCATACCTTTGTAAGTAAGTATGCATGTATATGTATATATTCATAGGAGGGTTGGTACGTGTATGAACCCACAAGCATACAATTCTCGTCGAGCATATGTGATAGACACTTTAAATAATAACTACTGTAAGCTTTGTCCGATTTAATCAAACGAAGTGTCAATCTCTGTACAATATAATTTACTTTCAGAATGTTACCACTTATTTTATATTTGTTAATTAAATTTTTCAATTAAGAATAGCTAAACTTTAAAAAATGAGAAACAAATAATATTTTCCAAGTTTACCCGATCAAAACTCATAACATATGTATAAGTTTGAACAAAATGTTTATATGTACCATTTTAAAGGCTCATTTGTCCCCTTTTCAAACTTTGAATTTTGAAAATATGTAGGTTGAAAAAATTTGGGTAATCAATAATTTTGTTTGAATAGATCAAAAATACCGTTTTTTTTTCAAATAAAACAAGTTTGGAGAGTTAGAGAAATATAAAAAAAATATTTTTACGTTCTACTCAACAAAACTCACAACCTACACTAGACCTTCTAAAAGTCACGGATTTATTAACCCACTCTCGTAAAAAGAGCAAATTAGAGACTCTATTAAAAAATTTTGGATCTAAAAATTAGCATTCGGCATTTTTTTCTTATATTTTAAATTATTAATTTGTAATTTCACTTACTTACTTAGTTGATCAAAACTCACCTTCGATCCAGGTTTTATATCGGAGAGATCCTTTCATAACAATAGTTTACATCTCCCAATTATTTACTGAAGCACCCAGATCATACGACACAGTTGGATGTGCAAACTTCTCGGAGCAGTCGAATTTTAGATTATCCCTTGTATTATGCGATTACTGTAGTGCTATTCAAACTGAAGTAATGTTGATAAAATTTGCTGCTGTGTAAACCCGGTATATTAGTAAATATAATGTTATACACGCATATAGCGTGCTTGAGAATGTGTACGTCTAATGTTCTGGACATATGAGCCGACGCACTCGCAGGGACTGATTTAATGAAAAGTTTAGTTGATTTCCTGCATTACATTGTTATTTCTTTATAGAGAGCCAAATAAATAAATCTTCAGTCATTTGCAAGAAATAGAGATGGGATAATGAACCCAATCGCACACAGGTTGGATTAATCTGGCCCGATATGGGTATACACAGAACAAAATGTGCATTAAATTCTGACCGGTATCCTTCTTAGAAACCTCACAGCAGTTATAATAGACATTCGCCTCTTGGATTACATGCTCGGATGTTGAGAATACTTTACGACGACTTCTGCAGAAGCCATAATGGTACTTGGGAACCTTAAACAAAGAATTCTTATGCATCATTGAAATAATACTTTGGTAGAATTTGAATAGAATTCTCATCTTCATAAAATTGTAGCATTGGATGAGAGACGCCAACCAGGAAATATAATTGTACGATATGATACATATAACCGGTGGAGTAACGGGCCTTATAGTACCCACATTGGCTCTATTCAGTTATGCAGTGCCAATATAACCCAAGTTAAATTATAAGAGCTTGGGGAAAATGCTATCTCTGATACTTAGAGATGACATCCAGTCCAGAGGGAATACCTCATTATATATTCCCTACGTACCGTGAAATATAACATAAGGACACTCTTACAAAAACTTAATTTTTGTTTTATTTCATACTACGTATGTAATTTGTTTATATAAAATCATGCACTCACTATGTGGGTTCTTTTGTATATTTTCGGCTTTGTCTCGTTGTTTGTATTTCATTTTTGTTATTAGTTTGTGTTTATATGTTTTAACCTTTTTTCTACTATGCAATACAATCCTTCTGGCAATTAATTCTGTATTAGTTATTCGCTGTTTTCTTTACTGCTGCATCAGAAACAAAATTTACCAACAAGCAACCGCATACACGGAACTGTTGAAGTGCTTTGATATACCATACGTATGTAAGTTTGAGCAAAAAATGTTGACATTGCAGTTTGTGTATTATGAAAATTAGTACTTTGTGTCACTAGATGGCATAAATATGTCAACCGCTAATGCTCAATTGTGATGGAGTTCATTTTGTTTTTGTTTTGATGATAGTTTGATGATAAAAAAAAACTGCCTATTGATTATTTTTTTCGTTTGGAGTGTAGAAATAATATTAAATAGTAAATTCACTGCCAAGGAAATGGAAAACTCATGTCTTCCTTTTTTTTACTCCAAATAACACTGTTGTGTCTTTGGTTATTCCAGCTAATAAAAAAATTCCTTAAAGTAATTTACACTTTTGGTATTTTATTTTCTTAATATAACTTCATATGTATGTGTACCGTTGTTCATCAAGCATAAATTATTTAATATTCTGATACTTTTTGATTGTTTTTCTTTTTGTATGTCATTTGAACTTATAAAGAAGATAATATTTTGTGCTGAAGAGACTAAGCACTCTTTCCAATCAATGAATTATAAAAAAAAATTCGTGTTCTGTGGGAAGTGGGTTTCTATTGGAAAATTATCTTCAGCGGCGACACACATTTTTGGTTCAATGGGAAAACTTGCAAACTCCGCAACCTAGTGCGGTATGTACGACGGCAACATCATTAGACCGCATTTCCTGAAGAACATTGGAAATCGTCGGCCAACTTTTTTCCACTAAAATCGAAGAGTTCGATATGTAGTTTCAAAATGATGTACACTCGGCATTTGATTTTATCTCAATGTTTTTCAGCAGTCACTGGTAGTGTGTTGGCTTATTAGACGTGAGGTCGCTGTTCAAACCTCAGGACAGACATCTCCAACTAAACGAAATATGAAAAATAACGTTTCGGCGACTTCCTCTCAGCAGATTTCTGGCAAAAACTCTGTTTCTCAAAATCTCTCTTTTGTTTCTCAAAAATCTGTCGTTCGGAGTCGACTTTAAACTATAGGTGCCGCCACTCATGTATAAAAATTAACGCACACAACATAAGTGGAATGAGAAACTAGGTCGTAATCTTGACTAAAGGGTTGTAATGACCAACGTATGTATGTATGTATAACACTCGGCATTTGATTTTATCTCAATGTTTTTCAGCAGTGTATTGGTCCTAACTTTCATGCATTTTAATGTCAATAGAATATTTTTAATGTCAATACAGCAGCCGAAATGCTATAAAATGAATTCACCTACTTACAGAACACGGCATATCTAGAAGCAAAAGATCCACATTAAGGCCTGGAACAGAAGAAAGTGGTTGTAGTAGAAACTTATGACTTAATGAGTAGCATATCAGTATAGTGAAACACTCTTATAATGTTGCCAAATATCTTTTCTAAAACTTACAGAATAACGCATGAATATGAATTTTCTAAGAATATCCATATCCAACTACATAATTCTCTTCAGCAGCATTAAATTTTATATTTTACGTTTTTAATGTTGAAAGTGTTGAAAAGCAGGGTAACACTCTTTACAATTCATATTTGTCGAGCGACATATTTTCAAAAATTCCAAATTTGTACTTTAGTGTCTACTACAGTGACTTACGTATTCTGTTGACACAAATATGACAGCTTTCGGCGCTACTCGTTACGTTATTCATCAGCGACTATCCCAACGTAATGCCGTATTCAAAAACACACAAACAGTGTCCCTGCCATCCACACAAAAATAAAACCCGAAAAAAGAAATAAAAATCAAAAGCAACGCAAATTAATTTTTTATCATATGAGCTGTTGAAAAATAGTGTAAGTGTACAATGTACTTGGCGCCCTATGAAAGCGTACTCCAAGAAACTGGATTCAAAGGCCGTAGGGATAGAAAGGTTTCAGTTTTGAGTTCAACAAATTCTCCTCTGCACCACTGATTCGCTTTTCAGCTTCTTGCTCCGTATCCATCGGAACTAGTATTTCGTATTTGCTGCTCATTCGCACTCCTAAGTCTTTCAGCGTATGGATCGTACCAACCAAAATTTGTAGGTATTCCGTAATGTCTACACATTTCCTTAATTGTTTGCAATCTAATGATCCATTAAAAAATTTACTTAAAACAAAACCTATTAAAAACTGGCCAAAGATTTTTCAAGTATTCTTTGGTTTTGATGTCCTTTCCGCATACATTACTTTCGGTGTTATTTGCTGCACCTATACTTCTCAACTGCATGTGTATAGTCAAGTGCCCTGTAAGGATTTACGTAACTGTGATAATTTTTAAGATTTCCGTGTTTATAAAAAATTTGTTTTATTCATGAAGTTTGTATTCCCCTACTTGATTTTTTCAACCATTTTTGATAATTTTGAACATTTATTGTGCTTCCAAATGAAGCATGGGTGCGTAGATACGTGTACAAAATTAAATGTTTGGGGACCAAAAATTTTTGTTTTTGTTTTGTACAAATTAAATGAAATTTTCGAATGTATTTCCTTTTATTTTTTAAAACTTTTTATTTTTTTCTTTTAGTTGTGTTCACTCATACATTTGTATGCATGTATTGTATATCCATGTATATTCATAGGAGGGTTGGTAAGAACCATACATACTATTTACGTCGAGCATATGTGGTAGGGAGTACATGATTTATTTGTGTATGTGCGTACACGTATAGTGCTGACCATAGGTGGACGCATAATATTTGCAAAATATTTTAAATCCAAAAAGTTAGAATAAAAAAGACCACATCGTTCATTATGCTTTTTGAATTGAAAAAATAAGTTGCTTCACCCCTCCAGTACAATCCTCTCCACCTGGAAATGGAAAAAGGATAACATCACAGGAAGGCTGCCATCAACTAGTGGGGCAAAGAAGTAGGAATCAACAATCAGCAAGATTTCCCACCACTACTGTAAATACTACGACTGCGTTGTTTCTAGGCAACGATAGATGACAGCCCCATTATGGTAGGACTTTCTATAGCGGACCAATCACCTGCTTAGTTGGGGCAACAAAAATAGATTAAAATAACGGAAATAAGACAGAAACTCTTTGTGGAAGCCATATGCTCCCAAGAGGAATACTGAAAGAAAGGAAAAAATTGTAAATAAAATAACTTCTCATACTATCGACTAACTAACTGTAAAACAACGAAGCAAAATACTATTCGCAAATAGTTAAAAAAACACTTTAAAATTAAATTTGTCCAGTATTACACGTTTCGCTTTTCCTTTTTTTAAGTAAATATTTGTTGGATTCTTTTTATAAAATTTTTTAGTGTTCAAGTTTTAGTTCAAAGTAAACATTTTCAAATTTTTTGTGAAACTTTTTTTTGCAATTTGTGAAAGAATAATAATAAAATGAAGTAAATTTCAATTGAAGTAAAAACAACATAGACGCTCTATCTGGAAAAGCTTATTATTTAAGAAAACTTGCTGGAAAAGTTGGCGTTCGTCATCGGACAATACATTCAACTATAAAACTAGAAATGCAAAGCAGTTTATACATCCTGGAGATCACCTAAGATCTCTCTATATAATGGCAAACATCTACTAGGGCAATTGTTACGAAATATAAAGCCAGAACTCCAAAAACAACAGCAATTGTTGTGAACAAGAATCAGAGTGAATGGACGCGCACTGGGAGGAATCGGTTTAGTTCCAGCAGCTTACCAGAAATGAGATGCAAGCAAAACTGGATAAATGCTGTTAAATAACATTTAAGTTGTCTTTTATATTTATATGGAAATAATTTTATTTAAAAGTTTTTTTTTTTTTTTTTAAAGGGTAAATAGGTTTTATGTTAAAATTTCACATATGGTTTGCTTTTTATTTTAATAATAACACTTTGCGACAAAATAAAAAACAATTAATAATAAATACACCCACCTAATGACATAGTGTAAGTTGTGAGTTTTGTTAAGTAGAACTCAAAAGTACTCCAAACTTGTTTTATTTGACAAAAACTGTTTTTTTAAACTTTACGCACATATTTATAGATTACACAAACATTTCTCAACCGATGTCCAAAATTTAAACCTTGTTAGAAAGGAGAGGGATGGTTCTTTAAAACGATATACATATATATATTATTTAACTTAATATGCTATAGGGATTGATAAGGTAACCTTGACGAATGCTAATTTTTTTCATATTTTTTCAAGTTTGTCCGTTCATTGTAGTAAATTTTAATTAAAGTATATGAAATAAGTGATGACGTTGTGAAAGTGCATTATCTTGTGAAGAGATTGACACTTCGTTTGATCAAATCGGACAAAACTTACAGTATTTATTATTTAAAGTGTCTAACGGTTGAGTTATATTTTTATATATTCCTATATATCAAATTATCTTATCTTATCAAATGAGCTTTTAGTTCAAAAATTTTCAGGGTTTTTGTTAGATCTTGATTGTTTATCATAAAATGTGTCAATTTCACGTTTGAGCGACCACCAGAAGTTGGCCAATGTTTGCGCAAAGAGAAATAATAATATTTTCAAAAAACACAAATATTCAGGGGTGTCATAGAATCCAAGTCGGTTTTGCCTTTTGTCGTTTTTGAAAACCAATATTGGATTCATTTGATGTCACAAAACCAAGTCGGTTTTGTTATTTTCGAATTGAAATAAAACCGATGTTCGAAACAGCTGTTGTTTACATTTGTGTATTTATTTAAAATTTTTATTAATTTTCTTTTTGGCAAAATATAAAGCATTCTTAATAAAAAAATAAATCTTTTTAAATAAATAACTAACAAAATAAGATTTTGTTGCTAGAGGAAGAGCGTTCAGAAAAGGTGAAAAGACAAATACTGCGAGATTGTAGCAAACCACTGGAGTTGCCGGAGGCAGCTTACCACATCAACTGAAACTAAGAGACATGAAAGACAATATCTGGAAGGCTGTTTGTTCCAAGCCCAAAAAATCATGTGTGAGAACCGAGTACATCAAGCAAAATCTGCGGTCAATAAGAATATTCATTGGATGGAATCAGAAGTGTGTGATCCACTATGAACTACTAAAATCGGGCCCGACTATTACGGGAAACCTGTACCAGCAACAATTAATTAATTTGAAAAGAGCATTGACTCAATCAAAAACCATTTGAGAAACAGTGGATGAGAAGTTTTACCTCACCTACTATTGATTTCAGTTTCGGTCACTAGAAGATCTCATCAGATGTCATTTTCCTTTAAAGGTAACTACGAGGTTTTAGTCTGTGCTTAACAGTGCACATATGCTATGTTTCTGGATTTGTAATAAAGTGTGTGTCTTATGTATTTTGCGCATTCTTCTGCGCTACACAATCTTACTTCTTCGAGTACTCTTCCGGTAAATTCCTACCACTTTATGTAGACAACTAACCACAGCCGGACCATCGGTCTCACAAAGTGCCATGAATAGCAGGATTAGCAAATGTGATATAGAAACACCTGGGTATTTCATGTTTTCCTCAAGTTAAGGATCTTATCTTATTACTTAGTACTTGGCTATACTTGTATACATACTATTATACTTTTTATACATGAGCTTCGGGACGTACAGTTTAAAGTCGATTCCGAACGACAGATTTTTGAGAAACTTTTCATGGCAGTTTCATTTACTTTGCCAGAAATCTGCTGAGACAAAGTCGCCGAAGGAATATTTTTCATAATTTCGTTTTGATGTCTGACCTGGGGTTTGAACCCGGGCCTTACGTTTAATAAGCCAACACACTACCTACTAGACTACGGAGACTTCAATGTATTTGGCTATTCTTCCCAATATTGAGAGAGACCGCTTTTGAATAGGAGAGGCGAAGAAGTCTGCAGATGGTATAAAGTAAAATTAAAGTTGTTTTTATTTCATATAACAAACAGACAGCTGTTAGCTGCTTGGTTTATTTCCAATAACAAAACCCATAAAAAGACATTCTGTGACACCTAAAACCGATAGTTATTCAAGTTCGAAAACAAAACCGATAATCTTGGATTGTATGACACCAAATTGATTTTTGTGTCGTTTTCAACATTTCCGACATTATTGGATTCTGTGACATCCCTGAATAGCCGACTTCTGGTAATAGTGCAAATGTGAAATTGACGCATTTTCCGATAAACAATCAAGATACATCAAAAATTCTGAAAAATTTTGAACTAAAAGTTCATTTGATAAGATGACATACATACATATATAAAAAATATAACTATATATATAAATATAACTATACATATATATAAAATAATAACTACGGTAAGTTTTGTCCGATTTGATCAGATGAAGTGTCAATCTCTTCGTAAGATAATGCACTTTCAGTATGCTATCACTTATTTTATATTTTTTTAATGAAATTTTGCAATTAAGAATAGATAAACTTTAAAAAATGAGAAAAAAAGTAATATTTTCCAAGTTTACCCGATCATAACTCATAACATTTGAAAAAAATGTTTTTATATACCATTTTAAAGGCTCATTTGACCCTTTTCAAAAAACTATGAATTTTGAAAAGAGGTTAAAAATATTAGGGTAATCAATAATTTTGTGCGAATAGATCAAAAATACCATTTTTGTGAAATAAAACTAGTTTGGAGAGTACGAGAAATATAAAAAAAATATTTTTGAGTTCTACCAAAGAATATTGATATAAAGAATACGCATCATGTAGAAGTAAAATTTCTTATGGCGGGTCGTAACATTACGACCCGCTCTCACCAAAATCTTTTTTGAAAATCATTTTTTGATGAGAGGGAGGAAGACAGAAGGAAAATAAACAAACAAAGAGCATAACAATGTGTTGCTCTCATCGTACGTATGTACATGTGCATGTATTCTTGTGTTTTTTTGATTTAGTTGTCGATCAGACTGCTACAAGAATACATGTGCTGCGGAAGCTTTATCATTTTATTTCAGAATAACACTCGAATAATATTTTGTGTTAAAAATGTTCTGTCATTAGCTGGGCGTATTTTATTTTGTCCCATAGTATATTTTTTTAAATGCTTTGGAATGTTCGTTTTTTTTTTTTCTTTTAATAAAAAATGGTTTTTTTTTATTATTTTTATTTATCTAAAAAACATGGCCTAATTTTTAAGCCAAAGATGGATAGCTTTATGTTCTTTTAATAATAAAATCGATTTTTTATTTTATTTTTATTTATCTAAAATTATTAAGCCAAAGATGGACAGCTTTACATATTTATGTTGATGAAATGAAAATAAAAATAGAGTATATTATTAACACTTTTATATGGCTGTAAATAAATAAATTCTCTCAACTTATTTTCTCTCTCTCACTCACTAATCCATAACCATAGGCATGTGTTAACCTAGAGGAAAATTGTTAGTAATAATGTCAAGTCTACTTATTAACCCAATAATATGTATATGTGATCGGAAAATATAGAAAAATTTTACTGCACTAAATCCCTAAAGACACCGTATTTAACCTGGCAAGTATTCTTCCAAAAATCGAAATCATTTCTCATTGATATTAGTGAATACTACTGTGATATTTCTTTGGGTGTATAATTGAAGTCTGAAAAAAGCGACATCAACCTTCTTCTTTAAAAGTTGACAAGATTTTTCCGCTCTTTTTAACGAACATTCTTGATGTTCGTGTCCTATGTGTGTAAAAAGCCGAACATGTTCTTCCCATGAGGGACATTGGTGCCGACGTCTGTTTTTAACACCAGAAAAATAAATAAAAAGTGGTCAAACAACAAAAACGCACGATGAAAACAACGCATTGTTACGCTCATGGTTTCTGTATCCTTCCCTTCTATCTTTCCCCACGCGTCATGAAATATTTTTGAAAAATATTCAAAAATATGTTAAAATGCACATTCTTTATTTTCTTTGGTTCTACTCAACAAACTCACAACCTACACTATGTCATTATTTTGACTGTCGCACTGTGTAATTAATAATTTGTTTTTAGATAATATGTATCCACCTTTACCCGTCAGTGTACAGTCAACCCTCCTATAACGCGGTGAGTGTGTACCGTCTACCGCGTTGTATGGAAACCGCGCTATAAGAAACTCGGAATTAGTACAAATCACATCATTCGTACCGCGTTATATGGAGACCAAGGCAAGATAAATTATAAATTACTTTTATTGAATTAAAGAGTTCATGTAAGGATTGATAAAAAAAAAATGAAACAAAAACTAAACTAGAAGACTGTTTTCCACCAATAATAAGAAAAACTTAGTAAAATTTTGTAATTTTTCAATATTCATCATCACTGTCAGATATGAGTTCCAGAAAAAATTTTAGAAAGACTTAGTCACCAACAAAACGTATGTATGTACTATGAAAAGAAAGAGCTCTGAGATGACTGAAACCGATGTTGTAGACGGCTATGAGATAAGTTGGCATGTTTATATAAACATGTTGTTTATATAACTCGGCTGTGATTTTGCGTCGAAAATAAATCTGATTTTAAACACTCTTACAATATCTAGTTACTAGATTCATCTACAGGCTATGCGGAAGGAACTTATGGGATGTTGTTGAACGAAAACCGCGCAGTAAGAGAACTGCGTTATAGGAGGGTTGTCGAAGTTTTAGTTCCGCGTTATGTGTGAAACCGCGTTATATGGAAACCGCGTTCTCAGAGTAGCGCGTTATACGAGGGTTGTCGCAATTTCAGTCCCGCGTTATATGAAAACCGCGTTCTGAGAGTACCGCTTTATAGGAGGGTTGACTGTATTTCATTAATAAATTTTGCATGATTTTAATATTTGGAAAATTTTTTTGAAACCAGTTTTCATTTTTTGCCTTTAGCATCAAAGTTATACGGACACATAAAAGTAAACAAAAATAAAAACAACTAAACAACAACTACACTTTAAAAAAAACGTAAAAAATAACTCTACATGAAAATAATTTCAATAAATTTTTAAAAACTAGAAAATCTGAAGAAACTTATTTTAGTTTAAATTTGTAGCAAAACTTGTGTTGTAGGATTTCTAATGAAAACACAGTAAATTGACTAATGATATGACCAACTGCTATTGATTAGTTAATATTTATATATCTTTAGCTGGAAAATAAACACAAAAGAACAGCAAGTTTTACTTTATTTGCTAAGAAAATAAAAGAAATTAAAATTTGTGGGAAATTTTATTGTCTTCAAATAAATATGATATCAATATAAAATATATAAAAAAAACTTTCGAAAGAAAATACATACATGTGTATATATTTAGCTTAAATTTTAATTCTATGGCTAGATTATTTAAATGTGATAATAAAAATATGCCTAGATATTGGTTCCAAGTTAAAGATTCATTGGATATACCTACAACTGACTTAAATCAATTTTACGAATTTTCACCAATAGTAAAAGAATGATCTTTATTTAGAATCAATATTTATTTAATGTTGTCACTTCAACGAATTTTTCTTAATTAATAAACAAAATAAATAAATAAAAAAAAAAAAAAAAAAAAAACCATCTTTAAAAACGAAAGCTTATTTATACTTTACAAAAATCGTATGATTTAACGGGATTAACAGGATTAACAATAAGGGAATATTTGATAATTTATAAGTAAAGAGTAAAAAGAGATAATTAGTAATTAGGAAAATAGTTGATAATATTAAAAATAAAGAGTATTACATAATAAATGATATTTAAGAAAATATTTGATAAAAATGAAAATTAAAGAAAAATGTTAAAAGAAGAATAAATTATGTTAATGAATTACAATTGATATAGCATTATAATGTTAGAGTGGCGTACATATGTATGTTTATACATAACTCCCCCACCCTTCGACAATACATTACTCCTGGAATGTATTATATGTACATATTTCAAAAAATAATTAATAATATTTTTTTTTCTATTTATATAACATAAATTTTATAAAAATTTATATTCCTTAAAGCCGATTAATTTTTTTTTACAAAGTTTTTAAATATTTCATTTTTTTTATTTTATTTTTGTATTACAATATTTTTAATATATAGTGATATAAATATATATATTTAAAATTTTTTTTCTCTTTGTTTTACATAAATTTTTATATATGTATATTTATTTGTGTAACAAGTTTTACTAGAGCTATAATGAACAATGGAATGAAATGGAAATTTTATGAATCTTATTTTTTCTTATTTGTATAATTTCTGCCGGTTAATTTTCTTTCAAATTTTTCATCGGGAATTTGATTTTGATATTTAAAATTTCTTTTTATTATTTGTCTATCACGTTTACAATCTTTTTCGTCCAAAAAATGTGTATCTTTCTTTTCTTTTACTTGTTTTATGATATATTTTGGTTTCTGTTTTAAATTATTAAATCCTAAATTTTTAACAAATTCTTGTTCTCCAAATTCATGACAATCTTGGCCATCTTCATTAGCCTTCGCAATTCTTTTTAGTTTTTTTCCATGAACAGTATCATGTAAATTTTTCCAAATTGATGAGTCAATTTTGTTGTTCAATAGATCATTAGGTTTAACACCAATTGTGCTATGAATTGAATCATTATAAATTTCTACTGATTTATATACCAAAGACCTATCGTCGAGATCCTGATCCTTTTGTTGCAATTTAAACAACCTAATATGTTCATTAAGTGTAAGATGGAATCGTTCAATGTCTGAATTTCCTGTGTGTGTATTTGGAGAAGTAAAGTGATAATTTACATTCTCTGACCTCAAAAAATCTCTTATAAGAGCAGTATTAAATTCATTATCTGCTATAATTTTTACCGGTTTTCCTAAAATAGCAAATCTTTCTCGAATTTTTTCAACAATACTTACAGAATTTTTATCAGTCAAATAATGTATAGATACATGTTTTGTCAGTTTATCGATACATGATAAAAATGTCGTATTCTTATTTAAAACCCATATATCCATATGTACAATTTCATTTGATTTTAAGGGTGTTTCAGTCACACAAAACTTGTTTCGAATAGGTAATCTGTCGAATTTGCACATATTACACACGACACAATTATTAATGAATTTGTGTATTTCCCTTTTCAAATTCGGGTAATATACTATTTTTCTCAATTCTAAATAGGTTTCCTCAATACCTCTGTGATTCTTATCATTATGAAATTTTTCCAGTATATTCAATAGTTTTTCTTTCTCTAAAACATCTTTTATAAAATTTGTACACTTAACAAACTTCATTCCTGGTAAATTAGAAAAAAAATGGATCAACGTTTGTTGTAAATTTTTATATATTTCCAAATTACTACAAAAAATTCCTACAGTACCCATTATTGGCAATAATTTTTCAAAAATTCCAATAACTTTTCTTCAAAATAATACTTTAATGTAATTTTGTGTCTTATATTTTTAAATACGTTTTCTTTTTCATATCTGAAACTATTTCCCAACATAATTATAATTTGATTTTTATATATATTTATAAGTGACTCTGAAATAAAAATATGGTTATTTAAATTATCCTGTCCACTATGAATTGTTGCTAAATCCGAGCTAGGATTTTGCTCCTCCTGTAGAACGTTCACTTCTAGACGACTAAGATAATCTGCTACTACATTAGTTTTGCCCTTAATATATTCTATGTCAAAGTCGTACTCATTCAGTTGAATCTTCCACCTTTGTAATTTTATATTAGGCTCTTTCAATGAATTTAGCCATGTTAGGGGACGATGATCTGTTTGAATTTTAAATTTTCTGCCAAACAAATATGGCCTAAAATATTTAACTGACCAAACAATTGCCAAGAGCTCCTTTTCAATGGCACTATAATTAAGTTCGTGCTTGCTTAATGTCCTTGACGCATAAGAAACTGGATGTCCATTTTGGGAAAGCACTGCTCCTAATGCTCCATTACTAGCATCGGTTGTTAAAACGAATAATTTGTCAAATTTGGGATATGCCAGAACAGGATTTGTACATAAAATTGTCTTTAATTTACTAAAGCAATCAATGTAATTCTGGTCATTAGCGTCAATTATTGAACCTTTTTTCAAATTTGAAATAATAGGGAGAGCTATTCGGCTATAATCTTTTATAAACTTTCTGTAGAAACCAGTTAAACCTAAAAATTATCTGATTTCTTTAATTGTTTTTGGAATCGGAATTTTTTGAATAATTTTGATTTTATCCGGATTTGGCCTTATACCATCCGGAGTAATAATATGTCCTAAATATTCAGATTCACGTTTGAAAAAATTACACTTATCTACCTGTAATTTGAGATTATACTCTGACAGTCTTTGAAAAATTTTCTTCAAGGAAACTATATGTTCCTGAAGTGATGTAGAAAACACCAAAATATCATCCAAGTAAACAACACAAATGTTGTTTATAAAATCATGTAGCACCTTATTCATCATCCTTTGAAAAGATGCAGGCGCATTTTTCAAACCGAAGGGCATACGGTTAAACTCATAATGTCCTGTTGGCGTGGAGAATGCCGTTTTATGCCTGTCTTCGGGTGAAATTGGGATTTGATGGAACCCCTTTGCTAAGTCGAGTGTGCTAAAATATTGAGAACTTCCTAATTTTGTGAATAAATCCTCCATATTGGGAATAGGAAATTTATCCTCAATAGTCACCTCATTTAGTTTTCTGTAATCTACCACAACTCTCCACTTCTGTTCGCCAGAATTATCTAATTTCTTAGGAACTATCCAAATGGGAGCATTATATGGACTACAGGACTTAGTTATCATCCCCGATTTTAACATCTCACTAACTTGTTTCTCAACTTCAGAGCTGTGGACTTGTGGAAAACGATATGTTCTACTGTACACGGGAATATTATTAATCGTAGGTATCATATGCTTATATTTACCAACAGATGATAAATGCTCACCCTCTATATAAAAAACTGTTTTGAATTCTTTAATTAGCTTTGTCAACTCTATTAATTCCTCGTCATTCAAATTTTCCGCTTTCAATTTATCATTCAGATAACTACTTCTCGGTTCATTGAAGTTTATATCTATGATTATGTTTTCAAAGTACGAGATATCCTTCTCATTGTACGGTTTCGAAGATTTTTCAAATATTATTGGAATTTTTGCATTATTGGTTATTAACATATTTTCATTCAAATCAATTTTTGCACCCAATGGTTTCAAAATATTACAGCCTATAATTCCATCAAATTCATTAAATATTTCGGTCTCTAACAGTTCAAGTTTGGAGTTAGGTAAATTAAATTCTTTAAAGAAAGGAATAGTAACTTTAGTTGTAGTTACTGTTTTCGAACAAATAGTATTTAAAATAATAGGATGTTCTAACACAGATTGAAAAGAAGAATGAAATAAACCTTTTCTAACAATTGTAGTACCAGAACCTGTGTCTATCAAAAATTTTACTGGAATAGATTTTGTTTTCAATACTATACAGGGTAAATTTCTTCGGCCTGAAGCTGAAAATTTGACACTTCAACACAATCTACGTCCATAGGATATTCGTTTCTACTACTTTTTGTCTGTCCGCTACCATTTACATTTTGATTTGCGTTATTTCTACTAATATTACTATAATTTCCTCTAAAAGTTCTACTATTGTCATAGCTTTCATTTCCAAAATTTCCACTATTTGTATTATAAGAATTTCCGCTTCGATAAAAATTTCGAGTTAAAAAATTTGGATTTTCAAAATTATTATTATTATTTTGGTATTGTAAATTACTATTAATATTTCCTGATTTCTTCCTTCTTTTTCTTCCTAATTTTTTTGAGAAAAATGTTTCTTCCGATTAACATTAAAATTATTAATATTATTCATATTAGAAGAAGAAGCTTGTAAAAATTGTGAACTTTGAAATTTATTCACGTAAAAATATTCTGTTTCAATCAAAATTTCCTTTGCATTTAGCATAGAAGATGGATTTCTAGATTTCAACACAAGTTTGGGTTCATTACGCAATTTCCCAATAAAAATTTTTAAAACAATTTTTTCATTATTTGCACAACTATACCATCGTTCATTATCTCTATCAAGACTTGTTTTTAAATTTAATTTTGTTTTAAGTGATTCTATATAATCATAAAATTGATTAATAGAGGTTCTTATTTCCGAAGTTTTTATTTTATTAATAATACTTTCTACACTATCAGAAATACTAAAATTAATAGTTAATATTACCTTAACCGCTTCCCAATTCGTTGGATTGTTATTGTTAATCAGCGACACATTAGCCTCATCCACGATTTTGTTGCGTATTCTCAAGTCAAATATTTCTTTAAATGTTGAATCAACATGTTGACGGATTGCTTCAACATTTTTAATAAACATCACCAATTCCTCTGGTTTCCCCCCAAACTTAGGGACATCGGCTAATAGCTGGAAGGGAATCATTGTTGCTGTAGACATCTTCGGTTAATTCTCGCCTCTGTCTCCACAAGCCTCTTGCTCACTCTCTGGCAAAACCGGTTTGTGATGTTGTTGTTGATTTTAAAAGTTTTAATATTTGTAGTTGATTTTAATAGTTGTTGTAGTTTTAATATTTGTTGTAGTTGTTGTTTTCTCAAAATTCTCTCTGTAGTTGATCTAACTTATTGATTTTTATTGTTGTAATTTGTGTTGTGTGCTTCACGTTTTTTTTTCGTTTTATGCTGCACAATAAATTTACATTAAGTTCGTAATGAAGTTGTTGTTATATTTATTTTTAGTTTATTATTTTGTTATAAAGACCATACATTTTCAAGGTCAGTTCTTTTAGAAATTATTTTCTTTATAGTTAATGATAATTATTTATTTTAAATAATAACGATTATGTTAATTATCATTGTATTTTATATATTGTATATATTTTTATTCAAAGTTTTTTTTTTTTTTTTTTATTTAAGTTATATTTGGTTTATATTGTTTAACTATATTTTATCACACTTTTTATTGGAAAAAAATGTCAGTATTGTGATTTTATATACAAAAATATTTCTTTATTTTCTTATGTTTTTACAATACCTTTTCACTTTTTAATTTTATTAGAAACAAGTGTTTAATAATTTTTCTGCTTTTTTTTCACTTCAACTTCACTTCAAATTAATTTAACAATTTTAAATGTAGTTCGTAAACCCGACTGCGCCAGTAAAAGAATGATCTTTATTTAGAATCAATATTTATTTAATGTTGTCACTTCAACGAATTTTTCTTAATTAAACAATCTTTAAAAACGAAAGCTTATTTATACTTTACAAAAATCGTATGATTTAACGGGATTAACAGGATTAACAATAAGGGAATATTTGATAATTTATAAGTAAAGAGTAAAAAGAGATAATTAGTAATTAGGAAAATAGTTGATAATATTAAAAATAAAGAGTATTACATAATAAATGATATTTAAGAAAATATTTGATAAAAATGAAAATTAAAGAAAAATGTTAAAAGAAGAATAAATTATGTTAATGAATTACAATTGATATAGCATTATAATGTTAGAGTGGCGTACATATGTATGTTTATACATAACTCAATGGTTGGGCGAGTAATGATGCTGAGAAAGTTGACCTATTTGTGGACCACATAATAATCTGTGTTCAAACCAAATTTATGCTATTATAAAGTCAACTTGCCATCAGTTGTTGATGTAGTCATGCTACCCCTAATGTTCGAATATAAATCTAGAATAATATTACTGGTCTCCGTCCAAAAAAACTTCTGGAATTGATACAATCATTAATAAGATGTTTATTTAATTGCCATGTATTGCTATGAGTGTTCTTCTTTTCATCTTAAATGCACATCAATATTATGGTGACGAGGATAAAGTTGCAGTTTTTAATATGAAACCTAAACCTAGTAAAGGTTATACGATAGCTGAGCCAAATAGAAGTTAAGTGTTGTGAGTAGCAAGGTCGTAATCACGACCAATGAGTTGTAATGACCAATTAAGTAAGCAAGTAAATCGAAACTTTTTGGGAAGTTGCTGATTTATAAATTAACTCTAACTTTAACACTAAGAAATGTTATCGGGACCAAAAATTTTATTCAGAAACTAATTTCATTAGATTTACTTTATATTCTGCCAATTTTTCTTCGGTTCTCTTAACATCTATTATGGAAAGATTGGTTTTCATATTCCTTATAGTCTTATGCTGTATAAACGATTTTCAGAACAATTTTCCAGTAGAAACTTTGAAGAAATAATTTGAAAAAGAATTAAAAGGAAATAAAACAAAACTTCCTGAAACGAATATATATTTAGAATCACATCGCTTTTGGAAACTTTTCCCTTTTTGATTTCTTCATTTAGTATATCATAAAGCGTTCACTTCGACACTTAGGGTCAATTAAAACTAATTAAGGTCCTAAACGGATAATTTAAGTGGAAACCCTTCTGTATATATACTACAAAGTGTTAAGAACTTTTGTTGGGCATGCAAATGTGAGAGTGCTAGTGGGCGAAAAATAATGAAAACATAAAAGACCATTTGCATGTGAAATATAAATTGCAATTAAATTTTAATCCATATATTTTCAATACTAATGCTATTGTTTCGAGTATAGTAAAAACTCGTTTGTACATTTACCAAAAGGGGACGACACTGAAATATGTTGTATATACTCGTACATATATTGATACCTAAGGCGTATTAGTGGAAGGAAGAGCAGCAAAAACATTCTTCCATTGTGGTCTTTCATAAATATTAATTCTGACCGAATCATTCCTGCGTAACTAGTGCAACTGTAACTACACACAGCAATTGTGCTTTCACCAAATGTTGGCAAGTCGTTATATGTATTATCGTGTTGATCAGGGCATTCCAATTCTATTCTCCATTCTTTTTAGTACGGGGAGGATTCATTTGGATTTTAACTTCAGTAATTCTACACGGTATAGCGTTTATCATGTTCTTGTGTACTTGTTGGGAAAAAACAATTTTAGTTTTCTTTTGTGCTCCTAAACTCTTTACCCAACATTTCTCCAATTTGTTTATTCGTTAAAAGAATAATATATGTGTTGAGAACATTAAAACAAGAATTTGTTTGAGGGATGATATTATTTTCGGAGTGAAATCAGTTTTTGACGATCAATTTGTTTAGGCTAAGAAACAAGAAAAAGTCACAATAATGTGGAAGCAATTCCCAGCAGAATTCATGAATTTTTGCATTTTTTTACACTTTTTTTTATTTTCTACTCAAAAAACATAGTAGTCTACTATCAATGGCTCTGAAACACAATTCAAATGGCGAAACTTTTTGAAATACGAAGCTCCTTTCAATTAAGAGGAGAGAGCTTCAAAAAGTCAGGGATTTATTAACCCACTCTCGTAAAAACAGCAGATTAGAAACTCAATTAAAAAATTTGGGAACTAAAAACTAGCATTCGTCATTGTTTTCCTTTGTTTTAGGCTATTAATTTGTAATTTCGCTTACTGAGTTGATCAGAACTCGCCTTCGATCCAGGTTTTACATCGCAGATACCGGAGAGATTCTTTCAATAACAATAGTTTTCACCTTCCAAGTATTCACTAAGCCTTAAAATCACACGACACAGTTGGATGTGCAAACTTCTCGGAGCAGTCGAATTTTAGATTATTCCTTGTATTATGTGATTACTGAAACTAAAATAATGGTTATAAAATTTGCTGCTGCGTGAACCCGGTATCGTAGTATATAGAATGTTATATAAGCATACTTACTTATTGACAGTGTAGCGAGCTTGAGAATGTGTACGTCTAATGTTATGGACATATGGACATTGCAAGTAATAATAAAGCCGACGCACTCACAGGGACTGACTTAATGAAAAGTTTAGTTGATTTCCTGCATGGGATTGTTATTTCTTTATAGAAATCCCAAACAAGTTAGATTATTCTGGCTCGATATGGGTGTATACAGAACAAACTTTGCATTAAATTCTAACCGGTATCCTTATATATAGTTATAACGAGACACTCGCCACTTTGATCACATGCTCGGCTGAGAATACTTTACGACGGCTTCTGCAGAAGCCGTAATGGTACTTGGTAACCTTAAATGAAGATTTCTTATGCATCATTGGAATAATACTTTGGCAGAATTTGAAGGGTTTTCGCACTTTCTTAAAAAAGTAGGATTGGATGAGACAGACCAACCAGGAAATATAATTGTAATACATATAACTGGTGGGGCAACGGGCCTTATAGTACCCACATTGGATCTATTCAGTTAGGCAGTGCCAATATAACCCAAGTTAACCTATAAGAGCTTGGGAAAAATACCTCATTATATATTCCCTTCGTACCGTGAAATCTAACATAAGGGACATTCCCCTAAAACCTAAAACAATCACTCACACTCTTACCAAAACTTAATTTTTGTTTTATTTCATACTGTTTACATAAAGTCATGCACAAACTATGTGGGTTCCTTTGTACATTTTCGGCTGTGTCTCTTTGTTTGTATTTCATTTTTGTTATCAGTTTGTGTTTATTGGTTTTTAACCTTTTTTCTACTATGCAATACAATCCTTCTGGCAATTAATTCTGTAATAGTTTTTCGCTGTTTTCTTTCCTGCTGTTTACTCAAGGACAACTACAAAAAAAGGACGAAAACATTTTATGATGTTATAAAATTTTATATGAGTAACAATGTAAGTGTCTAGTCGTATATCTGTCCTTCTGTATGTGATTTTGTGCTTATGTGTCATATAGTGATATCACGCTTAAAGCAATGATCACTAACAATTGTTCTGAACAAAATTCCTAAAATTGGGTTTGTTGACAATGCACCGACCAACGAACGTTTGATAGCGTACATAGCGTAATGTGTACAGTGCTCTCAACTGTTCTTATCTAACACGCGTGAAAATATTTAAAAGAACTGCAATGGGCAGCTTAAAAACACTGATATTACATTGTTACGTTTTTACCTTTTAAAAACGTTTGAAATATGAGCTCGTAGATTGCAATAAAAATAAATTTTTATTCAGTTTTAAATAATTTTCTTATTATTTGCACAATTCTGTGTGCCACTGTTCACAATTTGATGTAATCAACAACGATTGCTTTGTTTCTTATTCTGATTTGCAATCCTTTGCGTAAATAATAACAATTGTTCGATCGATCTTTAAAACGGAGATCTTCAAACCACCATTATTCTCTTCAGACTGACTGACTGCATTTTTTCTGACTCTATCGTTTGTTTTGTCATGCCTTTTATATCACAGAGTAAACAGTCTGATGAATGATCTTGAAGGAGAATGACTTCGCCTTCGCGTAATCGCTATAAGTGTAAACATGTTGTTTATGTTATTGTTGTTTGTGTATTTTGTTTACGTTTGTCATTGCAGTGTTGTTGTTGCTTGTTTGTTTACTTGTTTATTCCTTTTTATACTGAGGTTGTTGCTATATTTTTGTTTATTTGTTGATCATGTAAACAAGTCCATTGTTTTTGTAGCTTTTGTTTATCATTTAGATGTTAAGCGATGTAACACCATTTCCATTTGCATAACAATATTCTTCTTTTCAACTGTGACATTGGCTAGTGTGCTAAACTATCAGCCTTAGGGCTTTGGTCTGTTGGACTGCACCGAGCCTAAGGTTTAAGCTCGTAATAATTAGATATAGCACCCTTTAGCATGCGCATATTGTATATCTTATTGCAAAAACTTGGACCATTAAATTTTATTAATCAATTCTAAATTTTTATTAGACTATAAAAGTGAAACTTTGAAAATAAATAAAATAATGGACGTCATGACGTTTTACATGAACAAAAACGCTCCTGCAAGAGAGATGCTTCAAACAATTGTTCAAGCTATTGTGGATGCAATTGGTTTGGATTAAGTTCCGGTAGTCGGAAGCATAGTATGGTTCCAGGTTATATTCTATAAGCGCACAACCTTATCTCTACTTTCAGAACCAACCGTGTAACAAAATGTTCCTCGGGCATCTGCGCAGTGTATTCGTCTGAAGAAAAAGTCGATCTAGTATCAGAGTGATGCAAATATATGCGATTGATACATTAGACATCCTGTTGGATAATTCCTTATTAAACGAGAATCCGTGCAGTCTCCCAATTACATTCTTCTTCATTCAGCCTAGCCTGGTGACGATACTTCGTACATCTACATACGGAACCGCTTCTATAAACGTGGACATTTTCTGTCTGTTTTTCCCATTCAAAATTCCTATGCACCCAAATATCTCACCTGGCTAGACATTCTAATCTCCTTGTTAAGAATGCTGGTACTATTATAATGCCATAGCCTTACATTAGATGCAGTGCTGTTCACAATGGTACTGATTTATTCGTTAATGATTTAAACTTAAAGAAAGTGACCATCGTCTAGTCTGTAGTGTGTTGGCTTATTCAAAGTTAAGCCACAGAGCAAACCGCATGTCGGACATCTCTAACCAAACAAAAAGCGAAAATGTGTTTCTTCGGCAACTTCCTCTCAACAGATTTCTTTCCAAAAACTCAGAGATTAAATAAAATTCCTATAAAAAGTTTCTCAAAAAAATTAATCGTTCGTACTTGACTTTGAATTCTAGGTTCCGTGTCTTATTGACAAATATTAACACACACAACATAAATGTTGTGAGAAATTAGGTCATAATCCTGACTGGAAGGTTTATTTATTAATTAGAATACAATTACAAGTTACGAGTAACGTAGACCTTATGCTTGGTATAGTGTAACAGAGTTTCAGGTTGGAATCGCATCCCCGACCCTCACGCTAATAGTCTAACACATTACCCAGGGCACCCGGGACTAAAGGGTTTTATTAACCATTTAAGTTAGTAAGTAAAGATGTCAGAAAAATTGGTAAAAAATCGATTGGGATCTCATAGCAGTCTTTGCAGATTTGAAATGAACACCATCTTTTTTTTCATAGTTTTGCTAATAGAAAATCGTCTAAATCTACCATAAAAAAGCTAAGTTAGCAGTATTGATTTTTAATTCAAATATAACGTTCTCAAAGGCTCATTGTCCATTTTTTGGTTTGTTGGCAGTATTTCATTATTCTAAAATCAACTTTAGTTGCTCACTACTTAGTTTTCTTTTCTGATTTATAAAATTCGGTACTACTCTACTCGTGCTGTTATTTGCCACAATATGTATTTTACTACCATGTCAAATTCAATTCAATTTTGGAATGTAATGTTTAAAACAAAACGTAGTTGATATAATTTTATTAATTTTCGCTCTTGGCAGTAAAACTATAATCCAATATTATATTGAACGTATGAAAAATCTATTGACAGTTTGATGATAGTGCTCGTTAAATATTTTACGATGATGTTTTTTTTTGAATATTTTCATAATAGTGCACTGTGAAATGCATCTGTTATAACAATATAAAGAGAATGCACAAGCACTTTTTATATTAATTGTGTGTATCATAGAACTGCAGCCTGTAATTGAAAAACAATCATTATTTAATCTGTATTCTAAAACCATGCTACTTTCACTCAAATATGCCTTAACCCATTACTGGATGAAGTTCCCTAATGTTCTAAAAAAACATTTTATTCAAAAAAATTTATATTTTTGGAGTTATAGACCGTCCCTTATAACGGAAACTGCGCACTGGGTACACTTAGCGTATGATAGATTTTAAAGAATTCTTAGGGATGAAAGCCTTTTTCATATTTGCTGCAAATAAAGTTTGTTTTATTTCCACAATATCCACATCGATTTTCAATTTTAGAATATTTAATAAGATTGTTTCTACCATCATATCGTATATATGCCATTAATTTAATTATTCGCAAAACTTTTGTACATGGGGTACCATACGTTTCAAGGTAAGAATAAGCAAAATTTCGGCGAAAAATGTGAAAAGACACACATGTCAGAGCATTGGGATGATACTTCTTTAGCAGCAGCCATGCATTAGAATGAGGGGCGTCAAAGAGATATTGGCCACCACCATTTCTTATGTCTGATTCGCATGCTGTAGACTACAATAGGTCTATCTTATGCCATGTTTTATTAAAAACCACTTTTGGTTGGGAAATAGTTACAGAACCCCTTCCTTCGTCGTATCGTTGGCACGATTTAATTAGCATCAACATTTGTTGCATTTGTGAGAACATTATTATACTTCCATCAAATAAGCAATATATTTCTATTATTTCTAATTGAATGATCTACAGATGCCCTTTCCTCTTTTTTCATAATTGGGAATGAGTGAAAAGGCCATTTTTCTGTTCGCCTTTCACGTGTTGTTCCTGAACTACATAGTCCGATCTATAATAGGTGCCGCAGTAATTTAACGGATACAAACCAAATATCTGTACAAGTACCTGAGAGACATATAACGAGTTCTGTTCTATAAATTGTTGAATCTTTTATTACGTGGAACATTGGTTTTAAAAGCTGATCAAGCACTACGTCATCAACTACACCAAATCTCTTAATAATGGACAATGCATATTTTTCCACATATATATCAAACTGGATATATGTATATAATCGTCCGCTAAATTTAATCCCCAGTCACTGTGATCACATTTATTACCACACCGTACTACTTCACATGCTGTAGATAATAATTAATATGATATTTCTGTAAGACAAGCGGTTTCAGATGAACCTTCATTGTTTCTTTTTCCCATAACTACATACGCTCGTTTGAAACAGCTAGTCTTACAGAAACAGCAGATACGATTTTCTTCATGCTCCTCACCACTTTTATAGCCATCTTAATCAATATCATCGAGCTCATTGTCGTTAACGTAGTCCAGTTCAAATAATATTGTGGAAATTGTTGGCCTATATATGAAAAAAAAATTACCCAATTATCGTTACTCGTTGTGATTATTCATTCTCAATTGCTCAATTGCTCAATCTACAATATTCTAGTATCATAAAGTCTGCTGTACAATGATTTACAAAAAAGTGATGGTTAAAGAACACTGTTTGTTATAAAAAAGAAATCAAATTTTTCTTTTTATTTTAAACTAATTTTTAGTTATTTCACTACATTTATTCTATTCTTGAAGTCGCCGTACTCTAGTAGGTAGTGTGTTGGCTTATTAGACGCAAAAGCCTGGGTTCGAGCATCAAAGACAAAATACAAAATGTATTTTTTCGGCGACTTCCTCTCAGTAGATTTCTGTCAAAAAGTCTGAGAGTAAGTAAAAATTGCCATGAAAAGTTTTTCAATAAATAAAAATCTGTCGTTCGGAGTCGACTTTAAACTGTAGGTCCCACCACTCATTTATAAAATTAACACACACAACACAAGTGGTGTGAGAAACTAGGACGTTGTACAATGGGTCAATTCGGCCTCCGGGTACTGTACTTGTCTTAATTGACAAGTACACGTCCTCTAGCCTAACCTAACCTAACCTATTCTATTCTTTCTTATTTTTTTTTTTTTTTTGCTATAGTACTACTTAATGATAGTAGTCGCCGTAGTCTAGTACGTAGTGCGTTGGCTTATTAGACGTAAGGCCACGGTTCAATTCCCAGGTCAGACATTTCCAACAAAACGAAAATATGAAAAAATATTTCTTCGGCGACTTCCTCTCAACAGATTTCTGGCAAAAAGTCTGAGAGTAATTAAAATTGACATGAAAAGTTTCTTAAAAATTGTCATTCGGAGTCGACTATAAACTGTAGGTCCCGCCACTCATGTATAAAATTAACACACAACATAAGTGGTGTGAGAAGCTAGGTCATAATCCTGACTGAAGGGTTGTAATGACCAATTACGTACGTATGTATGTACTACTTAACGACTCTATTTCCACAAAATTCTTTACCACTTTACTTCACTTTATCATTATTTTTCTTTTGATTATTTATATTTTCTTTATTGAAACTTGCCTAAAAATAAAGGCATTTTATTAACTTTTTAAAGTAGTTTTAAAGAGAGTTATTGACAGACGGTTAAGTATTTACATTAGATCGTATGAATGTGTGTATTTTCTTGGTCTAGTGCCATAAGTTTGCATATATGAATGAAGGTTCTTTACAAGAAGAAGGAACTGTGTTTGTTTAAAATATATTTTCTTATTAGCTTGGGAAATGTAATCAATTGGAAGTTATTGCTTTTATAACTTTTTAAATTGTATTTTAAAAAATATTTTTTTTTTTGGTCTAAAAAATAAATTTATACAATATATGTACATACAGTCTGTCAGAATAATGTTAAAACTGGTCTCCGTTTCAACTTTTACACTAAATATGGCATGATCTTGTTTGCGTTGTTTATTGATTTCATTTTATTTACATTTCAAAAGGAAATTAAAAATGGAAAATAAAAAATGCATTAAAAAAAGAAAGTGCTTTGACAGGTATAAACAATTTAACATAGAACCGGAATAGTATTCAAATGTACAATCAATATTTTGGTTACTTAACATTGGCGTTTATAACAGTTTGTTGATGTATTTTTTTTTTTTTGAATATACTTTCATTCTTACATGTTTTACTGAAATTTTAACGCATTCCTACTGCGCCAAACGAATGTCTTCTGGATGTCAGTACTGTAAATTTTATATTATGGTACAGTTCTGGGCTCCAGCACTTAATCACAGTTGAAAATAGAAAAGTGTTTATGATTTTCATTAATAGGCTTAAACTTATTTATTCAAACCACAGGTCAGCCATCTCCAACAAAACAAGATATGAAAAAACAATTCTTCAGCAACTATCTTTCAGCAGTTTTCTGGTAAAAGCTATGAGAGTTAATAAATAAAATTACCATGCAAAATATCTCAAAAAATCTGTCGTTCGGAGTCGACTTTAAACTGTAGGCCCCGCCACTCGTATATAAAAGTAACACAGACAATATGAGTGGTGTAAGAAGCAAGGTGGTAATCTTGACTGAATGGTTGTAAAGACCAATTGTGTATGTATGTATGTATAAGTGCGAAAAAGCCCGAGGTTAGATGCCTCAAAGTTAGCTGAAGCCATTGTCGAAAGATCAGGAATATCTGACATCCGACAACAGTATGAAGATCATTGAAAGAAAACCGTTTTCGCAGCACAATACCATGCAATAAATCTCTTGTTAGCTTCTTAATCAGGAAATAGACTTATGTCACTGGATTATATTGGTTTTGTATAATATTAATTTCTTTTCTCTCTGATGGTTTTATAATTAATGTTTTCTGTTACAAAAATGAATTTGAAGAAAATCTACATTAGTTTTTAAAAAATTATTGGCTATCGAGACTTAAAAGAAATTTTGGGGGTATGTAGAGTTACTACCATGACTTTATATATAAACAGGTTTTCTTAATTTTTTTTAGATAATTTTTTGTTTTTATGCAGTTATTTTATTCACACACGTTTTACTACACAAATTTTTTAAAACAAAATAGGAAGTAAATATTAAAATCAAAGAAACATTATCTTGACAGACTATATGTATTGTGTATGTACATAAAACTGCACGTCTCTCATTTACTTGAATGGAGACCTAACTCGAAAAAAATCAGTTTTTTTATTTTTCAATTAAAATAAAGCTCTTTCTTTTACATCAGTAATGCGATAAACTTGTCAATTATTGAATGTGCGCATTTCTAAAACCAAGTTGGTGTTTAGGAACAAAGTTTCCTTGTTCAATTATCTATTTGATGCGCACTTGTAATATTTTCAAAAAATTTGTGTAAGTTTTAGCATTATGTTATTTGAAGAAACTTCAGTTGTTATTAGTGGAATCCAGGACATTTCTTTAATTTTAGATTAAGATGGCTTTGTTTAAAAACTTCAATTGGTGTTGCTTCGGGTATTGTGTAGTCATATTGGCTATTAAAACTACTGACTTCCTGATATTATAAAGAGAATTAAATTTCTTTATTTTTTGTGTTATTATTTATTGTGTTATTTATATAAAGTTAACCTAAAAAATTCAAAAATATATCTTAAAACTATAAAAGAACTATTTACCATAAACATACGCTGCATACGAAGTACTTCAGTATTAAACTAAATAAATAAAATAAAAATACAGACACACACTAGGAAACGAAATTCGTGCTTTTAAATTTCTAAAATTGTATTAAAGTTTTTAAAATATATTTACCTTTACCTCTTCTTCCGTACGAAAAAAACAAAAATCTTTGTGTGTGAGAAACTAGGACGTTGTACAATGGGTCAATTCGGCCTCCGGGTACTGTACTTGTCTTAATTGACAAGTACACGTCCTCTAGCCTAACCTAACCTAACCTATTCTATTCTTTCTTATTTTTTTTTTTTTTTTGCTATAGTACTACTTAATGATAGTAGTCGCCGTAGTCTAGTACGTAGTGCGTTGGCTTATTAGACGTAAGGCCACGGTTCAATTCCCAGGTCAGACATTTCCAACAAAACGAAAATATGAAAAAATATTTCTTCGGCGACTTCCTCTCAACAGATTTCTGGCAAAAAGTCTGAGAGTAATTAAAATTGACATGAAAAGTTTCTTAAAAATTGTCATTCGGAGTCGACTATAAACTGTAGGTCCCGCCACTCATGTATAAAATTAACACACAACATAAGTGGTGTGAGAAGCTAGGTCATAATCCTGACTGAAGGGTTGTAATGACCAATTACGTACGTATGTATGTACTACTTAACGACTCTATTTCCACAAAATTCTTTACCACTTTACTTCACTTTATCATTATTTTTCTTTTGATTATTTATATTTTCTTTATTGAAACTTGCCTAAAAATAAAGGCATTTTATTAACTTTTTAAAGTAGTTTTAAAGAGAGTTATTGACAGACGGTTAAGTATTTACATTAGATCGTATGAATGTGTGTATTTTCTTGGTCTAGTGCCATAAGTTTGCATATATGAATGAAGGTTCTTTACAAGAAGAAGGAACTGTGTTTGTTTAAAATATATTTTCTTATTAGCTTGGGAAATGTAATCAATTGGAAGTTATTGCTTTTATAACTTTTTAAATTGTATTTTAAAAAATATTTTTTTTTTTGGTCTAAAAAATAAATTTATACAATATATGTACATACAGTCTGTCAGAATAATGTTAAAACTGGTCTCCGTTTCAACTTTTACACTAAATATGGCATGATCTTGTTTGCGTTGTTTATTGATTTCATTTTATTTACATTTCAAAAGGAAATTAAAAATGGAAAATAAAAAATGCATTAAAAAAAGAAAGTGCTTTGACAGGTATAAACAATTTAACATAGAACCGGAATAGTATTCAAATGTACAATCAATATTTTGGTTACTTAACATTGGCGTTTATAACAGTTTGTTGATGTATTTTTTTTTTTTTGAATATACTTTCATTCTTACATGTTTTACTGAAATTTTAACGCATTCCTACTGCGCCAAACGAATGTCTTCTGGATGTCAGTACTGTAAATTTTATATTATGGTACAGTTCTGGGCTCCAGCACTTAATCACAGTTGAAAATAGAAAAGTGTTTATGATTTTCATTAATAGGCTTAAACTTATTTATTCAAACCACAGGTCAGCCATCTCCGACAAAACAAGATATGAAAAAACAATTCTTCAGCAACTATCTTTCAGCAGTTTTCTGGTAAAAGCTATGAGAGTTAATAAATAAAATTACCATGCAAAATATCTCAAAAAATCTGTCGTTCGGAGTCGACTTTAAACTGTAGGCCCCGCCACTCGTATATAAAAGTAACACAGACAATATGAGTGGTGTAAGAAGCAAGGTGGTAATCTTGACTGAATGGTTGTAAAGACCAATTGTGTATGTATGTATGTATAAGTGCGAAAAAGCCCGAGGTTAGATGCCTCAAAGTTAGCTGAAGCCATTGTCGAAAGATCAGGAATATCTGACATCCGACAACAGTATGAAGATCATTGAAAGAAAACCGTTTTCGCAGCACAATACCATGCAATAAATCTCTTGTTAGCTTCTTAATCAGGAAATAGACTTATGTCACTGGATTATATTGGTTTTGTATAATATTAATTTCTTTTCTCTCTGATGGTTTTATAATTAATGTTTTCTGTTACAAAAATGAATTTGAAGAAAATCTACATTAGTTTTTAAAAAATTATTGGCTATCGAGACTTAAAAGAAATTTTGGGGGTATGTAGAGTTACTACCATGACTTTATATATAAACAGATTTTCTTAATTTTTTTTAGATAATTTTTTGTTTTTATGCAGTTATTTTATTCACACACGTTTTACTACACAAATTTTTTAAAACAAAATAGGAAGTAAATATTAAAATCAAAGAAACATTATCTTGACAGACTATATGTATTGTGTATGTACATAAAACTGCACGTCTCTCATTTACTTGAATGGAGACCTAACTCGAAAAAAATCAGTTTTTTTATTTTTCAATTAAAATAAAGCTCTTTCTTTTACATCAGTAATGCGATAAACTTGTCAATTATTGAATGTGCGCATTTCTAAAACCAAGTTGGTGTTTAGGAACAAAGTTTCCTTGTTCAATTATCTATTTGATGCGCACTTGTAATATTTTCAAAAAATTTGTGTAAGTTTTAGCATTATGTTATTTGAAGAAACTTCAGTTGTTATTAGTGGAATCCAGGACATTTCTTTAATTTTAGATTAAGATGGCTTTGTTTAAAAACTTCAATTGGTGTTGCTTCGGGTATTGTGTAGTCATATTGGCTATTAAAACTACTGACTTCCTGATATTATAAAGAGAATTAAATTTCTTTATTTTTTGTGTTATTATTTATTGTGTTATTTATATAAAGTTAACCTAAAAAATTCAAAAATATATCTTAAAACTATAAAAGAACTATTTACCATAAACATACGCTGCATACGAAGTACTTCAGTATTAAACTAAATAAATAAAATAAAAATACAGACACACACTAGGAAACGAAATTCGTGCTTTTAAATTTCTAAAATTGTATTAAAGTTTTTAAAATATATTTACCTTTACCTCTTCTTCCGTACGAAAAAAACAAAAATCTTTGGGACACGTTGCGTATGAGTATCAAATGCTCACTCGTATCATATTGTATGAAATCCAACACTCATACGCTCTGGATAGCAAAATCTCAGAGAATTTTATAAGTTCATACCGAATTGAATTTATTTAATAACGTGAAGCAACTGAAAACATTTTTTTTTTATTATTTTTTACGTTACTTACTTCTATCGAATCGAAAAACTATGTTAATATGGCACATTCAATAAATTTCATTTCAATTTCGAAATAGTGATGGACATTTAAACAACAAATTGCAATGCATTGCAAAGATGCATTGATGTTATATCGATTGGTTTTTTCTTTAACAAAATGGAACTAAAACAAACTTAATGTTACATTGATGTACTAGAGTACTAATCCTTGATGAGTTATTGTTCTGTCCTCAATCTATATTGCATATTGCTCTAACGTCTCTCCAAAACCTGTAGTCTAACAAATTTCACGGTTCTATTAGTACTCATTAAGAATAACTGTTTACCTAGTACTTGACATGCACCCAGATGTTTTTTATTGAAACGTATTATTGCAGCACACGTTTCCGGTACATTTTCTGGCGATTCTTTGTTCTTAGCACATAACTTTCACATTGGAATTCAACTGATTTCAGCACGATATTCTGTGGATCTCCAATGTCCGATAATGGATTAAGACTATTCCTGGATAGTTTAACGCTAGATACAAATATGTTTCCACTATAAATTCCAAACGAAAGCTTAGTTTGTCTCAACTTACTCAGATGTCGCCGTAGTCGAATAGGTAGTGTGTTGGCTTATTAGACGTAAGGTCAGATATCAAATCGAAAATATGAAAATATTTCTTCGGCAACTTTCTCTCAGCAGAATTCTGGAAAAATCTCCGAGAGCAAATAAAATTGTCATGTCATCGGAGTTGACTTTAAACTGTAGGTCCTGCTACTCATGTATAAAATTAAAACACTCAACATAATTGGTGTAAAAATCTAGGTCGTTATCCTGACTGATGGAATGTAATGACCAATTATGTTATGTTAGTCAGACCTGACAAGATTCTCTGCCTTTCTCTATTTTATATTTAGCAAAGTAGAGCTTACCAAATTTTTCTCCCTGTTCTACTAAGGGTATTTAGTTCCTGGAAACTCAACGAACTGCGAGTTCATCTGCCTCCGCATTTCTGTGAATTATAACTTGACATGTTATCAAACATAGGGTGACTCTATCCAGATGGCGTCATTTTTATTTCGATATTCAAAGAGCTGAGTGCTCAGATTGTCGTATATGTTGTTGTTGTTGTATATGGAAAAAGTTGGTAAAAAATTATTTATTTCAGAAGCAGTTTCTATAATGGCGGCAATAAATATTTGCAATACGATAATAAAGCCCCATTTTGAATACTGATCAACAATAATGTAGTATATGCATGCTACAATGAATCGAAATTAAAAATATGGCAACAATTACAGAATAAGGGAAAACGTGTTATTTTAAAATGCAATAGATATACGAGTACATCAATACGGGACATACTCGATACACTTAAATGGCTGCATATTAAACAAAAACTTTAATTTAATAGTCTAAGTTGTATATACAAATCAAAAGTGGTAATGCTCATGAATATCTGTGAAATCAAGCTAAATACGTAGGTGAAGTGAAGCCATATTAACTAAGAAATGCTTAAACCTTCAATCTATAAAAACAATAATATAATTTAATAAATATCTGATTATTATTATCATCGTAAAAAGATGCAATAGTACTGCAATCATGCGATCTAATGATGATGTACAGTTTCCAAGATTGTGTTCTGATGATTCATTCTCATTATCACTTGAACTATACGTTGAACTCAAAACGATCCTAGCCTAAGCAAATGTATTTTAAGTCTACAGTGTCCAGTCGAAAGATTTGTTACTAAACTCTGGTTTCTTTTCGGCTGAAGCTCATTTTCATCTTGGTTGATACATAACTAAGTAAAATTTTCGTATTTGGAGCTCAGTAAATCCACACAGGGTCTTACCGAAACCAATGCATCAATTATGAAAGACTATTTGGTGCGGCTTGTGGAACGGAGGTATCATTTGGCCATATATCTTTGACAATCACGACGGCGCAAGCATTACGGTCAATGTAGACACCAATCGCACCCGCTTTTCATTGTATTTATGTGAGTGAAGTTTGGTTTCAATAGGATGGTGCAACTTCTCATCTCATGCCAGAATGGATTTGTGTTAAACGTTTGATGGCCGTTTAATTAGCCGAAATGGTGATATCAATTGGCCGCCAACATGCTGCGATTTGACATCGTATTCTCATTCAAAAAAGTGCACGAAAAATTGATGCGATTGAATGAGGTACTGTGAGGTTAGCCGCTGCAGCCATATGAATTAAATAATATTCCATTTCTAACCGGAACAATTGTACTTCACAAGAAAAAAATAAATTTGACAAAATTTTGAATCGTTTTTGTTTCATTGTATTTTTAAAATTAAACTTTTAAATGACCCTCCCATCATAAATAAAGAATTATTCCTTACAGTTTTGGTTTGGTTTAAAATTAAGTTTTTTCGACTCAGTATTCTTCATCCATCAAAACTAATGCTCCTACTACAGCAAACGTAGCTATAACATTTTTAGTTTTTATTTCTGACCATTTGTTCCTAAATAAATATTTGTTGCAAACCAATACAAAATTGTATTTTTTGATATTCTTTTTGCATTTTCAGAATAATAGTATGGGATGAAATAAAAATTGGAATATGATCTTAATTAAAATTCTTCACATACCTGATTTTTTTTTTCAAAAAATTAAAACCTTTTCTACGATTTATCTTTAAAAATTTGGTGTGTTGTGTTCCATTTAGACATACCATGTGTGTCAAATAAAATTTTAAAATCTTCAAAATAAAACAATATTGACATCCAATTTGAGCTAAAGAAAGCATAAAGTTCAATACGCATTTATAAGTTGAGTAAATATTCAGCATTAGTAGTCTTCACAAAATCCTTGAAAAAAGAATTGAAAATAAATCAAGCACGTTGACATATACTTTATACGCATATACTTATACATTCGTGGCAATACAAGCGGATTTAAAATCTATTAATCTATTAATCTTTTACTTACGGAGCAGTGTCTATGTTATAAATACAATAGAATGCATTGATTTGAAACTATTGATAAAGTTTCGTTGGTAAGCAAATCTTAAGCAAAACTTGGGTTTACCAAACTTATTTCCATATTGAACCTCAAAAAGTGTCCAAAGAGTGGAACGAATTGAAGAAAAGTCAAGAAAATAGAAAAAAAAAACTACACATTATTATATTATTATTTCTTTTTGCAGTTACAGCAAAATAATATGGGCAGAAATAAATCGATCTTAATTAAAATTGTTCACATGCCTGAATATTTTTTAATTTTTTTTTTCAAATAATCTAAAACCTTTCCTACGATTTATCTTAAACTACATGGCGTGTTGTTATCCCGTCTAGACATACCATGTATGACAAATAAAATCATTTTAAAATCTTCGAAATAAAACAATATAGACATCCAATTTCACTGGATTTGTTATTGAGCTAAAGAAAGCATAAATTTCAATACGGATTTATAAGTTGAGTAAATATTCAGCATTAGTAGACTTCACAAAATCCTTGAAAAAGAATTGAAAATAAATCAAGCATGTTGACATTTACTTTATACGCATATACTTATACATTCATGGCAATACAAGCGGATTTAAAATGAGTGAAAAATCTGACAACATTTCCAGTTATGCCAAAGAAAATGTAAAAGAAAATAATTCTATTATTTTTTAGAATGTATTGATTTGAAACGATTGATAAAGTTTCGTTTGTAAGCAAATCTTAAGCAAAACTTGGGTTTACCAAACTTATTTCCATATTAAACTTCAAAAAGTGTCCAAACAGTAAAACGAATTGAAGAAAATTGTTGTAAAAAAAATAGAAAAAAAACTATGCAAAATCTATTAAATATTTCTATTTCAACATCAGTTACTTTCACTAAATGCTAACAATGAAATAGATACTCCTATTTTAACTACAAAAAGTTTCAAATATCAAGAATTATTATGGATTTTTAGGGGTTTATTCGTTTTGTTCGAATAGTCTAAACCAAGGGTTGAACAACGGGTTCTCGTCTAATAGACCAAAACACTGCAACGGTGACTTCAATTGAAACTTTAATTTTATTTAATCTATTTAATGAAATTTACAGATGAAATTTGTTTATTACTACACTTATGTTTTTATTGAAAATAAAGAGAAAGTAATGGCAATTCTAATTTTGTGTACCTTTTTTTTCTTGTTCACAGCAATTTTTCAAATGCATTCTCAGCAGCTACAAAGCATAGTTATAAAAATGGACAGTTCAATTATATTTTATCAATGGTGCCACTAAAATGCAATTGCGTGTTTTTAAAAACTATATTGTGTGTATCGCGTCTTTAAAAACTCTATTTGGTGCATGTTGTTGTATTGACAGCACTAATTCTCTTATTGCCAGCATAAATATTCTCTTTGTGAGCACTAATTCTCTCATTGCTACTAGTAGAAATAGAAATTAGCATAAATGCGAAGCAGCAGCATTGTCGCTTATTGTAACGTAACCTTTATACTAATCTTATATATAAAAATGAATGTGTGTCTATTTCTTTGTGGGTTTGTTTGTTTGTTTGAAGTCTATAGACGGCTAAACGGCTGGACCGATTTTTCTTGAAATTTTCACAGTACCTTCCTGTATGTCTGGATGGAACTATAGGCTACTTTTTATTTTAAAATTTCAAGTAGGCGAGGTGCCACGCCCACATACCCAATAAGCATTTAATGTCGCATGCCGCATATCTCATAGACTGCAACAGTCCTCAAATTTTGTATGGATGACTTTGACGTATATATGAACAAAGTGGGCAGATTGGCTATAGTGGGCGTGTCACCTCCCATAGTCTATGTATATAAAAATGAATGTTTGTTTGTATGTACCTCATAGAATCGTAAACTATGCAATTGATCATGTTATGATCTTTAGCAAAGTTGTTGCGCATGAGCCGGGGAAAGTTTCTAAGTTGGTATGACCAATTTCCGACAGTTGGCGACACTGAAAATTACTTAAAATCAGTTAAATCGTAAACTGTGCATTCTTTAACAAAATTGTTGCGCAAGAGTCGACGGAGGTTGGTGCGATTAATTTCCGATGGATGGCGTCACTGAAAATTATTAAAAATGAATGACAAGGAATTGGTCGACCTACACTTCAAGCACGGAAGAAAAGAGCATTACGAGCCTCACAATCAGACGAGCATTGAGACTGGAACATCTTCGAGTATATGCCGCTGAGACCCGTTCGCTTGAACCATTTGAACAACGAGAAGTGAGATTAGAAACTGATCGAATGCGTACTATTCAATACGTAATTGAACATTTGTGTAATATCTTTCCTTCAAATTTATTTTAGTTGGTGGCGCAGCAACGCGCGCAGTATGCAGCTAGGTACTTATATATACTTCTATGTATTCTACTTTTGAGAAGCTGCTATGCTGAAAATGTTGCGTCTATTGTGTTTGTAGCAATATTTTTTTAAACTTTGTGGCCTAGTTTTTTAATGAAATATGCTTAAATTTAATTAATCTTTTATATCATATTGTAGTTAATTTTCTTGAATTATTTTCATACAGTTTTAACCATGTTACCCACAAGACAATATGGTCATTATTTAATCAATAAAGTCTGCCTGTCAGAATGTGTTGTGGTAGGTAAGTTGGGCAAAGTCTAAACATAGTTTTGGACTTGACTTAACCTTTTTTAAATTTTTTAGTTAAGAACATTAAACTAACCACTGTTACCAAAGACTTAAAAGTTTTATAGGGCTATTACAGATGAACTACATTTGTAAGTTTTTCTGTTGGCATGTGAATATGTAAGATAAAGATTTAATTTGTTTCTTTGCAGGTCAAGTCAGAGTATGGCACAATCATGCAGAAAAACAGTAGAATTTACTATTTTTTATATTTGATGTGGATGTAGAATGTCAAATACAATACAATTTAGGTATAAGGCTTCTGTATATGCAAATTATGCACTAACGAACTAAATCGTTATGGATACATACATACATAATTGACCATTACAGCCCTTCAGTCAGGATTACGATCTAGTTCTCACACCACTTATGTTGGGTGTGTTAATTTTATACATGAGTGGTGGGACCTACAGTTTAAAGTCGACTCCGAACGACAGATTTTGAGAAACTTTTCATGGCAATTTTATTTACTCTCAGAGTTTTTACCAGAAATCTGAGAGGAAGTCGCCGAAGAAATATATTCTGTATTTTGTTTTGATGTCTGGCCTGGGGCTCGAACCCTGGCTTTACGTCTAATAAGCCAACACACTACCTACTAGACAACGGCGACTAATCGCTATGGATAGTTAATGCAATATTCCAATTAAGTTTCCAATTAATACATTAAAGTTTTTAGAAAGTGTGGACTAAAATATACTTCGAGTTATTTTTGAAGTAGGTGTCTTAAATCAACACAATTCTTCTCTTATTGCTCGAAGATGACTGTTTACGGGCAACATATTCATTTAGGGTGTAAAATTGGTTGTAATCGGTATTTGAATTAAGATTTTAAGACGTAGGGGAGCAGTTAATAAAAGCTGATCTTTGCAAACCCTATGAAATACGCAGTATCAATCGCACAGACCTAGCTTGACAACTGTTTCGCCGGTTTATCGCCATTTGAAAACAACCATCATATTGACATAATCGTCTCCATCCACGTGAAAAGGTTGTTAAAAAAGAAGAAGATTTGAAGATTTGAAGAATGGTAAGACAGGTTTTATTGCATCAATTCCCTTGAAATGTCGCTTCAAAAACTTCCGAATATTATTACTACACCTCTCCAATATGTGCCGAAAAATAATTGCATGCATTAAAGAATCCCTTGTGGACGATAGACTCTCTCGTCTAATATGTCAACAGACCAGCTACAAAATTACGGCGATGTAGCTAGCATATAACTCAAATACAATACAATACATATACATATATATTAATAATAGCGGGTCATTCAGTAAGGTAGCAATCATTTTAATTTTAACATCCTTATCAACGCCACCATCAAGAAATGCTAATATGTTTGTGTCATCACACAAATATCAGGAGCGATGGCTGCACTTGCTTTTAGAAATTCTTGTCAACTTTTTGTACTACTTTTAAAGTCTTCAAGAACTACAAGGCTTGGTTAGGTGCATTGAAGTTAGGTTTTACATACGATGTTGCAACAAAAAAACTAGCATGTTGTAATTGAAGCAAATACTTTTTTAAAGAATATATCTGGCGATCAATCTTGCCTGTTGCATAGCTCCAGACGACTTGAAATTTAATTACTTCTCTGTATCGCAGCCCAAAAACACTTTTGTGCCCTAATTGTGCCTTAAATAACATTAACAAAGAAATAATTCTCGCCTCAGATTTTATGAAATCTAGAGATAGTTCAGTGGTACTACGTTATCCCAATTATCTCTGAATTTTTTGAAAAGCAAAATTGTTTTTCTGAAGCGTTCTTTAAACAGGCCCTGCTATAACCAAATGACCTGTATTATTTCATCTTTTATAACGAAAATTCTAGTTAGAAATGTTTTTTAATGTTTTTCGATCTAAACGTAAAAAAAATATTTTTAAAGTTACATACTCAGTTTAGTGGCATATTCGAAAAAATAGTTCGGTGTTCTTTACACCATCCTTTGCCTTATTCTTCTCATAAACTATATACACTCTCAGAAACATGATAAAACTTTAATATTGCTCGAGGCACTTTAATTTTTTTACATTGGGTTTCCTTCTTCGTCCTATGTTATTGTTGTTTAGTTCAAATCATTGGGGGACATAGGAATATAAGTTGGAAAACTAAATAAATCTTGCAACTAATTGTTTTAAAGTCATTTTTCTACAAGACAGAATCGTTTAGAAAGAGTAGGTTAAGAGATTTGCTTTTCAGCAGATGTCATGGGTTACTTTTCCAACAATTTAGTTTAGTGGTTAAAATACACTTGAAATAAAAAAAAAAATTTGATGGCTATAATAATTTTATTCGCAATTAGAATAGAATCTATCTTATGGCGTGATGTAGCTGCTCAAATGCTGAGTTACAAACTCGAGTAAAAACGGATTCAACCTGGAAAGGTTTTTGAGAATTAAATATTAAGAGACTTTCATTCCTTTCCAAATTATACACCAGCAACCGTGAGCATCATAGCCAACTCTAGATATGGCATAGGACCTAATGATCAAAAATGTTCTTCATTACTACACACTAGAGATGAGCGATATTTTCAAAACTGTGATTTAATCACGGTGATTGATAAAAATCACTGGTAACTACAGTGATTGAAATTGCCAAATAACAGTTACTAATAATGTCGTTCTTTCAAAATTGTTACGTACTCAAATTTATTTCATTTTATTTTGAACGAGGCAGAATTACTATTAGATGATACTGATTATTTACTTTTGTCTTTTATACATGAACTTTCTGTGAAACTTAATTGTCAAACTACATATAAAAAAAAATTACATTAAAAATAATAACATTGATGACACCACTTTGATTTTGTTTAGTAGTCTTTTCGTAGTATGTATCTAGCTGTCTCTTTCTTTCATTATTGTTTTCTTTTGGAATACTGTGATCACAATCGCTGTTTTAAAGAACAGTGATTAACAAATCACGTTCACTGAGAACAACGTTTTTCAAAAATCACTGGTTCGTTCATCTCTACTACACACAATAAATCTCTGCAGAAGGAGTTGTTTCTAATCGACGGTAAATATAAAAACTATGCTCATGGTGCGAACCATTTAACACACATACATACATAACATAATTGATCATTACAACCCTTCAGTCAGGGCTACCTGGCTTCTTTCACCACTTATGTTGTGTGGTTAAAGTCGACTCCGACCGACAGATTCTTGAGAAACTTTTTTATGAAATACTATTCACTATCAGAGTTTGAGCAGCCGACAATAATACCTGATTTTTTTTCTTTTCATTGCAAAAGAAGCAGTTTTTTTCTCTGACTAGGCCGCAGTAGGCAATTGTTATGCAGAAATATTTAAGTACTGGATTCAGATGTTTAATTGTACTGTCCTCATTTCCTTTCTCCCATCCACTTCAGAATGCTGTTGGGTGCCACGATGGTCTGGTTGGTAGTGTGCTTAACTCCAAATGTCGAGACCGTGGTTTCGATTCTCACCAGAGACCCTAGAGACTCAAAGTAGTAAACCAATGTATAAGTTGAGTATTATAGAATGGGTGTCCTGGTAGTTTGGTGGTTAGTGTGCTAGACTTTTATCGCTAATAGTCTAGCACACTACCCACTAGACCACCAGAGTACCCAGAGATTAAATTTTAAGAGATTTTAAATTTATTATTAGTTGTCACCAATACAATTGCTAACGAAGAATTTTCGAATATTTACTACGCTATTTATGCTCGTTTTCGTAATACAGAGTTGAGTTGTTTTTTGTTGTACGAAAAGAAAAAAAACATTGGTCACACTTTCGAAAATTTTCCGTACTTTCGTACTACAGTGTACAATTTGTTCGCATACGTAAATTTAATTTTCGTATCGAGTTACAGTAACCTCCCTTAAGTGAAAAGGTCCTCTTTTACTGAAACACTCTATATAAGTTAAGCATATGTAATCTGTGTAAACATTAGTTCTAATGTAATTTATACTATTAACATACAGCATAAACGTTTAGAATTTCATTGAAAATTAATCAGAATATTCTACCAATCTATACAATATCTGCCAGTATTGTATTTGTTTTTATTAATCAAGATATGCTTATAACAGAGATAATACTTTGTTGTCCGGTCGAGAGAAACGTGACGATTGAAACTTTACTGACATTGGCAACGCAGAGTTTTAATTAAAACTGCCAGCTAAAAACCGAACAAAATATTATGGTTGTTGAAAGACCAGAGAAGCAATGACAAACATTCATTGGTAGTCCAAATTACATTTGCTCATACCAATATGAAAATGTAGTAGTTTTTCGTCCTGTCTTGTAACGCAATTAATTTGACGAAGTTTCTTCACTACAATTAATTGCGACTATTGGACCTCACAATCGCCTGCATGACATTCGCACTTCATTTCCATTTCATTGTATTTAAACACACACATACATAATCACGTTGAAGCATATAAGTGTTGCCACTACTTTTGTATTGTATTTTGGTCTCAAATCTTAGAATTTGGTGATTAAAAAAAGTAATAAAAACGAACACGTTTTATTTTATGAGTGTTACAAAATGAAAGGGATATAAAAGGGATGGCTCATTAAAATCGAACATTGTCAGTTCGATTCATACTTTTACAAAGGATGACTTCCACTAAGTCAGGTGAAAAGACTAACCTTTAACTTGAATTATATTCAAGTAATTAACTTTTGACAGTATTTGAACCAGTATACTCGACCTATTCCTTAAAAACCGTCATAAAGAGAGTTCTTGCGAACCTCAACATAAACAACTATTTTGGACCGGATAGTTAACATTTTCAGGTGCATGTTCTATATAACTTGTAGGTGTAACTCCAATCTCCAAAAACGATTAAGACAACAAACCTGAAAACTAATGCCCAATTTCCATATATTCCAGTTATAGCTGGAACCAGTAGATTCAATGATTTCACCTGGGCGAAGTTGTGTCTCAAGACATTTTCAAAGCATCGAAATGCATTCTCTACGATTTCATTTATTTAATGTAATGGCCAACTTCAGGAGTACCGAAGGAATCTGATTTATTTCCATTTCTATTTTTATGTAAGTTTTAATTCTATGTATTATTTTGCAGATTACTCTAACCACAACTCCATCCAACTACTGTTCAGGATAGCGTCATGCGAATAGTGTAGTTTTGAATATGCGATAGACTCAATTTCCTTTATTGATTCATAAACATGACATTAATTGTATGTTATCTGAAATTATTTAAAATGTAAGCGATATTTACTGCAATTATAATATTTCTCATAGTGGGTGGGCCACCTATCGGTTAAATTTGAACTATTCATTTTTGACATCAAATTCAGTATATTATCTCCACTGAACGTAATGAATCGATTACACGATGATGTCGATTGCCAATTTTCATCCTGGTGGGTACGTAAATAAACAAAATTTTCTTAATTGGGGCTCAGAAAACCCACACGTGGTGTTACAGAAGCCAATGCACGGTCAATGGAAACACCTATCGCACCATTTTGCTGTACCCGCTCTTCATGGTATTGATATGAACGATGCTTGGTTTCAACAGTTACCAAACGTCTCATGCCACAATCGATTTATTGCGTTAAACGTTTGATGGCCGTTTGATTAGCCGAAATGGCGATGTCAATTGGCCGCAAAGAAGCTGCGATTTGACACTATTGGAGATACGAGATACGACCCCATACTCTCGAAAAAGTGCACGAAAATTGATGCGATCGAATGAGGTACTGTAAGGTCAGCCGCTGCAGCGATGTGAATGAAATAATATTCCAGAGCAAGCATACTCCACACAAAAAAAAAATAATTTCATGAAATATCGAACCGTTTTTATTTTTTATTTTTAAAATTGAATTTTTAAATGGCCCTCCCTTCGATAAAGAATTTTTCCTTTCCGTTTTGGTTTGGCTTAAAATTAAGTTTTTTCGACTCTGTATTCTTCAACCCTCAAAACTTATGCTCCTACTACAGCAAACGACACTTTAACATTTTTGTTTTTATTTCTGCACTTTTGTTCATAAATAAATATTTGTCTGAAATTGTATATTTTGATATTCTTTTTGCATTTTCAGAAAAATAGCATGGGATGTTAATTAAAATTCTTCACGTACCTGAATATTTTTTATTTATTTTTTTTCTAATAATCTAAAACCTTTTCTATGATTTTTCATAAACAATATAGTGTGTTGTTATTCCATCTAGACTCTAGACAAATAAATAAATAATCAAATAAAATCATTTTAAAATCTTCGAAATAAAACAATATTGACATACAATTTCACTGGATTTGTTATTGAACTAAAGAAAGCATAAATTTCAGTACGCATTTATATGTTGAGTAAATATTCAGCATTAGTAGACTCAACAAAATCCTTGAAAAAATAATTGAAAATAAATCAAGCGAGTTGACATTAACTTTATACGCGTATACATATACATTCATGGCAATACACGCGTATTTAAAATGGCAGAAAAATCTGATAACATTTCCATTTAAGCGAAAGAAAATGTAGAAGAAAATTATTCTATTAACCTTTTATTTACCGAGCAGTATCTATGTTATAAATATTGATAAAGTTTCGTTGGTAAGCAAATATTAAGCAAAACTTATTTCCATATTCAACTTCAAAAAGTGTCCAAACAGTAGAACGAATTAAAGAAATGTAAAGAAAACAGAACAAAAAACTGTGCAAATCTATAAAATATTTATATTTCAACATCAGTTACATTCACTAAATTCCAACAATGAAATAGATAATCCTGTTTTAACTACAAAAAATTTCAAATATCAAGAATTATTATGGATTATTATTATTTGTTCGAGTAGTCTAAACCAGGGGTTTAACAACGGGTTTTTGTCTAATAGGCCAAAACACTGCCTACTACACAACTTCAATGAAATTTACATAAAATTTTTTTTTATTACTAAACTTATGTTTTTATTGAAAATAAAAGAGAAAGTAATGGCAATTCTAATTTTCTGTAACTTTTTTTCTTGTTCATATACTATAAGCACAATAGAGGCTATATTTAAGGCGCAGCAATTTTGCCGTCTCAGGTAAGCTGGATGCACATTAATTATTATGAAGGCAGCAGCTATAAAGCATAATTAAAGCATATTAAAATGGACAGTTAAATTATCTTTTATCAATGGTGCCACTAAAATGCAATTGTGTGTTTTTAAAAGTTATATTGTGTGTATCGCGTCTTTAAAACCTCTATTTCGTGCATGTTGTTCTATTGACAGCACTAATTCTCTAATTGCCAACATAAATACTCTCATTGTAAGCACTAATTGTGTCATTGCTACTAGTAGAAATAGAAATTAGCATAAATGCGAGGCAGCAGCATTGTCGCGTCTTCTCGCGTAACCTTTAAAATAATCACTTATACATACACCCATGTATTCTACTTTTGAGAAGCTGCTATGCTGAAAATGTTGCGTCTATTGTATTTGTAGCAATATTTTTTAAACTTTGTGGCCTAGTTTTTTAATGAAATATGATTAAATTTAATTAATCTTTTATATCATTGTGTAGTTATTTTTCTTAAATTCTGTGCATACAGTTTTAACCATGTTACCCACAAGAAAATATGGTCATTATATAATCAATAAAGTCTACTAATCTGCATGTATTTTGATAGCGCAAACTCTCAACATAGTTTTGGACTTGAAAAGAAACCATAACATTTAAATTTTTAAAGTTAAGTTAAGAATATTAAACTAACCACTGTAACCAAAGACTTAAAAGTTTTATAGGGCTGTTACACATGGACTACATTTTGCATATGTTTTTAGTTTTTCTTTTGGTATGTGAATGTATAAGATAAGAAAGATTTATTTTTTTGTTTCTTTGCAAGCCAACTCAGAATATTGCACAAACATGCAGAAAAACAATAGAATTTAAATGTTTTGTATATTTCAAGTGAAGGTGGATTATGCAAATTATGCGCTAACCAAATTACTCCCTATAGACAGTTAATCCGATATTCCAATTAACATTTTAGAACTTCAATATAGTGAGAATTTAATCTAACACAATCATTTAAGGTGTCAAATAGTCTAGTAAGTAGCGTATTGGCTTATTAGACGGGAGACCGCGGTTCAAACCCCAGGTCAGACATCTGCAACAAAACGAAATGTGAAAAAATATTTCTTCGCCGCCTTCCTCTCAGCATATTTCTGGCAAAAACTCTCGGAGTAAATAAAATTGCCATGAAAAGTTTCTTAAAAATTTGTCGTTCAACAATACAATATTTTTAAACCTACATACAGAGCTTAGTGCCATATTTAAAATTTCTACAAAATAGTTCTGTATTCTTCACTCCATCCCATGCCTTATGTTTGCCATTAAGTCTATACAAAGAAAGACTCACACTGTGTGACATGATAGAACTCTTCTAATGCCCGAGGCTCTTTAATTTTCTTGCATTGTGTTTCCTTTTTCATATTTTAAGGTTTGCTTATACAAATGTTGTTGCTTTATTTCAAATCATTGGTTGACAAACTTGTGAAGTTTTCAAAGGGGATATACGAATATATGTTGAAAGTTAAACTACAACTTGCAACAAATTGTTTTAAAGGGTAAAGAGTATTACTTTTCACTAAAGGGCATGGGTCACGTTTTCAACAATTTGGTTTGGTAATTAAGTGATGTGGTTAAAATACAGTTTATGTTAACTTATTACTCCAAAGTTAGAAATAAAAAATACTTGAGGGCTATAATAATTTTATTCGCAAATAAAATGTCACTATAGTTACATAAATGGCGTGATGTAGTTGTTCAAATGCTAATTTAAAAACCTAAGCAAATCAGATTTAAACCGGAAAGATTTTTGAAAATTAAATATTATGAGACTTCATTCCTTTCCAAATAATCCACCCAGGAAGTCGCAGTTTCTCCACAGACGAGATAACCTCAACCATGAACATCATAGGTCAGATATAGTGTAGTGTAGATATATTGTAGGACGCAATCATCAAAAAAGTTCTTCATTACTACACTCAGTAAATTTCTACGAAAGGAGTTGTTTTAAAGCAACTGTGAATAGAAACACTATGCTCTTAGTGCCAAACACTTTATTTCGATTTATTTTAAATTTATTTAATCTGGAAGAAAGTTGATCAAATTTCAATTTGACTACAATGGAAATTATCTTAGAGTAGAAAAATAACCGACGGTAAAATGTGCTGCCGACAATTATTCCCAAGTTTTGAGTTCTTACTGCGTAAGATCAAGTGATATATCGTTAGTATAATTCGCAAAGACGCTAAGTCCACTTTTTTCCAAAATTGAGATTTTAATGTAAAACGGTAACAATATACAAAATACATATTTTACGACAACAAAAAATGTCATTATAATGTTTAAAGTTGTTGTAATTTTGTGGTTTGCAAAAACGCTAAGTCCACAAAACTGCGAAAAAAATTAAAAGCACGTGCTAACTCCACGAATATTATTTATTAATTATTATTAATTTTTGATCTAAGTCATTTAGAGAGAGCTATTTTGTAAAAATAATTGCGTTTAAAAAGTTTACAAATTTTAAAAACTGAAACAGCTATTATGTTTCTTGTGTCTCCTGTAAAATTTGAAAAAGGGTTTTAACACATTTGCGAATTAGACTAACGATATGCTTTTTGCCAAAACCTGTTCACAAGTATTAGTTTTCAGGTTACTGTTCGGTGTCAAGTAGTTAATAAGCACTCAGGTGTTTTTAGAGTATTAATATCGCGTAGGTTCCAAGACAGTTTTCCTCATCACAGAAAGTGTAGATTGTGCTCGAAGTAATAGTTATACTGAAGAAATGTTCTACAATGCCCGGTCAGAAGACCGCTTATTTATTCTACTGTTTGACGCTTGATTGACGTAAGACTCAATGAAATGAAGAATATTCAAAATGCCAAATTGCCCCATATATTTTACCATATTACATAGTATTGTTACACAGCATTTCTACTGTCAGGTCACGATACCCTCTGACGAATCAAGTGCTAGACCTGTCTGCCTATATCGCATCCGTAGTGTCCATGAATCTGTTTTCGACTACCATAGCAAACTGTTTCAAATACAGGTTAAGTCAACGCACGTCATACTCTTTATCTTATTCACAGCAAGTGATCTTGTTGGTATGTTTCAATTTCGTTTCCATCAGGAATTTGATATTATATACTACCATGATTCTCCCAAAATTAATGGAACGTTATACATATGAAAGGTTATTTATTCTAAGGCTATTTCTGGATTGAAATAAAGTTGAACACTCTGCCTATTAGAGTTTGTTGTCTTCATACATTCATCAAAGTAGCTGCGCATTCATTAAAGAGTAATTATTTGCACACACCTCGACTCCCACAATCTCACCGAAAATCCCACAAAGTAAGAGAAACTAGCTGAAGCGCATTTCCGCCGGTTAACTTTATACAATGGTTAACTGAATACATACACAATATTTTGGAGAAATACCTCCCACAAGAAACAGCTGTCGTAACGGGTCTTATTATTTAAAATGAGGGCGAAATTAGACACTATAACAACATTCGTTACAGGAAGGCGATAACGGACATAAGATAGACCTGAGAGTGATGTGCAAGACGGTTGCACAGCTCGCGCAAGCATCGATAATTTGTAGCAACGATTTCTAAAATAAGTTAACTCAAGCTATTCTAATGTCAATTGACAACCAAGAGCATGTGATTTAACGCCGTTTGAAGTTTTCTAGTGTTGTGTGAATAATCATGTTTGGAAAATTTAGTAAAAACAGTAATGTAATCTGTTACCAAAGCCGAGGTGGCTTATTTAGAATTTAACCGAAACATGGTTTTTTTGTTTGTTTTGCAGTCTAGTCTAAAAAGCACAACAATTTTAAGAACTTAAATAAAAAAGTACTCTTTTACTGAGATATTCTATAAAATAAACACATGTAATCTCCTAACATTAGCTCTAAAGCAATTTATACTGTTAATATAGCGCTACAATATTTACATAAACATTTAGAATTTCATTGAATCCATGGAATACCTACCAGTAATAAGTTTCTTTTTATTAATCAAGATATACTTATAACATCGTATTATTGGAAAGTAACAATCGAAAAAAAAACTTGACGATTGACACTTTACTGACCTCAACAACTCATAATTTTAATTAAAAGAGGTGAAAAGCTGTAAATCGAACAAAATATTATGGTTGTTAAAAGACCAGAGAAGCAATAACAAACATATGTAGGCAATTTAAATATTTTCATAATGAATCTTTACTAGGCTTAATTGGCAACCAAGATTGACTCTGTTTCACTTTTAACTCTAGAAAGGCAACTGAATCAAGACCATTTTTATCTTTGCATAATTACAACTGTTGCATACGTTGCACGTTTATCATTTGTAGTTCAAATTACACTCACTCATACCGATGTGAAAACGTAGTTGCCTTTTTTCATCTTGTTTTGGTAATGCATTTAACTTGACGACTTTTCTTCACTACAGTTAATTACTACTATTGGACATGGCCATCATCCGCATGTTATTTTTATCTAATTTTATTTAAACCATAGTTTACCATTTCATAGCACAGTTGTGCAAAGAGAACTCACACGCATTCTTGTGTTTTTTCATTTAGTTGTCGATCAGACTACGACAAGAACACATGTGCGGCGGATGCTTTATCATTTTATTTCAGCATAACACTCAAAAAATATTTTATGTTAAAAATGTTCTATGTTATTAGCTAGGCGTATTTAATTTTTTTTTATTTTGTCGCATAGTATAATTTTTTTAAATGCTTTGTAATGTTCGCTTATTTCTTTTAATAAAAAAATGGGTTTTTTATTCTTTTTATTTTTATTTATCTAAAAAAACATGGCCTAATTTTTAAGCCAAAGATGGATAGCTTTATGTTCTTTTAATAAAAAATGGATTTTTTAATTTATTTTTATTTATCAAAAATTATTAAGCCAAAGTTATATAGCTTTACATATGTATGCTGATGAAATGAAAATAAAAATAGCGTATATTACTAACACTTTTCTATGGCTGTAAATAAATAAATTCTCTCAACTTATTTGCTCTCTCTTACTCACTAACACATAACCAAAAACTTTTTGACGAACCCTGATTTAAACACACACAGACATATTAAAATTGAAGCATTTTGAATGTTGCCACAACTTTTGTTTTGAATCTTGGAATTTGGTGATTAACCAAATGTAATAAAACCTAACACTCGCTATTTTAAACGGGTTACATGATGAAAGAGATGTAAAATAAGTCACTAAAATCGAACATTGTCAGTTCAATTTATAATTTTAAAAAGAATTATTTCAACTACGCCAGGTGAAATGACTAATCTTTAACTTGAACTATGTTCTACAATTAACATTTGTCTGAATTCGAACAAGTATGCCCAATATATTCCTTTAAAATTACCATTGAGAGAGTTCTTACAAGTGAATCTCAACACAAAAAACTCTTTTCGATCGTATAGTATTACAACGTTGGTCAGTCTAGTCTAGTCCAATATCTAAAAACCGTGAGTACACTATACCTAAAAACTGATGTCCAAGGTTTTGAAAAGTATAAGTATAAGTATAACATACAATTGATATTGTTACGTTTTTAACTTTTAAAAACGTTTAAAATATGAGCTCGGAGATTGCAAATAAAATAAAAATAAATTTGTGTTTAGTTTTTGTTAAAATTCTTTATTATTCGCACAATTCTGTGTGTGTTTATTGGTATATTTTTGTTTACTTGTTTATAATTTTTTATGCTGGTGTTCGTTGTTATATTACGCAGTGCGATAATTTGTTAACAAGTTATTGTTTTTGTTTTTGTAGCTTTTGTTTATAATTTTAATGTTAAACGATGTAAAAGCAAAACACCAGTATCTAGAATTTTCCATTTTCGTAACAATATAAATTTAGACTTAAATAATTTGATCAAGTGCACCTGTACGATTTAACGTTTTACCATTGTGTGTCAAGGCATTTTCAAAGCATTAAAATGTTTTCTCTGCGATCGCCCTTTGCTAGTTATTAAAAATGACTTAATTATGAATGAGTTTATGCTAACTTCAGAGGAACCGAGGAACCTCTATTTCTATTTGACTTCCAATTCTATATATTATGCAGATTACTCCAACCCAGCGTTGCCAGTAATTTGTTTATAAATACTTATTATTGTCTGGTAAAAAAAAAAATTTTTTTTTACAAATAAAAAATTGTTTTCTACAAAAGTACCAAATTTTTTTTTTATCAAAATTTAAATATTTCATGTTATTATTATTGAATTTATTGAAAAAAATTAAAATTGTTAAAAAAACTTGTTTTGTTAGAAAATAAATTTAATAAAATTTTTTTCGCAGAGAAAACTTGGCCAACTACTGATCAGAATAGCCTCTTGCAAATAGGGTAGTTTTTAATACGTGAAAGACTCATTTTCCTTCATTGATTAATAAGCGCGACATTAATTGTAATCGAATTCGCCGTAGTCTAGCAGGTGGTATTTGGACTTATTAGACGTGGGGCCATGGTTAAAACTTCAGTCCAGACATCAACATAATAAATATAAAAAATATATCTTCGGCGGCTTCTTCTCAGCAGATTTCTGGCAAAGTATATAAAATTGTCATGAAAAATTTCTCAAAAAAAAAATCCGTCCTCCGGAGTCGACTTTTAACTGTTGGTTCCTTCATTCATGGATAAAATTAACACACACAACATGGGTTGTATGAGAAGCTAGATTGTAATCCTAACTGAAGGGTTGTATTGTTCAATTAATTAAGTCAGTATCTGTAGTTATTCAAAGTAAAAATAGCATTAAAAATCAAAGTCACGAAAGTTCTTGGTGTTCTCTACGTAAAAAGTTTTCTATTCTTTTCTATTTCTCGGCTCCGCCCATTTGATGTCCCTACAATTTACAGCTATTATGTCTAACCAAATGTATAACACTGTCTTCATATACAGGTAGTTGTCTCGAAGTCTATTTTCTCGACTGTTGATGTTTCACTGTTTTATTGCTGCTACAATAGATTATATTCTAGTGAAATATAAGGACTTGCTCGATAAAAGCGTACATATTTTTGCAGCATTTTCCTTTCTCTTGAGTTGATTGGCCCGTGGTTCGATGTGCATTACGAGCTAAATTTAACATCCCTAAATGAAACACCCTTTTTTGTCTCTTTCTCAACCAATTTTCCTTACTTCAGTGCTTCTGTAGGGAGATAAACATAAACGATCCCCGAGAACACAAATAATCCTGTACCTTTACGGGCACACAAATTTAATTTTCTTGCCAACAAAAGTTTAAGGTAAGAAATTTATAAATATAGGCATGCTATAAATACTGCTGATATGTAAAACGTTTTAACTTTAAAATTTAACAAAATAAATAATTTAATCAAATATTGTAGCAATACTACCTTAACGTGAAACAATGATTTATTTCAAACAATAACTTTAAAAATGTGGCATACACAGCTTTTGTGCAATCAATTCCTGCGAATGAATTTCAGGATATGGCTCATAAAATCCAATGGCAGCTGTACCGGTAAAAATTTTTGTTTCATTTTTATATCCTATAATACTGTTGTACAATTGCACACCATTGCTGTTGTTGACGTTGTGGCTTCGTTCTTATATTCACGTCTGATTTTATAAAATGTTGGTGAACATATGCTCATCCGAAATCACTGCATTAAGCTGCAGTGAAAGAAAATAAAAATTAAAAGCAATAAAAACGTTCGAAGATTATTTGGCCGAAAGAAGAAAATCAATGATATTAAGTTGGAACTTTGTTAAGTTCAAGTGCGAAAAATGAAAAGCAATTCATAATAAATAATTATTGATGCCCCATACTGATGTCAAAATTTTATATATGAAATGAGTTTAAGTAAAATTATACAGTGGCTGAAACGTATTATAATTGGACACTAGGTATGAGATTACTCAAATGCGGATTTCCACTTCAATGGAAATATTTAAAAAATTGTTAGGCAACAATTAACAATTACGCCAGACGTAATGCTTTGAATATGTTTCAAGTAGGTTAAATTTAATCTCATACCTGTATAGCACCTACATGGTACCTATAACGGTACTCTTTACTTATGAGAGTAAATTTAACATACATGGATCACACAAAAATCAGTACGTTTGGAATTACCCAAGTACTGAGCTTTTACCTAACAATACCCCTGAATTTTGTGCCAATCTCGTGCAGTTGATGCCTTAACGTTGGAAAGCATAGGAGCAAAAGGTTTTGGTTCCAAGTGTTAAAACAGCGCATTGACTGTCCAATGCGTTTGACATGCAATTCGTCAATATTGTTTTCCTTTTTTGTTTTAAAAGTATTTTTAAATAAAAAGTGCTAAGTACTACAGATTGTTTAAAAGCTTCTTTAATTCTAGTATTAACTAATCTATAAATCCGCGTCAAAATTTTTTTGAGCTATTTATATTGAATTAGAAAAATCGGTAATTGAATAATCTCGTACTTAGTGTCCAATTATACGTTTGTATGTGGGAGTAATTTCGGGTCTTTCATTAAATGGTTCCAATATTTAAATTTAAATCAAACAACTTAGCTTCTCACAACACACATGTGTGTTAATTCTATCTATGAGTGGCGGTACCTACATCGAATACGACAGTTTTGAGAATCTTTTCATGACAATTTCATTTATTGTCAGAGCTTTCGCCAGAAGACTGCTAAGAAAAAGTTGCTGAGAAATTTTATAATATTTCGTGCTTTTTTAGAGATGTCTGAGCTAAGGTCTGAACCACGGACAAAATACTATCTGATTTTTTGATATATTAATGCGAATGGGAGGAACGTTAACATTGCACAGAAAAGGATTATAGCCTATGGCGAGCCATAAACAATATCTGAACATAAATTTAATTACGAAACTGAACATAGGCCATAAGTAATATTGAAAAAGCTGATGCAATTGCAAATTTTTTAATAACAGTTTTTACGCTCAATGTCTCTCAGCATAGACTGTAAGTTTCAATGGCTGTTCAGTCATTGGCTATCTCGATACGTTTTAAAGTCAATGAATTAAGATTAGTCATTAACAAGTTTAGTGAGCCAAAGCTGCCTGAATTTTTGAACAGAATCAGAAATTTATAATGGGTTCAAATAGCTTACTTTAGACTTACCTTCGAATCATACGCCTACAATTGCTATATTGTGAAACCATTTTGTGGCTCCTTCTGGTTATTTGCACGAAATAATAACAAGAGTGGATTGGATACAATACAAGAACTACATCAGTACCTAATCTTCAGAAAATTTATCTCTTAAGGCCACTAGTGACTAAAATTTTTCATAATTTTGAATAAACTATTATGCCATGTGAGTCGCCGTAGTCTAGTAGGTAGTGTGTTGGCTTATTAGACGTAAAGCCCGGGTTAGTATCCCAGGTCAGACATCAAAACGAAATATGAAAAAAAAAATATTTGTTCGGCCTGCAGATTTCTGGCAAAAACTCTGAGAGTAAATAAACCTACCATGAAAACGTTTCTCAAAAATCTGTCGTTCGAAGTCGACGTTAAACTGTAGGTCCCGCCACTCACGTATAAAATTAACGCACACAACATCAGTGGTGTGAGAAGCTAGGCCGTAATCCTGACTGAAGCGTTGTAAAGGCCAATTATGTATGAATGTATGTATCATGCCAACCACCTCCAAGACAAATTAGGTACAACTGATTGTATTCTGCTGATAACGAAGAACTAGTGTTGGTAAAAACGAGAGTCCGCAGTGATTGGTATTAACTAAGATCACCACCACTTAAAAAATATTAAATTAATGCAGAACATATCTTTAAAAGTAACTACAATCAAGTAAAATTTCGTCATTTAGAATCTGCTTAATTTAACTACAATACTTTCTAAATTTATAAAATATCATTGAAGACAAAAGCTTAAAAACCGTCATACAATTCAATGCCAAAAATAAGTACAAGGACTACGTAAAGGAAAAGCAACGATTAAGAACTTAATGAAGGGTAAGAAATGGGAACATTTTGTTTTACCCTTCGTTAGCGATTTTGTCGTTTTTAAATTTAAACTGTTTGAATAAATTCCACAAAATAAATATGTAGAAGGAGAAAATCTAATTAATTTTATCTAATTAAAAAATGTCATTAAAAACTATGATTAAAATTGAAAAGTAGTTTGAAAACACAAACTATAAAATTAATACATATGCAATTTAATTAAAAACATATAACAAAATAATATTTCTGTGATACAAAAAGTCCTTTCTACAATAAAATTACTTTAATTGACTATGTTTAAAAGAAAGAAATAGGAAATAAAATTCAGATGAAATTTTATGAGAGAAATTTGTAGTTGTCGTTATGTATACAACAGTATAAAAAAATTATTTCATACTCTTCCTCCTCACTTAATCTGTACCTGCATCATTCAAAACTTTGCAACGTCTTCATTGACTTCTTAGTGAAGATGTTTTCATTGATAATTATTAATTTACACAATAGCATATAATAGCGATAGAATACAATTGGAAAAAACGACTCCGTAGAAATGAACAGATGAAGAATTAAATTAATATCTGATTGGTTTAATTTCAAAGTGATAAAGAACTCTACAGTACTTCAACAAAAAGAAATAAATAAAAAAGTATACAAAATACCTACGAACTCTCTACAATGCTTATCGTTTTCAAGTGCAGAGTGTGTCAACAAAGACTCAAGTAAAACTGGTCTAAATCCCAGTACAAAAAATTTTCCAAAAATAGTTAAAGCTTTTTAGCGATGGTAATCGTCAGAATAGGTTTTCAATAACTGCGTATTCCATAAAGAATACAAGACCTACAATGAACAAGAAGGCCGCTGATAGAGTGGGAGACAGTCAGTAACGATTCTTACTATTTTATGTTCACAGACGCCATTGATTATAGGAAACGACTAAATTATTATCATGTGCAGTAGATTAATTACCTGCATACCTGGAAAAACTTGAGTAATGAAACTGAAACAAAACAATATAAAAACGAAAGTGGGGGAGTACTTTGTGGCAGCTCCATGTAACTTGAAGGAACTAAAGAACATAACGACTTTTTCATCAAACAAAGTTTTTTTTTTTAGCTGTATTATATTAAAAATATTCCGGCCTGTGTAACGTATCTTGTGCAATTCCCAAACACGCAACTTTCTATATACGATCATAATTTTTGCTGAACAGAAAAAAGGCGTTCGGATTATCCACATAAATACGCAAAGCCTAATGAATAAGTAGGATGAGTTTGATCTTCTTTTGGAAAAATCGTGTGTCGTCGTCATACGTATCTTCGAAACTTTAATCCAGCATCAACCCTAAACAAACTTATTGATCTTTGATACCATAAATTTAAACCAAACAGCGTTTACTCGAATGGAGGTGACTTTGCCGTCTACGTGAAGCTACTAAATGCCAAAAATGATAATTAAGTCAAAATAGAATTCATTTTAGTAGAAATTTCCTCATCCGTCGAGGAAAAATTACTAGTTGGTTGTCTCTGTAGACCCAAGCACTGCACTGATACTACAAGCTGCATGTACTGTATTAAAAATTTAATGTTACCCAAGATAAAAAATTACCTGCGGCTTTAATTCTAACCTTCTGAATGAGATGCAACTCATGTCAATCAATTCATCATTCACCCATTCATTTTATAGCCATAGACCATTATAACCATTGATAGCAATATTCTTCAGCTTTTTGACGAAACCGTTTCTCAGATTACAATAAGAGTGAGTACTAATAACTATCCTTGGTTCTCTACCCACGGAAGCTATATAGAAAAGCTATACAGCTATATAGAAAAGAAATACGTGACATTAATATTGGAAATACCGGTGCTAGCGATTGCACATCTGCTACCCCATATAAATCGAGTGAACTTTTTGCACAATACTCCAACACTACTTTGGTGTATGGTGGGTTTAGTTTTTCCTGTGTAACAAAAATTGATGTTGTATGGCTATTTCACGTCATAAAATCCAATGTTGCCGGATATGATGCATCGAGGTTTTTAAAGATATTCCTATTGTGTTACATAAAACCATTTTTAAAGCAATTATTACTTTAAATGGAGGAATGATAAAATCGTTATTCTTTGTCATCCTTTAAAAATATATGAAAAACTAATGTCTGTGCAATTGCGTAAATAATTATATAAAAATAATAATTGTTATGAAAAACAATTTCTCTTTTGATCAAACCACATTTGTGTTACTTCTGTTATCGATGTTACAGAAACCTTGCGTTTATGCGGCTAAACTGTTAACATTTTTTGTTTTTCACAAACTTAAAATATTAGTAAATTTACTTACTTCGTTTGTTAAATTTCTTTCTTTTTAATTAATTTAAATTAAATATCATTTAAGTTTCCTATTTTATGTTCTATTTTTGAATGAATTGTTATTTTATTGTGATAAAGCCATGAGCTTATAAATATTTCTGCACTTTAGTTGTGAAATTTGTCTTGTTTTGCAGGAAACCAAATAATTTAAAACATTTTTCTTTTTATATTTTTAAACATATAGAAACACCTGATTATATTAACGAAGCTTTAACTGAATTCTTCAAACTTAAAAACTGTTTTTGAAGTATATGTATAAACTTTTATATTTATGTTTTTTCTTTGGTTCTGCTTCCATTCAGTCACGTTTCTTTCTTTCCTAATTAACTATTTTTACCATACATAAAAAATCCGCTGAAATCAAAACAGAAATTTTAAATCAAAAGGTGCCGAAGTCGTGCCAGACGCGTTAACACACGTGAGGTAGATAAAATATATTGAAAGTTTCTAACGTAAATAATTTGTTTACAAGAAGATGATTGATATTTAAAAAATACCATTTATTTGTAACTTTAAATTGTTCTTCGTACACTTGATGAAATAATTTTATCCCGAAATTTGATTCTGTAGGCTATCTGTTAAATTGGAATTTAAAATTAAAATTTTAAATTTTTAACACAAACGAAAAATTAATTAAAATTATCAGAAATTATACATAAGCCAGAATTATATAATTTTCGAATTTTTTAACCCCTGCTTGACTTTTTTTATTTGGTTTAAAGTAATGGCGATAACAATACTAACGAATTATAAAAATATCAGGCATTCAACTTTTTCTGAATTAAAGTTCTATAGTCTCAAAATTTGAAATGTATCATATTTGATACAAGGCTCGATCTACGGTTAAATACAAACAACCCATTATTTTTACAAAGCCTTTTGGTGTCTACTGTTTTTCAAACACATCGTACAACATGTTGTATGAGTGCTGTAGAAGGTAGTTTCATTCTCTCTTTATTTTTCAAAATTCACTATCTGACATGCTTAAGGATTTTGATGTTTTCGTTAAATTAATGCTACCATATTAATTTTAAATTTCCCCATTTTAAATTTTTTTAAAAATTAATGGAATTTTTTTAAATACTAGCCCAAATTACTTGTTAAACTTGTTGGGCTTCACTAATATAAATTTATTTAAATTTAAAACTTCAAAAAACCTTATTTTATAAAAAAAAAAATTTGATTGAAACTACCTTCTATATTTCTTATACCATGTACGGTATATACTAATATTTGATACTCATCCGCAACCATGTCAGAGAGAACGAGCAGCGCTGTTGTTTAAAATTATTTATTATTATTATTTTGGAATATTTTTTAATTTCTTCAATGAAAAGATTAAACACTCTTAATATTTAATTATTAATCGAAATGTGGGCGCTTTTCGGTCACAATGAATATAGTTTCTTATCAAAATAAGACGTACTGCTCATAAAGAATTTTTCTTGTTGAAAGTTGCAAATATTTTTTAATTTCTTGAAAGAAAAAGTTAAAAATTGTAATTGCTATTAGTTGATTTTATTATTTATTAATAATTTCACACAAAAATTACATTTTTTTATTAACCCTCGCCAATATAAAAAACCCGCCCCGAAAACTAAAAAAACACAAATAAACAATAAAGACAGACAATCAGAGAGAGACAGAAATAGTTTTTGGTAATATTTGCTGTTTCTTTCATAATTTGCTAGTAAACGTCAAAATTCCGTTTCTATACTGCTTATATGGTGGTGAACAGTGGCACTTATAATTATGCGAACAATAAAGAATTTTATTAAACTGCACACAAACTTATTTTTATTTTTATTTGCAATCTATGAACTCATATTTTAAACGTTTTTAAAAAGTAAAAACGTAACAATATTTAGTATATTTATGCATAAAATAAGCAAACTACAGATAAAGAAAACTGCGTCGCCATATTTTAGTAGGATCTAGGATGTAGTCTATTAGACGTTAGGATGTTATACAAACCCCAAGTCAGACATCTCGAACAAATCGAAATATGAAAAAATATTTCTTCCGTGACTTCCTCTCAGCAGTCTTCTGACAAAAATTCTGAGAGTAAATAAGAAATTCCCATGAAAAGCTTCTAAAAATCTGTCGTTCGAAAACGACTTAAACCGTCACTCATGGATAAAATTAACACACATTACATGGATGGTGTGAGAAACTAGACCGGAAAGGGTTGTAATGACCAATTAAGTAAGAAAGTTCGGACAAAAATATTGTGCGGATAACATAGGATATACAGCTTAATCAGCCTTTTGACTGCAACTTTTTGGTAATTTATAAAGTTTATAAGGGGCGGTGTAATGCGATAAATTAAATGCTTATCGATAGGCATATCACAGGCCTCCGTACGTTGCCAACTGTTACGGAATAGTATGTGGTGTTGTCGAGTCGGAACGCTCCGGAACGTCGTTCCGGTACTTACTTTTTGGACAGGAACGCGTTCCGGAACTAAAGATGATTTCTGATAACGAGAATTGGCTGACGTTTTGAAAAAAAAATTAGAATGAAAAAAAAATAAAAAGAAAAAAAATTAAAAAGGATTATCACGGAAAATCACCCACGTCGTTAAATTTGGGACATGAGACCGCACAGAGCGGCCGCCTACCCTGGATCGGCCCTGTCTATATAATTATATATACGCGTTCCGATAAAAAAATTAGCACAACACCACTGGATAGATTACTTCGACCACAATGAAGTAGACGAAAAATATTAGAAAATAAGGAAACGAGAGTTGAGAACGCAGGGCGACTTAAAATTTATCAGTGAAAACACATCTGTGACTCAGGAAATTATCTTTAGCGTTTCGAATGAGGGCGATTGGACTAATAAGTGATGTCAGAACAATATCAGATAAAGCGGTATTGATATTGGCAAAATTAATACCGATTGACATATTGCCGATGAAATGAGGGGGAAATACTTTCGAGAACGCAGGACAAACTACGGTTATAAATATATAGGAACGACGTATTTCAATGTGGAAATGGCAATCACGATGGGGGGACGGTTTCAAAAGAAGATATTTTACCTTCTCTCTAAAATACACGTTGGCTAGTGAATGAAACAGCGAGATAAACTTCTACGAGACATACTTCATACCGGTCATGGTTTGTTTAGAAAATGCGATGAAAATATATTTCAGTCCAAATCAGCTTATAAAAGAGATGTTGATTTCTAGAATTCTATGGTACCAGTACAGTCAGCGTATGACTGAAGATATTAATACTGGAACTCCAAAGGTTTGATAATAATATATACCTAGTGACAGGTCGGCGGAGGGAGTGTGGTTGAAGGATATATGTGGGTTTAAAATGTAGGCAGCAAAGATCGCAAAGATACGTATGGAGCATAACTGTCTTTTTTAGATTCCCGATCACCTTTCTAAAACAAGTCGTTCTGTTGAGATATTTGATTCGCAGTGTTCAGTGTTAAATTATTGACCGATATGTTTATTGTATTCATACATGTTTGAAACTTCTGAAATCAAAAAATTATCCCAAATATTTGTAACTTTTTTCTAAAGGAATAATGTTTTAGCCGATACTGTATGGTACTGTAAGGTCACACCTCGGACCGAGGACTGCAAAGAGTAGACTAAAAGTTCTCTGAATTCTTTTAACACAATTGAATATCATACTTATATCATATAAGTTATTTATTAAATAAAGTAAGTTATTTTCTTTAGAAAAATTTCAATGCATAAGATACATGGAAATACAAAAATTTCCAATTGAAAATTTCTATTTATTTCATGGTTGTTTTAAATATTAAAATTCTCTCTCCTCTCAATATAAGACTAGACTTAATTGTGGCATGTGATTAAAAACATAAATACATTATCTGTAATTACAACCCTTCAGTCAGGATTACGACCTAGCTTTTCATACCACCTATGTTTTGTATGTTAACTTTATACATACGTGAGTGGCAGATTTTTGAGAAGCTTTTCATTACAATTTTATTTACTCTCTAAGACAACACACTACGTACTAGACTATGTCAATCACACTTTTCTCATATAACCATACCATATATTCATTACCAACTGTTTCGAAAGTGTTTAATATATTATAATGTCTAAATTAATACTAATACTAATTGCTAACAGACGTACTCCGGACTATCAATATCACCCCAGAAAAATCAATTGCAGCACTATTGAAAAAACACTTAATTAGTACAAGTCATAAGAAGAGAATACAAAGAAAAGATGGTTCTCAAACGACCAGTAAGTTCGACGCAAAGGCTAAAAGAATAAAATTTTTAAGGATAGCTATTGGAGTATATAATGTCACGGATTGAGTGCTTCCCATACGATTGATGCCAAAGTACGGCAGGATCGTATATTGGGTACCGTTATGTACTCCGGACTTGTCACTGAGCAATCATATTCACACTTCTGCTTCAGCTGATGACATTCTTTTTTTTCGTATAAATGAAAAATCGGTGCAAATAGAATCTCAACACAACTTGTTGAATGGTTGGCTTGGAATATGCATATAAAAGTAACACCAGCCTTAATTGAATTGAGGCTCCTTGAATATACTGGCTTATTGGCATTATGCATGAAGGTACATAGGTATATTACAAAATTCAATTCAACAATGCATTTCTAAAATCAGTACGTTTTTATACTTCCCAGAAAGTAAAAGTGAAAGACGACAAAACTAAAAGTGTACTGAGGTTTAACTAAAACAAAAAGCATTATGATTTATGCATATATATTATGCATATGCTGCATATGTTCACCAACCTTTTTCTAAGCATAGTTATTTCAAACGTTTGCTATTATCTTGATAAACTTAGTAACTTGGGCCAATCGCTCTTCCTATACCTTGTTGATACCGATGTTTGAGATTCAAAAATCGTTTTGGAGCCACTACTTTTCATCAAACATAAAGACTTCGTCAAGCATATATAGCGATACTACTTCTCATTATAATTCAGGACATCCACAACGGATAAAGAGGTCTGGATAAATAGCGTAGTGCACCTCGTAAGCGACTTCGTACAAATGTACACAGATGACTACAAATTGAATAAAACTGTGAGTGGTGGGTTTTTTCCGAGTATTCAGGCGGAATATCTGCAATACAGGCTGCGCCTAGAAGAAATAAGAATTCAAATATATCTAGATGAGATATTACCATGCTTGCTGATAGGTAGGCGGCTATCTAAGCGCTTAATTCCAACGTATTGAACTGAAATACAATGTATAGCTGTCGCAGATAACTCTACACGATATGTTCAGGTAGGTGATATGTAGCTGAACTGGCACGATGTGGCGAAACCATTCCACCAACTCTCTGATGAGTTCTCGACTTTGGGAATCTCTTTAAAGACCTGTGAGCTTATAATTGACAATGCATTTGTGAATTCCGTCAATACCAGACGAGCGACTTTGGATACGGTCAGAACGGTGTAGGAAATAATGCCAAAATTGGATAGATGGTACAAGAAGAACGATTTTTGCAGAAGCTATACGAGAAAGAGTAGGAAAATATTGCAGCCTTACTGGGTACATACAAAGCACTATGTTGAAGAAGTAAAATATCTCCTTGGTGCTGACTATATAGATGATCTGCATGAACTATCATGCAAGGGCAATCATTGCTTCATCCGAAGCTTCACGCGACTCCGAATATATATGATAACAGAAAACTGTTGTATCACAATGGAACCCTATGCGACCAAATGTGTATGTACCTACTTACCTAAAGGCAAACTGTGTTTTCAGTTCTAAAAATCTTTAACTTCAAAGCATAAACTTCCTTTACATACATACATACATAATTGATCATTACAACTCTTCAGTCAGGATTACGAGATAGTTCCTGACAAAACTTATGTTATGTGCGTAAATTTTATTTTATTTTTATACAGTTTAAGCTTTAAAGTCTACTCCGAACGACCGATTTTTGACAAGATTTTAATAGCAATTTTATTTACTTTCACAGTTTTCTCTAGAAATCTGCTAGGAGAATGTCGCCGAAGATATATTTTTACCTATTTTGTTTTGTTGAAGATGTCTAACTGTGGGTTTGAACATCACGTCTAATAAGCCAATGCACTACCTACTCGACTACAACGACTAGTCCCAACGAGATATTCCCATAACGGCACGAAATGGTGTTCATATCATATAAGATCCAGGACACTGTGATACAGTAGAGTGGTTGAAATTATTTAACTCTCCGATGAGTTCTCGACTGTGGAAATCCCTAAAAAGACCAGTGAGCGTATAATTCACAATGCAGCCAAAAGTGGGTAGATGGAGTAAAAAAAGTCTGCTTAAACTCTAAAGAGCATGATTACTATGCGAAGCGTATCTGTCTGGCACATTTAGCAAACGATTTTTTCAGAAGCTGTAGAAATGAGGAAAAACTGGACACTATTTTCCAACTATTGGGTAGGAGCACAGCACTACCTCGGAAGAGAAAAAGACATCTTGATGTGTTCATGTAGATGAATGGGCAATCATTGGATCATCAGAAGCTCCTAGTGATTCCGAGACTAACAGATAACGGAAAATTGTGGAATCACAATGGCGTCCAATGTGGCCAAGTGAGTCCTTAGGATTTTTTTTTTTTTTTTTTTGGGTGAAGAGTTGTCTTTACCTACTTACCTAAAGGCAAACTATATTTGCAGTTGCTTGCAGCTTCAAGGCTTAAACTTTGTTTGGATCAACCGTTTTCCAAATAACATAATAGTATGCTATTGTGGTATGCTTCCTCTCGGGTCGTACTTTTTAATGTAGGCAATGCGTACACAAAATTTTGTGTAGAAGAGTACGGATGTGATCGTCTAAACGTACTATGTAATGAAACAATCACACATGGAGAGAAAATACGGATGAAAAGTTTGACAGTCGTATGGCTCTCTTCATTTTTTTAAATGATTCAAAAAACAAGCAAGTCGCATTAGATCAGGGATGTAATGTAACGATCAAATTTCTAGTCATACATCTCTTTTTCGATTTGACTTTATACCATTTCAGCTGGTATTAGTGGTCTGAAGCAACAAAAATGTCGTTTTCATTGATCATTGATTTATCCCTTGTAATAAAGATTGATGAAAGTCTAGCAAAGTTGTTTGCTGTCTGAAATTCAAATGCATAATCTTATTCTTTATTATAAATTTCTTGCTTAAATACTAACAATGAGAAGTTCTATTTTCTAAAATTAAACATATGCATATAAACATATTTTCTAAGTTTAAACATATTTACAATTAACATTACCAAATATCTTTGACATTCTATTGGAATTTTGCATACGAATCATATTTTATCAACTTACAAATTATTGTACGCGAGCGATTTGAGACCACGGTTCAAACCCCAGGTCAGACGAACTAACAAAAAATTTCTTCGTCGATTTTCTCTCAGCAGATTTCTTGCAAAAACTATGTGAGTAAAAAAAATGCCAAGAAAAGTCTCTCAAAAAAAAATATCTTTTGTTCCCAGTCGACTTTAAACAGTAGGTCCCGCCCCTTATGGATAAAATTAACACACCCAACCGATTACGTATTTATCGGTATCTAAAATTTAAATGGGTAATTGCGGAAATTCATTGGTCGGTAATTAATAGAGTTTAAGTATTACAGGTAATGCGGTGCTGCCTAACATTACAGCAAAACAATTTTTTTGCAGTCATCCTACCTCTCTGGATGGAGGAAGAGTCAGTGGGATTTTTATAAAGGAGATTAAAAGTTTCTAATTTATATAATCAGAGACAATGATTAAATTTGTTTGCATTTTCCTGCTTTAAATACAGAATTACTAAGGTTGGCAGTTGAACTCTTTTAACCACTACACCATGCCACATCATAATGTTAATTAAAGGAATATGTTTTATTTGTGGCCAATAAAACAAACAATTTTCTTGCACCTCAATTACTACATATTTTTTCCGAAAAATCCAAATTGCTAAAATGATGAAAGCGATGTTATTGATTTCTAATTAGCACATACAAAACATCAAACATAATAATAAAACAGAATAACTAAAAAGTATATAAATTTGAGATAAACACTTTCAGCAACTGAAACATGTTTTATTTTTCAAGAGTTTCTCGTTCTATTTCAACATGAAAACATTGAAAGAAAATTAAGTGAAACCTACATACATATGTATATAAGACGGAGTCAACATCGCTTTAGTTTTGGCGTTAAACTCTGTGTTAATCATACGTTGGCAATCAGTTCCGTGCCAGTGGTAATTGTAGTGAACAATTTTTGTTATGGAATCATTCAGACGATGATTGCTGTTAGAAAATAAATGAATTGGAAAATAATAAAACGATTATAAATCCAATTATAAATGGAGAGAAGAATTATATAGAAATGAAAACATATTTATAATGGTAGCTAAAAATAGAGAACAATTAAACGAAACTTAAAAAAATAAAAAAAATTGCCAACCTAAACTATTAGAACTAAAATCATGTAGAAAACAAAATACAACGACTTAGGAAAATTAGATTTTTTACTTTAATATGACAGCAAAGAAGTAAAAGATCAAAAAAATTTAGATTTCTAATTACAGTATTCCTTGGATTTAATCGCCCCAGGTATAGTAATTCCCCGCTTAGTGGCGCTGAAACTTATGCAATCTTAATTTTTGCCTTTAAACGTACTGAAACTATTTCAATAAATGCATCCCGCTTTTAAGCATTCACCGATAATAAACGAGAAAATACTTTAAATTTACTTAAATTAAGGTTTATATGCACCTCACAACTTTCTTTCCAAAATGGTTTCCTGTTCACTAACTCCCGTGTTCATACAATTAAACCTTTCTGGATTTCTTTTTATGGGGATATCTTGAATCATGGTGTTATGCTGATAAAGTAGAAACTTTTAAGCCATTTAAAGCCAATATTTACTATTAACTCCATACGCAAGATTTATTGGAAAAAGTAGTAAAAAAATGGGCAGAGCAATCTATTTCCATAGCATGTTCGTTATAGTTTCATTCTCCTCGCAACAGAGGCTGCACTCTGTCCCACCCATGAGACGTACCCAACTGAGGCAACGCAATCTTAGATAAAACCTACCAATGTTTGTTTTTCGTAATTTGTAAAGCTCTTTTTCTAATCTGACCTGGTGCAGGTCTCGGAGAAATCAACGACCTGGCTCTCTGCATAGTTGTTGCTACCATAAGACTACCGTGACTATGCCCATAAAGTCTGCTACGGATTCATCTTCTTCACCAATTTGTTCGCAGTGACCTCAAAGTGATACGAAGGCACAGCAAATCACAACATTTTTCACCGCCCCGGGTTTTAAAAAATGATCCAAATCCTCTCCGACCATAAATAGTAAATAGTATTTGCAAATAAAAAACAAAGTTGTTAATTCAATAAAAATATTTACAAAAACTAATCTCCTAATTTTCGAATTTTGAATAATCCAACATTTTAATCGAGTTTTTAAAACTCTATTGAGCTTGAAAAAATAATTTTTAAGCACACATACCAGACTTTTCATTGTTTCATTGTTCTTTTAAATTTTTTGTTTCTTTGCCATTCATTTCAGTTTTGCGGAATTCTTCTTTTACCTCCTTAAATTTATTAAATTTTTTCTTTGTTCTAAAGTGCTTAAAACTCAAGGTATAAATTCTCAGTAGTTCAGTAAAATATTTGCTTGGCTGTGCAGATATATTTTTACAAATACATGCAAGAAATCTACCTACATACATACATATATGAGCGTAAACGCAAATACACAGATATGTTCGATTCATGGATATCTTGGAATAGAATAAAAAATTTTATGGCTTTTGTGTTTAAACTTGTGAGATGGAATTTATTAACTATTCCGAGGGGTTCACTTAAGGCTAATAATGATGTTACAACAAACCATCTTCTATCAACCTGTTGTTGGTGGTCCCAAGGTGAGTCCAGTTAAATGTGTGAATTGATTTTTAAAGGAAAAATATTATAAGACAGAGGTTAAGAAATCTTATAAATTAAGTTTTATATTAAAATCTTCAACACATATGCACTACCGAGAGACAAAAACTAGAGTTTGAAAAACTTAAAAGAATTATAATTATATCTATGCGTGGATAGAAATCTATTAAGGAAAATCATTTGATAATGCCGTAGATTGATAAGTATATATTTATTCATTCATTTATTTTCTAATTATTAATTTCCTGTAAATACCGAGATGCATGGGAGTCCTGAGTATCATCAGCAAAGTTAAAAGTATGGTAAATGACTTTTCGAAGTATATATTAAATATAAAAAAAAATAAAAACAGATGCCAGTATACTACCATGTGGAACAGTGCATACTATAGACTTGGAATCACTTACAAGTCGCCCTTCTTATTTATAAATTTTCGCCGAATATACATATATTTAGCTTAGCAACAGCCGCTCAAAATTAGTACGAAAATTTTTGTTCAATTAATGTACTAATCCTACGTGTCAAACTCTATCTAATGGTCAGTACAAATTTATAAAAAGGACAGAGTAGTATACAGAGATCTTCAAAAAGTTTGAACACCATTGGTAATAACTTATGGGCCTGTATGATTCCGCTTTCTATGTTTGTTTTTAATTGATTTTAACTATAGTTAAAAATAATTCAAAAATAATTCACAATAATTCTACGTATACCTTTTAATATAGCTTTTCCTTCATTTGATGATTCGTTCAATACTTTTAGGGCCATTATTACAACTTGCCGTTAACTAAAGGCGGGTTTTTAACGAGCAGATAAATTGTTTTTCATTATTATAAGTGGACAATGTGGTAGAAGTAAGCGTTAAGCTAAATGGAGGATCATCATACAGGTAGCTTTTAAAGTTAAGTTAAGGTTTGAACTTGTCATATCATATATTATTTTCAATTTGCCAACTTCAAATATAAACAAAATGACCAAATACTGTAAAAAAAATTGTTTAATTGAGAAGTGGTATCGACATTGCTGCGGCACTTTGAAAAAGTTTACTTAATTTTATCGTTAGGTTTGTAACAACAAAACGAAGTTAAAGGTGACTTTATAGTTCATTTTAGCTAAAGTTACCTTTAACTAAACCCAACTTTAACAGGAAGTTGTAATAATGGCCCTTGTTGTTTTTATTATTTTACATACTCGACTAAAAAATTCAGTTAAATCTCAACTGTCACACCATCGAATAAATCAATGCAAATATTTGAGTATATTTTTCAAAAATTCGAAATGCAGAAAGAACTGAAGTATTTATAATGTTTGTCGCTTTTGCCGTTTTCTTTTGTTTATTAAGGCGATATGAGCACTAATTACAATTAAGTAAAGTTTTCCAAAATTTGTATTATTTTATTATTATACCCTTAACTTTTTAAAATCATCAAACTTGTGTTTAAAATAATAATAAAGTTCTTGTTTAATAGCACAGTTATTTATTTGAAGTTTAGTTTCTATCATCTAATATATGTTACGAGTGTTAAGAAAGTATTTGGTTATTTATTCGAGTGGGGGTAATGTTTCCCTTCGTAACGGCAATACACATCCTTTAAGTTGAAAATTTTCTTTCTGTAGATGTCCAGATGCTTTGTAGTTGCGAACGATGTTCTTCGATGTTTTAATAACATACATACATATACATACGTAATTGGTCATTACAACACTTTAGTCAGGATTACGACTTAGTTTCTCACACCACTAATGTTGTGTGCGTTAATTTTTATACATGAGTGGCGGGACGTACAGTTTAGAGTCGACTCCGAACGACAGATTTTTGAGAAACTTTTCATGGCAATTTTATTTACTCTCAGAGTTTTTGCTAGAAATCTGCTGAGAGGAAGTCGTCGAAGAAAGATTTTTTCATATTTCGTTCAGTTGGAGATGCCTGAACTGGGGTTTGAACTGAGGCCTCACGTCTAATAAGCAAACACACTACCTACTAGACCACGGCGACTTTTAATAACACTCTATGTAACTTATCGATACACCACCGAAGTTCTATTTTTTTATTGTTTAACGTCAATTAAACGCCAATGCTTTTAATTCTAGTCATTACCGCCAAAAACTTAATGCATTTTATTTGAAAAGTATATGAACTATTAAGAGTCCATGGGAGTCATCAACAAAATGTGATCAATAAACTTTAACAGGAATATAAGGTCGTCAGCAGAGCATAGAACTTCTATGGGATTGACTCGAAGTTAGAATAGTAGCTGAATCAGCAAGGCCGAGCTGAATTCCAGGTCATGTGTATATTCGCTGCAATGAGAAAGCAAATCAGATTGCTGGCAGTATGAGGCCATAAATTTTATGTAGAACAGTAAAAAAGGATGAATGAGAAGAGCCTATTTATCAGTCTATACTATTGTTGGGTCGTCGTAAACTCAAAGTACTAATAAGGAAACAAGAAGTAAAATTGAAGGAGGATTTAAAAGGAATTATGGAATTTAAAAACTATACTGTTCTCTTTCATTCTCAAATTTGTTGCTATAGTGCTATTTTATTGTTACTAAGGTCACGCTACAGTCAACGAATTTATAGAATGAAGGAAAAAATAAATAGAAAAGGTATCCACTGTTGTTGGTTTTCTTAAAATAGAGAAAAACAAAAAGAAAAAACAAAAAAATTATTTACATAATTGCTGTTTTAAATCAACCCTTCGAAAATAAATAATTTCCTTTAACCTGCTGTTTCATTTATACCAGGGCAGAATTTGAGGACTTATGCTTCAAATTCAAACGACAACCTTTACAAGCACCCACAATAATACCAACCACGAAAGATATATATATTTTTTTAATATTTAACGGTGGCACTCTTTTTTGCTGTTAAGCATTAGAGGACCACAAAGTAATTTTTATCATGCCAAAGGAATACTGAAATGCCAGCAGAAGAATCATATCCCTCTGGCATTGTCCCATGTTTGCAAACAAATTATAAAAATGAAATTAAAAAAAAAAAGAAAAATGTTGTACAAATTTACTCCATAGTAATTAATAATGGGCCAATTAAGAAATTATATCGAATTAACTAAACTGTAGGAATTTAAAAAATACGAAAAACCAACAACAAGAAGACAACGAGACAAGAATTCAGATTTAGAAAATATATTTTCTGAAGAAGTTTCGCAATAGAGTAACGATATATTGGTTACAAATAAAATAAAGTTTTTTTACATCTGACCCAACGTTAAACATTCCTGTAAAAAAGACTTTCCAAAAAAAGCATTCAATTAAAACTTAACGAACTTTCTGCATATCTCACATAATAAACACTTCTGAAAGTATGTCGTTTACAGAACTAACTACAGCATTCCATTCAAGTAACTGTTCACTGCACTTACACCTGGCAATGATCGAAAGAATCATGATGAAAGAGGGAAAACTTGATTGGATCAGTAATAGACAGCGAGTTTGTGAAATTGAAAACATGTTATCAGATCTCTTGAAAACAAACTCGCCGATCAGTGCTCAGCTGTTGCAATCCTTCTGTCACGACTTCTAGGTAATAATTCACAAAGACGAGGAAGTTAAGGAAAGTCTAATAGGAAAGATCACAATAAACATCGAACATGCAAAAAGTAAGATTATCACGCACATGATTCACAACAGCATGGTAAAATTATTGTTTAAGGACACCCGCTAAGAATAATCTGGAATTAAATAGTCTAAGAACACTCAGTGTAGTCATTACATATACTTATATGTACATATATTAATACATAATTGGCCCTTCAGTCAAGATTACGACCTTGCTTTTTATACCACGAATGTTGTGTGTATTAATGTTATGCATGAGTGGTGGCACCTGCAGTTTAAAATCTACTTCGAATGACAGACTTTTGGGAAACTTTTCAAGGCAATTTTATTTTTATTGACTCTCGGAGCTTTTGCCAGAAATCTGCTGAGAGCATGTTGCCGAAGAAATCTTTTTTGATATTTCGTTTTGTGAAATGAAGATAATGAAATGAAGGTCAAGTTGTTTCTTGCTTGAAGTTCATAAGCACAATCTTATTATTTATAAAAAATGTCTTGCTTAAATACTAATAATGAGAAGTTCTATTTTCTAAAATTAAACATATACATTATAAACATATTTCTAATCTTAAACATATCTACAACATACATTACAAAGTATCATATCATTAATTTGGAGTTTTGCATACGTTTCTTATTTTGACAAACCTACAAAGCATCGCACGCGAGCAATCGTTGTGTTTTTCGAAAATATCGAATTGCATTAAAATATAGAGCAACATTCAGCACTGACCTATCTTAACACAACAGTTTATTCGTATTTTGCTTTTTTAAGTTTGTTGACTTTTCTTTTGTTTTTTGTTTGGCTGATTTATTTTTGTTTACAATAAATGACTTTATTAATACATTACACTACATTTGTTCGAAATGTCTTTCTCGGATTTCAACCACAGTCTCACGTCCAAAAAGCCTACTAGACCGCCGTGACTTTAAGTAATCATTAGATTTCGGAAAACGCCCTTCGAATTTATAGAAGCATTATTATTATTATTATTGTTGTGAAGAGGCATCTTAGTATAGGAAAGGTTTTTGGTTACTCCAAAATCAACATCTGAAAAGTCTGTTTGTCGGCAGGTTAGTAAGGTGGTTGGCCATTTGAAAATATTGCACGAAATGAAACACGACTTCTAGGTGTAATAATTTGAGAATTACAAAACGTATGTTAGGCATTTATGTCACTAGCTGACAAAAAGAATGGTCCTAAGGGTTTATAGAAATTTTTATTTTAGTACTCTGTAATCGTAAATTTGGAGGGAGGGATACATGCAAACTAGGTAAAGTTTCTGATTGTGGTCAACGTGGCGACCACCAGGACGATCCTTGTCTTGCTGTATTCAAGTTGACACGCAGCCTCCTCGTGGCCCCTCCTGGATGGCATTCTAGCACCCGCTAGATGTTAACTAATGCGTGCAGCGTATGTCCAATCCCCTGGACGTTAAATTTGGGTTGTGCGTAGGGATAGGAACCCACCACGTAAAAACAAATATCCAATGAAAACCAAGACAGAATCCTATGAAAAGATCCCCTCAAAAGTTGACGACCACGGCAAACGTATAAAGGACTATGACTTACGCATTGGCACATGGAACGTCCGCACCCTTTATAGGGTAGGCGCTTCCGCCCAGCTGGCTGACGCCCTCATTAAATGTAGGAATGACTGCCATTCAGGAAATGCGATGGACAGGACAAGGATGCAAAAGGCTTGCATCTTGCGATGTATACTACAGCTGCCATGAAAACAAGCACGAATTTGGATGCGGATTTGTGGTTAATAAGAGACTTCGTCACCCTGTCTCTGGGTTCACACCTGTGAACGAAATAATAGCCACAATCCGCATCAAGGCAAAATTCTACAACATCAGCCTAATATGTGCTCACGCCCCGACGGAAGAAAAGGACGATGTGGTTAAGGGTGCCTTCTATGCTAAACTCGAGGACGTATACGATAAGTGCCCGGCCCATGACGCCAAAATCGTCCTCGGGAATTTTAATGCAAAGGTCGGGCGGGAAGGTATCTTTGGCCCCACTGTCGGACAGTTCAGTCTCCACGCAAACACTACCTCCAATGGTATGAGGCTGATCGATTTCGCCTCGGCGCGCAACGTGGTAGTATGTAGCACCAGGTTTCAGCATCTCGACATTCATAGGGCCACTTGGATGTCCCCCGATCGATCAACATCCAACCAGATTGATCACATTGTGATTGACAGAAGGCACGTCTCCAGTGTACTAGATGTGCGTACATTCAGAGGTCCAAACATCGACTCGGACCACTATCTTGTCGCAGCCAAGTTCCGATTGCGCATTAGCGCCTCGAGGTCTGCGCGCTCTAGTACATTGCGAAAGCTGAACGTCAAGAAGCTGCGATCACAAAGGACAACTGAGGCGTTCTCCGCTCAACTCTCGGATAAGCTCCGTCGCTCCCCATCCAATCTCAGCGACATTGGTGGACTGTGGGCCAATATTTCCCACTCTTTACGCACTACTGCGGAAACAGTCCTTGGTTTCGAGCGCCCACCCCAACGAAATCAATGGTACGACGAGGAGTGTCGTGAGGCTGCTGCAGCGAAAAACGCCGCATACAAGAAAACGCTGCAGTCAGCCGCAACGCGAGCCATTGTCGAGAACTATAGAGAGAGGAGAAGGGATGAGAGACGCCTTTTCAGACGCAAGAAGAGGGAGCAGGAAAGGCGTGAGCGCGAGGAAGTCGAGATGTATAGATGCAGGAATGATGCTCGAAAATTTTATCAAAAGGTTGAGCGTCTAACCGAAGGTTTTAAGCCCGGAGCGTCCTCCTGCAAAGATGAGAACGGAAACCTGATAACAGATCCGCAAGGGGTGCTGAGGTTGTGGAGGAAACACTTCTCTACTCTGCTACAAGGTGATGACGAGAACAATGCCGCCTTTAGAGATGATGTTCCGAACCCGATCGACGATGACGGCGTGGAGATTCCACCGCCTAGCCATGAAGAGGTCAAAGTCGCGATTACGCGCCTTAAAAACAATAAAGCGGCAGGTCCTGATGGCCTCCCCGCTGAATTGTTTAAGACCGGATGTAATGAGTTGGTAGGGCGCATGCACCAGCTTATTTACAAAATATGGCTAGAGGAAAGTATGCCCAACGATTGGAACCTCAGTGTCCTCTGTCCTGTCCTAAAAAAGGGAGACCCTACCATATGCGCCAACTATAGGGGTATAAGCCTTCTCCCTATCCCATATAAGGTTCTTACAGTTCTTGACGACTGAAGCCACTCGTCAAAACACTGATTGGACCTTATCAGTGCGGCTTCAGACCTGGCAAGTCCACCATCGACCAGATCTTCACACTACGCCAAATCCTGGAAAAGACCCACGAGAAACAAGTCGACACACACCATCTTTTTGTCGACTATAAGGCTGCCTTTGATAGCCCCATAAGGGATCGTGTTTTTGCCGCAATGTCTGAGCTCGGTATACCTGCGAAGCTGATAAGGCTATGCAGAATGACGTTGAGCAATTCCTGTAGCTCCGTCAAGGTAGGAATGGACCTCTCCGAGTCTTTTGATACAGTGCGAGGTTATCATGCGACCTCTTCAACTTCGTCATGGAGAGTGTTCTGCGAAAGTCAGGAGTGCATCGCAGTGGCACTATTTTTCAAAAAAGCGTGCAGTTGCATGCGTACGCTGACATCATAGGGCGTACGAAGCGAAATGTTACTGCTGCCTTTAGTGCTATTGAACGCGAGTCTACTAAGATGGGTTTGGCAGTAAATGAGGGCAAAACAAAGTATATGTTATCGACGAGTCGAGACAACTGGTGCTACTATGGTCTCAATAGGCTATTGAGTAGCAGAGACCTCTCTCGTACGACAAAACTAACACTCTACAAGACACTCACCCTACCCGTGCTTCTTTATGGCGCAGAGGCATGGACCCTATTAAGTACAGATGCAGCGGCCTTGAGAGTGTTCGAGAGAAAAGTACTGCGCAAGATCTTCGGTCCAGTGCGAGTTGGCGATGATTTCCGTATCCGATACAACAGTGAGCTGTATGACCTCCTCAACGACATAGACGTTGTACAGCGTATTAATATCTAGCGGCTGCGTTGGCTCGGCCATGTCGTTCGAATGGAGGAGGATGTTCCGGCAAGACGGGTATTTGATGCGGGAATCTGCGGAAGTCGGCTAAGAGGACGACCTTACTTCCGTTGGAAGGACCAAATCGAGGAAGCCCTGTCATCGATTGGTGTGACCAACTGGCGTAGGCGCGCTCGAAGCAGTGGCGCCTGGAAGGATGTGTTGCGGCGGGCCGAAATCCGATAAACGGGTTGTTATGGCCAATTAAGTAAGTAAGTACATAAGTAAGTAATCGTAAATCTAATAGGCACGTAAACCGAGAATACAAAACCATTATAATGAAAGTTTTCAATGCAGATGGTAGTTGCTTGTAAGTAATCTCTACACACCTTACAGATAGATATTTCATAATGAAACTCTGCCAAGTGTATAGTTCGTAAAATTTTTTGGAAATTGCTACGTTGTTCTGCTGAAATATATGAAATATTCTGTTGAGATTTATTAAATTAAGATTTATTAATTCTTAAAGTTGAGACATAGACGATGCACTTCATTAGAACGGATTTTCAGGAACTCATCCCCACCAAATGCTACCCGTTGCATAAGATGTTACAGCCCCAATCAATCCTCTACTCTAAAAATCAGTTTAGTGTCACTTGTATTATAAATCTCCAAAGAAAAAAGTATATTTCAGGAGAAGAATGTAAACATGTCTATGGATTCTTACTCAAAAAAGACTTTTTATATCCAAAATTATTGATATTGTTACATTTTTACATTTTAAAACGTTTGGAATATGAGCTCGTAGATTGCAAACAAAAATAAATTTGTGGTTAGCTTTAATTAAATTCTTTATTGTTCGCACAATTCTGTGTGCCACTGTTCACAACTTGATGTAAATAACCAGAATTGCTTTGTTTGTTATTTTTCTTTTGTTATTTGCAATCTTTTGCATAAACACTAACAATTACTGGTCACTTATTCGACAGATCTTTATAACGGATATCTTCAAACCACGCGTCTTCACACAAGACTGACTGAACTTTTTCTGACTCCGTTGCTTGTTTTGTCTTCCCTTTTATATCGTAGGGTAAACAGTCTAATGAATGCTCTTGAAGGCAAACGACTTCGCCTTCTCGAAATCTCTATGAATGTAAACATGTTGTCTACATTTATTGCTGTTTGTTGTTGTATTTCTGTTTACATTTAAGCCGAAAGTCCATGCCATCCGTTTACCAGTCGCATAAAACGCATTGTGTGTAACTTGCAATAAAAACGGCAAAGGATGCAAGAAATGTAACGCAAGGCGCATGAGACGGATGGTATGGACTTTATTCTTGCAGTTTTTTTGTTGTTGCATTTTGTTTACTTGTTTATCACTTTTTTTGTACTGGTGTTTTGTTGGTATATTTTTGTTTACTTGTTTATCATGTGAACAAATCCATTGTTTTTGTAGCTTTTGTTTACAATTTAAACGATGTGAAAGCAAAACACCATTTTTATTTTCGTAACAATATAATGGATTGGCCAGAATGTTCATCAGATTTTAATTGAATGACAGATATGTAAGAAATGCTATCTGAACTAAACTAAAATTATGGAAGAATGGGGAAATTGAATTGAATTGAAAAGAATTGATGAAAATACTACTAAACTCTTAATCATTACCAAGAAAGCGAACATATTTAGTTAATTTTAAATAAACGTAAACAAATTAACAAAAAAAAATCATTAGAAAATTTATTTCGATTTTTTTAACGAAAATAAATAGTTATGAAACACTGAAATATGAATTATGTAACATAAATCACACAACAACAATAATAAAGTACATAATTCCTAAATTATATATAGTATTTCCTCAAAGTACATTTTAGGAGATATTTGGAAAATGGGAGTGACCTTATATACCTAATTATAAGATATAATTGTATTACCTAAATGAATTCCTAAAACCAATACGCTGATATGTTCAGTTATGGAAAATAATATGAAAAAATTGTTCAACGCATTATTATAATTAGTAGCACCGTGGTACATTAAAAACTCCAATAGACATATGGAACATAGTGTATTGCCGTTTAAAACAAAGTCTGGAGGATATTCCGAAAATACTAAAAAACTTATATTTCATTCAAATCACTTGGCACGTAAGATATTGGACTAGCGTGACTATATTTCCCTAAAAGAAAGAGAGACTATATTTGTGATTTCCACAGCGAATATTCACGGATCGTCCAAAAACTATTATTATTATTCTTATTTTTAAATTTAAGATGTTTTATCGCAGTTTAAATAAAAGATTATCAAACAAAAAATCAACAAGCTTTTAAGAATATTACAATCCTTTGGTCCTCACTTCTCATTCTATATCCCCGTTTCCCAACGCTTCTAGTCTCAAGGAGTAGTGTAATCGTAGTGTGTCATATTTTATTAACACTATCTGGTTATTATTTTTAGTCGAATAGAGAACCATAACACTGTTTTTTTAACTCTATTTTCACACTTTCTATGGTCCTGTTCGCCGATACATTCACGTTCAATATCTAAGAACAACAACATTTCTAAATGAATTTTTCCAAGGTATATAAAAACAGAGCAAAAAGACATTGGGATTAGACGTTTGGTTGCATCTCTGTGAGTGTTCATATTGAATATAATTCACTTATGCTTGCACATACGTAGACAGATGTTTTCTCTGAGATTTATAAACATTCTTATGTACATAGACAAAATAATAATAAAAAAATGAAATTGAATTAAAATAATTTTATGAATTTAAATAATAGTCGCTCACAATGTGTTTGACTACACAATAACTACAGAAAAAACAGAAACAAAAAGAACAATAACATACACAACTACTTACATTTCCTTATCGCATCCACTTCTACAAAACCACGCTGTCAAGCATTACACAAATACAAACTAAATAAACATAATTCCTGTAACGAAACAGAGATATAATAATAACAAAAACAATGAAAAGTCTACAAAAGTTTTTCTTGCATAAAACAACAATTAGAAGCCTGCAGTTTGGCGAGATTAATTTTTCTTTTATTCCACTTCAGTAACTGTGGAAACATTCGACGGTGCATTTGTAGGTAATTTAGTGTGTGTTTCGGTTAAACAGTACAGCTTATAATAACGTCAGCGTATATAATGAAATTTTCCATTCTTGAAGTGACTTATCGTTTTATTAAATTTCTATTTCTGTCTTCTTTATGTCCGCTGTTTAATTGTTAACGCTCGTTAATGTTTGTGAGAAACTTTGAAAATTTTAAGATAATTTAATTATTTGAAAATACTTTGTATTTGTCATAATTCTCATTTTAATGTCTTTGAAATACAAATTGAACTTTTAAACATTGCTGAAGTAGCAAATTACATATTAGAGTTTCTTATGATTTTAATTATTTTTATTGTCCAATAATTCCGACTAAAATTAAACAACATAAACAGTTCAGATTTCCTCACCGCTGATTTTTCGCAAAAACTCAGAGTAAATTAAATTGCCATTGAAAAATTTTTAAAATTTTTTTGTTGGGAGTTTAAACTGTAGGTCCGTCACTCGTGGATGAAATGAACATGTACGACTTGGGTGGTGTAAGAATCATCATTACAACTAAAGGGTTGTAATGACCAATTATGTAAGAAAGTAAGTTATTCATTATTACTGGTATTCCTCACAAAAATAGATGCCCTAACGATGGTTACAGTCTGCAGATTATTCTCACGTCTTCAGTTGTGGGTTACTTCCCGGTCTAAAAATTGCACGATTGACTTTTCCGCTCCAACTATAGATGATGGGAAAACCAATTTCTAAAGATTCGTTTTAATGAAAAATCATTTTTTTTATAATTCTTATAACTTATAACTTCCTTTTTTCATTTCAAATGTTTATTGCTCCTGGCCAAATATATAAAGTATATTCAATTGTATGTGCTCATCGGTTTCCTTGTCAAAGGGTAAGTAAAATTCATTTTTAGTATAATATAATTTTCCATCGGTATTAAAACAAAGAATTTCCACATACGCACACTGGTTTCCCCCATAGGCCAAAAATCAAAAAAGTTAGTTTTTTTCTAAGCTTTATTGCACAAAATTTATTGACAACACTCTAAATTTTATGAATGTAACAAATTTTGTTGTTTTTTTGCGAGATTTAATATTTGCGTCATTTGAAAGTGGAGATATGTTTATATTGCATATATTGTGCTCGCATAGTCCTACAAAAAAACTTAAGTTTAATTTAAAAAAATTTTCGCGTTATTGTGGCAGAAGGCTCTGAAAACCCAACAAAAATTAAATTTTAACTTGTTTACTACCAAATTAGATGATAAAAGTTGCAAAAATTTAAGCCCATTAAAAAATCCCTGAAGAATATTTTTTTGACCTTTTCAAAACACACGTTTCTTAAAAACTAAAACTAAACTAATTTTTAACGTAGACTTATTATACATCAAATTGTAGATTTTGTATCCCTCTTTAAATTAAATAATATTGTGGTCGCGTGTTTTTGCATATTTTCGCATACGGATGTGATTTGCATAGTCATCCTACGACAAAATAATAAAAAACGCATTTTGTTTTGTACTATATCTTTTTAAGAACATGAGTAAAGAGAAATAATTTTTTTAAATGTTGTTATTTTAAACTTTATATTGCGACTTTGCGGCCATTGATACAGTTATGAATAAAGACAAAACAATTGTTTAAGAAATTGTTGTTAAACTTTATATTGTAATTTAAATAATTGATTTCGCGATAGTGTTATACGTTTGGAAAATATCAAAATGGAAATTAAAATAGAAGGTTTTTTCTGTCAGTGTCAATTTTCTAGAATATATGTGCTTGATATTTGGAGTTCCACAGCTGGTAATTATCATTTGAAAGAAAAAAAATATTTCAAATTATGGAGGAAATATTGAAGGCTAAAAAAATAAAATTAGACCTGAGCAATTTAACAAAAGTTTTAAAAAGTCTTTGTAAGCGGATTGGTAAACTTTGGACTGAAAATTATCGAAGCAAATTAATTATTCTGAAGGAGAATAAAAAATGGTTTGAATATCTTGATACAATTCAGCTAGAAGCAAAATCCCTTGGAAAAGAACTATCTGTACCTAGTCAAAAGCGTGGTCGTCCTGCTAAGGAATTTTTCAAGTCTTCAGAAAGAACAACGAAGCGTAGATTATCTAAAATTACGCAAGGTGATAATCCTTTAACCGAAGTTTTACAAAACCACAATTATCCCACGACATACAATGTGGAATTTTCATACTTTATTTCAAAAATTCTTAAAACAAATTTATAAGTCAATTAACCCTTCAGAGATCCAATGGCTACTTTGGCTACAATTGTTAATTTTTTTCCTAAAAATTTACGTGCTTTAAGCTCTCAGGACATGCTATGGGTTGGCCAATTTTGTAGACCCTAGCTTTTTTGCTTTTGAAGATATTGATTTTTGACCGCTCGTCCATATAAGGGAAACCACTGTGATACGTATGAGTGATATTCGTACACATAATTTAATGATATGTATACGGTGTTGTTGTTGCACTTTTAATATTTGTTCTGTTTTCTTTTCTCAATTTCTTAAGTGTTTGTTAGTGTAATTTCTGTTTACAGTATTACTCGTAATTTTTGTTATTGCTGGTTTGTCTTGTTTCGTTTCTATTCTGTCTTATTTTTTAGTTTGTTTTGTTGTTGACTGTTGGTCGTAAATAAAAAATTATAAAGAAATGTTATGTAATATTCGAACCGGATCTTTGATTCATCCTTGTAAATTCAATGGACCGTCGATGACCGATCTGATTAAAAGGTAGGAAGCTTCCACACGTTTTCTTTTTAGCATTTTACTTTTTAATTTTATTTTATTATTATTTTCTCCAGGTTTAAGTTTCTCCACAATACTGTGGGGGTATGTGTCGACACTAGAAATGGACAGTTTGGAATTTATTAGGGAAATAATGAAGAAGAGAAGTCCCGATATGAATTTAAGAGAGTATTTAGGAGATCATATGGTAAACGTTAAACCTCAAACAAAAGTCAACTGAAATAATTACGAATTACTACAATATCAACAGAAAACAACAAACAAAACTGGCACATTTAATGCTAAATGGTTTAAATAGAGTGCTTAAACTAAAGTGATATCATTTATATATATTATAACATTTTAATTTATCGGGCCTTTGAACTTTCAATTTACACTTTCTGGTGCAAAAGTATAGAGTCACCAGAAAGTTTCCCTTATTTTTCTTATGGTTTGCGAAACTTTAATATCTGTTATAATAAAGAGAATTAAATAAATATAAAAAATATCAATTATTTTTACTTATTATTGCTTAACTTAGACTTTTGTTGTCCAATGTATATGATATTTAGGTTTACCCTTAAGTTTTTCAAAAAAGTAATAATTTTAATGATCTGTATGTACAATATATTAAAAACCAATTTATACAATAAAAAACATTTTTTAACTAAATAAATTTCACTAATACATATAAAGGGCTTTTAAAATGTATTGACCGTTATTCTCCTATAAATGCATTTTTTAAAAACATCCATTAAGATGCCTGCATAATAATGAAAGCTTTTATTTTTATTGAATTTATTTTAGGTATGTGTTAGTATTTATTTTACATTCAGCCCATAAAGTATATGTTTTAAATTGGTTAGTAAGTCAGGGTGCAATATCCTCTTTAATGACATGTTATTAATGACAATTCGAAAAAAGTTTTCAGTGCACTAAATCAGAGAATAAAAAGGTAATTGAGATTGCCAAAGCGACAGTACTGTTCCAAATAATTAAAATAGCTTAACTCAGAGCATATTACCAAGCAGTTGTGTTCACATCTTGATAGAAGACACGCAAGTTTCCGAATGGGTTTGAATAGGCGCGATTTAAGTTAGGTCTGTGATTACTGTAGGATAGGGGTCATCAAACTTTTGAGACGGAAGAGCCAAAAATTGCAATTTTCAAAATTTAAGTTTTAAAAGAGCCACATATTTTTTTACAACAAAAAAGTAAAGTTTCTTGACATCAAAAAATTCAATATATTTATTCATAAAAAATACATACATATTTATTCTTTTATTATTAGGTAGATACTTATTATTTAAGTAAAAACTTAAAAGAATTAAACATTTACTTACAATACTAATTTGTACTTCAGTAACAAAAAATTGATCAAAAAATTCAATGGGAGCGATGACTTTGCATAGTTTTAGAAAGTTTGAATAAATTTGGATGATAACTTGTTGTTTTAAGTTTCAATTTGTTAGTTGGCTTCTAACTTTACTTTTAATCATATTCATGCACGAGAACGCTTGCTCGCACTAATATGTAGATCCAAAGATAGTCAGCACTCCAAATGCAAACTTTTTCACCTCACTGTAGCAATCTGGAACACTATTCCATGCGTCGAATATAAGCGCCTCAACTCGGGGCATTTCTTTTAAATCTGTTCAGTTTTTTTGTGTTACGTACATATATTTCTGGACCTCCAACTCCAACGCTTTTTAACTGTGTAAATTTTCCACTCCACAAAGCTTTACTTTTTAAATCGATCAGTTGAATTTCTAGAGTTCCAGTATCAATTCCAAATGGCTTAATGTGGATTTCGTTACCGTTTGTGTTGAGAGAATTTACTGTGAATGCTAGAGTGGTTTTGTTGGTTATGAATTGATGAAATCTTTCAGAAAATGCCTCTTTAATTTTTGTATAACTGTGCTAAAGTAATTCCTGTCAACAGTTGCACTAGTTTTATCGCGATATTGATTTAGATATTGAAAATGAAGTAATTTACCGCTCTTAATATATTCTGCAAAAATAATAAATTTTTCTTCAAAACAGTCTAATTCTTCTATCAAAACATAGGCTGGGTTCCCTTTTCCTTGTAGTTTTAGATTCAGCTCATTTAATTTCGCTGTGATATCCACCATAAAGTAAAATGTTTGCAACCATTTGTCGTTCTCTAATTCAGGGTGATGGACGCCTTTATCAGTTAAGAATGTATTTATTTCAACCAACACAAAGCAAATCGTTTCAACAAAAAAGCCATCGCACTTTATTGTGAAGCAGGAGGTCGGAATATTGAGACTCCATTTCGTTTAAGAATTTTTTAAACTGACGATGGTAGAGTGCTTTTGACAAGATGGTGTTGACAATCTTTAATACCAAATCCATGACCTCAACTATTTCGGCAGGACATGTTTGGGCACAAAGAGGTTCTTGGTGTATTATGCAGTGAAACGTAAGAATTTTGTGGTTTATTTTTTAATACAATAAATAATATATGTGTATGGAACTAAAGAGAACAACTACAGTATGAAGAGGAAAGTGCGAAACACTTCCTATGACAGCTTGTGAAAAGGGTCTGACAGAAGTATTAAATGTACAACTGAAGAGCATTTTGGGGTTTGGAAAGAACACAGTTTAGTTCTGTGGCAGGCACTGCGTTCAGTTGGGGTCTCATTCAATTTTTTTGTGCAGGATTTTTTTATGGCCGCTTTATTCACTTCTCTTACTATCGCTTTATTCTCTTACTTTATTATCTGTCGGTTATTACATCGTACCTAGTCCAAAATGAGTACAGCAATTGGGCAATAAGAATCTGGTTCTAAAGGTTAGTAGTTTTTTATTTTATTAAAGTGCAGCGAAAAAAAGTTTACATTCCTCTGATATTTCAAGAATATTACTTGTGTTGATCGACCAAAAGTTTGAAATACAAACCGTAGCATAATAAACTTTATTTAAAACTAGAAAAAATAACAAACCAAAACGTTGTTAACAGAATTTCAAAGTGTATTTAAAAATTATCATAATGGAAATAATTAATAGAAATAAACGTAACGGTGTACAACTTTAGTCTTCAATGCTTATCAAAATTCTGAAAGCCTCCACACCACAAACTATACCATCTAAGTTTAATATTTAATCAAACCGTATGTCTTTAGCTATGACATCGACGGCTACAACAACACAAATGTTATCATGTATTTGAAGTAAATGTTCCATTATTACCTTCAGCATTATTCTGTCGCTTGTGTTCCGCCAAGCATTAGAACGAATTTTAGAATTTACATTATATTGTAAATATGTGTGGACATATAGGGTTGCCATTTCTTCAGTTGTTTATAAAACATAAAATTTATTCACAAAAATTAATGGCGAACCATTGGTAAAAATTTTAATTTAATTGAATCACGCAATTTTTCATGTACAGCTATGCGTTTTTGGTAACCCTGAAAGTCATTACTATGTATGCATTGCAAAAATACTTATTGCTGCCGGCATCCTCTGTCCAACTATTATTAATAAATATGGTAAATATGTAGTGTCATTAAGCAAATCGTATGCAAATGTGTGCATTTTAAGTGAAACAAAGAAGCTGCGAACATTAATAATCTGAATCTTTGTGTAGGTGAAGAGTTGTTTTATAAATGCATGTATGTGTACTACATGTATACGAGTACATACACACAATACTAAACGAATTTCGTTGCATGTTTGTGTACATTGTCAGACAAAACTATAGCATGGATTCCGCTATAATTAACAAAATATATACACATCAGAGATGAGCAATGAGTATTCAAAAATATGAGTAGAAGCGAATCATACTTATAATTTCTGATACATATACGGATTCATTCTTTTCTTAATACCATGAAACCACTATTCCTAATTAAATTTAATATTCATAATTAACAACACATATGATAGTGTATAGAATAGATAGAATCACAAAATAAGTACGATTCGCTTACGAACACTAAAATACTCACTAGAAGATTGTGTGTTTGCTCTGCTTGTTACACTCTCCTTTTTTGCTTATGTGTCCTTTTATTTTGTAAATGCAACAATAACTAAGACTAAAATTTACAGTGTAAATTTTGTTAAATGATTCAAGTCACGGAATCATTTATAAGTATAATATAAGTATTTTTCTAAAATTATGAATCTAAATGAGTAGGCTTATAAATTAAACATATTTCGAATGGTATGAGTTTGGTGTCAACGTTGTACGCATATTTATTCAACGTTGTAGTGAGTATGAATGAATCAGAGTACTTAAATTTCAATATTGCCGACGTACTTATACTTAAAATTTCATGAGTGTTTATTTATCACGAAAAACGATTCATTGCTGATATAGAATATCAAAAATATAGACAAATATATGTTCCGTTATAATACTAAGGACAAAACTATGTATCTATAAACCATACAGCCTTGAATATTTTCTGTGTCAATTAATTGTTAGAAAATAACAGGAATTAATATCGGTGATTTTAGACTAAAAAACACAAACACATTATTTTCAAATTTTTTTGTGGGTTTATGAAAGGAGCAAAATGAAAAATTGTTTATTTATAAAACGTCGACCTCCTCGCATACCTTTTATATTCAAAGTCCTTAATTGTCTTTAAATATAACAAATGTTTTATCAGAAGGTTTTATTTTATTTATTTATGATGTTGATAACTATGGTTTGGCAACAGAAAGTATTGAACTATTTAGTAGACTTGAAAAATAACCCTGAATCGTTTTACTTTGGAAAAGAAAATAATCTTTTAATGAGTTCATAGAGCGCTTCTTTCATTTTATATTCAATACCGTCGGCCTAGTCTACAAGGGAATTAGTTGGCTTATTCGACGTGAGGCCACGTTTCCAACTCCAGGTCAGATATATCCAACAAAACAAAATGTTTAAAATTAACAGACCAAAATTGGGGTGTGGTGAACCTAGGTCGTAATTCAGACTAAAGGGTTGTAACGTATGTATTTATGAATGTGTCGTCGGCTTAGAGAGCCAATACTGAATGAATTTTTGTTTTCAAAAAGTAATCAACTAAGCATCAACGACATTTATTTAAAACTATACAACTGGGCAGACAGCACGCTTACCTTTCGGTTTATCACAAAATACATTTGTTGAAAACTTCCATTCCAGAAGTTGTCCTATTCACTGTTCTCCATGTTCGCTCGATTACTTTTTATGAGGCTATGTATGTATGTTAAGTAATTGCTTTCTGCTGTCAAACCAATAATACTTGAAGCCTTGTAAAGTAATATTCAAACCATCATTGACGTCATTTGGACAGATTATTCGTAAAAAGTAATTAGAAATTGTGCAAATCGATGGGACCATATAATTGGCAGCCATGATGGGCACATGCGGGAAATGATATTTAAAAATAAATACCATGGGATTATCTACAAGATTAAAATAAAAAATTTCAGCTCTGTCTTGTGTTATCATTTTATTTATTTTGAGAAAACTCCTTATATTTTAATAAATCAGAAGAGCATAGTTGATATTACCAATCAATGTAAGAGTGTGTTTAAACCCGGAGGAAGCAATATTATGATATGGGAATGTTTCCTGTTGGTGTTGGTCCATTACATAGAATATATGCGGCAATGGTTTGCATAATTTCATGTTTTAAATAACGTCAAAGGAAATCCCGCACTATGACCTCCTCAAGACACATCTCAATACGTGAAGAAGTGATTTGTTGAAAGTGAAAATTGTTAAAGCTAATAAATAAAGTTTTATTTAAAAGTATTTTATGATTAATTTTCATTCAGCACTGTATAAGTTCATTACCATCGAACATTTAGGATAATGTTAGTCCAGAGTTTTGTTTTTTCTAAGCGAATGTAAGTATTTCGTTTTATATTTGTGTATGCGTACATGTAGAGAATGACTAACCTAATCCCAAAACTAATCCAAATACTTTACTACAAGGGAAAACTGCTTTTAATGCTTTCTGACAGGCACAAAACTGTCATGTGACTTTGTGTAACGGTCAGTAATTTAGCATGGATTTACAAACATTCGCACTGGCACAAATACCACCCACTCATTACGAAATTGGCTTAAATAAGATGAAAATGAGAAACTATTTGTTTAGTAAAGGACCCAAAAATCAATAATATGCGAACATTTTGAACTTGAGTTTAGAATAAATAAATTATTTTAATATCCGATGACCATTTGATAACGCCTGTCTTGTTGAGACTGTATCTGTCAAATTAGTTGTTATTTATTTAGCCTGTTTTGCCAAATAACTGTGGACGGGTATAACACTTAACAACACGTGCTAATAACAAAATTCTTTTATCAAAATGGGTGTTCTGTTCGGGCAATGTACCACATGCTTAGTTCATTTTAGGATATCCACAATCGCCCTACCAAATTCACTGATTTAGTAAACGATAGACCAACACCCGTAAGTGGGTGTAATGTTGGACCTTCCGAAGACATTGCCCCTAACTTAGAGAGTGTGCAGGAGACTCCAAGTCAGACGATTTCACGTCACTTAGAAGATCTCGGCCTTTCGAACACCCCTATTCCAAGGTGAATTTTTCTAGGTCTACTTTTGAAGTGAATAGAATATCTTTAACACTTTGTGTTTGGTATATTGTCTACATTCGGTTTAAAATGCTGCCCACTAAACTTTCGTTGGAGAGCCAAAATGAGTTCTAGACTCCTATTCTCTCAGACCCAGCCATTTCTGCTTACATTATATCAGACTAAACTCTGGTAGAGGTGTTCAACCGTAAAAACAATGCGTCCTTGTCTTGGTGAATGCCTCAATATAGTCCACACTTGCCCATCTTATTGGCATTGAAGGCTATTGATTTTCTCATACCCATCACTTAATTCGCCGTCAACAAATATTTCTCTCTTTCTCTCTCTGGTAAGCGTATTAATTTATTTCGTACAATCGGATACTTTCCCATTTAATATCAAAATGAGTCGTAAAACCCTCTTCTCGCAGTCCCAGCCGTTTGTGTATTCACTGTGTCAAAGTAAAGTTTAAACATTGAAAGAGGCGTTCAACCGTAAAAACAAGACGGCCTTGGCTTGTTGGGTGACGCAAACATAGTCCACATTTTTCTGCCTCATTGGCACTGAAGATTGTTTTGTTTTCTGTTCCACATCACTCTATTTACCACTCTTTCAATTATTTCACTCTCTCCCTCACTCTCTCTGCAAAACGTATTAATTTATTTATTACCGCCTCTTTCTAAATTCTTCGTGCTTTACTTACGGCGAGGTCTACTATTTCTTCTATGGTAGTTCTATTTGCCTTCTTTATTGACTTTGCTTGCCATTCTCTGGTAGCATCATTGTCTTCCTGGGCTTCTGTTACTCTACTACTGCAGTTCCACGCTCTTCTTGTCCTTTCTTATTCACCAGTAGAGTCTAATTTGATCGTCATTAAGCGGGTGGCACAAGCTTCCTTCTCTCCTTTATAAACAACCAAGTTTTTGTACTAATCATAGCGGTGTTTCTGCTTTACTGGATATGTCTGAAAATATACAGCTTTAACTGGATGAAGGAAAGCTTTCTGGTCCTTTTTAATCATTTGGAGGGCGTTGACACGGTTGATCTAACTTTCCATTAAGTTTTGGGCTTTTCTTAACTTCTCTGAAAATTCAACACAACATTTGTCATGTTATTGCTTAAATCGCTTTCAATTTGTGAACCGCAAATATTGCTTCCTTGACTATTTCTTTTTTAAATTTTAATAACGATTACGCAACACAACTTTCGCTTTGCAGCTGCATACGTTTGTATGATGATGTGCATTACAATTTTTTGCTAAAAATACTGTGAGAATTAATGGTGAATTTGAATACGAACTTTACATGCGGTTGAATTTGTTTTATGGACTTTACTTCGTTTTAGCTGCACAGTACCTATAAAATTTTCGTTAGTTAAATCTGAAGTACTTTCGAATCTTTGTTTCAAATCTTTTACGGTGGACTTAATGATATACTTTTAACCACTCTTTAACGAAACTTGCTCTCGTAGAACAACTTGTTGATCGGCATTGCCCATTTTGTTTACGTATTCCTGAAGCAAAAAAATTTCCAAGCGTATTAACATTTTTGCAAGATGCAATGGGATAATCATTGTCGTTCAGGTGACCTAAGCTAAAGGAGAACATTTGCCGTTGTCTACTAGGTAGTGTCTTGAGTTATTAGTCACTTCGAACGCAAGCTCCAGACTAAAATAATATGAATAAGTAATATGCTAGAGAGCAAAGAATACAATTAATTACTATAATTAGCTTATTTATTTATATTGTACTTCAATTTATTATTGTCGGCTTTGTTCCCTGTCATTTGTAGTATTCTTCCATAAAATATTCTGATTTAAAAGTCAGTGACATAGCCTGAACGAATTTCTCGTAATGAAATTTTACCCTCTGCTCCACAATTCATTTAAAAGAAACCATTTTACATGCCTTGCTTCTCAAATGGTGGTAAATTGTTTTTGTTGTAGCTGTCAACTTAGTGCTTTAGAAATTATTAAAAGCTTTGTTTCTTTCAGCATCATACAACAATAAAGTCATCTTTTCACTCCCCCTATTCAAGGCCATAGCATACCAAAACAATCAGTACCAATTATTTCATAAGAACTTTATTGAAATTTATAATGTCAACAGAAATTTCTATAACAACACCAGCATCAGCACCAGTACCATGGTCAGTATCATTTTCAAAACTCATTCGTTTATATTCAGTGGTACGATAATGTTTCTTGTCATTAAAGACTGATTTTGGCAGTACGACACAAGAATTCCTTTTACAACAACGCAATAAATGAAAATGATTTTTCAAAGCTTAAAGGCGACGTTTAAAGCATAACAAATAAGAGATGTATGCATGTACTATCGTATAAAATTGTGTTCTAATTTGAAATCACTTGTTGAATGTTCCATAGGATACAATACAGGAAGCGTCAAAAAAACTGTACATTAAAACAAATATACATTAATGAATTACTTTTATTTTTATTTTAAAATTGTTTCATTGACAGTTTTTAAAAATTGAAACAGAAAAAAAATTTAAATATTGTCAAATTTTTTCCGTCCCTCTCCTTAAGTGGTAAAAGTTGAGTTTGGTGATTGTTAGAATTTTATCTATAGGGTACACTTCTTTTGACTCTTACCGTACATCTCTCCAAGTTTGAACGCTGTAAAATATGCGTTACACGATCAATTCGTAACAATTTGATTTATTAAAAAATCAAACAAAATATTTAAAGCTAAAAAAGAGTAAACATTGTTTTGTTTAAAGTGTTAAGGCGCCTGGAGACGATAAAATAATTTAAAAAACAAATGCATATGTTTTAGTGTTGTGTGATTGACGTTTAGAAGGAGACGTACAAATAAATTCGTCAATCATCATTTGCATTTTGATTTTGTAGTTTCGTAAAAAGTCTTCATCGGATGACGATTTGTTGCTTTGACATTTGTTAGTCAGAGCGTGGATGTGTTCATTACTACAATATCCAACCAACTGAGAAAATTCTTGTCAATCACAAATGGAGACTATCAATTAAATAGTCATCAAATGAAAAAATTTTAATTTTTTGAATTTCATAAATCAAAGTCGACAACGTGTACATGTAGCCGAAAAAACGACAACACGCACACATATAAGGCGTTGATAATTTTATTTGATCGTCTCCAGAGTCTTTTATGGGGAGCAGCTTTGAGTCTTTGTCTGTTGTTCTTTTTTTATGCAAATCGACAGGAAAGACTGATGTGAAAAGTTTAATAACGCTGCATATAGGACTGAAGAGTTCTAAAGTCTACGAAGTATTTCGTTTTTGTAAGAAAATACGTATTGAGTTGAGCTCCACCATTTTTTAGTGTTAAAAAAATCGTTTTTGATAATTGGCCAATTCACACGACTTTGTATCGTGTATGTTGTATTGAACACACTTTCTGATTGTGAACGCTCAATGGTATGCTATATTGTGTATTTCGTATTACAAACGTCAAAAGACGATAAGAAGAAGAAGACCTGTATTCATATTTTGATTTTCAAGCTACAAAATGAAAAATATTACGGAAATAAGTAAATTAATTAATTGTTTGTGTAAACAAATATTATTTTGAAATGTTAATTGTTGACTCAAGTTACATAGATAATATTTTGTATATTTATTCTTCTTCTTGATTACTGCCATTTACATAAACTGATAGCACGAAACCAATACAACTTCCAAAAACATATGAATAAAGAGTGTATGAGTGTATCGGATTTTTATATGAAAATTATCAACAACAAGCATACACTGTTGTATATTCGTCCAACAATACAATGAATAAAACTATACAACGACTTGTGTGAATTACCCAAATATTTTTTTAGTGGTAGAACTGACCAAATATTTTTTTATGGTAGAACTGAACGTTAAATCAGCAGTGCCCTTTAATACTCGTTTGTCTGGGAGCAAATGTTCTAGTGCCCATAACTTGTTGGTAAGGGTATTAGGATTTATAGGTTTAAGTGTACAGTGATAACAGTGTATCGATTTGTCTCATAATAGAAGAATCAGGTAATTTATTTGGAATGTGCACACATCTTTCTACGCTTGCACTTCAACCTACACACAAGCTATTTCTTCTAACTTGTTGGAAGACTACCTTAAGGTATATGAGCATGGAGGAAAAACTGAACCAAAGTAAGGGTATTTATTATTTTCAATACACAGTAAGTAAGAATTAAAGTTTGATATAAAAAGAGTTTACATTTAATTTGTGCTTATTTTGTAAAACGAAATTTTTTGGAAATGAAACCAATTTGAGTTTCCCAAGTGGAATTTTTTTATATTTAATAATTTCAAGTTCATAAAAATATAAATAAAATGCATCTTATTAAATAAATTTCATAATATTTAAAATTATTATAGTGTACACTTAACTGTTTTCATTTTATTTCATTAATAACACAGTGCGACAGTCAAAATACAGCCAGCTAATGACATAGTGTAGGTTGTAAGTTTTTTTGAGTAGAAATCAAAAATATTTTTTTACTATAAACATATTTTATTTGACAAAAACGGTATTTTTTATCTTTTCGCACAAAATTATTGATCACCCAAATATTTTTTAACCTATTTTCAAACTCCAAGGTTTTCTGAAAAAGGGAGAGAGTCTTTAAAACTGTATACATAAACATTTGGTTCAAACTTACATGTTATGAGTATTGATGAGGTAAACTTCGAAAATATTATTTTTTTTTCTTATTTAGACATTCATAATTGCATAATTAAAAATATATGAAATAAGTGGTGACACTCTGAAAGTGAAGAGATTGAAACTTCGTTTGAAAAAATCGAACAAAAATTAGAAAAACAATTCGCTTGTGCTAAGTTATAGAATAGAATATTAATTCGAATAATATATATATCTATACCGTTTTAAATGTCCATCCCTTTCCTTTCTAAGAAAGTTTAAATTTGTAACATTGGTTCAGAAATGTTTGTGTAATCAAAAAATTTGTGCTTAAAGTTCAAAAAAACAGTTTTTATCAAATAAAATTAGTTTGGAGGGTTCAAAAAATATAAAAAATATTTTTGAGTTCTACTCAACAAAACTCACCTCACTATGACATTAGCTGGGGGTATTTCATTTTTTTATTTTTCCTATAGTGTAATTTAAAATTAACTAAAAAGCAAATTTTTTTAATTTAACAAAAAAATTAAATTTAATTCATTATTATTATTATTATATATTATTATTTAAATACAACAGCTTTTTTAGGGGACTTGGAACAGGAAATTTTTTCCTGGATTTTATGGAGAGGTAACAAGACCGCAGTAGTCTAGTAGGTAGTGTGTTGACTTATTAGACGTGAGGCCACGGTTCAACCCCTGGATCGGACAATAAAACGAATTGTAAAAAATATTTCTGCGGCGACTGCCTCTCAGTAGATTTCTGGCAAAAACTCTGAGAGTAAATAAAATTGCCCTGTAAAGTTTTTCAAAGTAATCTGTGATTCGGAGCCGACTTTAATCTGTAGATCCTGCCACTCATATTAACACTGCCTGATATTAACACAGGCAACATAAGGAACTAGGAAAATAGGTCGTAATCCTGACTAATTTAGAAATTTTTTATTAATATCAAAGGTGCTGCAAAGACTGACAGCTTTATCATAAATGAAAACACATTAAATTGCCTGCATTCCAGTAAGGTTTGAAGATGTATCGAGAATTGTTTACTACAGAGTCCTTCTAAGGAATAAATATATTCTCACAAATGTGAGTATTATAAGGAGCAAATGGAGGGTATTATGGACAAAGGAAAACGTTCACACTGAAATTGGTCTCTAATATAGACTAATTGTTAATTTATTAATTAAGTCGTGAATTTACATCAAACATATACGTTTTATAGACTAACGAACTTTCGGTTTCAACTGATTGAATTTTTTTACTTTAGTTTAGACTTCTATTTTGGCAACTAAGAATAACGCACAGACAAATATTCAATTAACTTTATCTATGATTGATGTGCATCATCTCAACTTGTTTGTACAATCCATCATTCCCAACCATACGTTAGCAAAAAAATTAATGAATTCCAGCGACTTGTGGTGTGTATAAAAAACAGTCGCTGTGACAGAAGAGTCCTGTACCGTTGGTGAATAACCTTCCTGCCCCGGAAAGATCTAGCATACCTAATTCAGCTTTGAAAATATTTCGGCTGTTTCATGTTATTAATTTTATGAATAGTATGAGGCATTTAATATTCAAAAGATTATCAAATTGCACACTAAATATCTTGTACTCTAAATGAGATCCCGGCGACCTTTAAGAAAGACATATCTTACTATATTGTTGTATGCCAAGTTGAGTTTCCGAGTCTGCTTTTGACTGTGATCAAGTGCTAACGTGTAAAATTCCGAGATCGCTGAAGTGTTTCAATAATATTAAAAATTAAAACAATTGTCTTGTTAAAATTAAGAAAAAAAAAAAATTAAAACAAGAACAATTTATATTTCAAAAATTCTTTTGACTAAAAACAATTAGCAAACATTCTTTTGTACAAAAACAATTAACAAACATTCTTTTGAATAAAAACAATTTACATTGCTATCATGGATAATGATAGCAATGATAATAGTGACGATGATGATGTCTGCTGGCAAGTAGTCACATCGACTAAAACAAGAAAACGTAGGCAAAGCAAATCCCCAAAAATATTCTTAAGCAAAAGACAAAACACCAACAAAAACAACAGCATTACTTCCACATCAACAAAAATAAATACAAACAACAATATTAACAGTGTAAGTCAAAATAAATTTTCGAGTTTAAGTGAGGATGATGGAGATAATGATACCGAAACTGATAATAAACAGACAAAAAATAATAATACACCAAAACCACCTCCAATTATCATACCTAATGTATCAGATATAAGCGCTATGATAAAAAGTTTTAACACCTTAATACCATCCTCAGAGCCTACAGAGTTGTAGTTAAAAACCTACATCCATCAACACCAAATGATGTGATAAAAACTGCCATAGAAAATCTAGGACATAGAGTTAGAAATGTCACCAATATTAAGAGCAGAATCACAAAAGACTCTTTACCTATGTTCTTCGTTGATTTAGAGCCAAGTTCAAACAATAAATCCATACACATAACTCTGTGCAATGCTATTGTGAATATAGTACCACCAAAAAAGACAAATGATCTCCTACAATGCCACCGTTGCCAGGAATTTGGGCACACAAAAACTTATTGTAGGAAATCCGTTAATTGCGTTAAATGTGGTTTAGGTCATTTAACTGCCAATTGTACTAAGGATAATAATAGTGAACCAAGATGTGTTAATTGCTTACAAAACCATCCAGCAAGCTATAAAGGCTGCATTGTACATAAACAGCTCCTAAAAAAAACTACAACAAAAAATAAGTAATAAACGTCACAGCGCTACTTATAATTACAACAACGAAGACTATCCCTACTTAAACAACAACACATTTGAACCAAACTTGAACATAAATCAGAATAACAAATCCTACTCTGAAATGCTTAAAACTGATCAGAAAAATTCATTTGAAAATTAGAACACTTGATCCAAACCAAATTGAGTTAACTAACAAACTACTGAATATGATGACGGTTTTGATTGCCAAACTATGCAATTAAATTTAAATATTGCAATATGGAATGCTAATGGGCTTTCCAACCACACTAATGAAGTTGAATTATTTCTTAAATTGCATTATATTGACATAATGTTAGTGTCAGAGACACATTTTACTTCCAGATCCTTCTTTAAAATAAGAGGATATGAATTGATAACGGCAAATCACCCTGATGACAGAGCACATGCTGGGGCTGCAATTTTAATAGAATCGACAATAAAATATGAACTCTTAGATGTAGTAAGAGAGCCATATCTTCAAGCTGCTTGTATCAAAGTCATATGTGATCAAAACAGTATTTCGTTCTGTGCTATTTATTTTCCACCTCGATTTTCGGTGAAATTGCCTACTTTTCAAAACTTGTTTTATAAATTGGGACACAGATTTTTCGTTGCAGGCGATTTTAATGCCGAACACCCCTGGTGGGGTTCAAGACTAGTTAATCCTAAGGGTAGTGAGCTTTACAGATGTATAGTTAATAATAATTACTCTGTCCTATCAACCGGTAATCCAACATATTGGCCTACAGATACTACAAAAATACCTGACGTCTTAGATTTTGCTGTTTTTTCTGGAATTTCTAGTCAACTTCTTGACATTGCGAATATTGACGAACTCAGCTCTGACCACACACCTCTCATAGCCACACTTAATACTACTTTTGAGCCAGATACAACAAAAACTATCATAAATAGTAGAACCGATTTAAAATCGTTTTCTACTTGGATTGAGAGAAATATAAATCTTAATATATCTCTAAAAACTCCTGCAGAAATTGATGATGCTGTTGAAAGGCTTAATTATGTGATTCATAAAGCAGGATTTTTATCAACTCCAAATTCACCGATTCAACGTAATCATAACCAAATTTTGTTAACATCTGAGATCAGACAGCTTTTATTAATAAAGAGAAGGCTTAGAAAAAGATGGCAAAATAGCAGAGATCCTAACGACAAACGCATTTTTAATAAAGCTGCTAAAGACCTCAAAATTGCTCTTTATAATATAAAAAATGATCAGATTGGTACTTATCTTAGTAATTTGAATACCAATAATATAAAAAATAATGAGTACTCGTTGTGGAATGCCACCAAATATATAAAAAGACCAACAAAAAGAAATGCTCCTGTGAAATATAGTAGCAATGTATGGTGCAAAACCGATAAAAGTAAGGCAGAAGCATTTGCTCGTCATCTACAAAATACTTTCCAACCTTACGAAAATCCTAACCCTTTTACTGATGAAATAAATGCATTTCTAGATAGTTCTTGCCCTATGGATTGGCCAATAAAGCATGTGTCTCCAACTGAAGTAAAAGAAGAAATAAAAAAACTAAACTGCAAAAAGTCCCCTGGTTACGACGGCATAAATGGAAAAGCAATTCAAGCACTGCCAAAAAAGGCTATCTTATATTTGACATTTATTTATTTATGTTAAGACTGACTTATTTTCCCTCGCAGTGGAAGTGCGCAGAGATAATAATGGTAAATAAACCGAACAAGCCTGAAGGAAATCTTGCATCCTAGAGACCCATAAGTTTACTGCCTATACTCTCCAAAATATTTGAAAGAATATTTTTGAAGAGATTATTGCCAGTTTTGGAAAAAAACAACATCATTCCTGATCACCAATTTGGTTTTAGGAAAAAACATGGTACTCCGGAACAATGCCATCGTATCGTTGCATTTATAAGAGATACATTTGAAAACAAAAAATATTGTTCAGGAGATTTTCTGGATGTACAGCAGGCCTTTGATAAAGTATGGCATGGTGGGTTATATTTCAAACTGAAAAAATTACTTCCAACCCCATTTTATTTGCTCTTGAAATCGTACCTAACTGAAAGAAACTTCTATGTGAAAATAAATAGCACGTTTTCCCAAATATGCGATATTCAAGCAGGTGTTCCCCAGGGTAGCGTACTTGGACCAATACTATACACAATTTTCACCTCAGACATTCCAATCAGCGAATGCGCTTTAATTGCAACATATGCAGATGATACTGCTATTTCAACGGCCGATGTTTGTCCAAACACCGCATCAGTTTAGCTTCAAAATGAACTGAATTCAATTGAAACTTGGCTAAACAAATGGAACATCACAGTCAACAGCGAAAAATGTCACATGTCACATTTTCATTACGACGAGGTAACTGCCCTGAGATACGTCTAAACAATAATCCTATCCCTCAAAGTGACTGCGTGAAATATTTAGGAATGCATATTGACAGAAGGTTAACATGGAAGACTCATATCAAAATGAAAAAGCAGCAGTTAAATATAAAAACAAAACGTCTATTCTGGCTATTAGGCCCAAAATCTCGTTTGAGTTTAAGAATCAAAGTACGGATTTACCAGTTTGGACTTATGGAAGCACGGCCAGCAATTCGAATATTGAAATACTTCAACGTTACCAGTCAAAAACTCTGAGGCTCATTGTCAACGCTCCATGGTTTGTATCGAATTTTTCAATCCACAATGATCTTTCCATTCCAAAGGTAATAGACGAAATAAGAAGGTTCAGTGAAAACTATTTAGACAGGCTAACTCACCACGACAATCCATTAGCTATTGCTCTTCTTGATCACACCAACGAAATAAATCGACTGAAAAGGCATCACATACTGGATTTGCCATTTCGAAATTAATTATATACGTATCTATATTTCTGATTATAAATATGTAAATATGTATATACTTAACTACTATTAATTTATAGATAAAATTTGCATAAGTATGTATGTTGTTGGTCTCAATGGAGTTCAACAAATATGTGAAATTAATATTGTATCAAATTTGCTTATTATCCCAAAGGGATAGATTGTAAATAAAGTGTTGAGAAAAAAAAAAAAAAAAGTTGAGTTTCCGGTTGTCATTACTATAGCAGTTTGCGAAGATTTCACAAGCATATAAAAGCACATGAATTAAATACGTTTAAGCAAGCTGCATACGAATGGCAAAAGGAGTTGAATCTATGACAGCCCATAAATTTCGTAGCATGTTGTAAATTCTGCCAACAACCCTTACATATATGGCTAGACCACGATAATCTGTCATTAAAGACAATGCTCAGATTGGTTGACTTGACTTTTTTCGATATATACAATGTTGTCATATTACAACTTAAATGGAGAATATTTCGAATATTTTTTTGAATTGCGTTAAATGTTAAACGAATTCGATCGGAATTGTAAAATCGGAATTAAAACCATTCGCATTCCAAAACCATGAAAGTTAAGCGAAAACATTTTTGTTCATTTTCTTTAATCGTCTACAGATAATATCATTTCTCTTGCTGGAAATTAATTAAAGTGGCGTAAAGTTAGAAATAAATTAATGACTTCACAAAGTGTATACACTAGTTTCATTACAGATCCACACAACTTTCGGGAGACTTCTATTTTTCTACTTTTAAAAACTTCTTAATCTTTGCTTTACGTTCATGATTTTATGAATTACAGAGAATCGACAAATATTTCAGAGTTTAAAAATCAATCCATTCGCTCGAACTTAAATGATAAATTTTTCATTGTTTTATTTTTAAAGTTTAAGCATTGCAAACATAACTAGAAATAGTTAAATAACCTCAACGATAAAGAGTAGAGTAAAAGGCCAATATGTTTACTTGTGTTCTGGTAACCACAACAGCAGTGCCGTTGCTACAGCCACTACTACCACCGACGATGTTTTCATTAGAATTTCAGTAGAATTGACCACAACAAGAACAACGTAAACGCTAACTTTACCGGCATTAAATTTGTCACCTAACAAACGCTTTATTAATGTTTTCGAAAATCATTTTTAAATTTACTAAATAATGGATTAAAAAAAAGAATACCAGAGTATTAATATTAAGCAGTAAGAATTGCACAAACCATGTAGAAAGAGATTAAAACTGACTTCTCAAGCAACTGATAATGGTCAAGATAAATGTTCACATTTCTTTTGTTACTGATGGTTGTTTTTTGACGAAGAACATCTCTCATAATTAGAAGAGATGTCTTAACGAAGAACATCTCTCACTGATATTGTTTTATTGTTTATTATGTTCTAAAAATGTAAATATGAATATTATTGCTTATTGTTAGTTAGTTATTCGAAAACCATCAAGCAGGTAATTACCCCCGCATGAAATATTAATAAAGTTTATTTTATTAACCCCATTCTTTTTTCCCTCTTTATTATATTATAATAATTTTTTCTTCTGGAGTTCGAATTCCTGAGGAACCCTCATCCACCCCATCAATAAATTCTCAGCATAATTTTTTACAAAATTAAATTAGTTTTACTGCCAGTTTTTTCCAATTCTGATTATCATTCTAAGGGCCATTATTATATCTTGCCGTTAAACTTGGATTTAGTTAAAGGTATCTTTAGCTAAAGAGAACTGTAAAGTTACCTTTAATTTATTTTCGTTATTACAACTTACAGATAAAATTTTTCACAAATATGGCAGTGCCGGAGCAATGTCGATAAAACTGCTCAATTATACAAGTTTTTTTAACACAGTGGCAACCGCGGACTTCGTTTTTTTTTTTTTTTTTTGTTATATATGCTCATTTTGTTTAAATTTGAAGTTGCCATACTGAAAGTAATATACATATAATATGCGAAATTCAAACACGAAGTGACCTTTAAATGTTAAACCACTTCTATCTTATTGGGTACTCATAATAACGAAGAACAATTTATCTGCCCGTTAAAATCCTCCCTTTAGTTAACGGCAAGTTGTAATAATGGCCATAACCCTTTATTTTAAGATTCTAAATACACGTTACACGAAGGGACAACCTTCTTTTCTTATCATTACATTTTTTGAAAATTTGAAAAGTTTCTAAGATGTAATCAAGGTTTAAAATTAATTAATATTTTCCTCGTGCTCTCCATTTAAAGGCTCATAAGATTAAGCTGACCCATGAAATAAAACCACCTTATCTCGCATTCCGCCGCATTTCGCATTCGTTCTTTAGGCTATCGTAAAACATTAAGAAAATGAGAATTTTTAACAAAATAATCTTCACCGACAAAGCTCATTTCTAGCTAAGCCTACAAGCCGAATTGCCGCATTTGAGGTGAATATATTCCAAAAGGTATACTAAAGCAACCATTACATACATACATAACATACATAATTGGTCATTACAACTCATTAGTCAGGATTACGACCTAGTTTCTCACATGAGCGGCGGGACCTACAGTTTAAAGTCGACTACGAACGACAGATTTTTGAGAAACTTTTCATGGCAATTTTGTTTACTCTCAGAGTTTTTGCCAGAAATCTGCTGAGAGGAAGTCGCCGAAGAAAAATTTTTTTATATTTCGTTCAGTTGGAGATGCCTGACCTGGAGTTTGAACCGAGGCCTCACGTCTAATAAGCCAACACACTACCTACTAGACTACGACGACTACTTCAATTTCTAAAAACTTCACAAAAAATCTCAAGATGCCAAATCGCACGAGCTATGTCGCGGTTCTTCTTAAAAACGTGATTAATAATTTTGGTAAGAGAATGGGAAACTGCAGAGCTAGTAGGGGTGTCACTTGACCGACATAACTTCATAACTTTTCATTTTTAACCGAAATAAAAGTTTTTTGTTATTAAAATCAAAATGATTTCCCAATTTTGGACATTGGAAATAAAAAATGTTATAGTGTTTGTTCTGTGGTATTAATTTTCATCACATGACTCTCTCTTTTATTTGGAACCATAAAGCAGTACGAAAAACAGAAGAAAAAATGTGAAATTATATGATACAACATGCAATAGAAATTTTATTTAAAATTGCTTACATCAACAATAAAAAAACGAATTTGTTTCCTTACACATATAGGAAAATGTTCAGGGTTTGGTTTTAAAAGTGTTAACAACTCCCAACTGCTTTAGTAACAAAACGCCTACCGACAACATGCTCCTATTTTGACATGTGTAAATCGATTAATGACTAACAATCAAACTGAAGTTCATGCAGTAGTAACGTTTTGTTAATGGCTGGAGTGTAACATCTATTGTTAATAAACTCTGGCGTGGCGTGTAAACAAAATGTTTCTAATACCGCACTACTTCAAGTATTCTAAAAAATTTCGAGTTTATAATATCGCAGGCCCTCCTATTGGTTGTTACGTTCCGTAGGTTAGGGCACATTAAAAATTAACTACAATTGAAACGTAACGAAATGTATAAAGTGCAAGTTTTAATACCCACTATTTATCCAGCATAACAAGGACATCAAAACATTTTCTCATTGGTGACGAGCTTATAATTTAGATTCGTGCAGTCTACCAAACATAACAATAATATGATATCACCGTATAAAAATTGATCACTAAGATCTTAATATATACTGTGGTATGTCATCAACTTCAATGGTAAAAAGTGGTGAAAGTGGATTTAAATCTTTAATGTTTCTATAAACAATTAAAATACTTCACCGTATAGACTTGGCTGATCGGAGATTGAAAATAAAAGAAATCTTGAAAGCAATAGAGTTCTCACAAGGCTCAGTGATTTTAATTTGGAATATTTATTATAATATATTTATAAGTATGAGAAAACTTTAATCGAAACGACAACTTTTTGGGAATATTTAGCGTTGTTTAGACATTAAATGGAACTGGTTTAACGTTGTTTCATAATCATGAACATAACTTGAATTCACTACAATTTACTACAGGCTATACAGTAGTTTGGGAAAATCGGTTCCCAAACGCTACAGCGGCGTCATTTTTAATGGGTAATTCGTCCCCTTTGCGCGAAATTATCGTATACGCCAATTTTTTTGTAATTGATGCAATCTTGTTCTACATTCAAAGAGACGTCACCTGGCAAAATATTGTAGGCGAATTCCACTTCGTAGCTCCAAAAATTGATTAAATACTTTATCGTATGTTACACTCCATTTTTTCTTGTGATCTGTGTATCTACCAATGAAGAATATTTTGCATATTGTAGCTGCTACAATATTTACTACATATTTCTTTCTAAGTTAGAATTTGAAGATAAAGGGAATTGCTCGCTTTATTTTGTTTTTGCCTCTATTCTTTTTACTGTTAATTTTACAGAAAAGGCTATATTAAAGTTGAAGAGAAGCATTTAGCTCGCATTCTTTTTCGGTAATCAGTTATTGAGGTAATCAGTTATTGTAATCTACTCCAAGTAAAACATTGTCTGCAGAGAAAGTAATAAATAGTGCCTTAATAATGTTATCAGTTTATTTGCCACTGGAATTTCAAAACAAGCAAACCCTTTATAGGTGCTACACTCAATACGATAAGAACCTCAGCAACTGAATTGTGTCGAATTGGGTTTTCAGACACGTTTTCCAAAAAGATTTTAATATAGGTTTTCGTTTGCCAAAAAAGATAAGTGCACTAATTGCGAAAATATTAAACATCTTGATGAACAGGAAAAAAATCGTTTGCAGAATTCCAATGAGTATAGGATGCATATAAGAGACAAAGATGGGGCTAAGGCTAATTTTTTAAGAGACCAAATACTCCGTTCGGAAATAATATAACCCTTTTTTATTCACGCAAGTACGCCTACTACAATTTCAGCGTTTATGAAAACGGCACTAGAAGTGGCTATTGTTATTTGTGGAGTGAGCGTGATGGTAAGCGAGGCTGCGATGAAATTTCCACAGCTCTGTATAAGTGTTTTATAGTCGTAGACCAAAGAAAGGCAGTTAAAGACATAGCCCTATATTACGACAGTTGCACTGGTCAAAACCGCAACAAGGTTGTATTAGCTATGTTGACACATTTTTTAAATTTGTCAAACCTCGTTGAAAAAATTAAAATAACATATTTACTTCCCGGTCATACAATGATGCCAGTTGATTCTGTGCATAGCACAATTGAATCATTTGTACGTGAATGGCCCACAACCATTCGCAATGCACGAACTAAGCCATCGGGGTACAACTGTATTGAAATAGGCCAGAGTTTGAAAACTGGAAGTCCTTTGCAAAGTTAAACTAAACATAAATAAAGTTCGCATAGCTTTATTAGACAAAAAATCAATTGAACTCATTTACGGATATTCCGACAATTCCACTAAAAAAAACTATAAATAACTTTAATTTTATCTTTAAGTTACAAAAGTTGTACAATTCACCTTTGTGTATCTCTTTGCAAAAATTCAATGATTTTAAAAATCTATGTTTAAAAAATTGCATACCGCCAAAATACCACAATGAGTATTTAGATTTAAAATATTCTGTACGCAAAAAAGACATGTTAAATTAAGGCGACGAAAAAGATTAACTCACTTATTATTATTGTTTTTTTAGCTTTTTTTTAATGTATTCATGCTTCTTTTAAATATTGATTACATTTTTTATTACTTTGTACCATTCTAAGTTAAAAAATAATGAACATATATATACATAATACCACTAGTCAATCTTTGTTTCAATTTATTTCTAACACGGACAAATGATTTCGTAAGTGCCATTTTCTATACATGTATCTACGAAATGTTGTGAATGAAGTTATCGTAAGTGCCAAAAATACGTTTTTGTCGGAAAACTTGAACTTTTCCACCAGAATACTTTTAGATATAGTTATATTAATTAATTATCTAAGCACATGCATATTTTGATTTTGATATTGCCAGCGAAAGCAGAGAAAAGTAGAAAAATGGCTGTCCTGTAAAATTTGGTTTATGTAACATACGATAATTTCCCGCAAGGGGGTCGAATTCACATTGACTGCCTTTAACCGAGTAAAATATTCAATGGTGAAGAACAATTTGAACAACATGTAAACAGCCAAACGTTATTACGTTGAAAAATAAAGTTTGTCCCATATTCTTTTAGCATATGCGTGGATTTCAGTTAAGAATATTGTTTGCCACTCTGTAGAGGAATGCTAATCTCTTGCTGATTGTAAAAATTCTTCGACAAGCTTTAGGGATGCAGTAGGCACTTTACTATCAGTAAAAATGCGTATATCTCGAAGAGATATTATCTGACCCCGAATTCACTCAGCGGATAGTGGAGACGATGCAAAATTCAACTGTTCTCAGATCCATCAGTGAATACTTCAACGACTTTCTCTGGTAGTACCATTATCACAATAAGATCTTTCCCACATTTTCGTATGGTGTATGCAAATCAAGATAAAGATCATATTAGCAAGATCATGACATGGCAGTTCTACGAGCACCTGCTATCATAATTGACACCATCCTTATAATACGCTAAAACCAGGTTCTATGATTCGTTTCTTCTAAAATTTATTTAAAATTTGTTAAAACTTTAACTAATTTTTGTTAGAATATGTTTAAATTTCAATTTGTGCTTTCTACAAATTATTTGTAATTTCGAAATTTATTTATCTTTAATTTTTGTTAAGATTGAGATATGAAACATACAAAAGACTTTTGTCAGTCTTATTAAGAAATAGGCAGAATATAATCTTAAAGATTTCAATATTTTTGTCTGTCTGACATAAAGTAATTAAATAAAGTATTAATTATCTGCAAATGTATCCATCTACGTGCCTGTTCCTTTGTTATGCGAAATTTTCTTTATTAGTGTAGTTTGGTACTACAGATTTACAACCTCATAAAATTAATGTCTTGTCATTTATTTTATTTACTTGGAAATATTTTTATTATTTAATTTTGGCCTATACAGGAGATGAAGGAACTAAGAAGGGGCTCACACGTTGTTTAATGATTGTAATTTCAATTAACACTATTGCCTGAGATTCAGTTGAGTTCTTTTCTTTTCTAATACAACGTGTATATTTATACTTCTACGCATCTGAGGGCTTTAATGCTAATTTAGAATACAATCTCACAAACATTGCTTTCAATATATTTTATTAATTGTGGCGATTGACTTGTATGGATTCAATTGTATCAATTTTCATATGAATATAATGGGGCTTCATTTCGACTTAGGTCAACAAATTTTTATTAAAATTATTATTATTTTTATTAAACATTGTTAGAGAATTGGGAATTTCACATAAATATAGTTAGTTAGAAAAATACGAATACACGAATATAAATACAGTGAAAGCTCCCGTAGGAGGACCCCGGTCGTCACAGCAGATTGGACCGTTAACGGGAGGTATCCGTTCACGAGATAATTCACTATAAAAATGTTAGGATTTTGTGCTATTAAGTACGCTATTATGACTAATTAGTAGACAAATTTCAACAAAACTTAAGTATATGTTAACTCCCGATTGCCATACGGCCTTAAGATCTTCCTTATTTTTCAAAATGCTTGCATCCTGAGTTTTCCCAATATTAAATCTTGAAAAAAAGACATTCCCATTACCACCTATTTTTAAAATGTTGGTTTTCCCTTAATCTTTTTAAGGGCGATTATTAAATTAAACAATTTATAATTTAATATAAAATTGGGCACTTAGTAAATTTAAAACAATCGTGAGATTAAGACCAAAATTCCGAATTTAAAGGATCAGACCGATGTCGATTATGTTTTTAGTTCAACTGAATTCATTTATTTCATATTTCTTAAATCTAACTTATTCTATGTATTTAATCCTAACTGTATTATGTATTCAGCAACTCCGTTGCTTTATCTAACCTTGGACTACCTGTATTATATATTATTTGTTCATTCACCTTAACGCTACTTTATTAATTATATTATTTTACATTAGGGTAGTTCCTACTTCTAGTATTATTATTAGTATTATAAATTCATTTTTTTATTATTATATTTGGTATTACTTATATTTAAAAGTTATTTATTTATATATGGAAAGTTAGTTTAGTATATTGATGGGAGCCAACATTCCGGCCCCATTGAAGGACTTCACGTCTTCAATTATATGGTAAAGGTGCCAATTTGTGGACCGGACGTTTATATACGCCGTTTCGAGTTCTTACCTCCGCCACTCTGACCTTGCCGTCTTCGCCTTTGATTACGGCCACGACTCTCCCGGTCACCCATTGCTGTGGCGGGCGATTGTCGTCGTGGATGATTACCACTTGACCTTCTTCGAGGTTGGGCATTTCTTGATGCCACTTGGCTTTGCTCTGCAGCCCGAGGATGTAGTCCCGAGACCAGGCCTGCCAGAATGTCTGCTTGAGATTGCAGAGCAGACGCCAACGCTTGCATAACTTCGCTTCTTTGTCTTTCACGCCTTCTGCGGATTCTGGCGGCAGCGAACGCAGACCCTCGCCTATTAGTAGATGAGCTGGTGTTAAGGCTTCTCCGTCGTTGGGGTCTGGAGACAGCGGTGCAATTGGACGACTGTTGAGCACCGCCTCTACTTCTGCGAGCATTGTTGCCATCTCTTCTTGCGTGAGCGCCATGTTGCCCACGGCTCGCAGAAGTAGGAACTTCGCTTGTTTGACAGCGGCTTCCCATAGTCCTCCGAAGTGCGGCGCCCGAGGTGGTATGAAGCTGAACTTCACCCCGGACGACGCTGCGTACGACTCGACGGCCTGTCGACTCTTGTCGAACGCTTGGTGCAGCTCTTTCAGTACGCGGCTGGCTCCGACGAAGTTCGTCGCGTTGTCGCAGTATATTTCTTTGGGTAGTCCTCTCCTGGCAGCAAACCTTTTAAAAGACATAAGAAAAGCATCAGAGGAAAGATCAGAGACTAATTCTAAATGTACTGCCTTAGATGTGAAGCAAACGAAAACCGCTATGTACATTTTCAATGGTGGGCGCCCACGTATTCTCAAAGACACGTCAATAGGCCCACAGTAGTCGACTCCGACTATTAAAAATGGACGCGAAGCTCTCACTCTATTAGTGGGTAAATTTCCCATTATTTGGGACATAAGCTTCGGTTTATAGCGGAAGCAATGTACGCATTTGCTAACTATCCTCTTGCATTCTTCTTTCGCATTCATCAACCAAATATTCTCCCGCGAAAGAGCTATGAGTGCTTTCGTACCAGCATGGCAATTCTCTAAATGTAAGTTTCGCAAATAAAGCGTGACAAAGCTATTTCTTTTCGGTAACAATAGTGGAAACTTGGTATTATACCCCAAGTCTGCATTTAGCAGTCTTCCACCTACCCTTATCAATGAAAACGATTTATCTTCCTCAACAAATGTGCGCATAAATGGTGTTAACCTTTGGATATTAGAGGGCAATACAAGAGATTTCTGAAGCTTAAGTATCTCCTCAGAAAAGTTAGTTTTCTGGATCGTTTCTACAAGTCGAAAGAAGGCCCATTTCAATTCGATTGCAGTAGGTTGACAATTTTTCACGACTTTGCGTTTCTTAAGGATGTCAACAAATCTGACCACAAACGCAGTGACTCGTAATAATTTTCCATACGAGGAATACTTTTCTATGAGATCCAACAAGCAATTTTGTGAATCCTCTACTGCAAGAAATACATTTGTTTTCCTTTTTTCCAATAGTATTTGGTTCTCTGTTAACTCGAAATGTTTATTAACAGGCCAGGAAGAACTGTCATCTAATAAGAATGACGGTCCCTCAAACCAGATCGATTGCTTCAATTCCTGGACGTCGCATCCCCGAGAAACAATATCAGCTGGATTATGGTCAGTTGGCACATGTCGCCATGAAATTTTTTCTGACCACTCCTGAATCTCAGCTACTCTATTCGATACAAAAGTAACAAGGGAGGATGGATGGGTCTTTACCCAATGTAGAGTTATTTCCGAATCTGTCCAGAAATAAACTTGATCGATCTTAAATTTGAACATGAGCTTAATTCGAGCCCACAACTTAGCCAATAGGTGTGCAGCACACAGCTCAAGTCTCGGAAGAGATTTAGTCTTGAGTGGAGCAACTTTAGATTTTCCAGTGAGTAATCTGACAGTAACTTTGCCAGATTCGAAACTTCTTACGTAAATGCAACACCCATATGCTCGCATTGAGGCATCGGCAAATCCATGTATTTGAATGTTTGCTGTGGAAGTTGTTTGGACGAATCTTGGGATTGTTATTGAATCGATCTCCATTAAATTAGATTTGAGATTTTCCCATGAAGTATCAAGTCTCCTGGGAATCGATTCATCCCAGTCAAGTTTTTGAATCCAAAGTTCTTGTAGTAAGATCTTGGATTTTATACCAATAGGGCACAATAGTCCGAGAGGATCAAATAACCGAGAAGAAACTGACAATATGTTCCTTTTCGTAGCTTTCAAATCTTTGAAAGAATTCTCTAAATGAAACTTTAATGAATCATTCTTCGGACTCCAATGTAAGCCCAAAGCCTTAGCAGAATCGGAATCGCTGTGCAATAGCTTTTCACTTTGCAGAGTACTAATAAATTTAGGATGATTTGAAAACCATTTCGCCAGATTGAAACCAGCTGAACTTAGGATCTCGGTGACTTGATTACGAATTGTAATCAGATCCTCGTAACTTTCACCACCGGTTAACAAATCATCAACGTAAAAATCACTGCGAACAACTTTCGAACCAATAGGCAAAGTCTCTTTGTACAAGTCGCTTAACTCAATCAAACATCTTATAGCTAGAAATGGGGCAGAGGCTGTGCCATAAGTCACAGTGTTTAATCGAAACACCTGTAAGCTATCAGATGGATTCTGTCTCCAAAGGATTAATTGAAAATTCCTATCATTATCGTCGATCAAGACTTGACGATACATTTTCTCGATATCTGCAGTGATTACGTACCGATGAAGCCGAAAACGGATGAGTGTAGAATACAATTCTTCTTGAATGGTGGGACCAACCATTAACAAATCGTTCAGTGATACATGAGAAGAAGTTCTACACGAAGCATCGAAAACTACTCGAAGTTTAGTAGTTGTACTTTGAGGCCGCAGAACACATTGGTGGGGTATGAAATAGTGAGGAGAAACAGGCATATTATCCAAAAGTGACATATGTCCCAAATTGAAATACTCTTTCATAAAGTCATGATACATATGCCTCATAGTGTCGTCTTTAGACAGTCTTCGTTCCAACGAAAGGAATCGTCTTTTCGCGACTTCTAACGAAGAACCTAACACTTTTGCATCAGACTTGAAAGGCAGTGAGACTAGAAATCGTCCTGACGCTAAACGTCGTATTGAATTTCTAAATTTATCCTCACATTGTTGCTGCTCCTCTGAATAAATTTTCCTTGATTCATTTGGAAGTTCCTCCAGTTCCCAGAACTTCCTAACTATTGAATCAATATTGCTCTCGTTTTCTATCGAAGTACTCAAATGACAGACGCTAGAATTAATGGAGCCCTTTGATTGATTGCATTTGCCAGTGACAATCCAACCAAGTGAAGTTTTCTGAAGGATTGGAAGGCTCGGGCCAGATTTTATCTGACCAACACACATTAACTCGAAGAAGATTTCTGCTCCGATAAGCAAGTCAATTTTGCGTGGTTTATGGAAGCACGGATCAGCTAACTTTATATTGTTAGGAATATGTAAGCCGGTTGTATTTATAACACTATCAGGTTGGAAATTAGTTATTGAACTCAGTACCCAAAATTTCGCATTAAATTGAGTAGAGTTAATTCTCGACGTGACAGTTAAATTAACGCAAGATTTCGAAAGTGAATTTGCTTGACCAATGCCAGTTAAATTCAGTCTGCCTCCTTCTCTTTTTAAACGAAGTAGCTGCGCAAGTTCCTCAGTTATTAGATTTGGTTGAGATCCGGAATCCAAAAGTGCTCTCGCTGGTATCAATTTACCAGAGCTACTTCGTACACTGACTACTGCTGTCGCGAGAATAACTCTATCATCGGACGAAGAATAGTTCACCGATCCATGTGAAGTTGATGATTGTTCAGTAGATGTAGATGTTATTTGAACTTGCACTTGTAATGTACCTATGTAGCAATGAATTGTGTGAGCTACCACAAATTCTACATTTGGATGAGGTACACTTCGCTACTGTATGTCCCCTTTTCAGACAATTTATACACGCTGGCACTGATTTAATAAAGTCAAATCTTCGACTTATTGGCTCAGCAGTGAATGAAGGGCAATTATTAATATTATGCTGAACAGATTTACAAAATAAACATTTGTCAGCAGACAACTTAGATTTCGATACATTTAGTGAGGCTCTATTATTTCTCCTCGGAAAATGTTCAGTTCTTTGATTGTCAAACCTCGGCCTTGAACTTGAAGACTCATCAGCTGCAATATGCTGATATCGTTTGTTCAAGGCGGATTCACAGTCTGACCAAAGGGGAAGTTTATCAAAGTCAAGCTGTTCTTCCCATTTCGATTTGGTGACTGGGTCCACTTTTGACATCACTAAATGTATAAGGATGGCATTTGTAATCTTTTTATCGTCACCAATTGACAATAAAGAATCGTATATCGCGGATACTGTGTCTATCATGCTTCGCAAAGCACTAGCCGAAGGTTTTGCAATTTGTGGCAAATCGAATAGTTTTCTTATGTTGTCAAAAAATATAAGACATTCGTTGTCATAAACCTTCTTCAGACTGGCTATTGCTTTGGGGTAATTTTCTTCCGTAATCTGAAAAGCTTTTACCGTACCCAAAGCTTCGTCGGACAAGCATGATATCAAATGATTAAATTTCTCAATGTCTGTCAACGTCGGATCATTGTCGACCAAATTCTCAAACAAACTCATAAAATTTTTATAATTGGAATATTTTCCGCTAAATTTGGGAAGTTTCATGTTTGGGAGCCTCGACTGATGTGGTTGTCCGAAAAAGGACACTTCTGGCACATTTGATTGCCTATTCTTAGACAGGAGGCTCAAAAATAATGATTTAGTGGTCACACAAATGTCCTCAAGCTGAGCTCTGTCATCGTTTTCGGGATCCATATTATCCACATCGGACTGGAGCTTCATAGCTTGGTCAATATAACCTTTCAATATGTCCAATCGACATTCCAACTCGATTGGATTAAAGGAAATCGTCTTTTCCACAATGGATTGACGAATTCGAACTATGTTCTCAACAATTTTCGATTTCTTCGAAATCAACTTCTCCAAACTTTCCGATTTGGAGGGAGAATCTTGTCTCTTCCTACTAGTCATTTTCAATTAACTTATGAAATCAAAGCAAATCGTAAGAAACCAAATTAATTTATTGGTTAAGTGAAATTCCCAAAGGACGAATGATTTGCTTTGGACTAGAAGAGTTAACGAACTTATCAAACTCTCGTCGGTTACAAAAATATTCGGGTCTGTGTTCTATTCTGGTTTCGTTATTCGCGGTTTCCCTAGATGCTGTTTCCACAGTCAAATAACCAAATAGCAATATATGTATATTTTCCTCACAGCCTTTGATAAATGTAAAATTTATCAAGTCAAATGATGAATTTGTTCTTTCCTTTATAAAACAACAATCAAACAATTAACTAAAATTGTATCGAATTGTTGTCTGGAAATTAAATTCCATATACAGTATGAATAGTCCCACTGTAAGCAGCTGTGCAATATATAATTTATAAGCCGCTGTGAAATGTATATACTGTGAATGGTAAGGGAACGACGGAATGGAACACTGATCATATGCAATCTATATTCAGCGAACCAAAAAAACAAGAACAAGCGAAAAAACAATTTGGTAAAAATAAAAAATTGTAAAAATAATTCGCGAATATTTCCGTAAAAAAATTTCATAAAAATATAAATTATTTCAAATAAATATAATGACGGTAAAAAGTTCTGGTGCATATACACAAATAATAATTAAAGTATTTACTTTCGCGTTGAATATAAATTACTATACGCAATTGTGTGTATGACAAAACACGCACGGTTTTCACAAAATAAGGGCGGTATAAATCAAAAAATTCAATTTTATATTTAAATAAATGAATAATTTAAAAAATTGCAAGTATAAAATATATTATTTGTGTCCAACCTTCAGTCGTTAAGCAGTTTTTGAATAAATTACAAAAACCTCTTAAATTTGATTAGCTTACAAATTTAAGGAAACACAAATATATTTTACACTTGTTACCTCGGATTCTGAGTTATTCTCAGAAGCACGTTCCTTTTTGCAGATAATACAGCGGCAACGGGGCATCTGGGCAAAAAATTGGCAATCTTCCTTCACAATAGTGGGTTGAGGGTTGATTTGATGACCTGACGTCCTCTTGGTATGATGTGATGTATGTTGTGTTGGTGAGATGGTATGGAACGTTGATACGATGGTGTGATGTGAATTGTATTTGTTTTGGTGTCACTACACTTCACTGGTTACACTATTTATGTTAGTTTTATTTATATGTAGAATATAATTTTTCACTTTTTAGTATATATTCTTTTGTAATATTTCAAATTGTACAATATTTTGTTTTTAATTTATATTTTTTGGTCGTACACTTGTTATTTGTATATATTTTTTATCACTTTTAATTTTTTTATGTGTTTTAGTTTGAGTTTTGACTCTTTTAATTTTTGTATTTGTATTCTTATTATTTTTTTTGTATAGGTATTTTACACCAATAACCAATATATTATTTTTTTTTTTTTTTGGTTTTATATTTTTGTTTTAATGTATGTTTGGTATGTGTTTCAATTATTTTAAATTTTGTTTATAAAATTAAATTTACATTCGCGCATAGACAAATTTAAGGAACTTATAAATTTACCGCGAGAATTTTGGTCTTTTATCGAAACTTTACACGAGATTAGCGTTATTAAGTGAAATTAATTTGAAATAAATTATCAAATAAAATTTATATATATATATTAATAATCACTTATTAAATCACGAATTTTAAATTAATTATCAAATTTTTTCTTTTAAATTCACTTATGTCCCTGCTCGGGCGCCAAAATGTTTTTCCCTTAATCTTTTTAAGGGCGATTATTAAATTAAACAATTTATAATTTAATATAAAATTGGGCACTTAGTAAATTTAAAACAATCGTGAGATTAAGACCAAAATTCCGAATTTAAAGGATCAGACCGATGTCGATTATGTTTTTAGTTCAACTGAATTCATTTATTTCATATTTCTTAAATCTAACTTATTCTATGTATTTAATCCTAACTGTATTATGTATTCAGCAACTCCGTTGCTTTATCTAACCTTGGACTACCTGTATTATATATTATTTGTTCATTCACCTTAACGCTACTTTATTAATTATATTATTTTACATTAGGGTAGTTCCTACTTCTAGTATTATTATTAGTATTATAAATTCATTTTTTTATTATTATATTTGGTATTACTTATATTTAAAAGTTATTTATTTATATATGGAAAGTTAGTTTAGTATATTGATGGGAGCCAACAAATGTTTTGTACCTTTTTGCAATTTCACACACTGAAAGTTTTTCTTGTTCTTGCACATTTATTATTTTAATTTTTTCTATTAAGTAAGAGAATTTCGTCTAGCCATCTATATATATAAATGAATGTCTGTTTGTTTGTATGTTTGTATGTTTGTATGTTTGAACTTTATAGACGACTAAACGGCTGAACCGATTTTCTTGCAATTTTCACAGTGTCTTTCTGTATGTCTGGAAGGGTTATAGGCATACCTGTTAAGTAATGATTAGTAATCGTAATGATTAGTAATTTGATTAATTTTTTTTTGAATGGTGAAATAATAATTATAATTATGATTATTTTTGGTTAAAATAGTTAATAATTGATTACGATTACAAAATAATCAAAAAACAATAAGGATTACTGGCGATTAGCCTAATAATCAAAAAGAATCAAAAGTAATCCAAAAGTAATCAATTTATTTTCAATAATTACTTTGAATTCTTTTTGAATATTTGAAAAGAATCAAAAAGAATTATTGAAAACAATTTGAATATTATTGGATTACTTTTGAATATTTGAAAATAATCAAAAAGAATTATTTAAAACAATTTGATTATTTTTTAGACTACTTTTGATTCTTTTTGATTACTAGACTAATCGCCAGTAATTCTGATTATTTTTTGATTCTTGGGTAATCGTAATCAATTAGTAATTCGAAAAAATTGTTCATATAATTTTATAATCATTACGATTCTTTTTAAAAAGTAATGTAATTGATTACTAATCGTAATCGAAATTTGACAGGTATGGTTATAGGCTACTTTTTATTTTAAAACTTCAAGTAGGCGACGTGCCACGCCTACATACCCAATAAGTATTTAATATCGTGTAGTGTATGAACAACTTTGACATCTATATGAACAAAATGGCCAGACTTGCTGTAATGGGCGTGTCACCTTCTACAAAAATATTAAATTACTATATCTAAGAAAATATAGCAGTTAGAGTCCTAAAATTTTTTCGAATCCACTTTAGTATCAATATGAATATTTTAGACAAAAATTGGCTGACTTCCCATATAAATTAAATTAAAAACTTCTTATATCTGAGAAATCGTCTTGTATATAAAATCATCAAATTGTACACGGGCAACACTGAAATCCATATGAATAATTTGTGAAAAAATTGCCGGACTAGCAATAAGAGCGAGACCCTCCCATATAGTAAATATTATACAAAAGATCGTGTACATGGAAAACTATTAAGGCTAGAATCTAGCATGAACCACTTTGAAACACATATGAACATTTCGGGTTAGGGAAATAAATGGACTCTATTTTTATATGAATTCTTAGACAGAAAGTGAATACTAAACATCATATATCTGATAAATTATTGCAGCTAAAGTTCATTCCAATACCTGTTTTTTATATGTTTGTAAAAATGCGCATAGAGGGACATGTGTAACTTAGGTACCATTATCAGTAGCCACAGACCATTGATGACACTATACTGCCTTAATTTAATAACTATCTACAGCATACATAATTTTTTAAAAAACCAATTGTTACCTGTGGTTATATAATACAGACCAAACCTTTATGGTCAGGTCATTTATGGTCTAATTTACAATCACAAAGGGCTGACGAAACTCCCGAAGAACGTGATGTTCGTCTGAGTATTGAAAGGTCTAGAGCCTCCACATCTAGAGCTGCTGAAGCTCCAGTTCAACGTGATGAAGGTTTAGAAAGGGAAAGAATACGATCCCGAAAAGCAGTAGCTGCAGAAACACCAGATCAACGAGATGTACGTGTAGAAAGAGAGAGACTATGAGCATCAACATCTAGAGCTGCTGACACACCTGATCAACGTGATGCACGTCTTAGAAGAAAACGATCCCAATCATCAAGATCGAGAACTGATGAGAAGCCGGATCAACGCGATGTACAGCTAGAAGAAGAGAGACTACGAGCATCAACATCTACAGCTGCCTAAAGCTGCCTAGCTATTCTATTCGATATGAAATATAAATATTTAAAATAGATTGATATACGTTTTTTCTTATTTATATTTTTTTTATTATTTTTAGTCAATAACCTCAACATAATAAAATAAGAAGTCTGGATTTTAAAATATTTATTTTGTTACTGTTATTACAATGTTTCATAATAATTATTTCTTATTCTCTGATATTATATTTTGAATAATTATATTTCATATCGATAGGAGTAGCGAAGCACACCGGGTTTTAGTTAGTATTGAATAAAATCAAGTCTTTTGATTTTTATTGTGCAAACTAGAGTTGTGTAGTTCACGAACGAACTAGTTCAATTGAACTATTCACACAATTGAACTAAAAGAGCCGGTCATTATAATGAGTTCTTTTAGATCCGTAGTTCTTTTCGTTCTCGTTTCTTATTCGTTCATTTCATTCTTATTCGTTCTATTATTTCGTTTAGCGTTCTTATATGTGACATTCCTATTGGAATGGTGGTCTAGAAGAGAAATACGAACAGAAATTCTCATTAAAAATTTAAAAATAAATCACATGCTTTTACAGTGCTTCAAGCACATAAATGAATTAATAAGAATGAAAAAACGTTAAATACCACAATTTATTTAAAATGAAAAATCATATTACAAATACGATAAATTTACATGGTATTGTTTACATAGTTTAAATATAAATGAACAAACGTTGCCATAAAGAAGTTACACAAATTGAGGAAGAGAACGGAGTTGTTTAAAAGAACTGAACTATTGAACTAAAAGAACGAACTAGTTCATTACAGAGAGCTGAACTAGAAAGAGCGAACACTCAAAAGAGCTAAAGAACCCAACTCTAGTAATGTGTTCACAATAGGGTTGCCAGATTCCGATTCGCAAAAAGCTGGACATTGGGTTTGAAAAAGCTGGACAAAACAAAAAAAGCTGGACATAAAAAATACTGAAAAAATTTTAATTTTGGTTTTGTGTAAATAATTTTCATTAAAATATCCATTGTTATCAACATATATACATATGTATTATTATTTAAAAATATTGCAATTAAATAAATTCATTGCATTCTTTAAAATTTATTTAACTAAACTTAAATTTTTTCGGTTCAGTCCGTCACATACATATTTGCATATGCATATATATTTATGTAAGAGTTAAAATTAAATACTAAAAACAAAACAATAAAAATTAACAATTCAGTCTAGTTTGATTTTGCTTATAATAGTTTGTACTTTGTTAAAAAAAAATTTGTAATAAGCTAATGATTTGACTAAGATAACATAAAAATTATTGCCCAAGTTATTGCAGTGTACTAAAAAATTTCTATTTAACTGGACAAATTAAATTTTAGCTGGAAACTGGACAAGCATCAAAAAAAGCTGGACAATCCAGCCAAGTCCAGCCAGGCTGGCAACCCTAGTTCACAACGTTGTGTACAAAAATTATTTCTCACTAAAATGTATCAAAATTTATCAAAATTTTATGTTGTGTGTGTACATAATAAGTGCTTTTTAATTCAAAAATTTTGTAATAAAATATTTAAATAAATACAAAAATTTATGGAAAATTTTTACAAACATATCGACAAAAAAAAAAGTTATCAGAACGACAATTTATTATTGAATGCATCAAACTGTGTGAAACGTTACCGGCTATGTGTCTCTTAAGCCGAAAGTCCATACCATGCGTTTTGCATAACATGCGTATACCGAAAAAGTAGAATCAGTGTATTTGATTGTGACAAGTTACAGAAGAAAAAGCATAATATGCATAGACGCATACAAAGTAGGATTACTTTCTACTTTTCTATGCGAATAATGCAGTGTTGGAAAATGTCAGCAGTTTTTTAAACTTGGCATGCCAAATTATATACTATTGTGAATGGTTTCTACAAATATGTTTAAATAGTGCATTACTATTTTCGCATTTTTCTTTATTTGTATTATAAAATATTAATAAACACATATTTCATAATAAAGTTTATTACTAATTTAAGAGGAAAATACATTAAAATACATTTTTTAACAAATTTCTTTCATGAACACATATTTTGTGTATGTATGTGATGATTGTTTATACATATGTATGTATACGATTGTTTTTATGTACTGAGTGTCATCCATTTTGAATTTATTAATTTGTAAACAAGAAAAATGGAGGATAAATTTACTGAAAACACTCGTTTTGTGTTCTTTTGAGGATTTTCGTAGGCCTTAACAGCGCAATACAATGTAATTTTTGTGTAAAACTATTAATAATAAAAACAACTAATAACATTTTTAATTTTTCCTTCCAAGAAATTAAAAAATTTTGGCAACTTTCAGCAGGAAAAATTTTTTATGAGCAGTACGTCTTATTTTGATCTTATTATATTTAGCTTCTTAACTAATTCTTGCTCAAGAAACTATACTCATTGAGACCGAAATTCACCAACATTTCGATTAATATTTAAATATTTAAGAATCTTTAAACTTTTCATTGACGAAATTAAAAAATATTCCAAATTTTCCCCTTTTTAACACAAAATAAATGTTTGTTTACATTTAATTTTTTTACTTTATCTGCCAGTTTTCACTCTGTATATCTGTTGCTTCTCACACATTTGATTCGCAAAACATTAAAATATTTTTTTCTCCCTCTAAATTGACCTGTCCTTTTATGTTATGAGCGTTTTTCAAATGTAAACTCATAAATTTAAATAAACTCATAAATTTGAAATTAATGGCTTAAAGCCGAAAGTCCATACCATCCTTTTCATGCGCCTTGCGAATCTTGCTTTCTATGCCGATTTTATTGCAAGTTACACACAATGCGTTTATGCGACTGGTTTTTTGTTTTGATCAGCTGTTGTGGTAAACAACAAACAAGTGAACAAGAACATTTTTGGAAAAAATAGAAAATCAAATTGTAATTTTTAAAGAATTTATGGCATTAATTACAAATTTATGAGTTTACATATGTGATATTTTGACATTTGAAAAACGCTCATAACAGGCCAATTTAGAGGGAGAAAAAAATGTTATAAGTTTTGCGAGGCAAATGTGGTACAAGCAACAGAGTGAAAACTGGCAGATAAAGCAAAAAAATTAAATGTAAACAAACATTTATTTTGTGTTAAAAAGGGGAAAATTTGGAATATTTTTAATTTCTTCAATGAAAAGTTTAAAGATTCTTAAATATTTAAGTATTAATCGAAATGTGGGTGAATTTCGGTCACAATGAGTATAGTTTCTTCAGCAAGAGGTAATTAAGAAGCTAAATATTATAAGATAAAAATAAGTCGTACTGCTCATAAAAAATTTTTCCTGCTGAAAGTTGCCAAAATTTTTTAATTTCTTGGAAGGAAAAATTAAAAATTGTTATTAGTTATTATTTGTTATTAATTGTTTTTATTATTAATGGTTTTACACAAAAATTACATTGTATTGTGCTGTTAAGGCCTACGAAAATCCTCAAAAGAACACAAGACGAGTGTTTTCAGTTAATTTATCCTCCATTTTTCTTGTTTACAAATTAATAAATTCAAAATAGATCACACTCAGTACATAAAAACAATCATATATACATACATATGTATAAACAATCATCATATACATATTTTGTTCATGAAAGAAATTTGTTAAAAAATGTATTTTAATGTATTTTCCTCTTAAATTAGTAATAAACTTTATTATGAAATATGTTTTTATAATTATTTTTATAACGCAAATGAAGAAAAAGGCGAAAATAATAATGCACTATTTAAACATATTTATAGAAACCATTCACAATAGTATATAATTTGGCATGCCAAGTTTAAAAAACTGCTGACATTTTCCAACACTGCATTAGTCGAATAGAAAAGTAGAAAGTAATCCTACTTTCTATGCGTCTATGCAATCTATGCTTTTTCTTCTGTAACTTGTCACAATCAAATACACTGATTCTACTTTTTCGGTATACGCACGTAATGCAAAACGCATGGTATGGACTTTCGGCTTTACGGAAATATTTCGTCATTTATTTCCGTTTTTATTTTCATGCGTTTTTTTAAATTTATTTGCTAAATGCTAGACAAGCAATGGTTACCATTTCATAGCACAATTATGCAAAGATAATTCACACATATTGCTTATGCTCTTTTATTTAGTATAACTTTATGTATGTTGATGAAATGAAAATCAAAATAATCTATATTACTAACACTTTTCAATGACTACAACCTCTCAACTTATTTTCTCTCTCTTACTCACTAATACACATACAAAAAATTTCTGGTAACACCTGCTAGACAAGTCTCTTCGTTATCACTCGTATCACTAGACATTGCCTTTTAATTTATGAATTCTCTAAATAGTTTAATTTGTTTAGGTGTTTTGTATCAACGAAATTAATATTGAAATGTTTGTGTATATGTTGGTTTTGTTTACTTTTTAATGCTATATAATGAAACATAAATGAACACTTGCCCGAATTTCTTCCACAAAATTAAGAAAATTATTTCTTTTTTTGTTTTTTATAAATTTTTTATTTTTATTGATTTTAGTAATTTTAAGTTTAAACATAAATATTAATTTATTTTAAATAATTTGAAATAACTGTTTCTTTTTTTCTATAAAGTTCAAATTAAGTTGGTCGGCGCAGAAGGAAGTTTGCACATTGATATTCACTTTCCAATTAATAATTTCTCTTTCAAGATCTTGTTCTTTATTCTTCAATTCTTAAGTACAAAACTTTTATAACGATTACATCACGCGATTTTTTTTCTTATTCTTTCTTATTCTTGCTATAATTTTATTTTGTAAATTTTTAGAGATGTTTTGTTTGCTGTTGAAGTTTTGTAATTATTAACCCTTTATGGGAGACACGAAATTGAAAATTCTTAATATTCAGCCCCCTCTGCAAGCAGAGCTTCCGATGGTATTATCTGGCTCAATTGGAAGCTTGCATACTTTTGTTATTGCTCTTTTGTGGATGCCATCTGACGTTTTGACTGTAACCACCCCTACTTTTCCATCGTCACCTTGAATTATTTGTAAAATGGTGCACAATTTTCGTCTTTTAGTAGTACCAATTGCACTTTAATCGTAGTTGTAGTTGTTTAATGTATTCATTGTGCCAGCGACACCAAAATTGTTGTTGAATGGATTGTATGCAATGATATCTTTTTAATATATTTAGATTTGTATTCTACAGTGTTGGTTATGCAATTGTTGTGAGATTTCGACCAATTAAAAAATATCCAGTTGTTAAAGCGGGGAAATCGTTTGGATCATTGGACAGAGGTATAATTGAGCGACTGTTTATGACAGCTTCAGCCTGACAACAAATGGTGTGTAATTTATAATGTGTCAAAACGTGATTATCAATACAACGTCGAATGTAATTTTTTCCGTGCTTGACCGCAATCCCATAATCCCCCAAAGTGTGGTGATCGGGGTGGTATAAATTTCCAAGTTGTGCCTTCATTACGACATGAAGTTTCAAATTCGGTAATATGTTGTTGGCATGAAAGTGTGCTAACATTTGTTGTAGTTCTCGGTTAACGCCAATGAAATTTGGTCCGGCATTTACCGTGACGAGCGATGATATGAATGCTGTGGTTGTTAAATCTGGTACCAATTCTATGTGTACCGCCTGGGTGACGAAACAAATGAAAATTGCTAAGTAGACCTTAATTGGTGGGTTACCTCGTATTTGTTGTGTTACTAAAAATGGTTCACAGTAGTCGACGCCTGATACTTCAAATGCATACGATTTTACGACTCGATCAGTCGGTAGGTTACCTATAAGTTGTTCTGATATCTGAGGCCGAAAACGATAACACAATATGCAGTCGTGAATTACTCTTTTTGCAACATTTTTTCCATTGATAATTCAAAACTTTTCATGTAATATGTTGAGTAAAGTCTGCTTACCAGCATGAAGGTTATGAATGGATGTGTAGGTGGTAAAAGTACTGAATGCTTTGCATTAAATGATAGGGTTGACTTTCCAATTCTTCCTCCTACACGAATCACCCCATTGTGCATAAAGGGTGTAAGTTACTTAATTTTTGATGATTTATCGATGCGATTATGTTGTTGTAATGATTTTATTTCAGCAGAAAAATGAATTTGTTGTTTTATACGACACAGGAAAAGCAGAGCATCTTCCATTTCTTCAGATGTTATTGGCTGTTTGGACGAATTCTTGATAATAAAGCGACAAATGTAGACCACAATGCCTAGGAATTTATTGTAATTGTTTATGTATTTGTGATTATTGAACGATTCTAATGATTGTGTGCACACTAAAGCGATTCTTCGACGACGTTGTTCTGGGATGTTGTTTATACAAGCAGAAGGTGCGACCGGCCATAAATTTAAGTCTTGTTGGATGAATTCTGGACCACAAAACCATAACTGATTATCGATTAATTCCTTGACACTTGCTCCTCGCGAAACTATATCCGCTGGATTTTTTGATGATGGAACGTGATGCCATGTGAATGTTTTGGTCAAATTTTGTATTTTTGTTACGCGATGAGCAACAAATGGTGACCAACGATATGGTTCACCTTTTATCCATGTTAATGCAATGGTCGAGTCAGCCCAACAATGAATGTTTTTAGGCTGCAACGAGAAGATCTTTAAGACATAATGCAGCAATTCTGCTAGTAAAAGTGTTGCAAAGAGCTCTAATCTTGGCAAACTTATCTCTTTTGTTGGTGCTACCCTGGATTTAGCACATAATAACGACGACGAAATTTCACCATTTGCATTGGTCACAGCGTAAATGCACGCTCCGTATGCTCGAGTGCTGGCATCTGAAAATGCATGAATTTCTGTTGCATTGATGATAGGTACATACCGAGAAATGCGGATGTCATTTAGCGAAGCCAACTCGTTCTGGAAAGAAACCCATCTGGTATAAATTTCTTGAGGTACACTTTCGTCCCAATTTAGCTTAAGTTTCCACAAGTCTTGCATTAAAATTTTGCATGTTACTATTATTGGATTCAATAAACCTAAGGGATCGAAAACACTTGCCAACTGTGATAATATCATTCGTTTTGATATTTTCAACTGTTCGTCTTGCATATTGTAGTTGAACAAAAAAAGTCTTCCTTTGGAGACCATTTCAAACCAAGTGCTTTTATGTATTCGGTTTTTCCAAAAATGACAATTTCTTCTTTGTCGCATTCAGCAACATCTTCAAGAACTTTGTTTTTGTTTGATGCAAATTTACGAAGGGGAAAACCACCCTTTTCCAACAATTCGATCACCTCCTTTTTAATTTCAACAACATCTTCAATTGTTGAACCACCAGTAAATAAGTTGTCTACATAAAAATCTCTAAGTGTGACAGTAGAACCAATAGGGAAGTTGACAGCTTCTTCAATAGCCAATTGTCGCAGACATTTTACAGCCAAATACGGTGCGCTACTGGTTCCATATGTGACGGTTCTCAGTTCGTACAAATCAATTTCACTCTCATCTGAATTGCGCCATAATATGGTTTGACACCTGATATCTTGTTTGTCGATAAGAACTTGCCTATACATTTTGGCTATGTCTGCCATTAAAACGATTTTGTGTGCTCGAACTCTAATCAAAATAGTGGCTAAGTCGTCTTGCAATGTAGGGCCAACTCGCAGTATGTCATTAAGAGAAAGTCCGCTTGAAGTTCGACATGATGCGTCGAACACTACCCGTAATTTGGTGGTAGAGCTATCGAGTTTTGTGACACAATGATGGGGGATGAAATTGCGCGATTCTAACGAGTTTTCAATACGAGCCATATGATTTAGTTGTTGATATTCCTCCATAAACTTTGAATATTGGCTGTGAAGATCTACATCTTGTTTTAATTTTTTCTCAAGACCAAGAAACCGATTTCGTGAGATATTATACGAGTCGCCAAGACAGTTTGGATCCTTTCTAAATGGCAATTTAACGATGAATTTGTTGGTGATTGGACATCGATTTGTTGTTTTGCCAAAAAATCGTTCACATTCTTCCTCTTCGCTCGTAAATTGTGTATGTGGTGGTGCATAAATATGTTCTGAAACAAATTGGGGTTGTTAATTTGTTTATAAATCTCCCTTGAATCTCTTAAAAAAGAGATCTTTAGGAGATGTGGATTGTAATTACTCGTAAGTAATTACAATCGTTGGGATGCGTATTGTGGGAGAGAGAAAGAAAGAAATACAATTATTTCAATTTCTTTTTGGAGAATTGAGAGAGAAAGAGATTCTTACCTTTTTTCCAGCTTCCAATTAAACTCTTTTTTCCAGCTTCCAATTAAACTCTGTATTTTTTCCAGTTGTGAATTTATTAGGGATATTCACTTTATCACAATATATTTTAGTAAAAATTAAATTTAATTAATTTAAACAGAGATTATTCAGGTAAGCACAATTTAATGTATATAATTCAGATAAGTATAATTCAATGTAGGTAATGCAGGTAAATATAATTTAATATAGGTAATTCAGGTAAGTATATTTTTTAGTAAATATAATTTAGGTATAAATAACGAGTTGAATTGGAAAGTATGGGTAGTAATTAATTTTAGATTTTTTTTCTCAATTACATTAAATGTATAAATTTATAAAATAGTATTTATATAAACCAATATGATTTTGTTAATTTTATATAAATTTTCAGCACTATTCACAAATTTGATTGTTATATCAATTTTAAGCAAATTCACAAATTACTTTTTTCTTTTTAATTAACACACTTGATTTTTCTTTGATAGAGTTATTTAAAAAAATAAAGATTCGATGACAATATAAAAGTATAACTGAAGAGTTGTTGATGATATAAGCGCAAGATGATAAGTGATTTCATTTTTCTAATTTTATTTCCCACCAAACTTCATAGACAATTTGCTTACTGTAAATAGTGGAGCATTCCTTTTGTATAATGGAATTGCGGAGACATTCCTTTAGATGGATGGAAAGTGTTTTGTTGTCACTTATTATTATTGTTATCGTTATAATTTGGTTGTGTTCAAACCTAGTTTGAAAATATCGCCGGCCCTGGGGTTAAACTTAAGATGGCCTCTCGCCCGGAGGTGTAGTACAAAGGACTTGTGCCAAGGACCTTATAGCTTGTGCAATTATTTTGGCATCTGGAGTTGTGGACAAAGTCGATGATGATGCTTCTTCCGTTGATGTCTTTCGTTGAACGACCTTCTTTCTTTTCATCTTTTGAAACGTCTTTCGTTGAACTGCTGCATTTTTGGACCTTTCAGGGGTAGGGTGAAGCATTGTGTGGTGGAATTTGTCACATTTCTTACACATGTCCAGTGACGTGCAGGACCGTAGGTCATGGCTCCTAGCTAGGCAGTTTTCACAATACCGATGCCTATCGACGAGTTCCTGCCTTTCAATGATAGACATTCTCAGGAATTGGCGGCAAAACCTCAACGCGTGGAATTTCCGGCAAATTTTACATTCGTAAATTTCAGGATCTGGTCGAGATCTTGGGTGACGACCCTTGCCCGCGTGACGTCTATTGGAATTGGGTTTGTAGTTCCGGCGTATTATTGTAAATCTACGGTTGTGTCTAAGGGAGAAATTTTACAGATTAGAGAAGGTTAAGAGATTAAGTAATGAGAATTGAGTCGAATTAGGAAATGTTAGTAGCGGGAGAAAAAAGACGAGTTATGTTGAGAATTTGAAGGTGGTTTAGAATATAATTTTAAATAGAATTCTAATCGTTTAGAAATGGAAGGCGACATAGCTTAACTATAGGTCGAGTGATAGTTCCCGAAGATGTGCGAATGTCCGCTGTACGCACATTCTTATCCGGTCCGGGGTATGTATTTTCAACCCTTCCCAGTCGCCATTCGTAGGGCGGTTGTAAATCGTCCATTACTACGACGAGATCTCCGACATGCATATTAGGTACTGAAAATCTCCATTTGTAGCGCCTCTGCAGTGCCTTCAAATAATCCTGCTTCCACCGAATTGCGAATTGGTGGTGAAGTGCTTTGAGCTTTTCCCATCTGTTAATCAAAGACATTTCCTGCCAATTCTGTTCTGGGAAAGCTAACAGAGGTGCTCCTCTTAAGAAGTGACCGGGAGTTAATGCTGTCAAATCTGATGGGTCTTCGGATAGTGCAGATAATGGACGAGAATTCAAATTTCCCTCTATGCGAGCTAAAATAGTTGAAAATTCCTCAAAGGTAAACTTTTGAGCACCAGCAATTCGCTTCAAATGAAATAAGCTGATTTGGAGGCATCAGAAAATCCATGAATCTGAATTATATCCTCAGGCATATATTTGATCCAACGAGGAATTGAGATTTCCTCTATATGAGAGAGATCCTGAACGAGATTGTTCCATATTTGAAGGGAACCCGGTGAAATGTCTTCGTCCCATTCTAATCCCTCTAACCACAACTGTTGCATGAGTATTTTTGCCCTTATTATTAAAGGCGCGAGCCAACCAGCTGGATCGAAAAGTTTTGCCACAGCCGAGAGAATTTGCCTTTTAGTTATTTTCGATGACTGTGCTATTGGCGCGAAAGTGTAGGAGAATGTGTCCGTGAGCGCATTCAATTTTATACCAAGAGTCTTGGTTGTGCTTGACTCATGGAAGCGGAGGAAATCTAAATCATAAAGATCCTCCTTTGGTAAATGGGAGAGTAATTTAGAGTCATTCGCAGTAATCTTTTTCAGAGGTAGTCCTGCGGATTTCAAGACTTATATAAGTTGATCTTGAGCGGATAGGGTATCATCTATAGAAAAACCTCCAGAAAGAATATCATCCACATAAGTCTCCTTACGCAAAATGGATGAAGCTTTCGGGTATTGGGCCTCAGAGTCATTTGCCAGTTGTAGAAGGGTGCGTATTGCGAGATAAGGAGCGCAATTTAAACCAAAGGTTACCGTTTTTAACTGGTAATCTTTTATAGAGCCATTCTGTTGGGGTTGAAATACGATCTTCTGATAAGATCTATCTTTGGGATGTACGAGAATTTGACGATACATTTTCTGTATATCGCCGCTGAATACAAATTTGTATTTTCTCCAATTGAGAATAATAGTAATTAAGTCCCTCTGTAGAGTAGGGCCTGTGTGCAAGACATCGTTAAGAGAAAAATTTGATTTTGTTTTCCTCGATGCATTAAACACAACTCGTACCTTTGTAGTCTTATGGTCTGGGCGTACTACAGCATGGTGTGGTAAGTAAAACGAGTTATATTTGCCCTGAGATAGAATTTCATGAGTGGAAGTTTCCTCCATATGACCAAGGGTCAAATATTCGCTCAAAACATTATTATATTCGTCATAAAGTCCGGGATCCTTGGACAATGCTTTCTCCATTCTGGAATATTGGGCCAAAGCAATAAATCTAGACGAGCCTAGAAAGATTTTCTCGGGATATTCTTTCTTGAATGGCAATCGTACGATGTATCTACCACCCTCATGACGTGTCGTAGTCTGTGTATAGAACTTCTCACAAATTTCATCTTCAGTTGAGCACGGGTGAGCTGAGGGAATTTCTTCGTCTTCCCAAAACTTTCTCAAGATACTATTGAGGTCTGATATATCCGAAGAAACAACTGAAGTTGTGAACGTTTGAATCGCCTGGGCTTTCATAGGGCCACTTAGCACCCATCCGAATACAGTGTTATATGCCGAGGTGCGACCGCAAATATTCTTCTTCATACCTTCAATATTAACGAGATATTCATAATCATTGCCCAGGATTAGATCTATTTGTGATGATTTGTTGAAGGTGGGATCAGCTAGATCTAATGCTTCGAGTTCGTTAGAGTGAGGGATTGCAAAGGTACAAGAAGGGAGTTGTTTAGTGACTTTCGGCAAAACTATTGCCTTAATGGGTATTCTCAAATTATACCTTCTTCCGTACAAAACGAACTCGCATTCTTTATCTGCGGACTGCTTTTGTCCGCCGATACCGACAATTTCAAACTGAGATGTTTGATATGGGAGTTGAAGTCGGCTTCTAATTCTTTCCGTTAAGAATGTTCGCTGAGAACCTGGGTCTATAAGAGCCCGAATGGTGAAGAGTTCACCTCTATATTCTATTTGCATTAGAGCAGTTCGCAATAGAATATTTTCATTACTCGTAGAGTAATTAGCGTGTACTCGACTTGAGGTAGGGTATTCTGTTCGAGAGTCATCATGATTGTTCTGGGTAGCATTTGCCGATTGTGGGGAAGTACTGCTACCTTTGTAGTGTGAGTTTTGAGATTCCTGCGGTGAATTTTTTGACATTTTTGTCATATGCAATAAGGAATGATGGGTTTTTTTGCAATAAATGCAAGTGTGCTTGCTTTTGCAATTTGCTTTTGTGTGAGAAGAGCCTAAGCAATTATTGCAAAATTTGTTCTTATACACAAAGTCGACTCTTTGTTGTACAGTGAAAGCTCGAAATTTCCGACACACTCGGAGATTATGTTCCTCACCGCACACCTTGCAAGTTACATGCAAGTGTTCCTGAGAGGAATATGTGTGTATATTTGGCTGAGGTTTCTTGCTTAAACGAAAGTCATCCTTAGCAGTTCTGATGCTTGTAAGACGTTCCACAGCCTCATACCTGTCTACTAAAAATTGAGACATTTGTGACCATTTTGGCAGTTCACGAGGTGATGTAAGAGACTGTTCCCATAGTGAGAGGGTGAAATCGGGTAATTTAGTCGAGATTAATCTTATGAGGATGGGGTCCCAGCTCTCCACGTTCACTCCGAGAGTTTTCAGAGTAGCCAAAGAGTCATTTACAGAAGACTGTATTCTTCTAATTGATTCACTATCTTCGCTCGTGGCTGGTGGGATATCAAACAATATTTTTATTTGGTTGTCAACCAATACACGCTTATTTTCGTACCGGGTTTTCAAAGCGTTCCATGCCAATTCAAAATTTTCATGAGAAAGTGTATATCTTTTGACTATGGCACCCGCTTCGCCTTTCGTCTTGTTTCGGAGATGGTACAGTTTTGTTACAGGGGTTAGTTTGGAGTGATTTATGTAAACCGCTGTAAACATATCACGGAGAGAGGACCATTGTTCATAACTTCCCTGAAATACCTCTGTATCGCAAGGGGGAAGTTTTATGCAGTAGTCCGAGGATTCGGACGTATTTTGAGTCGAGGTGTGTGAGTCTCGAGATGTTTCCGATTCTCCAGTGGAATTAATTTGAGCCACCTTTATTAGTTCGAGGAGCTGTGAAGTACAAAGGTAGTAGACATCCATACACGCTTTATAATTCTTTCTCGCCTCTTCCTTAGCTTCCACGGTTACCGTTTTGTCCTGAGACAACATTATCCTCTCATAGGAACTCTCGAGTTTTGCCCATTTGGAGTCCAAATGTTTCAACTTGACCCCCAGAACCAATTCCGATTGTTCGTCCGTGGGAGGTCGTTGAAATTGTTGACAAAATTGGTTCAACTGATCACAGTTGAATAAGAAGCTCTCCTTTGGGGAGCTGTTTGCCTCGCTACGAGATGATGTTGACATTTTCTCAATGTGAGATTTGAAAATGCAATGTTATAAAGAAGAGTGATGAGATTCTAGATTCTTGTATTGAGATACGATAAATTCAAATATGAGATCTTTGGGTTATTGGGAAGTAGGGCTGGAACTGCTGTCCAGTCAATTCCAAAGAGAGTGTATTTATATGTGAGTAATACTGGATATTGTAATCCAGGCGGTTAGGGCTACTGGGAAGTAGTACTAGACCTGCTGTCTAGCAAATTTTAAGGAGAATATATAAGAGGGCAATACTGGATATTGTAATCCAGGAGAATTTAGCACTTAGGAGATTTGGGCTACTGGGAAGTAGTACTAGATATCTGTTATCTAGCGTAAAAAGAGTTAAGAAAAAACTCTAAGTGCTAATTCGCGGTGTAAAAAATTCTTTTCTATATTCTATGAATAGGGGGTTAGGGGCTATATGGGAATAGCACTAGATACCTGTTATCTAGTTTAAATATAGAAAAAATAGAATATAGAATTGAATAAAGAAATTTGGGATTCTAATAAATTGCCATATAAATTCTCTTATATAATTATGATATGAATTTTCAAATGAGATATGAAAATTAATTTATTTCACCGTGTAATTTGTGTATTAATCAACCAAATATGTTTGAGATATTGGTGGCATTAAATTTTCTTTAGTTCATTAATTTAAAAAAAAATTCAAATTAAAAAAAAAAATTTCTGTTATTAAATTTTAAAAATATTTTTAAATATTTTTTTTTTCGAGTTGCAAATATATTTTATTAATAATTTGCAAAATGTATTTATTATTAAATTTTAATTTATTCTTGTAGTATCATTTTCACGATGTGCGCCTCAATGGGTTAATTTGCAATGGACTGTATTGTTTTCATTGGAAATAAAGACCAGTGGTGTAAAGGAAAAATTTCATTTGTTAATTAATTTTTTTATTTTTTTTTATTTTTTTTTATTTTTCAATTTATGTTTTTAAAATTAAAATTAAACCAAGTGAGGGTAAATGGGAAAATCATTTATTTATTTATTTTAATAATATATTTATTTATAATTATTAAAAGTGGGAAAAATAAAAATTTGCAGTTGATATTTGTTATAAATATCATTCCTTTAATACTCTGTGTGGTGTTTTTTCCTTCTGTCTATTCCTTGTCCTTCTTCGTTCGCTTTCCTTGTGACACAACCAGAATTGTTGTTTCAATTTTGATAAATCCGCTATTCTCTTGTTGGAATTTTGTAACAAAGAGATTTGTTACAAATCAAGAGACATTGCACTTGAGTTATCAAACGGGAATATAGTAAATCAAACACACTTCTCTTATGTGTGACTAAGAGAGTGGTGTATTAATACACTATATGTTTGATTTACAGAGAAATTAAGGGAGATGAGATCACTTGCACTTTTATTTATTATTATTTTTTTTACTTTGTTCCTTTTTTAAAGGGGGAACTTTCAAATGGTGTTTTTTTTTTACATATACAGAAAAGAAATTTCTGTATTTTATATTCGAAAACGAAATGAAAACGCGAAATGGAGAACGGTATTAATATACTGTAGTATATATTATATGTATATATACGTATTTATATGGGTTTGTGTAATTTTAGAGTGTGAAAATTTGTTTCTAAGTATATTCGAATTTTAAATGATTTCTAATATGTGTATAAGTATAAAACGGGATAAACGTAAAACCGGTACACGGGTAAAAGGAGAGAAAAAACGGGATGTATGTGCTTTTTTAGAATGTAGTTTTACCGTAAGCATATGTCCATCTAAATGTCCATACGCTTCTTTTAACCTCTTTTCTGTTCTTCGAGGTTAATTTTTATCGTAATCACTTTTTAGCACTCTTTCTTTAACGGGTTAAATATTTAACCTATTATCATTTTTTCCTTTTTGGTCACTTTTTGTTTTTTTTCTCTCTCTTTTTACATATATTTTTTTTTTTGTGTTTATGCGGAATAATTTCTATGTATATATGTATGTAAAAGTTTTGTCACTTACTTTTCTTTTTTACTTATTTTCCAATTTACTATTTTTCCAATATATATTTATGTATAAAAAATGTTCGTCACTTACGGTTTTGATGGTTTATGTTGTAGTGATGATCTTGAGAATATCTCTTTACCTCATTGTATGGAGTTGTTGTATGGGCTTGTTGTATGGAGTTTGTTGTATAGAGCTGTTGTATGGAGTTGTTGTATTGTGTTGTTGTATGAAGTTGTTTTTAATTTAATTTGTATTTAAAGAGATTGTCTTCTTCTTTTTTATAAAAAAACCATGAAACAAATCCACAGGTTGCTTTTTGTTTGCCGTGAGAAGGACCATGAAACAAATTGGGGTTATTAATTTGTTTATAAATCTCCCTTGAATCTCTTAAAAAAAGAGATCTTTAGGAGATGTGGATTGTAATTACTCGTAAGTAATTACAATCGTTGGGATGCGTATTGTGGGAGAGAGAAAGAGAGAAATACAATTATTTCAATTTCTTTTTGGAGAATTGAGAGAGAAAGAGATTCTTACCTTTTTTCCAGCTTCCAATTAAACTCTTTTTTCCAGCTTCCAATTACACTCTGTATTTTTTCCAGTTGTGAATTTATTAGGGATATTCACTTTATCACAATATATTTTAGTAAAAATTAAATTTAATTAATTTAAACAGAGATTATTCAGGTAAGCACAATTTAATGTATATAATTCAGATAAGTATAATTCAATGTAGGTAATGCAGGTAAATATAATTTAATGTAGGTAATTCAGGTAAGTATATTTTTTAGTAAATATAATTTAGGTATAAATAACGAGTTGAATTGGTAAGTATGGGTAGTAATTAATTTTAGATTTTTTTTTCTCAATTACATTAAATGTATAAATTTATAAAATAGTATTTATATAAGCCAATATGATTTTGTTAATTTTATATAAATTTTCAGCACTATTCACAAATTTGATTGTTATATCAATTTTAAGCAAATTCACAAATTACTTTTTTCTTTTTAATTAACACACTTGATTTTTCTCTGATAGAGTTATTTAAAAAAATAAAGATTCGATGACAATATAAAAGTATAACTGAAGAGTTGTTGATGATATAAGCGCAAGATGATAAGTGATTTCATTTTTCTAATTTTATTTCCCACCAAACTTCATAGACAATTTGCCTTACTGTAAATAGTGGAGGCATTCCTTTTGTATAATGGAATTGCGGAGACATTCCTTTAGATGGATGGAAAGTGTTTTGTTGTCACTTATTATTATTGTTATCGTTATAATTTGGTTGTGTTCAAACCAAGTTTGAACAGTTCTATTATCCAAAAACGTTCTAACATGTCGTCCAATTTGGGTTCAATAATTGTTGCATGAAATGATGTACATATGTAATGAAGGCGATATGTTCTTGTGAACTGGTCCAGATACAAACCAGTCCAGTTGAGTTTTTTGTAGTATTGGTAGATTATCACCTAACTTTATCTGACCTACCGTAAGTAATTCATAAAAAATGCTGGCACAAATTAAACAATCAATATGTCCCGATTTCTTAAAATGTGGATCAGCCAAGTTGATGTTAGACGGTATACTAATTTTGTCTTTCTCAATGGTACTTGTAGGTTGAAGGTATATAACTAACCTTCAAGTAGAAGCCGTAGAATAATTGCTTGTATGGTTGAGCTTTATGAATTTTGAAGCGATTCAATAACAATAGAACATACCACTAGAGATTTGACGGTTGCCGTACCAATGCCATTAATTTGTATATTTGATTTTTCTCGATGTACTTGTAGATTTTGTGTTATTTTTTATAAAATGAAATTTACTTGGGATCCGGAGTCTAATAACACACGAGCTTTTATTTTGATGCCAGATGGTGTACAAAGATTCACGATTGCCAATAGGACGTCACTTTTGAATTCTGTTGCTCTACACGAGGTTGGTGATTTATCTGGTGAAGGTGTAGACGACTATTTTGTTGACCCCAAGTTTGATTGAAATTGTGACAAATCACGATGTAATAACGTATGATGCGAAGCATTACAAATCTGAAATTTGTGTTTGGATGGACAATTGCTCATCATATGATTCACGCCTAAACAATTTAGACATAAATTGTTGCTTTTTACCAGTGCAAATCTATCTTACGATGTGAATTTCATAAATGATAGGCACTTAAAAGGACTATGGGTTCCTGATTTGCATGGAGTACATTTATTCCATTGTTCACTAGCCACGAACGAAGCCTTTTGTTTGCTTGAATACAATTTTTGTTTATATGACGATGATGAAGAATGATTTGCGAGGGCTGAGTCAATGAAACTGATTGTTTGACAAAGTTTTTCTAGAAAACCGGCCAAAGCTTCCCAATCTGGAAGCTTAAATGATGTGGAGCCATTTTGATTAAATTTTGACGATACTTCTTCCTCCCAAAGGGCTTGTATTTCTTTATCTAAGCATGATGTTACCAGATACAGCAAAATTCCATCGGCGATTTGTATATTAGACGCAAAAGATTGAAGCGCTCGAACATTGGCGTTAATTTGATCAATGAATTGACGTAGCGATTAGAGTTGGGTTCTTTAGCTCTTTTGAGTGTTCGCTCTTTCGAGTTCAGCTCTCTGTAATGAACTAGTTCGTTCTTTTAGTTCAATAGTTCAGTACTTTTAAACAACTCCGCTCTCTTTCTCAATTTTATTTATATTTAAAATAATGTAAACAATACATATATACATTTAAAGGAATTAATGCATTCCGTGTATTTATATCAACTTATTGAATAAAATAAAAACAGTATATAGTATAGTATTTAACACATTTTCATTTTTATTAATTCATTTATGTGCTTGAAGCGCTTTTTAATCAAAATTACTTAACTAACTAATAATAACAACAAAACTTATCTAAATATATACATATATTTAAAAGGAAAAAAATAAATTGAAAAATAAAAAATGCAGCTTTTGAAAATCTTAATTTAATTATAGGGACATAAAAAACAAAAATAAAATAAATACAAAAAATAGAAACTAATAGTAATTCAGTCTATTGCAATCACATTTATTAATTTAATTAAAAAAAAACATTTATAATATGTTTATATAATAATATAATATACATTGTATTTACATTTTTGATATAAAGTTAATAGTAACTTGGCTCACATGTTATTGTGTAAAAACACAAGAGTGGAAACTTTATTTGGTTTGATGAGGGTCCTTCTTTCGTTTATTATTTGTCCTGTTGCTGAAAAAATACGCTCACATGGTACAGATGTGGCTACTATGCAAAGGCGTTTTAAAGCATACATGTACACCCTTGGATACAAATGTCTGCGTTCATTACACCACGCAAGAGGGTCTTTCCTTCTTTCCAGGTACTCCTCGTTTAGGTACTTATCGAATTCTCTAATTCCAGCAGCTATGTTATTGTCAGATTTTGTAAGTCGACTGAAGTTCATGTCGAATTTTTTCCAAATATTTTTTTGTGGAACTTCAGCAATACTTCCTTCCGTATCAGGTGTTTCAGTATTTGGAAGTCTAATTTGGCCGATTCTGTTGCGCAATAATTTCACAGCGTTTTCATATGAGCTGTCATTTTTAAAACCTAATTTTTTAAATCTGGGATCTAGGATTGTGCTCTCTGCATATAAACTACTTCGTTCTAGTTCACCAAAACGATTAGTAATTTCTCTTTTCATCACGGAAATCAGTACTTTTATTTGACTTTTAGTTGCGTTAAAATCAGAAATTACACTTTCTAATAGATTACACAAAATTAAAACTTTTGATAGGGTTACATTTTTTTCAGCTGAAATATCTTTCGTAACCTCATAAGATGGCTCGAGAACTGGTATTAGTTCGTCTAAAACCTCCCAATCTTGAAGTGCCAAAGATAAATCGGGTTTTGTGTGCGACAGGGTTGAAATTACAGCATCTTTTACGGCAACAATCCTGTTAAGCATGTCGTACGTAGAGTTCCATTGTGTTGGAACATCCTTCTTTAATTTTAGCTCTGGGAGTTTCATTTGCCTTTGAGATTCTCTTAGCTTTTTCATACCTTGTGTGCTTTTATTGAAAAATTCTACTATTTTTTTCACTTTAGAAACAGTATCACTCACCTCCGCAAGTGCTAATTGCACGATCAGGTTTAATGAATGGGCAAAACAGCTAATTCCACTCCAATTTCCCATACGTATCGCTGCAGTAATATTTGCCGCATTATCGCTCACAATTGCCGTAATTTTATTTTCAATACCAAACTCTTGCATCTGTTTTTTTATAAAATTTTTTAGGTTTTCGGCAGTATGTCTGACATCATATTTGTCGCATGCAATTAAATGTGATTTTAGTTGCATATCTTCGCTAATATAATGAGCAGTTATAGCCAAGTGTATAGTATAGTCGCCGTGGTGTAGTAGGTAGTGTGTTGGCTTACTATTCGTAAAGCCCGGGTTCGTATCCCAGGTCAGACATCAAAAATGAAATATGAAAAAAAATATTTCTTCGGCGACTTCCTCTCAGCAGATTTCTGGCAAAAACTCTGAGAGTAAATAAAATTGCCATGAAAAGTTTCTCAAAAATCTGTCGTTCGGAGTCGACGTTAAACTGTAGGTCCCGCCACTCACGTATAAAATTAACGCACACAACATGAGTGGTGTGAGAAGCTAGGCCGTAATCCTGACTGAAGGGTTGTAATGGCCAATTATGTATGTATGTATGTATAGCCAAGTAGCTATCATTTGTTTTCGAAGTCCATCCATCGGTAGTTAAACAGACTGCTGTAGCAGATAATAGTTGAGATTTTACTTGGCTTAAGATATCTCCATAAACCGCTTCCATAATATTATTTGATATAGTTTTTCTTGTAGGAAGCGTGTATCCCGGACAATTTGAGACAAGTTCTATTAGCCGTTTGAATTCCGGTTCTTCTACAATTCGTAGAGCATGGTGTCCTTTGGCTATCATTTTCAACACTTGTCTATCGATTAGCTCAACAGTACGTACGGGAGGAGGCCTAAGAAAATATTGTGTTATATTTTGTTGGGGTTGCTGAGGGAGTGTTGCACTTTGCCTGGATTGGAAGCTGGTAGAAGGTTGTACGTCTGGCATGTCTTCTTCAAGTACCTCTGGTGGGATTGTAGTCTGTCTTTCTTGATTTAATGGTGTAAGCGGATGTTTTGTTCTCATATGTCGAGAAAGATTCCCATGAGAACCCCCAGCAATGCTTAGGTTTATTTTGCAATATTTACACATTGCTCTATTACCTTCTTCTGCCGTGAAATGAGTCCATATTGCGCTAAATTTTCTTTTTTCAGCCATTTTTAAATATAAAAATTCACTTAGATCATCCGACACTATACCAATAAAAATTCACTTAGATCACTTTGATCATCCGACACTATACCAATATGAACTCTTTCGAATAACTAGTGCTTGATTCACCCATGTTGTCTATTTATATATGTGGCTCTCTTCCTGAGAAAAAAATGTTTATTACAAATAACTCTCATTTTGATTTTTTACCCTGATTCTGTAAGTCGAATGTTTTTTTCCAGAAAAAAAACATGAAGAGAGCTATTGAGCAGTTTTTCATAATGGGTGAATGCTACAGAAAACTCTCAGTAAGAATAACATTTGTTTTGTGTGACGTCACACTTGTACGGTTAGGTAGCATGACCACATTCAACCCATTTTTCAATTGCGGCCCTTTTAGCACTCTTTTGACATTATTGCTATGACGAGAATAACATTTGTTTTGTGTGACGTTACACTTGTAGGGTAGGTAGCATGACCACATTCAACCCATTTTTCAATTGCGGCCCTTTTAGCACTGTTTTGGTATTATTGCTATGACGGAAATTTCCTACAATTTATTTCTTTGACAATTTACCTACCTGCTCTGAAAAATTTGAATACCCGGCAATAAATGAATGAAATCTAGTGTTTAGCGAGAATTTTGCAAACCCAGATTTTGAAATTGAACCCTTTTCCGATTATTGGCAAGATTTTTGGACCTACCAGTGTCGAAAAATTTGAATTTCTATCAAAAAGTTAAGTCAATGGATTGGCGGAAATTTTGATAATTGAATCGTTAAAAACAATAATATATACATAAAATATAAATATTAAGATAAACATAAACATAAAAATATAAATTTAAATTTATTTATATACATATATAAATAAATACATTTACAATCTCGTTTGTCTTATTTAAATTTTTTCAATCTTATAGATTTTTAGTTGACACTATTATTTATAAAAACATCTTATTAGCGTAACAGACCAGATTATCTTGTGAGAGTCAAACTCACAATCGTTACGCTATGCACTAACTTTCCATGGAGCCCACTTAGAAATTTTATTAAAAGAAATATATTATAAAATTTTTTTTAGCTATTATGTGCTATTACTTCTAATGTATAAAATTTGAATTATATTCAAGAAATTCAAAAGCAAAAAATTTTAATTTTAATACATCGTCAAAAATTACATATGTTTTTATAAAAGTATATTTAATAAGAATTTCTGTGGATATTTCTCGCCTAACCCTTCTTTGAACTAAATTGAAAAAATATATTATTTTAATTTGCTTATTTTTTTATTTTTTGCAATTTTCGCGCTTTTGTAGGAAAAATGTTGCCATAAGTTATTTTATTAGTATGTGGTAACACCGCCAATGATGGCACTACCATTTAACACTACGATAAACAACAGAAAAGAACGAATAAGAACGAAATGAAGGAATAAGAAACGAGAACAAGAGCCAACTGAACTACGGAGCTAAAAGAACTCATTAGTTCAGTTGGCTCTTTTAGTTCAGTTGTATGAATAGTTCAATTGAACTAATTCGTTCGTGAACTACACAACTCTCGTTGAATAGTTCAATTGAACTATATAGTTCGTTCGTGAACTACACACATGAGAACGATAAACAAAATAAAAGAACGAAATGAACGAATAAGAAACGAGAACAAGAGCCAACTGAACTACGGAGCTAAAAGAGCTCATTATTATGAGCGGCTCTTTTAGTTCAGTTGTGTGAATAGTTCAATTGAACTAGTTCGTTCGCGAACTACCCAACTCTAGTAGCGATGGCATATTAGGTCGCGTGATTTTTTTCACTTCAATCATTTTACTTAGATGGGCGTGAAAAATGGACCTCTCATTTTCAGAATTGTCGTAATTGGACTCAGTGATTTCTTATGAATGCATGATGTTTGCAGTATTACCTTTAAAACTTAATTTCAAATATTGAAATATTGATGAACTAATACGTTGAAGGTGCTATAGAAATCTGTCCACTCCTGTGGTGCTCCCGAAAATGTTGGTAATTGCAAATTTGATAAATGAGTTCGCCCAGACATGGTTTCCCATCGAGTACTGTTGAGGTTGGTCTCCGATTGAAACTTCAAAACTGCTATGTGCTCCAACAATTTCGCTTTAGTTTCGTCGTAAATTTCTTCCACCGATTGTCGAATAGGGTCATCTAGTTGTGTTTCGTCTAATATTTCTAGCTGTGATTGGAGCTCTTCAAACTATTCATAACTGCGATCCAGTAACGATATTTTGATCTCGGAGTAATGAATTGAAAACGTGTCGACATTATTTAGGTTATTTGTTGCCGATTGAAAACGGTTTTCTAATTGTTTTCTTTGGTGTAATTTCAATTGAACCTTCCGATCTGATGGAGAAGTTTGCACCTCACCAGTTTTTCCCGATTTACCTTTGTTCTGCATATCGAATAAAACGATAACGATTAGTAGACCGAATATTTTATATCGATTCAGAAATCCGGTTCGATGGACCCTATGGTAACGTTAGAGCGTCTACCAACATTTTGTTTCTAAATGAACACTTGCCCGAACTTCTTCCACAAAATTAAGAAAATGGTTTTATTTTTGTTTCTTATAAATTTTTTATTTTTATTGATTTTAGTAATTTTAAGTTTAAATAGAAATTTTAATTTATTTTAAATATTTCGAAATAACTGTTTCTTTTTTTTATAAAGTTCAAATTAATTTGGTCGCCTCAGAACGAAGTTTGCATTTCTTTTTCAATATCTTGTTATATGTTCTTCAAATAATGTTCGGCAAATATTTTTTGATAGTGTATTAGTGAGAAAGAGAGAGAAAATAAATTGAGAGAATTTATTTATTTACGGTCAAAGAGAAGTGTTAGTAACATACCCTATTTTGATTTTCATTTCATCAACATACATAAAGTTATATATCTTTGACTCAAAAATTAGGAAATGTTTTTTAGATATTTGGTGGGAGCTACTTTTGGTTCATAAATTTTCTCACCTACCAATAACAAATCTTTTAATTTTTCCAAAAGAAATTGCTTTATGTCTACAAAAAGCTGTTCCCTTTCCTTGTCCTTTATATGTGATAAAATGTCCTTTAAGACTATATAAGATATTGGATTTTAATAAAAGCATTTTTTAAATTAAAACAATTTTTTTAGTGTAAACCTGAAAAATATTATTGCATCCCCTAACATGTGCACTCGCCGCAGTCTGATCGACCACTAAATAAAAGAGCATACGCAATGTAAGCATTGCTTTAAATTGCAAATTAACAGTATACTTTATATTTTATTTAATTTGATATATACTACGCATACGCATGATATTATTTGTACTGCAATAATTGCACCGAAAAGTAGGCAATAAAAAAGGTTGAGTTTTGTTGTGTATGAAGCTAATAGAATTGTATATCACTCATACGACACATTTTTGTCATTATGGATTCGTATTGGATGTGAATAGGAGTGAAAATTTAAATTAAATTTTTACTAAACCTCAATCGGGTATATTTAGAATATTATGTTATTTGTGGATCAAATTATAGTAAATATTTCGAGGTCGACGTTTTTGTAGTTTTTAATGTAGATATGTACATTAAAGTTTTTCAGTTAGTTATGACCGACACTGTATATGTAATAATATAATATCATCAACCTCAAAAGAAAAATAAATAGTCGTTTATGGTACTTTGTCGCTACTTCCTATAAACTTCAAATTTTACCAAAATTTTCCTTAACATTTAATTTAAATACATTAAATATGTATACAATTAGCAATTAATTCGTTACGCTAAAGTTAGCTTAAGCTACTACAATAGCAAACTCTATTCCTCACATACCTGTATACGTGCCATTAATCACGTCTAACACTTTTAAAGGTAAAATAAGAGAAAAATTATTCTGGCTCTGCATTCAGAGTCTTGTTTCCGGTTTATGCGAAATAGTCCATTCTTCATTCTCAGATTTGGCATTGCTTTGTTTAGGTTTAAAGCTTGAAAGCAGGTTTTACTGAAGACTGAAAGTAGTAACTATATCAACGACATACTAGGTGTAGTGTTTATAAATATTTTTTTATTGTTGTTATTATTATTGTGCATTAAAAAATATTTTGCACATTCATTGTTTCAACTCCCAGGTTTAATTTAACGATTCTTTGGTAATTTTATTGTTTACTTACCTTAACCTTTTCTATAAATTTCTATTTTATGTTTCAATTTATGTTTCAATGTAACACTTACAGGTAAAATTGTGGGTGCAACATTTAATTATTTATTTAATGTCTTAGGTCTTAGGTCTGAGTGGTAGCTCTGATTTCACAAAGCTCACTTGAGCACGCATAGCGGCCCGTTGTGATGCCACGAGTGAACGCAGTCCCTGTACTGACCAAGTTCCACCAAAATCAGGGAAGAGGAAAAAGTTGGTCAGCGCAAGGGCTGCACTTATTTAATGTCAATAGGTAATTTTATCCTCATCATTTTCATATGATGATAATGATGATGAAGAAAACTATGATCATAATAAATCTGTATCAAGTACGTGTATGAAAAACTTGAAAAGAAAACAATGTTTAAAGCTGATGAAAAACTCTCCATAATTTGAAAATATTCAATTATTTATTAGTAATAAGAAATTGTATAAAATTTATTACTTAATACTTTAATTGGATAAATTATTATTTAATAGAGATAATACTATGGGGATAGGAAATATGAAATTGAAAATGACACCAATATTCTAAAAATTCTAAATTATCGAAGAGCTTAAAGAATCTAACTTAATTTATTAGAAGAGTGAAAGCGATGACTTATACTAATAAATTTGGAAAAAGTTTTAATAGACATAATCATAAAAACAAAAATATCGTAACCCAAAAATATATAACACAAATATATGATGATGTGGTTGATCAAATGACCAATTTAAAAATTTATGCAAAAAATGTTTATCTAAAATATGACAATGACAAAAAATAAAAATAAAATAGACAAAACCACGCACAGCGAAAATATATCGCACTAACAAAAACCAACAAACAAAAACTAAATTTTTTTTCTAAGATAAAAAGTAGATCGAAAAGCAGATCAAAATCAATATGAAAAAATTAATAGAAGAAGTTAATATATTAATATCGAAAACTTAATATCTACTGTTTTCAGTACGATCCCGAACACAAGAGGGATATAGATATCGGTGCTGAAAGATAAGAGGAGGATAAGACGAGAGGAGTTATCCTAACAAGCGATCTTCAAATCATCTTTTCATGATAATCAACTGAAAAAAATGAGAATCAACTGAAAAAAATAAAAGACTTTTTTTGTTTTTTTTTTATTACATTTTATTTATAATTTATTTATTTTTACAGATCACAATCTGTAAAGTTCTTAAATAAAATATAGAACTTCTCTCCGTCGAAGACCGCACCATCCTCTTTCATTCGGATGGTATCCCAACAGGAACCATCCTCACCATCATTAAGAAAACATTTTTAAGTAGTATGTTTATGGCGTTTCTGGACCACTTTTTCCATACAAATTTGGGATCATGCCTGCTTTTTATGTACCATCTGTATCAATTTTCCCATATAAAATTTGGTTCATGCCTGCTTCTTCGGACATAATGAGTGTGTGAGTGTGAGTGTGTTAACATTATTCACTCTGAATACGAATTTAAGAAGACATCATAGATTATATAATGATGGACCATCCACATCATTTAAATGCATACCATGCAATAGATATTTCAGACCAGTAAAATTATCAACAACACATATGACAACATTCTAAGATTGGAGATGGAGGAGAAACATTTAAGACCGCAATCAGCATATTCCTAAGACAAATTGGCACTATCATATTCGAACAAATGCTCATAAACCGAATTGTGCAGACAAAATTCGAAATTATGACAATGGTGTTGATATTGATGATGATGAAGTAAAATGCTTTAGATCAGTGTTTAATAATCGCATCATTACATATTTTACTGCGAATAATAATGAAACGAATTTAATACCTGAGAACTTTTTATCGGGAATTAAATTCAAAAGTGGCTAAGCTGTTAAGTAATATGATTCAAAAACATGATAATATAAAATTCAATTTGCAGATATTTTTCGTTAAAGAAGAGGAGGATTTATGTTACATCGAAGTGAAATCACATCAAACTAAAATGGTTATTATTAATCTCTCATCGTCAACTACGGATGATCTCCTCAATATTTACAAAACACAATGCGATGTTATTGTTAAAAAATGAGTGAATTCCAGGAACGTGATAGCGGATGGACATTAATACAAATATTACGGATATAAATTAATATAAATCAATATCAGTGTATAAAAGGTTCGCAGTATCTTCCTCTAGCAACTCCAATACAAAAGAAACATGCATGTATCAATGTTCAAAACAATGATCAATATTGTTTCAAGTGGGCTATTATATCAGCATTGTATCCTATTAATAACAATTCTAATAGAAGCACATCATATAAAATTAATAACACTTGTGATGATATTATCATGTTGGAAAATAATATTGTTTTGAATTTTGAATATTTGAGTTTTCCACTACCAACGAATATAATTAAAGATTTTGAAATGAAAAATCCTGATATTAGCGTGAACGTGTTTGGGTTGAATGATAACAGTCATATAGTCGGACCGTGCTATTCCAGTTTAAATGAAAAGGCTAAGCACTTTACTTTATTATTACTAGAAGATGGTGAGAGATTCCATTACGTATGGACTAAAAATATTTCAAGGTAAATCAATAATAATTTTATGTTAAATAAAAAGATGATATTAATATAAAATTGTTTCACTTTCCATTTAATTACAGATTAATAAACAGTCAATTAACAAAACATAAACATAAGATACATGTAGGATTGGGACAGTTAAGGACAAGACGGACAACAACGGTTAATAGACAGAAACAGAGAGACGGACGAACACTCATTTATCTGTGGGAGAGAATGAGCTTGAATATATTGTGAACAACAGACAGACAGGGAAAAGCATTGAATTTAATTTAATTTAATATTCGGTGTTTTATTTAATAATAAATAAAAGGAATCAACAAATTCCTACAAAATTGGGGGCTCAACCGGGATGGCCCAGGCGGAGAAGTGAATATGTGAACTTGATAGAAAAGTGATGAAATTATGGAAAAAACTGTGTGAAAAACTAATAACTGCCCAAAAAGAAAAACAAAAGAAACAAAAGAAAAGACGTAGTCATACTATTTTTTATATTGAAGTGATGTGCTGTATGTATATGAGAATACGAAACAACAACAACATGAATAAGTACCGTATGTGAGGAAAAATTCTGTCGCATGAAAAAACGAAGCTTCTAGAAACCAAGAGCCGTTATAATTGAAGTGAGTGCGTGTGAAAGAGAAAAGAAAATTCAGAACTATACCACTTAACTATATTCGAAAAAAAAAACTGTGAAGTTGGCAACAAGAATGGTCATGCAAATGTTATGTTAAGAAAGAAAGACGTTACAAAGCGATTAAATGAAAAAAACTCTACGAAAAACCCACGAACATAGTAACAAATAAAAACATGCATTAATGTTGTTGTGTAAATGTGTGTACATAAGTGTATTAGGCAAAATAGAACAAAGTAATGAAACTCAACGTTTTTACAAAAACAACACAGTGTGCATATGAAAACAACCCTTATTTTGATAGTGAAAGATGATCGGAGAGTAAAGAAGCTGTTTTTTGCATGGTGAGAGAGTTAAAGCGTAGTAGATGACGAAACTGGTTGTTGTAATTGCTTGAGCAGTAAATGATCGTTGAGCAGTCGGAGCCGTGAAGATTTTTGTTATTGCTGTTGATGTCAACCAAGGCGTGTATTAGTAATAATGAAGATAAGTGTGTATGTATGCATTTAGATAATTTGAGTAGGACTATTGTGACTATAAGGAGAGGTTAATATTGTGAGGCTGAGTAGATTATATGTTAATGGACGTTGAAGTTTTGAATTTTGAGCGCTTAGGACGTTTGCATTCTTTAGGCGTATAGACAATTTTTCTTTTTTTAGTGTCAGACGACAATAGATGATTTTAGATGTTTGAGTGCTTGAAATGAACGCATTAAATTGTGATGTGTAGATGGTAGTATTGTATACAAATTTTGTGACGTAAGAAGAAGATAAAAGCCTCTCATATTTAATTTGGAAATTGAATACATGGTGTAAAGATAATTGGTGTTATTTTATGAAGATAATTTGAGTATTTTGATTAATTGAATTAGATGTGAATTTTAATTGAATGTTTAAATTCTTTAAAGAAAATTAATATGATTTGGAATATTTTGATTAATTTTAATTAATTTGAATACAGAGTTTATTGTTGATTGCTGAATATCAATTTTATGAGAATATTTTATAATTTGTGTAGAGTTTGATAATTAATTTTAATGCTTAAATTATTCAACGAATATAAGATTTATAATAAGATTTATAACATTTTAATTGATTTTGACGTCATTGTGAAATTGTTCCATCAAATTTTATACTTGAACAATATTTTGAATAAGACTGTATTAATATTAATATTTTATTTGTAATAATTATTCAATTTTTATAATAATATTTAATTTAAATTTATAAGCCGCTGACGAACAAAATGAACCGAGACGAAATTTTGGGTTTAAGTTTAAAGGGCTTGAGAGCCAAATTGGACGAATTAGGAATTTCTAAGACTGGTAATAAAAGTGTTTTGCAGGATAGACTTTTGAATCATTTTAATATTGAAGTTGTGGATGATAATTCTGATCATGGTGAAGCTTCTTCTATGGTTGCCGGCAATGTTGCGACATTACCCCATAGTATTTTTACTTTAAGGGACGTTCAGGATTCGGTTTCAGCTTTTTCAGGCGATGGTTTGCCCCAAATTGAACAATGGTTAGAAGAATTCGAAGACTGTTCATATGCTGTAAAATAGAACGACCTTCAAAAGTACATATACGCGAAACAATTGTTGACGGGTGCTGCGAAGACTTTTGCTAGAAGCGAATCTGGTATTAAGGATTGGAGTTCCCTGAAGCAAGCTTTGAAGAGAGAATTCGGAAGAAAGCTGTCATCGTTAGAAATTCATAGAACATTGAGTAATCGGAAGAAGAAGTCAGGTGAAACATTACGCGAATATCTTTATAGTCTGCGAGAGATTGGAAATCCTATTAGATTAGACGAACAAAGCCTGATTGAATACTTCATAGATGGGATAAGCGACTATAGGTCAAACAAGGCTATTTTGTACCAGTCAAGGAACTTAGACGAACTTAAGGAGAATATCGAAATATATGAGAAGATACGAGTGTCGGAATCAAGCTCAAAGGGCGCGCGACCGAAAAGTTTTGTGAAGAAGATGCCTGAAACCAAGGATGATAGACGCTGTTATAAGTGCGGCGACAAGGGACATCTATCGAACGCGTGCACAAATCCGCAGGTGAAATGTTTCAAGTGTCATGGCTTTGGACATAAGTCTTTTGAGTGCGGACAAGAAGTCAAGAAGGAGAAGAACGGTGATAAGAAAGGAAGTGGAGGCGGAGGAAATGGCAAGAGCACCAGTAATGTTCATACGATGTCTGATGATGTTATCATCCCATCAAGGAGAATATTCAAGGACATCTCGATTCTAGATAAGACGATCTCTGCTTTCATTGATACTGGTAGCGACATTTGTGCTATTTGTTGCGGTACTTTATTTCTTTTAGGTGATATCGATCTCGGGCCCGATAGGAAAACTTTGGTTGGAATAGGTGGAAAAAAGATTACAACGATGGGTAATTTTACGATTAAGATCCGTGCGGACGAGATTGAAATGGATGTAACATTCCACGTTTGTAGGGAAGGTGATCTGTTGTATCCTGTTGTTTTGGGTAATGATGTTTTTACTAATGTTGATTTGGTCATTGACTTGGATGGAGCGAAATTCCGATACAGGGACAATTCTAGTGAAGCGGATGATATGGAGAATGCTGGTTTGATAGCTGAATTACAGGGCGAGTATGCAGACATCATTCATTCCGTATCGTCGGATTTTACGTGTGACGATTCCTTAGACGTGCAACACCTAAAGGGGAATTTTCGGACGGAATTGCAAAATATGATCGAGATGTATAAACCAACCAAACCTGAAGCTTACCCTGTTAAGATGAAAATAATTTTAAGTGACGAGATTCCTGTTACGCTAAGACCGAGAAGAATGCCCTACACCGATCAATTAGTGGTGGACCAACAGGTAAACGAGTGGCTAAAGGAGGGTATAATCAAACCGAGTTGCTCGGAATATGCTGCACCTGTGGTATTAGCTGCGAAAAAAGACGGAACCAAACGACTTTGTTGCGACTACCGTATATTAAACGAGAAGATATTACGCGATAACTTTCCAATGGCTATAATAGACGATGTTATTCAGAGACTACAGAGTGCAAAGGTGTTCACTACGCTCGATCTTAGAAACGGATTTTTCCATGTGCCGATGGAAGAAGATTCACGGAAATATACTGCGTTTGTGACGCACAACGGCGTTTATGAATTTTTATTCGTCCCTTTTGGCATATCGAATTCTCCGGCTGTGTTTTGTAGATACATTTCCTCAGTTTTTAGGGAACTTATTAACGACGGCACGATGGTGATTTATATGGACGATCTGGTAATACCCTCGAACAGTGAAGAAGAGGGAATCGAGAAGTTAAGGAGAGTATTAAAAGTCGCAGAAACAAACGGACTGGATATAAAATGGAAGAAGTGTCAGTTCTTAAGAAAGAGGATCAATATCTTAGGTTATATTATAGAAAACTCGACAATAAAACCTTCCGATGAGAAGACAAAGGCAGTGACAAATTTTCCCCTGCCGAAGAATCAGAAAGCTGTTCAGAGATTCCTGGGACTTACATCGTATTTTAGGCGTTTTATTCCCAACTACGCAATAATAGCGAAGCCGTTGTCGGATCTTTTACGAAAAGGTACGAAGTTTAAGATGGAGGAAAATCAGATAATAGCATTCGAGCAGCTACGAAATTCGTTGGTGACCGCTCCTCTCCTTAGGTTGTTTGACCCGAAAGCCGTTATGGAAATACACACTGACGCGAGTATGCATGGGTATGGGGGTGTTCTACTGCAAATGGATAAAGATGATCAACAACTCCATCCAGTTGAATATATGAGCCGTAAGACGACTGCGGCTGAGCAGAAGTATCACTCCTACGAGTTAGAGGTTTTGACCGTAATAGAGGCATTGAAAAAGTGGAGGATATACGTGTTAGGGTTAAAAATTAAGGTGGTAACGGACTGTAATGCATTTGCGTTAACTATGAGAAAGCAGGATGTTCCCCCAAGAGTTTCACGATGGGCTCTATTTTTACAGGAGTTCGACTATCAAATTGAACATAGGACCGGTTCCAAAATGAAGCATGTGGATGCTTTAAGTCGTGTGTCATGCCTTATGATGGAAGATTCTTTGAGGCATCGTATAACAGAAGCACAACTCAAAGACGATTGGATAAGGGCAGTACGCACAATTTTAGAGTATGGTACGTACGAGGATTATTATTTGAAGTCTGATATAATGTACAATGATCCTGACAAGGAGTTGATCGTAGTACCGGAACTTATGGAGCAGGAGATAATACAAATTGCGCATCGTCAGGGTCATTTTGAATCTCGTAAAACGCAGGATTTAGTCGAGAAAACATTTTACATACCTAATTTGAACGTGAAGGTGGATAGAGCAGTGAAAAGTTGTATGGAGTGTATTGTTTCAGAGGCGAAAAGGGGCCATAAAGAAGGATTTCTGAATCCAATATATAAGGCTGATAGGCCTTTGGTAACGTATCATTTGGATCACGTGGGTCCAATGGAGGGCACGCAGAAAAAAAATGGCTGCACCCAACCAAAAGCACTGGAACTAATGAGGTTGTGGATCGTTTAAGGAAGCAGTCAGCAGTGTTCGGTAACCCAGCAAGGATAATAACGGACAGAGGCACAGCATTTACCTCGAACCAGTTTAAGGAGTACTGTGAATCGGAAAGTATACAACATCTGCTGATCGCTGCAGGAGTGCCACGAGGTAACGGTCAAGTCGAAAGGATTCACCGTGTGATAATACCGATGCTGACGAAGCTCTGTGTAGAAAAGCCTGGTAATTGGTACAAACATGTTGACCAAGTGCAACGGATAATAAATAGTACACCGCCAAGAAGTACTGGAGTTGCTCCGTTCAAATTATTAACTGGTTTGGATATGAGAATTAGTGAATTCCCCGATTTAAGAAACTTATTGGATGAGCTGTCCATACGAGAATATGATGAAGAACGTGATCAGTTAAGAGAGCTAGCTAGAACGAATATATCGCGCATCCAACAGGAAAATAAGAGGACTTTTGACAGAAAAAGGGTTCCTGAAACAGCGTATGAGGTCAACGAATTAGTCGCCATTAAGCGAACACAATTTGGTTCGGGAATGAAGTTGAGACCGAAGTTTCTTGGTCCTTATAGGGTGGTGAAGAAGCTTGGTCATGGTCGGTATGAGGTTGAGAAGGTGGGAGATTCAGAGGGAAGTAGAAAGTGTACGACTGTGTCGGAGTACATGAAAAGATGGGGACAACATTCGGGACGAATGTGAGGTCAGGAATGGCCGGATGTAGGATTGGGACAGTTAAGGACAAGACGGACAACAACGGTTAATAGACAGAAACAGAGAGACGGACGAACACTCATTTATCTGTGGGAGAGAATGAGCTTGAATATATTGTGAACAACAGACAGACAGGGAAAAGCATTGAGTTTTAGTTTTGTAAAATAGAGTGATATAGTGACGTTCGAGCAGTGAAGTTGATAATATTTTTAGTTTTTGAAGTGTTGACCGCAATGAACAAACGCGGCTGTTTATTTTAATTTCTTTCATTAATTTCATGTATATTTTTTAGTTTTTTTTTACCGCCTTTACTCTAAATAAAATGAATTTAATTTAATTTAATATTCGGTGTTTTATTTAATAATAAATAAAAGGAATCAACAAATTCCTACATACATGTATGTAATACATGTTTAATACATTTTCATAGTGAAACGGCGCTAATCAAATACAAAGATGAGTGCAATAAAATCGTATCCAGACTACCCTCTATAGACAATAATCCAACGAATGTTAAGTCAATACAAAAACATATTACATTTGCTTATAGTTGTTACATTAAATTTTCATTTAACAGTAGTTTAGATGAATTTAATATGAACAGTGGTGATGATGCACCAAAACATTTCTTCGTAAATTTAGTTAAAGATTGTAAAGATTTATATGTCAATTTTTAAAGTATCGTGAAACCAATGAATACCTTAACACCTTATCAACTGATTAGGTAGAAAGAGGATACAAATTGTCACTGGACACGTGAATATAGAGGACCGACACATAACAAGTGTAATTCAGAGTATCAAATTGCAAAATGTATTCCTATATTCTTTCATAATCATATGATTGTCATTGTCTTCTATTGAAGGTGATATAAATGTAATTCCCTTAAACAAAGAACTATATGGATCTATATCGAAAAAGATTAATGTAGATGAAAAAAATACTATAGAACTACATACGTTTTCTAAATTCTTGTCGGTTTATGCCTTCAAATTTGGAAAAACTAGCGGGATATTTGTCAGATAATGATCTGTTAAGAGTAAAATCAATCTATCAAACTCCCAATGAACTTAGTTTAATGAAACGTAAAAGTGTCTTTCCATATGACCTTCTAGATTCAGTCAACCGTCTTGAAGAAACAGAACTACCACCCTGCTGAAGGATATGGTAACCCTGATGCAACATGTATGATGTTATTGATGAAGTATACAACATGAATGATGTTATTTATACGTTTCGTTATAAGTATCTATTGTAAATTAGTTTTTTATCTGTATAGGGTTGAATGTGAAATGTAGTGAATTGTCTTATGTAAATAAATAAAATTAGAAAATACAAAAGGTTATGGGCCCAGAGGTTAGTTCTGTATATAAGTATGTGTATATAAGTGTGTATAATAAAAAAGGAAAAATTAGTGCTCCAGTATTCCAAATTGAAAAATTTGATGAGAATAACTATGACACATGGAGCATTCAAATGCGCAGTCTTTATACATAATGGATTTTGGAAAATTGTGAGTGGTACAATTAAAAAACCAAAACATCCGTATGGAAATCCAATGACGAAAAGGCTTTGGCATCTATAATTTTAAGCGTTAAACCAACACAGTTGGGTTACATAAAAAATTCCACAACATCCCACAATGCGTGGAAGAAATTGGAGGAAATATATATGCCTCGTGGTTCAATACAAAAGGTGTCTCTATATAAGAGATTGGTTAACTTGAAATTACATGAGAATGGCAATTTGGTTCAGCATCTAAATGAGTTCACAGAAATATATAAGAAACTTGGAAAAGTGAGCATTAAAATTCAAGAGAAATTACTTGTCATTATGTTGCTATCAAAGAACGCAAAAGAAGACATGAAAAAGACGAAGAATAAAACCAACACAACAGGCATTTACAGCAAAAGCATCTACAATCAATCTTGGACGAACTATTTTTTCGCGGATTCAGTATTAATTTTTTAATGACAAAGACAACAAGTGTTTTCATTATAAAAACAAAAAAGATACAAGTGAAAAACAGTTACAAGTGAGAAAATAACTTAAAGACAATTGTGAAGTAGCAGTTTGAGTAGAGCGACTAAACAAACATTAGTTATGCGAAACGCTAGAGCCTCAGAGAGGAAGGAGCAGTCATCATCTCGCCTCTTGAGACAAAGCCAAAGGCAGTCTAAGAGCTGCTGAAACGGAGGATCAACCTTGTCTTCGACTTGATAGACGATCTCAAGAAAGACAACGTCAGGCAGCATTAAAGGCCGCAGAATCAGAGGAACAGATGAATATTAGACGCTCACAACAAAGTCAACGCCAGGCAGCATTAAGGGCTACAGAATCAGTTGAACAGTTGAATATTAGACGTATTCAACAAAGTCATCGTCAGTCAGATCTAAGAGCCAAAGAATCGGAAGCACAGATGAGTAATAGACGTATTCAACAAAGTCAACGTCAGTCAGCACTAAGAGCTAGAGAATCGCAAGAGCAGATGAATATTAGACGCTCTCAACAAGGTCAACGACAATCTGCATTGAGAGTTGCAGAATCAGAGGAACAAACGATTATTAGACGCTCTCAACAAAGACAACGGCAGTCTGCATTGTTACCTGCAGAAACGGAGGATCATGCGATAATTCGACGCTCGAGACAAAGCGAAAGGCTATCAGCTTTAAGATCCGCAGTAACAGAAGAACGGGCTATTATTCGACGTCCTGAAGATAATCAACGTCATATAGCCCACAGACTGATGGAAACACGAGAAGAAGCAGAGTTGCGCCGTAACCTAGCAGCTGAACGAATGGTAGCACAAAGCAGAAATTTCAAGAGAGTAAGTTGGGTAGTGTTTAATGATGCTGCTTTTGAATCTGACAATTTATTAGATTATAGCAAACATAGTCAAGTAAGTACTGGTTCGATGACACATGAATGTAAATATTGTGGAGCTTAAAAATGGAAATCTGAAACACCTGGAATGTGCTGCAGCTCAGGAAAAGTTTTCCTTCCATTTCTATTGGAACCTCCAGAATATTTAAAGCAACTTTTAATGAATCATTCTAATGAGTTGAAATATTTTTTAGCTAACATTAGAAAATATAGATGTGACTTTGCCAGGATTCTGTCCAACATTCTCCATATAAGGGCAAATTGATCACAAAATCGTATCGTTGTTATCCTTAGAAGATCAGCAACCCACAGTTCTACAAATATATGTGGGATGCGAATCAAATCGAACCACCGCATAGAGCAAGAACAAAGAAACAGGAACAAGAACAAAGAAACAACATAGAGCAAGAACAAAGCCCGTCCGTTGGTTTAGATCTCTTACTCGTCGAATGTTTACATCTCTTACTCGTCGGTAACAATATAGCAGTCCTGCACTAACTAAGAACTACCAAGAAACTAAGAACTCTCAAGAAATCACGCCATCGGACTATGGAAATTTCCACAGACAACAGACGAATGACGAGTAGACGATCAGCTATAAAAGACGGACTTTTCATTTATAGGAGTTAGTTGCAAAGTAGACACCGAAGGAATAATAAGTAATATTATTTAAGTTTAACGGGTATTCTAATTTTTTGTAATTAAGTTAAGAAATAAAATGAATTAAAATAATAAAACAAATTCCTACATATATTTTATGGGAGATGAAAGAGCGGAAGCAGAAAGGAGATGTGAAGTTATACGTGGTGTTGAAAGTAGTATTATTAATAATCTACAGAGTATGCTTCATCAACATAATGAATTAATTAGAGCTTTCAAGAAAATATGCCTAACGAGAGCTACAAGATATTAATCCATTCTGATCGTGTTCCTAGAGGAGAACACGAACGTAGGTACAATGCCCCTGTTTTAAATGAAGTTGCTGCATTAATTGTTGGAAACCACGATTCACCAAGCGATATTGGTCTCCAAGCCCGGGATGGTAACTGGACTAGAGTATCTGATACCCACCGCTTCTGTGACGCTCTTCAATACCCATTGATATTTTGGGCTGGATACCACTTCCAAATTCCGCAGGTAGATGCCATAACTCGAGCTCCACTTATAAACAAAAAAGTATCCTGTATGGACTTTTACGTCTAGTATATAATGTTTCGTCGTAATAACTTTAATTTATTGCTAAGATACAGGCAACTATTTCACCAGTTTTTGGTTGATATGTACGTTAAAGTTGAGAGTGAGCGACTACGCTATTTAGCATTAAATCGGCAAAAATTGCGATCTGATTCGTATATACATTTGCGAGATGCTGTAAATAACGATGCAAATGTAAAACCTAACAATTTAGGTCAAATGATAATTTTACCATCATCATTCGTTAACAGCCCTCGCTATTTACATGAATATACTCATGACGCTTTTGCTTATGTTCATGCATATAGTAGACCGGACCTCTTCTTGACCTTTACGTGAAAGAATTGAGTGATGAACTAACTGGAAGGACAAAGGATTCGGATAGACATGATCTTATTGCTCGAGTCTTTCGGCAAAAAGTGCAAAAATTTGTGGCAATTTTAACAAAGGGGAATATCTTTTGGTGAACACCTATGTTTTATGTATTCCATTGAATGGCAGAAACGATGATTACCACATATGCATTTACTACTTTGGCTTAAAAATAAAACACGTGCAAACCAAATTGACAAAATAATTAGCGCAGAAATTCCTGATCCACAAATAGATAAGGAACTGCACGACATTGTTATAAAAAACATGATGCACGGGCCCTGTGGACAACTTAATCCAGCATCCCCATGTATGAAGAATGGGAAATGTACGAAAAACTTTCCTGGGCAATTGCTCCAAGAGACTCATCAAAGCGAGAATTGCAGCAAGAAGTAGTTATTGATAATACATGGATTGTACCATGTTCTCCTTTATTATCAAAAACCGTCAAAGCACATATTAATATCTAATTTTGCAATTCTGTAAAGGCCATAAAATATATATGCAAATATATTAAGAAAGGAAGTGATCAAGGAATTTTTAATTTGCAGCAAGAACGTGGCAATATTGATGTGAGGGATGAAGTTCAAGCTTATCAAGCGGGACGTTATATCAGTAGCAATGACGCGGCGTGGCGTTTACTAAGCTATCTGTTACATGCGAGATACCACAGTGTAATATACTTGGCTGTTCATTTGGAAAACGGCAAAAGAATTTATTTCAATGAACGCAATTTTCAAAAAAGAATATCCCCACCTCCAAAAACCACCTTGACTCCTTTTTTTTGAATTGTGTCGGATTGATGAGTTTGCCAAAACTCTTCTATATTCTGAAGTTCCTAAATACTACACATGGAACATAGCTCAAAACCAATGGAAAAGGAGAAAGATTGAAAAATTGGTTAACGGCTGGTCAGGAATTAAATCTGGAGATATTCTAGGCCGTGTATATACAGTAAACGTGTGCGAGTTAACGTCACATATATACTCACACACACATATGGAGCAACCTTGGAAAATTTGATAATGAAAAACCCATGTAAACAATTGTAAACATAATCACAAATGTAAAATATATTTAGAAACCAAATGTATTTAGGATACTTTAAACAAGATCATAAAAATATAGATTATAAAGAAGAACAAAATGTATTTATGGTAATGTAAACAATAATTAACCAAAACTAATCAGGTAACGATAAACAACTTGCAAACCTAAATATGTTATTTATAAATGCAAAAACATGTTGTTTATGATTACCTACCTAAATATTAAGAACAAAGAAAATATTTTAGTACTTAAGAGAACGAAATATCGTTGGAAGAGTTAGTTAAGAATGCATAACATAAGAAACGCATAGTGTTTAACTATCTTACTCAGTTAAGAAAATATAGTTTTATAAGAAGCATAGCCTTTATATATTTTAAGTTTATTTTTTGCTAAAACAAAATAAATAAAAAATCAACGCATACGCGTTGAGAAAAAAATTATATTTTTTTTACCAAAAAAGTGTAAACTTTTAATTCACGTCTAGTATGTACACATTAACATCACATTAACATTCTCTGTTAAACACTTAGCAACCAATAAATACAAATTTTACCATAACAAAAAATAAAATAAAGGATTTGAAAATACCGAACGAATGTGTAATTAAATTTATGACTGAAAATAAACATATTAACTGACAAATAATTAATTTTTACCAAATTAATTTAACAATAGAAGAAAATCTTTCTCTTGAAGAGACAGCAATATTTTAGCCCTACACTTAACGTTCCGTGGCTCAGCTGTTTATCTTACACTCAACGTAAAAAATTAGTCGCTAACTTGATTCTATTTTTATAGAATTTAAAAAAACAAAAAATATTTGTTTTTCATTTTAAAACAAAAAACAAAAAACCATAAATAATGCCACCGATTATGTATACTGCCACTATTTCACCAAATACCATAAAATCTAGCGATAAAATACGAGTCAAGGGAATTCTAATGGATGGTGCTAAAAATTGTCCGTAAATTTCGTCAACGAAATATGTCTGAACCCTCATTTATAACGTACCATTTTAAATGGATTATCGATGAAAATGTTATTGTGGAAAATTATAAGGATAATGGTAAATGGATTGCACATAAAGAGAAACAAAACGATCAACTTGACGGTGCATTTTATAGTACAATGTTCGATGTAGAATTTACATTCCAAGATGGATATATAGATGCTTACAAATTCTATCAGGATTTATCAAATCTTCTTTCCACATATGAAACTCAATTAAATATTTCCGATATACAAGGCATACAAGTATGGGGCGATGTAATGAAAATTACAGAAGTTAGCTTTAAATAGCCATAGAAAATTTAAATATCGGAAAAGCTAAGAAAAAAGTTAGTATATTTTTTAGATTGATTGTCATAAAACAATTTTCATTTCATTATTTAAACATTACTAAAATGGCTCAGTATTAAACCAAGGATTAGTTTTAACTTTTATTCAATTTATATTTACTTTTATAACAATAAATATTTACCACTTTTTTCGCTCTTCAGCCCCCAACATTAGAAAATATAATTATGACGTTTCATTATAAACAAATGAAGAAAAACACCTTTAAAAATTCATTTTGTATTGTTTCAAAATACTGCCTTTTGGGGCTACTGAAGCCCTTTATAACGTGATAACGTTATTTTGTATTATTTAAATCATTTTTTAATTTTACTTGGCTTTTTTTTTTAATTTACCAAAAGCGTTTTTAGTTACAACATATAAATATTAATGTTTATAATCTTATAATATAGTTTGTACAAACACATATTTTCCCTACTTTTTCTCCAACACAATGAAACATAATTATGACGTTTCATTATAAATAAATTGCAGAGAATTATTTCATCAGTACATTGTGGATATGTGAGCGAAAATTGAAACAGAGCGCCTATTATACATACATACGGCGTAATCAAGCAAAATTAAGAGTGGATAATTATATTCCTCTTCGGGATGCATTAAACGCCCTTAATGATATCAATCCCAATGAACTTGGTCAACCTATAATTCTTCCGGCAACATTCACAGGTAGTCCACGTCATATGCAGGAATACTACCAAGATGTAATGACATATGTTCGATCATACGGACGCCCAGATTTGTATGTTACATTTACATGTAATACAAAGTGGGATGAAATTCTATCTGAATTGTCCCCTGGTCAAACACCAATAGATCGGCACGATATAACAGCAAGCGAGTTAACGCCAATAATATGAGAACTAATTCTTTGTTTAGAATAATCATAAACATATTTTCTTTGTAATAGATAAGTGTTCTTTAGTTTGTAAACACATTTGGGTAACATCTATTAAAGTAATAAACAAGATCATAAAACCTTAGGATAAGAATTTAACAAATAATAAATAAATAAACAAGATCATAAAACCTTAAGAACCAATGCAGTCTTAATGAATATTTGTTATTTATAAAGTATAAGAATAAATAAATAATAAATATTACCGAGCGAGCAAACATATTGCTTATCATTAATAAGGATAACCTAGTATACATTGGAAGACGTAGTATTTAAGAACTCAAGAACATATTAATAAAGAAAAACGCATATGCGTTAAAAAATATTTTATTTTTTATTTTTAATAACTTGAAAACTTTAATTGGCGATCCTGCCAGGAGAATAATTAAATTTATTCTTCTGTGAGCAGACCATTATAAAACCTTGTCGCAGCAAGGACGCAGCAACAATTCTTTATAAAAAGAAAAATTAAAAAGCCATTCATAGAAGGATAACAAAAAATTTGTTATGAAACACGAACGAAAACAGATCTTTGGAACCACAACAAAGCAAATGGCATGAACACGTTGGTGCAGACAATAGCAGTCTTGCAGGCCACAGTGGAGAACATGCAAAAGATGCACGAAACTCAGGCACAAAGGTTGGAGGAACAAATAAGGCAAGCCCGCAATCCCCACCTGGAAATCATTCCAGAAAATCAAAGGTTTTCAATACGGCCCGATATAACAGATGAAAACCAAGTAAAATTATATGTATTTAAGTCATTACCCGTTTTTAATGGCGACGTAAATAACTGTAGAATATGGAAAGAAGATGTAAGTAGAATGATGGAAACCATATCCTGCTTAACTGACAAGCCAAAATATGCTTAAGCTCTACAAATAGTAAAAACAAAAATACAAGGAACCGCAGCCCAAATACTGGCAAACCATGGCACATGATAAAACATATGCAGATACCCGTCCACTATATGTACTTCAGGATGAGATGAAAAAATGCATTCAAGGAAAGAAATCATTGGGAGAATTCCATGATGAGATAAAGAAATGTTTAAATTTAATCATTTCGAAAATATCAATATCCAGTCGCTAAGGCAATGATATCGCACGCAGAAGAAGAATCTATTCGAGTGTTTATAGCTGGAGTCAACAGCACATTCATCCAATCAACTCTCTATGCCAATGCACCACATGATCTGGAACACGCTTTTACAATTGCAAGGAAGTATGAGTATGAATATGAAAACCAACATCAAAACTTAAGGGACTAATAACATACACAATATTTTATTTAAAAATGTAAATATTTCGTGTTATAACAGAACTTTTCGAAAAAAAATTGGTTTGTTAGAAAACAAATTTAATGAAAACTTTTTCGCATCTAAAAAAACTTGGAAAAAAAGGAAATCTTGGCAAATGGCAACGCTGTTTGTATGGCTATTGTTCTTGATAAAGCTGGTTCCAAATCAAAATTTGATGCTAAGGGTAACGAAATGATCATGGTTGGAAACTCAAATGTAGCTAAGGCATATAGATTGTATGACGTAAGGAAGAACAAAATATCCGAACATCGCGATGTGCTTTTTAAAGAGAACGCATCCAATAATGATGACATTACAGAACAAGAAAGAAGCTTTATGCCAATGATTTGTTGAATATTACGTTTGGTTGTCAAACAGAGCAAGCAGTTGAAGGTACAGAATACAAGATCGATGCAGTACATGAAGATGAACACCATAATGAAAATATCATCACAAAAGATGATGATAATGAAGAAGCTGATGACATCAAACAAGAGCCAATTCAAGGTAAACCTGGAAGACCTAAGAAACCGAAATGGGAAACTTATTCTCGTTGCAGTATACGTTGACGATTTAATAGTGGGTTGCACTGATAAATCAATTGTCTTAGATATAAAGAAAAGCATTTCTTTTTGCAAAACAACATAAATGTTGAGAAGGGGTAATGAAGGAGATGGTAACCCTGATACAACATGTATGAAGTTATTGATGAAGTATACAACATGCATGGTGTTATTTATAGGTATCGTTATAAGTATCTATTGTAAATTAGTTTTTTATCTGTATAGCGTTCAATGTGAAATGTAGTGAATTGTCTTGTGTAAAGAAATAAAATTAGAAAATACAAAATTTATCAAATAGTATAACAGCTAGACTAAGTATTAACGATTTTAGAAAATGTCTACTAGAGAAAAAGCTGTATCAAGATTCTATGTATGTGTTTAGTAAACGTATGCGCAAGATACTTAAAATTGTACAGTATTTTATTTTTCTCAGGAGCGAATATTGATTGTAGCAGCAAATATAAATAAGAGTGAAGCACAGATAGAGAACAAAAAAAAGCAACTGCACACATAAACCACTGTACAACAGTATAAAAGAGAGTTGTGTGAAGAGTACAACAAAAATATTGTAATCTTCATAGTGTCACAACGTGCATTTCTTTTTGCAGTAAATGGGAAAGAAAAAATGTTTTCTTATTTTCATAATAAAGAAAGGGCATTTATTCAATAGGCAATTAGCAAAGAGAGATTGTTGTTGAAAAAGTTTATGGCAAAAGCAAAAAATGTATAGAAACACTTATGCACGCATATTTTCCAACGTAAACACTACTGAAATTCATTTGACAACACTGAAAATTTAGTTTCAGTAGTGAAATATGATCTTACAACACACAGCATATTTCCGTTACTTCACAGATAAATACGTGCTGTTGTATACTTTGAATAAAAGAGAAATACACATTTCAGTGTACACGTAAAATCAAGAACAACAGAAAAGAGAACAATTCAGTATTGCATTTAATGAAGGGTAAACTAGCAAAATGTTTCGTCCACACGTTTAGTGTTTAGATCTAAGATTCATCAAGTATATACACAATATATAAGTAAATTAACTTTAAGTTATTTACACGATAAGAGATTTATACGTGAAAATAATGTTAACACTTACGCCTGGGGACATTGTCCATTAACATTATCATCAAATTTAAATTCATATATAAAATTTATGAAAGACGATAATGATGAAATGTTTTTAAATGTAAATATGTATATAGATTAAGTAGTTCATAAGATATATAATGTACAAAATAATATGAATCAATAAAAAAGAATATATTATATGTATATAAATTAAATAATTTTTTTATTTCATTTCAATTTATATTTATTGAATAAAGATTTTAAACACAAGTGCCCACAATTAAATGTATTAAATTTTTGTTTTCGTTCATAATTATATTCAATGGGAAATTTTTAGTAGTTGACAATTTGAAGTGGTGGTTGAAAGTTTCCAAAGCTATCAAAGTACTCTTTATAGTTGTGGTATTTATAACATGCCATCCAATGTGTTCCGATACAATTTGAATCATCTAAATTAACAATACCGCATTCGTCTTTGTATGGTTTTTTAGGTAAAGAATCACGCATTTTAGAAGACTATCGTGGTAGAGAAATTAAAGGTGGATCTTATGAATATGAACTTTTGAAAACGAAGTATACTCAAGCATATTTAGTTAAAAAAAGTATTAAAGAGAGAGAGGAAATACATATGTTGTATGTTAAATGGTTGGGGTTTTCATCAAATCATAATTCTTGGATAAATTCAAATAATACATCAGCATCGTCATAAACATCACTATAAAAACACGGTAATATTTGAAAATTATTCATCATCATTCGTGTGTTGACATTCTAGTGAAGTGAAGTGAAAAATAGTGAATAAAAATAAGGAAGGAAGTGACGATACCTCATCAGAAGGCTCGGTGGAAGAAGAAGAAGTAGAAATGTGCGTCGCGGATGAAGATGCAGATATATATAAAGCAGAAGAAAGCCTGCCCAAGAAGCCAACAGAAAAGAGGAGGAAAAACCAAAAGATAATGTCGAGAAGAAAAGGTGGTAAGTCAATACCAATTTTTACAACTTATAACGTGAATGTTAGGAATATGACTGACGGTTAAAGGGATGCACTGGGAGACAGTGATTTTAATATAAAGATATTAAGTAGGACAGTGACGAACGTTGAGGTTTGCACACTTGAGGATTATGAGAAGGTTAAGCAGAAGTTTGTTGGGAAGAAGGTGGCGTTTTATACATATATAAACAAACTTCTGCTTAACCTTCTCATAATCCTCAAGTGTGCAAACCTCAACGTTCGTCACTGTCCTACTTAATATCTTTATATTAAAATCACTGTCTCCCAGTGCATCCCTTTAACCGTCAGTCATATTCCTAACATTCACGTTATAAGTTGTAAAAATTGGTATTGACTTACCACCTTTTCTTCTCGACATTATCTTTTGGTTTTTCCTCCTCTTTTCTGTTGGCCAAATGGTCAAGCACCCTATACATTGGTTATAAAGATGCTCTCGGACACCTTCGCATCGGTTTCCACAGTGACTGAGGTCACTATGAACACTGCTGTGTCAAACTTTGACAAAATTGACAGTGACTGCAATCGCTTCTTTGGGGGAGGTTTACTAAAATGCTTGAAAAGAATAGGAGGTTTCGCCAACGAATATGAGAAACTTAGGAATGATGAGGAGAGATCCAGGGCTCTGCTTGGGATGTTGATGTCTATTAGACATGGTACGTCGTCTTAAATGTATCTTCGCGAATGTGAACTCCGTTGTGTCTAGACACAGGAGGCATTATTTGAACTTATTTTTGAGGGAGCATAGACCTGATGTAGTGTTGCTAGCCGAACATAAACTTAGTCCCAGACACATTTTTAACTTTGCAGGATATAGAATCTTTATACAGGATCGGTCGAACGGACGTGGTGGGAGAACCGCTGTTATAGTCCGGGAAAATTTGTGTTGCGATAGGATACACCTGGAAATGGGTGGTATAGAGAAGACAGCAGTGAAGATCTGGCGCGAGGATGGTTCAGCTCTCCTTCTCATCCCCATGTATCTCAGACCTGCGCTTGCTTTGAGAGTTTCCGATCTCGATCCACTGCTTGATTTGTCGTCCAGGGGATCTACACTGATTGGAGCGGATCTAAATGTAAAACACCCGGACTGGGGAGGAACTGTTTGTAATAGCAGAGACCTCCAACTTAGGGACTTTCTTTTTACATGTCTCAATCTCGGTGTCCGGCGTACTGACGGACCTACGCGTATTCTTGGGGAAACCCAATCATACATTGATATTGTTTTGACGACAACTGATATCGGACCCGAGCCTGAAACTACCAATGACTACGAATCGGACCATAGAGCAGCGGAGATTGTTTTAGGTACGGGCGAATTTCGCAACAGGGAGAGGCCGGTCATGTTTGACTACAACAGGATCGACACGAGGCGTTTGAATGACGTCTTATCGCAGGCCTTTCCTGGATGTACGCTTCCGTCGGACAGGAACGTTTCGACAGCTGAAATAGATCAGAACATCATCGACATGACTGAAATTTTTAACCGGACTATGGGGGAAGTAATACGCAGAGTCCCTGAGGGGAGTCGTGGTCTCTTGAAGCTCCCTCCAGAGAAAAAACGGCTTCGCAGAATTCTGTGTAGTACAGGGGACCTGTCGAGGGGGCCTATCCTGAAGGCGGATATTAAAAACCTGGACAGGATCATCCAGGGGTCGATTGCGCTTCTTGAGAGAGATCATTGGACTAAATTCTTGGAGAATATTAGGATTGATCACACGACCTTCCGGAAAGTTAGAAGAGGAGCTGGAACTAGGCGCAGGGCAATGGTGCCTGACCTTTTGGGGGATAATAATACCTTTGTTAGGGACGAAGTAGGTAAGGCCAACCTTCTGGCTGCGCATTTTGATGGCACACAGCTGAGAGTGGGGGATATTCGAACCCCTACATTTGTTGATATAGTAAGGAACAGGACAACCACATTCCTATAGTGAACTTTGGTCGGTACTTCAGGGCGGATGGCACTACGACGGGGGCAGCCCCCATGAATGATTTTCGGTTGTTGACCTCAACTGACATTGGATATGCCCTACGAAGTAGGCGAAATAAGAAGTCATCTGGCCCAGATGGAATACCTGATATTGTTTTGAAGAAAACAGGGGTGGTTGTTTGGCAATCATTGGCCATACTATTCAACCACTGTTTTAATATAGGCTACTTTCCAAACGCGTGGAAGAGGGCGTTGGTTGTGCGAATACCCAAAACCCGGCTCCAGTCCTTATCGGGTGGGTGGTTATAGACCTATCTCCCTGTTGTCTTGCCTAGGGAAGATAATGGAACGCTTCATTCAGGATAGAATGAGGGTGTCAATGCAGGATATGGGCGTGCTGCGGGATTTCCAATTTGGTTTCAGAGGTGGACACTCTACTTCTCACGCACTTATGGTATTATCTGATCATGCCTCAAGGGGACTTAATAGAAGATGCCCCACGATAGCGGTGATCTTAGATTTTGCAAAGGCTTTCGACACTGTCTGGCAGGATGCCATAATTTATAAGATGATGTCCTTCGGGTTTGATAGGGAATTATGTAGAATTACGGCTAATTCCTTACGAAATCGTACATTTAATGTAAGGGTGTGCGACATACTATCGGAGCAGAGGACTGTAGAAGCAGGAGTTCCACAGGGATCTTTGCTAGGGCCTGTGCTCTACAATATATTTTTGGCGGACCTTCCACCTCCCCACTCCGGCGACTGGACCGCGAGCGTTGACGATCAACTCGAGACTCAACGAATATCTAGGAAGGCTTTTTGACTTCTTTTGTAAATGGGGCATGAGGTTGAACATGAATAAGACCAACTGCATGATATTTAAAGGACGGCGCGGGGGATTATACCCGAATGCTAGGAAATTCATTCCGTCCCTAAGCCTGGGTGGTGTGGCAATCAGGATAACGGACAGTTTCAAGTATCTCGGAGTTAGGATAAGTACTAGTTAAGAATGTAGTTGTAAGTACACATGTAAAAATGAATTTTAGGGCGAATAAATATGAAATGAAAAATGAAATGAATGAAAATTATTCATTCGCAAGATATACGTTAAGATGTCCATTACATTAACTCTGAACTGAAATACATTAAAGCAAGTTAGGTACCGACTATTTACCACCATTATGCTTGAATCAAACTATGTTTGCGGTCTAATAAGTTTTGATACATATCACTCAATTCCGAATGTTGATTATGAGAACAATTTGTTTCATATTGGTAACCATATTATAGAAATTCCTGTGGGATCATATGAATTTTCAAACTTAGTTGATTTTCTAATTAGAAAATATAAAAAGTTGAATGTAAAAGGAAAACTTAATATTCAATCACATTATAACACACTACAAACCTACATAGAGAGCTCAACTGATATGATAAATTTCGATAAAGAGAGATCAATTGGAACACTGCTTGGATTTAGTAAGGGAGTGCTAAGTCTGACAAAACAATAGATATTACAAAAAGAAACACTATTTTAGTTGAGTGTAATATTGTCAGCGGATCCTATATAAATAACGGTACTGCTCACACATCATCAATTTTCGCTTAACGTGAGTCCTGGCTATAAAAGAACAGAAGCACCAGCAAGCGTCATTTATTTACCAGTTACTAGATCAATCAACACCATTGTTCTAAAAGTAACCGATCAGAACGGAAACCTTATTAATTTTCGGGGAGAAAAAATATCTATTAGATTACATTTGAAACCTCTGAAGTAATGATCATATGCAATAGTAAAAACAATTCCTACAACAACAAGAACAATTTATTAACAATATCGCAATCCAGCAACAAAAATAAAAACAGCAACAAGAACTGAAGATTTTAAGAAATTATTACAAAAAAAAAGAGGATAGAGAATCCCAGAAGACATAATCGTGAATTTCTAAAACAACTTTGTTTTAAACTAAAACAGCAATGAGTATAATTAACATACTACAACACTCAAACTTTGATAATTCAATTATCAAGAAAGAATATCATAGTTGTACACTGTCAGACAAAATAAAGTACGGTTTGAAATATTTTTTGTTTTTTGATTAAAGCATATGTTTATTGCTTTCAAATGTTTATAAATTATAGTTTCATTTTTAATTCGGTTAATATTTTATCTAAAAAAGTATCTTAACATTGAATTCTTTCTTTATATTTTCTATTTATAATAGAAGCTATATGACACATAAGGAATTTCAAGTGACAAAATAAAGTAACACTTTTCTAGAAAATATTATAAATAATTAAATAACTTCAAAATTTAGTACGAAGTTGCTCCTCCTTTATTATTTATGACTTCTCTTAATCTTTTCGGCATACTTAGCGCAAGGTGCTTCAAAGTACTTGTAGGAATTGCCCTCCATTCACTTTGCAGTTTTTCCCAAAATGTTTGAATATTTGTTCTGGACTCCATTGGGATTTTGTCATCTGAGGTAGCCCAAAGATTCTCTATGGGGTTTAAATCTGGGCTTTGAGCAGGCCCTTCAAATTTTTCAACATTATTTTCTTCAAAATATGTTTTAGCAACCTTACTCGTGTGCTTGGGGTCGTTGTCTTGTCGAAAGATAAACTCCCCCAAGCCTATTTCCTCCTCACTGCTGTACAAATTTGTATCCAAAATATTTACATAGTCCTTTCCAGTCATTTTGGAATCAATTTTAACGCGTCTACCTACTCCTGAAGAGGAAAACAATCCCCACACCATGAGGCTGCCTCCACCATAAATATTTACATAAATAAATATTTACATAAATATGTCTGAATCATTTTGGAACAAAATTATTTGAACAGACGAGTCAAAATATGAACTAAAAAATTGCAAAACTCGGAAAAGAGTGTGCTGTGAACCAACACAAAGGCTTAAGTTGAAAAACCTTATCCATACTGGAAAACATGATGGAAAAGTTGAAGAAATAGCTATCTAATATATTTTAATAATAAAATTTCTGCTAGGACCAATAGGTGAAAACTTACACACATTTCAAAAAAACCCTGTATGACCAAAATGCCCAACTTTTACCCCTTTTGCGCACTATCCGCACCTAACAAAGAAAAAAACCTAATTTTTTCTATTCAATTATTCATCCTTTCTTACAATAGTATCATTAAGAAGAGTTTGAGGAGTAGGAATGTTAGGTTAGTTTTCTTTCATTAATTTCTTTTTATGTTTATTGGTAAGATTCGATTTAAAGTTGCCTTAGGGAAGGAAAAGGAAATATTAGCTAATTAGTTGTAAAAATGTATTTTTGTGGTGTTTACGTTTTTTATAATGAGTGATTAGTTAGGAGAAACAGGTAAGTCAATACGATGGTGGCAGGGTAGACGTAAGTTAAGTTGATATTAGGGATAGCTCCGAAAAGTCTGGAGCTATCAAGGTGGGATCCTTTGTATGCCTGTGGGTGGGCTATAGAGCTGCGATAACATCTGCAGTCTCCTCTCATTGGAGTTGTGTACCCCCAGTCGGTATCTGTTAGTTGTAGTTTCCGTTATTAGTTGTTTCATTTTCGGGTCCCTTAGCATGTTTTTTTTTTGTAGATAGATTATTTTTTAATCTAAAGTTGGTATGGATTTTTTTATATGTGAGTGCGCTTTAGGTGCAGATAATCGGCAAGGACCACCCCATCCGGCGAACCACAGTCCCGCAAAACGCGATCATACCAGCGACGCAGGTTATCTGGACACTCTGGCTTACTCTGTTTAATTTTTTTGTGTGCAGCTTAGCACAATTTTCATTGTCGTATTAATACCAGCGCAAGCATCTCACATTATACAACTGTATGTCTATCTGTTCGATGAAATTCGTTATGAGATAAATGGTGTAGAAATTGATCGTACACGTCATCTGGATTATAACAACGGATATTAAGAACTATATTTCATTAAATTAATTCGAAAGTTATGCATTAGTAAATGCATGAAGGTCATCAATCAATGGTGAATCTGATCTTTCGCTTATTACTGGAGGCTTTAATTTTTGTGTTCCATTAAAAATGTTTCACACACTCATTCTGTTCGTCCAATCATTCGTTTGAAAAGCAATACAAATAAGAGGAACAAGAAGAAACATGTCGTACATGTTGTTGTTGTTGTGCTTTAGGATCTATAATTTTAAACTGATAACAAAGGAATGTACAGCTGTGTAGACGTTTCCTTGTGTAAATAAAGTGTTTACACATTTTATAATGGTCAAATGTCGGATAACGACACATTGTGTTATAAAGAATAACATCTCGAGTCCTTATCAATTTTTTATATTCCTAAATAGAAACATAGTTGTTCATGTTGTTGTTGTTGTGCTATAAGGATCTGTGGCAACACTGTATTATTCATTTTGTAACGTTATATGTAAAATTATATGTATTTAAGTCATTACCCGTTTTTAATGGCGACGTAAATAACTGTAGAATATGGAAAGAAGATGTAAGTAGAATGATGGAAACCATATCCTGCTTAACTGACAAGCCAAAATATGCTTAAGCTCTACAAATAGTAAAAACAAAAATACAAGGAACCGCAGCCCAAATACTGGCAAACCATGGCACATGATAAAACATATGCAGATACCCGTCCACTATATGTACTTCAGGATGAGATGAAAAAATGCATTCAAGGAAAGAAATCATTGGGAGAATTCCATGATGAGATAAAGAAATGTTTAAATTTAATCATTTCGAAAATATCAATATCCAGTCGCTAAGGCAATGATATCGCACGCAGAAGAAGAATCTATTCGAGTGTTTATAGCTGGAGTCAACAGCACATTCATCCAATCAACTCTCTATGCCAATGCACCACATGATCTGGAACACGCTTTTACAATTGCAAGGAAGTATGAGTATGAATATGAAAACCAACATCAAAACTTAAGGGACTAATAACATACACAATATTTTATTTAAAAATGTAAATATTTCGTGTTATAACAGAACTTTTCGAAAAAAAATTGGTTTGTTAGAAAACAAATTTAATGAAAACTTTTTCGCATCTAAAAAAACTTGGAAAAAAAGGAAATCTTGGCAAATGGCAACGCTGTTTGTATGGCTATTGTTCTTGATAAAGCTGGTTCCAAATCAAAATTTGATGCTAAGGGTAACGAAATGATCATGGTTGGAAACTCAAATGTAGCTAAGGCATATAGATTGTATGACGTAAGGAAGAACAAAATATCCGAACATCGCGATGTGCTTTTTAAAGAGAACGCATCCAATAATGATGACATTACAGAACAAGAAAGAAGCTTTATGCCAATGATTTGTTGAATATTACGTTTGGTTGTCAAACAGAGCAAGCAGTTGAAGGTACAGAATACAAGATCGATGCAGTACATGAAGATGAACACCATAATGAAAATATCATCACAAAAGATGATGATAATGAAGAAGCTGATGACATCAAACAAGAGCCAATTCAAGGTAAACCTGGAAGACCTAAGAAACCGAAATGGGAAACTTATTCTCGTTGCAGTATACGTTGACGATTTAATAGTGGGTTGCACTGATAAATCAATTGTCTTAGATATAAAGAAAAGCATTTCTTTTTGCAAAACAACATAAATGTTGAGAAGGGGTAATGAAGGAGATGGTAACCCTGATACAACATGTATGAAGTTATTGATGAAGTATACAACATGCATGGTGTTATTTATAGGTATCGTTATAAGTATCTATTGTAAATTAGTTTTTTATCTGTATAGCGTTCAATGTGAAATGTAGTGAATTGTCTTGTGTAAAGAAATAAAATTAGAAAATACAAAATTTATCAAATAGTATAACAGCTAGACTAAGTATTAACGATTTTAGAAAATGTCTACTAGAGAAAAAGCTGTATCAAGATTCTATGTATGTGTTTAGTAAACGTATGCGCAAGATACTTAAAATTGTACAGTATTTTATTTTTCTCAGGAGCGAATATTGATTGTAGCAGCAAATATAAATAAGAGTGAAGCACAGATAGAGAACAAAAAAAAGCAACTGCACACATAAACCACTGTACAACAGTATAAAAGAGAGTTGTGTGAAGAGTACAACAAAAATATTGTAATCTTCATAGTGTCACAACGTGCATTTCTTTTTGCAGTAAATGGGAAAGAAAAAATGTTTTCTTATTTTCATAATAAAGAAAGGGCATTTATTCAATAGGCAATTAGCAAAGAGAGATTGTTGTTGAAAAAGTTTATGGCAAAAGCAAAAAATGTATAGAAACACTTATGCACGCATATTTTCCAACGTAAACACTACTGAAATTCATTTGACAACACTGAAAATTTAGTTTCAGTAGTGAAATATGATCTTACAACACACAGCATATTTCCGTTACTTCACAGATAAATACGTGCTGTTGTATACTTTGAATAAAAGAGAAATACACATTTCAGTGTACACGTAAAATCAAGAACAACAGAAAAGAGAACAATTCAGTATTGCATTTAATGAAGGGTAAACTAGCAAAATGTTTCGTCCACACGTTTAGTGTTTAGATCTAAGATTCATCAAGTATATACACAATATATAAGTAAATTAACTTTAAGTTATTTACACGATAAGAGATTTATACGTGAAAATAATGTTAACACTTACGCCTGGGGACATTGTCCATTAACATTATCATCAAATTTAAATTCATATATAAAATTTATGAAAGACGATAATGATGAAATGTTTTTAAATGTAAATATGTATATAGATTAAGTAGTTCATAAGATATATAATGTACAAAATAATATGAATCAATAAAAAAGAATATATTATATGTATATAAATTAAATAATTTTTTTATTTCATTTCAATTTATATTTATTGAATAAAGATTTTAAACACAAGTGCCCACAATTAAATGTATTAAATTTTTGTTTTCGTTCATAATTATATTCAATGGGAAATTTTTAGTAGTTGACAATTTGAAGTGGTGGTTGAAAGTTTCCAAAGCTATCAAAGTACTCTTTATAGTTGTGGTATTTATAACATGCCATCCAATGTGTTCCGATACAATTTGAATCATCTAAATTAACAATACCGCATTCGTCTTTGTATGGTTTTTTAGGTAAAGAATCACGCATTTTAGAAGACTATCGTGGTAGAGAAATTAAAGGTGGATCTTATGAATATGAACTTTTGAAAACGAAGTATACTCAAGCATATTTAGTTAAAAAAAGTATTAAAGAGAGAGAGGAAATACATATGTTGTATGTTAAATGGTTGGGGTTTTCATCAAATCATAATTCTTGGATAAATTCAAATAATACATCAGCATCGTCATAAACATCACTATAAAAACACGGTAATATTTGAAAATTATTCATCATCATTCGTGTGTTGACATTCTAGTGAAGTGAAGTGAAAAATAGTGAATAAAAATAAGGAAGGAAGTGACGATACCTCATCAGAAGGCTCGGTGGAAGAAGAAGAAGTAGAAATGTGCGTCGCGGATGAAGATGCAGATATATATAAAGCAGAAGAAAGCCTGCCCAAGAAGCCAACAGAAAAGAGGAGGAAAAACCAAAAGATAATGTCGAGAAGAAAAGGTGGTAAGTCAATACCAATTTTTACAACTTATAACGTGAATGTTAGGAATATGACTGACGGTTAAAGGGATGCACTGGGAGACAGTGATTTTAATATAAAGATATTAAGTAGGACAGTGACGAACGTTGAGGTTTGCACACTTGAGGATTATGAGAAGGTTAAGCAGAAGTTTGTTGGGAAGAAGGTGGCGTTTTATACATATATAAACAAACTTCTGCTTAACCTTCTCATAATCCTCAAGTGTGCAAACCTCAACGTTCGTCACTGTCCTACTTAATATCTTTATATTAAAATCACTGTCTCCCAGTGCATCCCTTTAACCGTCAGTCATATTCCTAACATTCACGTTATAAGTTGTAAAAATTGGTATTGACTTACCACCTTTTCTTCTCGACATTATCTTTTGGTTTTTCCTCCTCTTTTCTGTTGGCCAAATGGTCAAGCACCCTATACATTGGTTATAAAGATGCTCTCGGACACCTTCGCATCGGTTTCCACAGTGACTGAGGTCACTATGAACACTGCTGTGTCAAACTTTGACAAAATTGACAGTGACTGCAATCGCTTCTTTGGGGGAGGTTTACTAAAATGCTTGAAAAGAATAGGAGGTTTCGCCAACGAATATGAGAAACTTAGGAATGATGAGGAGAGATCCAGGGCTCTGCTTGGGATGTTGATGTCTATTAGACATGGTACGTCGTCTTAAATGTATCTTCGCGAATGTGAACTCCGTTGTGTCTAGACACAGGAGGCATTATTTGAACTTATTTTTGAGGGAGCATAGACCTGATGTAGTGTTGCTAGCCGAACATAAACTTAGTCCCAGACACATTTTTAACTTTGCAGGATATAGAATCTTTATACAGGATCGGTCGAACGGACGTGGTGGGAGAACCGCTGTTATAGTCCGGGAAAATTTGTGTTGCGATAGGATACACCTGGAAATGGGTGGTATAGAGAAGACAGCAGTGAAGATCTGGCGCGAGGATGGTTCAGCTCTCCTTCTCATCCCCATGTATCTCAGACCTGCGCTTGCTTTGAGAGTTTCCGATCTCGATCCACTGCTTGATTTGTCGTCCAGGGGATCTACACTGATTGGAGCGGATCTAAATGTAAAACACCCGGACTGGGGAGGAACTGTTTGTAATAGCAGAGACCTCCAACTTAGGGACTTTCTTTTTACATGTCTCAATCTCGGTGTCCGGCGTACTGACGGACCTACGCGTATTCTTGGGGAAACCCAATCATACATTGATATTGTTTTGACGACAACTGATATCGGACCCGAGCCTGAAACTACCAATGACTACGAATCGGACCATAGAGCAGCGGAGATTGTTTTAGGTACGGGCGAATTTCGCAACAGGGAGAGGCCGGTCATGTTTGACTACAACAGGATCGACACGAGGCGTTTGAATGACGTCTTATCGCAGGCCTTTCCTGGATGTACGCTTCCGTCGGACAGGAACGTTTCGACAGCTGAAATAGATCAGAACATCATCGACATGACTGAAATTTTTAACCGGACTATGGGGGAAGTAATACGCAGAGTCCCTGAGGGGAGTCGTGGTCTCTTGAAGCTCCCTCCAGAGAAAAAACGGCTTCGCAGAATTCTGTGTAGTACAGGGGACCTGTCGAGGGGGCCTATCCTGAAGGCGGATATTAAAAACCTGGACAGGATCATCCAGGGGTCGATTGCGCTTCTTGAGAGAGATCATTGGACTAAATTCTTGGAGAATATTAGGATTGATCACACGACCTTCCGGAAAGTTAGAAGAGGAGCTGGAACTAGGCGCAGGGCAATGGTGCCTGACCTTTTGGGGGATAATAATACCTTTGTTAGGGACGAAGTAGGTAAGGCCAACCTTCTGGCTGCGCATTTTGATGGCACACAGCTGAGAGTGGGGGATATTCGAACCCCTACATTTGTTGATATAGTAAGGAACAGGACAACCACATTCCTATAGTGAACTTTGGTCGGTACTTCAGGGCGGATGGCACTACGACGGGGGCAGCCCCCATGAATGATTTTCGGTTGTTGACCTCAACTGACATTGGATATGCCCTACGAAGTAGGCGAAATAAGAAGTCATCTGGCCCAGATGGAATACCTGATATTGTTTTGAAGAAAACAGGGGTGGTTGTTTGGCAATCATTGGCCATACTATTCAACCACTGTTTTAATATAGGCTACTTTCCAAACGCGTGGAAGAGGGCGTTGGTTGTGCGAATACCCAAAACCCGGCTCCAGTCCTTATCGGGTGGGTGGTTATAGACCTATCTCCCTGTTGTCTTGCCTAGGGAAGATAATGGAACGCTTCATTCAGGATAGAATGAGGGTGTCAATGCAGGATATGGGCGTGCTGCGGGATTTCCAATTTGGTTTCAGAGGTGGACACTCTACTTCTCACGCACTTATGGTATTATCTGATCATGCCTCAAGGGGACTTAATAGAAGATGCCCCACGATAGCGGTGATCTTAGATTTTGCAAAGGCTTTCGACACTGTCTGGCAGGATGCCATAATTTATAAGATGATGTCCTTCGGGTTTGATAGGGAATTATGTAGAATTACGGCTAATTCCTTACGAAATCGTACATTTAATGTAAGGGTGTGCGACATACTATCGGAGCAGAGGACTGTAGAAGCAGGAGTTCCACAGGGATCTTTGCTAGGGCCTGTGCTCTACAATATATTTTTGGCGGACCTTCCACCTCCCCACTCCGGCGACTGGACCGCGAGCGTTGACGATCAACTCGAGACTCAACGAATATCTAGGAAGGCTTTTTGACTTCTTTTGTAAATGGGGCATGAGGTTGAACATGAATAAGACCAACTGCATGATATTTAAAGGACGGCGCGGGGGATTATACCCGAATGCTAGGAAATTCATTCCGTCCCTAAGCCTGGGTGGTGTGGCAATCAGGATAACGGACAGTTTCAAGTATCTCGGAGTTAGGATAAGTACTAGTTAAGAATGTAGTTGTAAGTACACATGTAAAAATGAATTTTAGGGCGAATAAATATGAAATGAAAAATGAAATGAATGAAAATTATTCATTCGCAAGATATACGTTAAGATGTCCATTACATTAACTCTGAACTGAAATACATTAAAGCAAGTTAGGTACCGACTATTTACCACCATTATGCTTGAATCAAACTATGTTTGCGGTCTAATAAGTTTTGATACATATCACTCAATTCCGAATGTTGATTATGAGAACAATTTGTTTCATATTGGTAACCATATTATAGAAATTCCTGTGGGATCATATGAATTTTCAAACTTAGTTGATTTTCTAATTAGAAAATATAAAAAGTTGAATGTAAAAGGAAAACTTAATATTCAATCACATTATAACACACTACAAACCTACATAGAGAGCTCAACTGATATGATAAATTTCGATAAAGAGAGATCAATTGGAACACTGCTTGGATTTAGTAAGGGAGTGCTAAGTCTGACAAAACAATAGATATTACAAAAAGAAACACTATTTTAGTTGAGTGTAATATTGTCAGCGGATCCTATATAAATAACGGTACTGCTCACACATCATCAATTTTCGCTTAACGTGAGTCCTGGCTATAAAAGAACAGAAGCACCAGCAAGCGTCATTTATTTACCAGTTACTAGATCAATCAACACCATTGTTCTAAAAGTAACCGATCAGAACGGAAACCTTATTAATTTTCGGGGAGAAAAAATATCTATTAGATTACATTTGAAACCTCTGAAGTAATGATCATATGCAATAGTAAAAACAATTCCTACAACAACAACAACAATTTATTAACAATATCGCAATCCAGCAACAAAAATAAAAACAGCAACAAGAACTGAAGATTTTAAGAAATTATTACAAAAAAAAAGAGGATAGAGAATCCCAGAAGACATAATCGTGAATTTCTAAAACAACTTTGTTTTAAACTAAAACAGCAATGAGTATAATTAACATACTACAACACTCAAACTTTGATAATTCAATTATCAAGAAAGAATATCATAGTTGTACACTGTCAGACAAAATAAAGTACGGTTTGAAATATTTTTTGTTTTTTGATTAAAGCATATGTTTATTGCTTTCAAATGTTTATAAATTATAGTTTCATTTTTAATTCGGTTAATATTTTATCTAAAAAAGTATCTTAACATTGAATTCTTTCTTTATATTTTCTATTTATAATAGAAGCTATATGACACATAAGGAATTTCAAGTGACAAAATAAAGTAACACTTTTCTAGAAAATATTATAAATAATTAAATAACTTCAAAATTTAGTACGAAGTTGCTCCTCCTTTATTATTTATGACTTCTCTTAATCTTTTCGGCATACTTAGCGCAAGGTGCTTCAAAGTACTTGTAGGAATTGCCCTCCATTCACTTTGCAGTTTTTCCCAAAATGTTTGAATATTTGTTCTGGACTCCATTGGGATTTTGTCATCTGAGGTAGCCCAAAGATTCTCTATGGGGTTTAAATCTGGGCTTTGAGCAGGCCCTTCAAATTTTTCAACATTATTTTCTTCAAAATATGTTTTAGCAACCTTACTCGTGTGCTTGGGGTCGTTGTCTTGTCGAAAGATAAACTCCCCCAAGCCTATTTCCTCCTCACTGCTGTACAAATTTGTATCCAAAATATTTACATAGTCCTTTCCAGTCATTTTGGAATCAATTTTAACGCGTCTACCTACTCCTGAAGAGGAAAACAATCCCCACACCATGAGGCTGCCTCCACCATAAATATTTACATAAATAAATATTTACATAAATATGTCTGAATCATTTTGGAACAAAATTATTTGAACAGACGAGTCAAAATATGAACTAAAAAATTGCAAAACTCGGAAAAGAGTGTGCTGTGAACCAACACAAAGGCTTAAGTTGAAAAACCTTATCCATACTGGAAAACATGATGGAAAAGTTGAAGAAATAGCTATCTAATATATTTTAATAATAAAATTTCTGCTAGGACCAATAGGTGAAAACTTACACACATTTCAAAAAAACCCTGTATGACCAAAATGCCCAACTTTTACCCCTTTTGCGCACTATCCGCACCTAACAAAGAAAAAAACCTAATTTTTTCTATTCAATTATTCATCCTTTCTTACAATAGTATCATTAAGAAGAGTTTGAGGAGTAGGAATGTTAGGTTAGTTTTCTTTCATTAATTTCTTTTTATGTTTATTGGTAAGATTCGATTTAAAGTTGCCTTAGGGAAGGAAAAGGAAATATTAGCTAATTAGTTGTAAAAATGTATTTTTGTGGTGTTTACGTTTTTTATAATGAGTGATTAGTTAGGAGAAACAGGTAAGTCAATACGATGGTGGCAGGGTAGACGTAAGTTAAGTTGATATTAGGGATAGCTCCGAAAAGTCTGGAGCTATCAAGGTGGGATCCTTTGTATGCCTGTGGGTGGGCTATAGAGCTGCGATAACATCTGCAGTCTCCTCTCATTGGAGTTGTGTACCCCCAGTCGGTATCTGTTAGTTGTAGTTTCCGTTATTAGTTGTTTCATTTTCGGGTCCCTTAGCATGTTTTTTTTTTGTAGATAGATTATTTTTTAATCTAAAGTTGGTATGGATTTTTTTATATGTGAGTGCGCTTTAGGTGCAGATAATCGGCAAGGACCACCCCATCCGGCGAACCACAGTCCCGCAAAACGCGATCATACCAGCGACGCAGGTTATCTGGACACTCTGGCTTACTCTGTTTAATTTTTTTGTGTGCAGCTTAGCACAATTTTCATTGTCGTATTAATACCAGCGCAAGCATCTCACATTATACAACTGTATGTCTTATCTGTTCGATGAAATTCGTTATGAGATAAATGGTGTAGAAATTGATCGTACACGTCATCTGGATTATAACAACGGATATTAAGAACTATATTTCATTAAATTAATTCGAAAGTTATGCATTAGTAAATGCATGAAGGTCATCAATCAATGGTGAATCTGATCTTTCGCTTATTACTGGAGGCTTTAATTTTTGTGTTCCATTAAAAATGTTTCACACACTCATTCTGTTCGTCCAATCATTCGTTTGAAAAGCAATACAAATAAGAGGAACAAGAAGAAACATGTCGTACATGTTGTTGTTGTTGTGCTTTAGGATCTATAATTTTAAACTGATAACAAAGGAATGTACAGCTGTGTAGACGTTTCCTTGTGTAAATAAAGTGTTTACACATTTTATAATGGTCAAATGTCGGATAACGACACATTGTGTTATAAAGAATAACATCTCGAGTCCTTATCAATTTTTTATATTCCTAAATAGAAACATAGTTGTTCATGTTGTTGTTGTTGTGCTATAAGGATCTGTGGCAACACTGTATTATTCATTTTGGTATTTTTTACATTCGAGTATCGATAAATTTTTTTTATATGTATGTATATGTATGTCGTGTGGTTGTATGGGTGAAGCATACAATCTTGTTTGTAATAGTAAATAGATTATTATCGATGTTTAATTGATGTATGAGCACACATGGCATAAGAAGTAAAAGTTAGTAGTTGACACTCTTTAAAAGCGAACAGACGTTTTTTATTTAAGTCCTTACAATTAGTAACCCCGACATGATAGTAAAATGAACGACGCAAATCAAAGCCAAAGCATTAACTTGGGTCAGGCATCAACATCTGGACAATCAGGTGTATCTACCACTTCGTCTGCCGAACAACCTGAAATTTGGATCGCACAAGTTGAAGCCCAGTTTAGCATCTCAGGAATTAATAATGATGTCTCCAGATTTAACACTGTAGTGGCCGCCATTGAAAGCAACGTTTTGGCTCAAATATCATATACTATTTTAAATCCTCCTGATCAAGGCAAGTATGACCACCTAAAGTCTTGCATAATAGAGGTACTGCGCTAGTAAGCAAAAAAAAAAATCCAAAAACTAATATCAGAGATCGATTTGGGGAATAAACGCCCTACACAATTATTAATTGAGCTAAGTGGCCTAGCAAAAGGAAAAAATAAATAACGATTTCTTGAAGTCACTTTGGTTGCAGAGGATTCCAGCGTAAACTCGAGCCATACTGCAGGCCAGAGCTGGCAAAATTAGCAGATAAAATCTTGGGAGTATCTGACTGCCAGCAAATAGCGGCCTTAGCCAAACAGCAGACACAAGAAAAAGAGAATGCAATGTATAGAACAACAACTAAACCAATTGGTGAGTATGAGTTTAGGACGAATCCGAGGAAGATGCAGCCATCGCAGCAAAAGTAGGGAGCGACGAGCAAGAACACCTTCCGGCCGCTCAAATCAATACCATGAGCAAATTGGAAAAATGCAAGAACATGTAGAGGGCACCATAACATCATCACCACACTCTACTAGCGTTATTAGTGATCACTCATTGCAAATCGCTCGTTTCGATAATATCAATAATAAAATAATAATAAAAATATCAACGATAATAAAAATATCAACACGAAATTTTTAATAGATACAGGCGCTTATGTGTCTGTTATTCCACCTAGAAAAGACGATAAAAACAAAAACATTTAACACCAACATTTTACGCCGCAAATGGTTCGCAAATCATTTGGTTAACGCCATCTTAATTTGTCACTAGGCTTACGCTGCAGCTTAAAATGGAATTTTTACGTCGCCAATGTTAACACAGCCATCATCGGCTCTAATTTTTTAAAAGCGTATGAAAAGAGGAAAATTAATTGGCAAGAAGGCTATGTTGGAAACAAAGGTAAAGTTTGAGCAAAATACAACAATTAAAATATTAACACACAAAACGGACAGTATATTCGCAAAATTGTTGAGTGTGTATAGTGATTTAACTGTTTTAAATTCTAATAAAATGTCAATAACAACAAACACAACACATCTTATAGTAACACCAGTTTTCTCGGCCGAAGCGACTTGTTGGTGAAAGACTCGAGGCAGCAAAAAAAGAATTTCAAGGCAAGCCCACTACGTATGGTACTGATAACAAAGATAACAACAAACTGTATTTTGAAAAACTAAAAACAAGAAAAAACTTCAAAAATCAATAGTTTCAAGATTTACAACGACGACGAAGAAACTCAATGGTTTCCATCGAACCGACAACATCCGCAAGGTAGTTTCCAAAGAGAAATACAAGTACCAACATCACCCTCAGCAGTTTCTGACTCACCGAGGTCTCCATCATCTGAGACGGCACCACCACCACCCCCTCCACTAATTACAAGAGTTACGAGGTCTACATCGTCGGAGACGCAACCACCACCACCCCCTCCACCAAGGATTAGTTTGAATCTGAATATATCAAAAGACCTCGGGATTTGTACACAGAAGTGTACACTTCCAAGCAAAGCAAATTTTTAGAGCTGAAGAAGAGGGTTGCAGAATTCGAAGAGGAGGAAAGACGACTGTCAATAAAAATACTAAAGATAGAAAAGAAGCGGCAAACTATTTTAGAAAGACATACGGAATTTCTAATAGATAGTAAGAATGAAAAAAATGGTAACAACTCTTTAGAAAATGTATTTAATCATAAATACAAATGTAATATTTGCCCAAATAAAAATGGACAATTGTTTTCCTACATTGTAAACACCATCTGCAATAAAACAGGTGAATGTGAACGTGATAGCGGATGGACATTAATACAAATATAACGGATAGAAATTAATATAAATCAATATCAGTGCATAAAAGGTTCGCAGTCTATTTCTCTACCAACTCCAATACAAAAGAAACATGCATGTATCAATGTTCAAAACAATGATCAATATTGTTTCAAATAGGCTATTCTATCTGCATTGTAACCTATCAATAACAATTCTAATAGAAGCACATCATATAAAATTGATAACATTAGTGATGATATTATCATGTTGGGAAATAATATTGTTTTGAATTTTGATAATTTGACTTTTCCGCTACCAACGAATAGAATTAAAGATTTTTAAATGAAAAAATCCTGATATTAGTAAAATGAAAAGGCTAAGCACGTTAATTTATTATTACTAGAAAATGGTGAGAAATTCGACTACATATGGATTAAAAATATTTCAAGGTAAATCAATAATAAGAATAAAAAAAATTATATTAAAATAAAATTGTTTCACTTTTCATTTAATTACAGATTAATTAAAAATCAATCAACAAATCACCGCCGATGTATTTATATGTGTAATTCATGTTTAATACATTTTCATAGTGAAACGGCGCTGAATAAACATAAGGATGAATGTAATAAGATGGTAACCAGACTACCCTCTGTAAACAATAATATCGTAAGTTTTAAAAATTTCGAAAAGCAAATGGATGTACCTTTTGTATTCTACGCTAATTTTGAGTGTATTCTAGAGACTATTAATATTCAATATTCAGCTAATGAACAAAAACAATAACATATTCCATTTCCTTATAGTTATTACATCAAATGTTCATTTAAAAGTAGTTTAGATAAATTTAACATGTACAGTGGTGATGATGCACCAAGACATTTCATTGTAAATTTAGTTAAAGATTGTACAGTATCGTGACCCCATGAAAGATAAATGTAATGGAAAAATTATTAAGGAATTCATTGGTTTACGAACTAAAATGTATTCCGTTAAAATAGATAGAGTGAATAAAGTAATTAACAATATTAAAGGTGTAATGGCATATAATTACATTACATTAATTAATTACACTATTTACATTATTTACATTAATTTATATTTTTATATGGTAATGCCAGTATTTGTATCTTAAGTATTTTCATATGGTAATGCCAGTATTTATATATTAAGTATTTTCATATGGCAATGTTATTATTTATATTTAAGTATTTGAATATGGCAATGTCAGTATTTATAAGCTATATATATGCCACAAAAAAGGAAAATCGGTTTTCTATTAAAGAAAAATTGTAAACTTTAAAACAAGTGGTTAAGATTATTATTAAAAAAATTTTTTGTAAGAGACCTGTTAGAAATAGTGTAAGAGCTAGACTAAGTATTAACGACTTAAGAAATTGTCTACTAGAGAAAAAGCTGTACCATGATTCTATGTATGTGTTTAGATCTAAGATTCATCAAGTATATACACAATATATAAGTAAATTAACTTTATGCTACTTAGACGATAAGAGTTTTATATGTGAAAATAATGTTGACATTATTAATGAGGACATTATAAAATAAATGCTCCATCAACATCATCATCAAATTTAAATTCATATAGAGAATTTATACAAGACGATAATGATGAAATGTGTTTAAATGTAAATATATAGATTAAGTAGTTCATAAGGAATATAATGTAGAAAATAATATGAATTAATAAAAAAAGAATATATTATATGTATATAAATTAAACAATCTTTTTATTTCATTTCAATTTATATTTATTAAATAAAAATTTTAAACACAAGTGCCCACAATTAAATGTATTAAATTTTTGTTTTCGTTCATAATTATATTCAATGGGAAATTTTTAGTAGTTGACGATTTGAAGTGGTGGTTGAAAGTCTCCAAAGCTATCAAAGTCCTCTTTATAATTGTGGTTTTTATAGTATGCTACCCAATGTGTTCCCATACGATTTGAATTATCTAAATTAACAATACCGCATTCATCTTTGTATGGTTTTTTAGGTAAAGAATCGCACATTTCAGAAGACTATCGTGGTAGTGAAATTAAAGTTGGATTTTATTAATAAAATAAAAAAATATGTTCATATTAATATGAACTTTTAAAAACGAAGTAAACTCAAGCATATTTAGTTGAAAAAGTATTAAAGAGGAGAGGAAGTCTGTTGTATGTTAAATGGTTGATATTCAAATAATACATCAGCATCGTCATAAACATCACTATAAAAACACTGTAAGGTTTTATTCGGAAGATATACGCTAAGCTAGTTAGGTACCGACTATTTTCCACCCATTGTGCTCGAATCAAACTATGTTCGCGGTCTAATAAGTTTTGATACATATCTCTCAATTCCGAATATTGATTATGAGAACAATTTGTTTCATATTGGTAACCATATTATAGAAATTCCTGTGGGATCATATGAATTTTAAAACTGATTTTCTAATTAGAAAATATAAAAAGTTGAATGTAAAAGGAGAACTTAATATTCAATCACACTATAACACACTACAAACCTACATAACGAGTTCAACTGATACGATAATTTTCGATAAAGAGAGATCAATTAGAACACTGCTTGGATTTAGTAGAGAGAGTGCTAAGTCAGACAAAACAATAGATATTACAAATAGAAACAATATTTTAGTTGAGTGTAATATTGTCAGCGAATCCTATATAAATAACGTTTCTGCTCACTGCTATAAAATAACAGAAGCATCAGCAAACGTCATTTATTTACCAGTTAATACTAGATCAATCAACACCATTCTTCTTAAAGTAACTGATCAGGACAGAAACCTTATTAATTTTCGAGGAGAAAAAATATTTATTAGATTACATTTGAAACCTCTGAAGGAATGATTATATGCAATAGTAAAAACAATTCCTACAACAACACCAACAATTTATTATCAATATCGCAACCGAAAACGTTACACCCAGCTCCAGCAATAAAAACAGCAACAAGAACTGAAGATTTTAAGAAATTATTACAAAATAAAAAATACACAAAAAATAGAGGACAGACAATCTCTGTAGACATAATCGTGAATTTCTAAAACAACTTGGTTTTAAACTAAAACAACAATGAGTATAATTAATACACTACAACAACCAAACTTTGATAATTCGATCATCAAGAAAGACCATCATAGTTATACATCATATCTACAATCATTTAAGAATAACGATGAAATTCGTATATCAATTCAAAACCAAGATTTGTTAGTTCTACCAAGTGAAAGTTTTCTATACATAGAAAGATTTGCAACAAAATACGATTCTACAGTCTCTCCATCATTAAAGCTCTTAATGTCCTATCTATTCGATGATATTCGTTATGAGATAAATGGTGTCGAAATTGTTCTTACACGTCATTACACGGATATTAAGAACTATATTTCATTAAATTAATTCGAAAGTGATGCATTAGTAATGCAGGATGGTCACCAATCAATTGTGAATCTGATGTTTCGCTTATTACTGGAGGCTTTAATTTTGTGTTCCATTAAAAATGTTTCACACACTCATTCTGTTCGTCCAATCATTCGTTTGAAAAGCAATACAAATAAGAGGAACAAGAAGAAACATGTCGTACATGTTGTTGTTGTTGTGCTTTAGGATCTATAATTTTAAACTGATAACAAAGGAATGTACAGCTGTGTAGACGTTTCCTTGTGTAAATAAAGTGTTTACACATTTTATAATGGTCAAATGTCGGATAACGACACATTGTGTTATAAAGAATAACATCTCGAGTCCTTATCAATTTTTTATATTCCTAAATAGAAACATAGTTGTTCATGTTGTTGTTGTTGTGCTATAAGGATCTGTGGCAACACTGTATTATTCATTTTGGTATTTTTTACATTCGAGTATCGATACATTTTTTTATATGTATGTATATGTATGTCGTGTGGTTGTATGGGTGAAGCATACAATCTTGTTTGTAATAGTAAATAGATTATTATCGATGTTTAATTGATGTATGAGCACACATGGCATAAGAAGTAAAAGTTAGTAGTTGACACTCTTTAAAAGCGAACAGACGTTTTTTATTTAAGTCCTTACAATTAGTAACCCCGACATGATAGTAAAATGAACGACGCAAATCAAAGCCAAAGCATTAACTTGGGTCAGGCATCAACATCTGGACAATCAGGTGTATCTACCACTTCGTCTGCCGAACAACCTGAAATTTGGATCGCACAAGTTGAAGCCCAGTTTAGAATCTCAGGAATTAATAATGATGTCTCCAGATTTAACACTGTAGTGGCCGCCATTGAAAGCAACGTTTTGGCCCAAATATCATATACTATTTTAAATCCTCCTGATCAAGGCAAGTATGACCACCTAAAGTCTTGCATAATAGAGGTACTGCGCTAGTAAGCAAAAAAAAAATCCAAAAACTAATATCAGAGATCGATTTGGGGAATAAACGCCCTACACAATTATTAATTGAGCTAAGTGGCCTAGCATTCTGTCCGTCCAATCATTCGTTTGAAAAGCAATACATATCAAAGGAACAAGGAGAAGCTGACATGAAGCAAATTTTGTATGGGAAAATTCAGTACATAAAGAAGGTACATAAGAAAATTGATATAGAAAGTACATAAACATACTACTCACCTGCCTGCGACAACTATCTGATAAATGTCTAAAAGCACCACAAATGCAGCAACATTTACGTGGATTACTATTAATAATATTATCAGACCTAACATATGGTTCAGTCTAAAAGTAAGAGATGATTATATATTAATTATATGTATTTTATGCATATGTATAGTGTACAGAATACATTCTGAATTTTTGAATTAACAGCACTAACTTAATATTATTTGTTAGCTAAAGTGAGTTCTAATTATTTATGAAATCTGCATTTGTGAATTTAAGAGGTTAGGTTAGGTCTGTGTGGTACCTCTGATTTCACAAAGCTCACTTGAGCACGCATAGCGGCCCGTTGTGATGCCATGGGTGAACGCAGTCCCTGTACTGACCAAGTTCCACCAAAATCAGGGAAGAGGAAAAAGTTGGTCAGCGCAGGGCTGCACTGAATTTAAGAACATTTCATTAAAATAACGAACACTTACCATTGAATGATAACTACGGGATAATAATTGGATAAGTGACAGCGCACTTTGCATATGAAGCTCGTAACACTATTTGAGAAACATAAACACTTCTGGCTTGGTATCACACTGTAGAAAAAATAGATGGATTACTTCAATAAGTGAAACATTCTTTCATTCAAAAAACTTACCCTTTGACAAATGCTTTTACGACACTGTGGCTCGTTGTGTCTGCTCTCACCGCACATACATATAACAAATTGTAGGTTTTCTGGTGTTTTGAATTTCCAACGTTTATGCCCAAATTCACAGCAATTTGTATACTTTAAATTATTCAGGCATTTATTCGGTGATATTGCAACGATCCTCCGTACAAATGTTCCATAAATCTTTATCGCCTTCAAACATAATAAAAATAAGCTTTAATAAATATTCGATTTCGTTTTTACACATAATACTCACGATTCATTGTCTGCACAAGTTTACTTTATTCGAAATATTTTTCATTCCATGAAAGTGTGCATATTTCATTATTACAACTAAGTCTAGTGTTACATATAGGACAAGTATTTTCTTTGTTTGTTTCTAACGGAATATGATCCGATTTCGGTGACTCAGGAGAAAGTACGACAATTTGTGTATTACCACAGAGCGAAGATTTAGAAATTAAACGCTTTGCGGCATTTCTATCATCGCGAGCTGTATTCTTCCTTTCAAACCTATCATCTTCCTTATGCTGATCAATATCTTCTTGATCTGTGATTGAAGTATTCAGATGGTCAGATGAAACTGAAATTTTCTTATCTTTGTTAACAGCATCATTAACTTGTAGTCGTCATAAGTACTATAAGCGGAATTGTAATAAGAAGCATAGAGTTTTTGTTGCCCTGGAGTTTCGATGTTGACGAAAGCGTTCAATATTATGGCAAGTGATGCTTCAGTCGCATATGAGCTAATAGTGTTGACATTATGTACTTTATCAGAATTGCTGTCATAAGCGTTTAAAGCCATGAAATAATTTCGGTCAATATTGTTACTGATTATTTTCTTTACCAAAATTATTTTCATCCACCTCATAGTCCTCCAAAGCTACATTGTTTGTATGAGGATGATAGAACTCAAAGCTTTTTTCCATAGTAACTGTAGGAGAAATCATTATAACATTGCTGCTGTCGAACTCATTGTCCGTATCCAAATTAATTATTTCCAAAGTTTTCACTTTATTGGCAATTGCTAAGGCAGTGCTTTTAGTCTTTTCAGATTTCTGTTTCTTAACCTCTAAAAGTACAACTGTTTGTAATTTCTATATCCTTCGCTTTATCCACACTAATTTTCGTTTGGCACTTTGATCAACTTTATTAGAAACATTTCTGTAGTTTTTGTGTTTTTGCATGGTGTATTTATGTATTTGTAAACATAAAATTTAAAATGAACGCAAATTTACAACCACAAATTCAATGAGTACCGAGCCTTAAAATACTTTTTAGTATATATTAAGGGAAGCATTCAGCTTAATGCGTTTGTTTTAAACACTTTTGTAAAATATTGTTGGAAATTTAGCACATAAAGGATTTAATTTAAATACCAAGTATTGTCAGTTCACGAAAAGAAAGTAAAAAACTTGAAGCTGTTCTTTATGAAGCGAAAATAAATAATCTCGGATGAGATAGATATAATTAAATGAATACATGTTAGACAAAAAGGAGTCATTCCTTGACATACAGTGCATGACAAAACAATGGAAACTTTTTCAAAAATTTATTTATGTGTTACAATCGTACGAAAATTTAAAAATCTTTTTAAGAAATCGGCAAAATATTAATGCCTTCTATTAATAGGCACTGTTATTAACATTTCTGTATTTTAAAAAATATATAAAAAGACTATATAATTCAGTAATTAAAAAAAATAATTCTATTCACATATTTGATGTTGACAAAACATTGGAAACTTTGGAAACTTTTTTAATTTTTGAATTATATAATTCATTTTTATACATAATTTTAATATACAGAAACGTTAATAACAGTGCATATTAATAAGCTCCACAAATGTTTTGCCGATTTTTAAAAAACATGTTAAATTTTCGTCCGATTGAGTACATTTTTGAAAAAGTTTCCATTGTTTTGTCAAGCACTGTATATTACATTTGTATATTACATTTAAACACTTTGTACATTTTGAAATACTTACTCATTTTTCTCCAGAATATCGTAAATAAAAATCGGTTTTAGTGGCAGTTTGATTAGCTATTTTCGATGTACGCTCTAAATGCTGCTTAACTTAATGCTTTGATTGTTCAGTAACGACTGAGTGCATGTTCCCGATATTACTTCCTTTTTATAGGAATTGAAATCGGGATTTGCCAACAGTAACTCAGTACCTGACTAATTATACAAACATCTGAAATAATTACTTAATTGTGAGGATATTAACGAATATTTCATTTTCTTACTAATAAAACCCTTCAGTTGGTGGTCCAGGTAGCCGGGAGTACAGGTCGTAAATACAGTTGTAAATAACTACCCATATAGGTAATGTATCTTGTCGACAATAATAAGTTCTTTTGTATATACCTGTTTTAATTAAAAAAGGGATTTAATGAATTTTGGCAACGTTGTTGTTGAACATGTTGTTTCACATGTTCAACAATTTCTGTTATTTCTTGCAAATTTTAGGAAGTACGAAAATGCTATTAATCTACCTACATATTTGTTGCTTCTTGACACAAATTTCAAGGATGTAACACAAATATTTCTTTAAAGTGAAATTCAATAATAACATACAGGAACAAAAAATTAAATACCCCCGAGCATTACACCGTCTAAATTGTATATTTAATTTAGTAGAATAAAAAAATATTTTTATATTCCTTGTTTTACTTGACAAAAACTGTTTTTATGAACTTTTCATGAAAATTATTGATTACTGAAATATTTTTTACCTGATTTTGAAAAATCAAAGTTTTTTGGAAAGGGGAGAGATAAACCTTTAAAACAGTATACATATACTTTCGTTATAAACTTACATATATGTTATGAGCAATTATACTCGCTGCAAATTAAAAATATTTTTACGATACGGTGTTAAAAAGGTTTAAGAATCAGAAGATAAAAGTATTTTTCAAAAACTTCAGATTCATCGTCAGGTATCAAATGAACAGGTAAGATTAAAAGGACACCATATTATTATCACCGCTTGATCGAAAGCAGTTGTGATTAGGTCTAAAACCAGATTGTCTCCCAGATAACAAATCATTGCTATACAGATATTGGTTAAACATTATATTTTACTGTTTCGAATAAATTGTGCAACTCATAAAATCTCAATTATTGAAAATAATCAAAAAGAATAGTTGAAATCAACTTTTGGATTACTTCTGATTCTTTTTGATTATTAGACTAATCGCCAGTAAACCTGATTATTTTTTGATTATTTTGTTATCGTAATCAATTATTAACTATTTTAACCAAAAATAATCGTAATTGTAATCATTATTTCACCATTCAAAAAAAATAATTAAATTACTAATCATTACGATTACTAATCATTACTTAACAGGTATATCAGAGGTGGAAAACACATCAGATGATGTGTAATACTAAAGCTCTGCATTACTATTCACTATTCCTAATGATCAAATATCTCCCCATTTTCTTTAGTTACAAATAATTGACTAGAATTTTCTGGCGTAGAAACTAAATTTTACGTCTCTAATTTTTAGGTTTGTATTTTTTCTATATGTAAAAAAAACTGATGTAGAATTCAGTCGTCTTAAATTTTTTCCACCTACAATACGCAATATTCCCTTTATTAATTGATATCCTAATTTCATTAGTAAACCAATGTTTCTATTTAATTTTTTTTCAACCTTAATGGGAACAAATTTTTCTATTGTATATTACCCTCTAAAAAAGTAACCTGCTTGTCCGCTACAGGCATTTGATTCTAAGGTATAGTTGCTAATTCTGTTTGCAATGAAGCATAATCAATGTTTTTTTAAATTCCTATACTTAATCGCTTGTTCCTGAGTCGCTGTTCCAAAATCATATGATATAAAAGAAGATCGCGTTATGAAAAAGTAGAGGTAGAAAGTTGGTCAAACAAGAGCATTCGATTAGGATTGTCAACAAAACATAAATCAATTAAAGTACTAGTGCTAGAAGTGTAATGCGTAGGAATACATTTATTTATTATATTAAATTAAAAACCAATGACACTCATATCTTCTGCCAACCACCTATCAAAAATCATGCTAAGAATGAAATTTACTCTAGGTGTTAATAGGTTGTTTTTCACATTTATGTATTTGTCATTTATTGTTTGTTCAATATTTAATAAGTAATCAAAAGTATATTCATATCAAAAGATTAGATTTCTTTAATAGAATATTTATGTTTTCTTACCGACAAATACCCACAGGTCTCTTTCCCGTGAAAAATAAATGATTTTCAAATATTTTACTTGATTGTAGAAACATTGATATTTTAAATTTATTATTATTATTATTATTATTATTATTATTATTATTATTATTATTATTTATTCAATAAATCCAAGAGATTAAATCCAATGATTATATTAATTTAAAGATCACTAGCTGCTCGTATTTTAAATTTAAAAAGTTCATTAAAAAGGAAATTTAAAAAAATTTTTTGTTTTAATTTTACACATAACATTAGGATTAATGTCGTTGTTTGGTATTTCCACTAGAATAGATCACAATTAGATTTTTGATCAGATGTAATATTGTTAACAATCCACATCCCTGCGACAGTCATCTGGTAACTCGCCACAAGCACCAGAAATGTAACAATATTTACAAATATTACAACCAATAATATTGTCAGGATCAGATTCAGTATAAAAATAAAAGATATTGTTATTATTTTATATATTTTAAGCATTTGTATACAGAATACATTCGGAAAGCACCACCTACCGTTGAATGAATAAAACTCCTAATTTCGGGACAATCATTCGAGAAGTGCCCGCGAACTTTGCATATCAAGCACGTAAGTCTTTTTCGATGGTGGCAATAATTACAGCGTGATACTTTATGTCCGCTCCCCTCACACATGTAAGAATTCATACGTTCTTTTGGTATTTCACATTTGCAAGTACATTTAAATATTTTGTAAAGGTTGAGATAATGATTCATTTTTCTTCAGATTTTCGATTTAATATTTATTTTGAAATTGAGGTTTGCTACGAATTTGGGAAAACTCAAAAGTTCCCTTATTAACACATCAGTACCTGTTTTATTATGAAAGTATATGAAAACAATTGCCAGGATATTAGAGTTAGAGTACAGGTATTTGGAAGTACAAGTAGTAAACACAATTGTAAATAACTACCCAAATACATTCTATGTATTGTCCACTGTAATAATTTTGTTTCAGTATGTACCTTAATTTGTTTTTTAGATTTATTAAATAAATGGTTTTTCTATGAATTCTCACAACTTTGTTTTTGTTTCACATATTCAACACTTTATGATATTTCTTGCAAATTTTAGGAAGTACGAAAATGCTATTAATCCATATTTGTTGCTATTAATTTGGTGATCCTTGACACAAATCTCAAGGATATAACACAAATATTTCTTGTGAATAAAATCTAATAATAATTGCACTGTAAGTACTCGGTAATCATTGTAATCTTTTTAAAACAATTTTCTTTTAATTTGCAATTTAATTTAATTTTATGATATGAAAACATAATATTTATTATGCTTTTCGAATTCCAGAAGACTATTTGCGTTCACCTTGACTACAGTTAGTTACTGAAGTTGTGGATTACAGAAGTTATAGATGTGTGGATTTGTAATAATCAAACATAGTCGTAAGTTTGAAGGGAAAACCAGGCAACAGTAGTATAAAAGCTATCAAAGTATCCTAAGAATGCTATGTTCGGTGCGATTTGTGTGTGACATTGGCAGCACCCGAGCATATTTTGTCAAAAATAATACAAATCGCTATGGTATATTCATCAAAATAAGGAAATTTTATTCTTAAAATGTTTGATATTATTTTTTCTTCCCTTGAAGCTAATGTAAAGTTGTAGCAAATGTTTTAAAGACAGTGTACCAAAATAATTAATGCTTCCTTTGCTTAACTTACAGCGTATAAGAGAAAATAATTACAAGAGAGAAGTAGTAAAAGCAATTGTAAATCAATGTAATACAATAGTCACAAAAACAATTTAGTTAATATAAGACAGTAAATATGACTGGAATGCGTATACCGTAATTTCGTATGATCTAAAATTGTTTGTATTAATCTATTTTTAGTCATGAAGATCATACAGTGATGGTACAAAATTTAGCACACATAATCTGTTCCTTAACAGTACCAAATAAATATTTTATTCAGCTTTCCAAACTTTCTCTGTTTTCAATTTTCAAAACGCACACGATTATCTAATCAACAGTATATTTTTCAGAATGTAGTCAATAAAATCAAAATCGGTAAAATTAAGAAAAAATCAATAAAATCTTACAGACTAACAACAATTTCGCCACGTCTTGTACCAAGAAAATCTAAGGCTATTTTACAATACGATTTTAAAAAGATTTTAAATCATTAAACTTTTAAGTATTTTCCAAAAACTTCGGATTTGAGAACTCTAGAGTTATTATCAATTTTAAAATTCCACTTAATCATTTCAAAAAAAAAAAAGATTTGCAGTGAAGTGAACTTTTATAATTAAATTTTTGTGCCCAGTTTTAACTACTGTTTTTGAGTTTCTATAGGTACTCGTAATATTTTGTTATTTGAGGAAAAATGTTAAAAATTTAAAAAAAGAAAAAAAAAAACAACTGCAAAGATAATGATAAAAACTATGGGAATTACAGGACACGTCACATTTCGTTGTAAGTCCGTTGTGCCATTGTCAAATACATACTGCACTATGTATGTATATGTTCCATTTCGGCAATAGAAGAAGCACTTTTATTATAATTTATTTTTGTTCTAAAAGAAGTCGCCGTAGTCTAGTAGTGTGTTGGCTTATTAGACGCAAAAGGCTGGGTTCGAGCCCCAGGCCAGGCATCAAAGACAAAATACAAAAAGTATTTTTTCGGCGACTTCCTCTCAGTAGATTTCTGGCAAAAACTCTGAGAGTAAATAAAAATTGCCATGAAAAGTTTCTCAATAAATAAAAATCTGTCGTTCGGAGTCGACTTTAAACTGTAGGTACCACCACTCATGTATAAAATTAACACACACAACATAAGTGGTGTGAGAAACTAGGACGTTGTACAATGGGTCAATTCGACCTCCGGGTACTGTACTTGTCTTAATTGAGAAGTACACGTCCTCTAACCTAACCTAACCTAACCTTTGTTCTAAAAACCAATTAATCAGAAGCCGTAGGTTCACTTGATCATAAGCCTTGAAATTGTTTTCTCTGCAGCAGCCATTATTTATGGTTCTCATGGTTGGTAAAACATAAGTTAAATTTGTTAGTATTCGTTATTAACACAATTTATTTTTGTTACATACATAATTACATAATTGGTCATTACAACCCTTCAGTCAGAATTACAATATAGCTTCTTCCACCACTTATGTTGCGTGCGTTAATTCTAGGCATGAGTAGCGGAACCTACAGTTTAAAGTCGACTCCGAACGACAGATTTTTGAGAAACTTTTCATGGCAATTTTATTTACTCTCAGAGTTTTTGCCAGAAATCTGCCGAGTGAAAGTCGCCGAATACTTTTTGTAGTTTGTTTTGACGTCTGGCCTGGTTCTCGAACCCTGGCTTTACGTCTAATAAGCCAACACACTACCTACTAGACTACGGCGACTTCAAATGATACTCCGCATTAAAAAAAATTTGAAATTAAAATTTCGTTAGAGTTTCGTTATTTTATAATCTCGAATGAAGACGATGTCTTGCATTTTATACAAAAAATATGTTGCAACTTCTTTGATCCACGATCGAGACGAGTGTCGAGTTAAAAGTTGATATTTGGACATTCACTTTAATATATAACCACACCCGGTATGTAGCAGAGAACGGTTTGAATACTTTGTTATGAACATTGAATACATTCACAAAAATAGAGTACATTGTTGACAACACACACTATTTTATTTTAACAAGATATGACAACACATGTGAATATCGTATATAAAGAAACGCATGCATTGCTGTGCATGTTTCTTTTAAAGTTATCTACCATTCAAAAAAGCATCGATTGACTTGAATGGTTAACAATGTGAACTTAACATGCCTACTAAAATAAAAGTGAAATTGATTTCCGAAAAGCCGTTCTCTAACTACGATTACCGATAGAGAGGACAAAATTTTAAACTATCAACTTTGATGATAAATTTGCTTCATCTAAAGCACGAAAAATTAAGGATTAATTTTGTGTTTTTCAAAGACTGGCAAATGTTTTGTACACTTGAATCGCGACTTATTTTTGCTAAAACGTTTAATTTAATAAATAATGTTTATATAAAAAAATAATTAAATAAAATTGATGAAAAAAATCAACATTTAGTTTAAATGTGGTTTCAGTTGTAAATGTTTTGACCACAACTGTATGCATTAAACAATAATAGACATATTTATTCCAGAACCAGTACTATTACCAATAATATTCATTTGCAAATTAACAGAATCCATAGTTTCCATTTAGTCAGAATAAAAATTTAAAAGCTTCGACACCTAGACTTTTGCCATATTATACCCACTTGTTTTATACAGTGCTGACTAAATCTATTTTTTCTGATAAATGGAAACTAGCTAAAATCCTTCCCATTCCCAAAACGAACAATGAGTTCAGGCCAATTGCTATTCTTCCTTTTTTGTCAAAGGTAATGGAAAACATTATTGCTAGACAAATCAATAGTTATCTGGAGACTTACAATTACTTGTCTGTTAATCAGTCGGGTTTTATGAAAGGTAGCAGTTGTACTACCGCTCTAATAAATGTAGTTGAGGAACTTAGGTTGGAGCTAGATGAAAATAGTGTAGCGTTTTTAGTTCTCCTTGATCACATTAAGGCTTTCGGAACTGTCGATCACAAAGTTTTATTCAATAAGCTCCGGAAACTGTTTAATTTTCCTAATTCTGCTTGTAGTCTAATTTTTTCATATCTGTTGGGCAGATGTCAAAAGCTTAATTTGAATGGAAATATTTCGGATCCGCTTGATATTAGTAGAGGTTTTCCCCAGTGGTCAATACTGGGGCCTCTGTTGTTTTGTATGTACATTAATGATCTACCAGATGTTTTGGTTGACTGTCGTGTTCATATGTATGCTAATGATGTGCAGCTTTATACCAGCACTGGTAAGGAGGATATTGATTCTTGTTTACACTCCATTAACCGTGATTTGGATAGAATTGCCAGTTCGGCTTCGGCAAATGGACTATGCATCAATTCTTCAAAGTCCATATGTATCATGCTTTCAAAAACCAATGTTTCATTTGTCATACCTGAATTGACTATCAGGGGAAATCGAATTGAATTTGTCAGGTCGGTTACTAATCTGGGTATTGTCTTTACTGACAAATTATCGTGGCCTGTCGTAGATTCAACTTCTTTTGTCATTCGCATGCAACTTGATAAAACATATTTAATTCCTGTGCTTTTGTATGAGTGTGAAATATTCGCATACTGCGATAGTAATGACAACCGGAAACTCAACTTGGCATACAACAATATAGCAAGATATGTATTTCTTAAAGGTCGCCAGGTTCACATTTCTCATTTAGCTTACCAGATGTTTAGTATAAAATTTGATAATCTTTTGAAAATTAAATGCCTCATTCTATTCCATAAAATTATTTACACGAAACAGCTGAAATATTTATTAAGCCGAATTAAGTTTGCTAGATCTTTCCGGGTCATGAAGGTTATTCAATAACAGTATAGAATCTTTTGTCCCAGCGTCAGTTTTTTATACACACCACAAGTCTTTGGAATTTCCTACCAAATTACATCCAAAATTTAGACAATGCAAATGCGTTCAAAATGGAGTTATATAAATTATTCCATAAAAAAGTTATTTCGTTATTAGCTTGGTAGTTATTATCGGTTAAATATTTATTATTACTTTTTATGCCGATTTTTGTAAATGTTTTTTTTTAATATATTTATATTACATTATCTTTTAATATTTTTATTTACATCTGTAGTATTGTTTGGTGTTTTAAATTGCTCCTTGTTATATTTTTATTTATATTTAAATTTAATATTTATATTAAATTTTTTATTTTTAATTAATTTCCTATATTTGATTAATGTAAGTTTTTTATATCTTATAGCTCCCAAGCATAACACTATCACTTATAAGATTAATATTTTGTTGTGTTATTGCTAATTATAATAAACAAATAAATAAAAAATAAATAAATAAAAAAATAAATAAATAAAAATTGTAAATTCTTTAATAGGCACATACACTCCCCGAAATATTTATAAGACCAAACGTATTTCTCGAAAAACTTAAGATCTTTTAGACCAATTCGTACCATTTTTGGGTTAAATATAACTAACAATAAAATAAATCTTTTTATGTAAAAAAAATATTTTTTTCTTTATTTAATAAAAGGATAACACAAAGTGAATTTCATTTTCAAACGAAAAAATTATAAGACCAATATTAAATAATATTCACCTAAAACTAAAATAACAATGATAAAAACAACTACTGAGTAATTTTTGTATTTATTAGTAATGACGAACTGAGATCTTGTACATTTCTTCTCTCGGTTATCGGATTTCTTAATTACCGTCACAGGAACTACTGGAGAACACATGTTTCTTAAAAAATTGCGGTGGAATAATTTTATTGTCCGTAATCGCTAACAAACTATCATGTCCCCTCAGAGGGGACAGCCGAGGAAAGGGTTAATAATGCATCTCAATAGATAATTATTGTATGTAAATAATATTTATATTAATTATTTGTAAACAAATGCATTCATGCATAGAAAAGCCTAAAGGCAAACAAACCCTTTCGAAATGGGAGTAAAATGTATAAATTTTTTATAAATTTGAAGTAAAAGTTTTTTTACGGCTTCTAAAGTTATAATTTATTATTTTGGTAATTAAAAAAGAATTGTAAATACCTAATGTATTTAGTGTGAGAAAAAAACAAATAATTTCAATTAATTGCAATTCCGATATTATGAAAGCATTAGCGGTTGTAACGCTGGCATGTTGTTTTAATATTGGATTAACATAAAAAGTGAAATAATGTTGGCCCATATTCAATACAGATAATACAAGTTGTTGTAAAATATTTCAGCCATCTGCAAAGAATACCGTAGATCTAACTCTCCTTTTTCGTTATTGTGTTGGTAAGCAACACTCACACATATAGGCAGAGGTAAGTCTGAGTAATATCAAAATACTTCTGATTTTCACACATGTTCTCTTCTTCTTCACAACAACTATACAATGAATATTTAGTACAACTACTAATATTTAGTATAGTATCTAGTCATTGTGATGTGATAGCCAATAGGGAAGCGTGTTGGATTTTTAGGCGGTTGCGCTCTGTGAGTAAAATAAAATTGCTATGAAAAAATTCTCAAATCCTTCAACTTCAAACTTGATTAAACATTATATTTTACTGTTTCGAATAAATTGTGCAACTCATAAATTCTCAATTATTGAAAATAATCAAAAAGAATAGTTGAAATCAACTTTTTGATTACTTCTGATTCTTTTTGATTATTAGACTAATCGCCAGTAAACCTGATTATTTTTTGATTATTTTGTTATCGTAATCAATTATTAACTATTTTAACCAAAAATAATCGTAATTGTAATCATTATTTCACCATTCAAAAAAAATAATTAAATTACTAATCATTACGATTACTAATCATTACTTAACAGGTATATCAGAGGTGGAAAACACATCAGATGATGTGTAATACTAAAGCTCTGCATTACTATTCACTATTCCTAATGATCAAATATCTCCCCATTTTCTTTAGTTACAAATAATTGACTAGAATTTTCTGGCGTAGAAACTAAATTTTACGTCTCTAATTTTTAGGTTTGTATTTTTTCTATATGTAAAAAAAACTGATGTAGAATTCAGTCGTCTTAAATTTTTTCCACCTACAATACGCAATATTCCCTTTATTAATTGATATCCTAATTTCATTAGTAAACCAATGTTTCTATTTAATTTTTTTTCAACCTTAATGGGAACAAATTTTTCTATTGTATATTACCCTCTAAAAAAGTAACCTGCTTGTCCGCTACAGGCATTTGATTCTAAGGTATAGTTGCTAATTCTGTTTGCAATGAAGCATAATCAATGTTTTTTTAAATTCCTATACTTAATCGCTTGTTCCTGAGTCGCTGTTCCAAAATCATATGATATAAAAGAAGATCGCGTTATGAAAAAGTAGAGGTAGAAAGTTGGTCAAACAAGAGCATTCGATTAGGATTGTCAACAAAACATAAATCAATTAAAGTACTAGTGCTAGAAGTGTAATGCGTAGGAATACATTTATTTATTATATTAAATTAAAAACCAATGACACTCATATCTTCTGCCAACCACCTATCAAAAATCATGCTAAGAATGAAATTTACTCTAGGTGTTAATAGGTTGTTTTTCACATTTATGTATTTGTCATTTATTGTTTGTTCAATATTTAATAAGTAATCAAAAGTATATTCATATCAAAAGATTAGATTTCTTTAATAGAATATTTATGTTTTCTTACCGACAAATACCCACAGGTCTCTTTCCCGTGAAAAATAAATGATTTTCAAATATTTTACTTGATTGTAGAAACATTGATATTTTAAATTTATTATTATTATTATTATTATTATTATTATTATTATTATTATTATTATTATTTATTCAATAAATCCAAGAGATTAAATCCAATGATTATATTAATTTAAAGATCACTAGCTGCTCGTATTTTAAATTTAAAAAGTTCATTAAAAAGGAAATTTAAAAAAATTTTTTGTTTTAATTTTACACATAACATTAGGATTAATGTCGTTGTTTGGTATTTCCACTAGAATAGATCACAATTAGATTTTTGATCAGATGTAATATTGTTAACAATCCACATCCCTGCGACAGTCATCTGGTAACTCGCCACAAGCACCAGAAATGTAACAATATTTACAAATATTACAACCAATAATATTGTCAGGATCAGATTCAGTATAAAAATAAAAGATATTGTTATTATTTTATATATTTTAAGCATTTGTATACAGAATACATTCGGAAAGCACCACCTACCGTTGAATGAATAAAACTCCTAATTTCGGGACAATCATTCGAGAAGTGCCCGCGAACTTTGCATATCAAGCACGTAAGTCTTTTTCGATGGTGGCAATAATTACAGCGTGATACTTTATGTCCGCTCCCCTCACACATGTAAGAATTCATACGTTCTTTTGGTATTTCACATTTGCAAGTACATTTAAATATTTTGTAAAGGTTAAGATAATGATTCATTTTTCTTCAGATTTTCGATTTAATATTTATTTTGAAATTGAGGTTTGCTACGAATTTGGGAAAACTCAAAAGTTCCCTTATTAACACATCAGTACCTGTTTTATTATGAAAGTATATGAAAACAATTGCCAGGATATTAGAGTTAGAGTACAGGTATTTGGAAGTACAAGTAGTAAATACAATTGTAAATAACTACCCAAATACATTCTATGTATTGTCCACTGTAATAATTTTGTTTCAGTATGTACCTTAATTTGTTTTTTAGATTTATTAAATAAATGGTTTTTCTATGAATTCTCACAACTTTGTTTTTGTTTCACATATTCAACACTTTATGATATTTCTTGCAAATTTTAGGAAGTACGAAAATGCTATTAATCCATATTTGTTGCTATTAATTTGGTGATCCTTGACACAAATCTCAAGGATATAACACAAATATTTCTTGTGAATAAAATCTAATAATAATTGCACTGTAAGTACTCGGTAATCATTGTAATCTTTTTAAAACAATTTTCTTTTAATTTGCAATTTAATTTAATTTTATGATATGAAAACATAATATTTATTATGCTTTTCGAATTCCAGAAGACTATTTGCGTTCACCTTGACTACAGTTAGTTACTGAAGTTGTGGATTACAGAAGTTATAGATGTGTGGATTTGTAATAATCAAACATAGTCGTAAGTTTGAAGGGAAAACCAGGCAACAGTAGTATAAAAGCTATCAAAGTATCCTAAGAATGCTATGTTCGGTGCGATTTGTGTGTGACATTGGCAGCACCCGAGCATATTTTGTCAAAAATAATACAAATCGCTATGGTATATTCATCAAAATAAGGAAATTTTATTCTTAAAATGTTTGATATTATTTTTTCTTCACTTGAAGCTAATGTAAAGTTGTAGCAAATGTTTTAAAGACAGTGTACCAAAATAATTAATGCTTCCTTTGCTTAACTTACAGCGTATAAGAGAAAATAATTACAAGAGAGAAGTAGTAAAAGCAATTGTAAATCAATGTAATACAATAGTCACAAAAACAATTTAGTTAATATAAGACAGTAAATATGACTGGAATGCGTATACCGTAATTTCGTATGATCTAAAATTGTTTGTATTAATCTATTTTTAGTCATGAAGATCATACAGTGATGGTACAAAATTTAGCACACATAATCTGTTCCTTAACAGTACCAAATAAATATTTTATTCAGCTTTCCAAACTTTCTCTGTTTTCAATTTTCAAAACGCACACGATTATCTAATCAACAGTATATTTTTCAGAATGTAGTCAATAATATCAAAATCGGTAAAATTAAGAAAAAATCAATAAAATCTTACAGACTAACAACAATTTCGCCACGTCTTGTACCAAGAAAATCTAAGGCTATTTTACAATACGATTTTAAAAAGATTTTAAATCATTAAACTTTTAAGTATTTTCCAAAAACTTCGGATTTGAGAACTCTAGAGTTATTATCAATTTTAAAATTCCACTTAATCATTTCAAAAAAAAAAAGATTTGCAGTGAAGTGAACTTTTATAATTAAATTTTTGTGCCCAGTTTTAACTACTGTTTTTGAGTTTCTATAGGTACTCGTAATATTTTGTTATTTGAGGAAAAATGTTAAAAATTCAAAAAAAGAAAAAAAAACAACTGCAAAGATAATGATAAAAACTATGGGAATTACAGGACACGTCACATTTCGTTGTAAGTCCGTTGTGCCATTGTCAAATACATACTGCACTATGTATGTATAAGTTCCATTTCGGCAATAGAAGAAGCACTTTTATTATAATTTATTTTTGTTCTAAAAGAAGTCGCCGTAGTCTAGTAGTGTGTTGGCTTATTAGACGCAAAAGGCTGGGTTCGAGCCCCAGGCCAGGCATCAAAGACAAAATACAAAAAGTATTTTTTCGGCGACTTCCTCTCAGTAGATTTCTGGCAAAAACTCTGAGAGTAAATAAAAATTGCCATGAAAAGTTTCTCAATAAATAAAAATCTGTCGTTCGGAGTCGACTTTAAACTGTAGGTACCACCACTCATGTATAAAATTAACACACACAACATAAGTGGTGTGAGAAACTAGGACGTTGTACAATGGGTCAATTCGACCTCCGGGTACTGTACTTGTCTTAATTGAGAAGTACACGTCCTCTAACCTAACCTAACCTAACCTTTGTTCTAAAAACCAATTAATCAGAAGCCGTAGGTTCACTTGATCATAAGCCTTGAAATTGTTTTCTCTGCAGCAGCCATTATTTATGGTTCTCATGGTTGGTAAAACATAAGTTAAATTTGTTAGTATTCGTTATTAACACAATTTATTTTTGTTACATACATAATTACATAATTGGTCATTACAACCCTTCAGTCAGAATTACAATATAGCTTCTTCCACCACTTATGTTGCGTGCGTTAATTCTAGGCATGAGTAGCGGGACCTACAGTTTAAAGTCGACTCCGAACGACAGATTTTTGAGAAACTTTTCATGGCAATTTTATTTACTCTCAGAGTTTTTGCCAGAAATCTGCCGAGTGAAAGTCGCCGAATACTTTTTGTAGTTTGTTTTGACGTCTGGCCTGGTTCTCGAACCCTGGCTTTACGTCTAATAAGCCAACACACTACCTACTAGACTACGGCGACTTCAAATGATACTCCGCATTAAAAAAAATTTGAAATTAAAATTTCGTTAGAGTTTCGTTATTTTATAATCTCGAATGAAGACGATGTCTTGCATTTTATACAAAAAATATGTTGCAACTTCTTTGATCCACGATCGAGACGAGTGTCGAGTTAAAAGTTGATATTTGGACATTCACTTTAATATATAACCACACCCGGTATGTAGCAGAGAACGGTTTGAATACTTTGTTATGAACATTGAATACATTCACAAAAATAGAGTACATTGTTGACAACACACACTATTTTATTTTAACAAGATATGACAACACATGTGAATATCGTATATAAAGAAACGCATGCATTGCTGTGCATGTTTCTTTTAAAGTTATCTACCATTCAAAAAAGCATCGATTGACTTGAATGGTTAACAATGTGAACTTAACATGCCTACTAAAATAAAAGTGAAATTGATTTCCGAAAAGCCGTTCTCTAACTACGATTACCGATAGAGAGGACAAAATTTTAAACTATCAACTTTGATGATAAATTTGCTTCATCTAAAGCACGAAAAATTAAGGATTAATTTTGTGTTTTTCAAAGACTGGCAAATGTTTTGTACACTTGAATCGCGACTTATTTTTGCTAAAACGTTTAATTTAATAAATAATGTTTATATAAAAAAATAATTAAATAAAATTGATGAAAAAAATCAACATTTAGTTTAAATGTGGTTTCAGTTGTAAATGTTTTGACCACAACTGTATGCATTAAACAATAATAGACATATTTATTCCAGAACCAGTACTATTACCAATAATATTCATTTGCAAATTAACAACAGAATCCATAGTTTCCATTTAGTCAGAATAAAAATTTAAAAGCTTCGACACCTAGACTTTTGCCATATTATACCCACTTGTTTTATACAGTGCTGACTAAATCTATTTTTTCTGATAAATGGAAACTAGCTAAAATCCTTCCCATTCCCAAAACGAACAATGAGTTCAGGCCAATTGCTATTCTTCCTTTTTTGTCAAAGGTAATGGAAAACATTATTGCTAGACAAATCAATAGTTATCTGGAGACTTACAATTACTTGTCTGTTAATCAGTCGGGTTTTATGAAAGGTAGCAGTTGTACTACCGCTCTAATAAATGTAGTTGAGGAACTTAGGTTGGAGCTAGATGAAAATAGTGTAGCGTTTTTAGTTCTCCTTGATCACATTAAGGCTTTCGGAACTGTCGATCACAAAGTTTTATTCAATAAGCTCCGGAAACTGTTTAATTTTCCTAATTCTGCTTGTAGTCTAATTTTTTCATATCTGTTGGGCAGATGTCAAAAGCTTAATTTGAATGGAAATATTTCGGATCCGCTTGATATTAGTAGAGGTTTTCCCCAGTGGTCAATACTGGGGCCTCTGTTGTTTTGTATGTACATTAATGATCTACCAGATGTTTTGGTTGACTGTCGTGTTCATATGTATGCTAATGATGTGCAGCTTTATACCAGCACTGGTAAGGAGGATATTGATTCTTGTTTACACTCCATTAACCGTGATTTGGATAGAATTGCCAGTTCGGCTTCGGCAAATGGACTATGCATCAATTCTTCAAAGTCCATATGTATCATGCTTTCAAAAACCAATGTTTCATTTGTCATACCTGAATTGACTATCAGGGGAAATCGAATTGAATTTGTCAGGTCGGTTATTAATCTAAGTATTGTCTTTACTGACAAATTATCGTGGCCTGTCGTAGATTCAACTTCTTTTGTCATTCGCATGCAACTTGATAAAACATATTTAATTCCTGTGCTTTTGTATGAGTGTGAAATATTCGCATACTGCGATAGTAATGACAACCGGAAACTCAACTTGGCATACAACAATATAGCAAGATATGTATTTCTTAAAGGTCGCCAGGTTCACATTTCTCATTTAGCTTACCAGATGTTTAGTATAAAATTTGATAATCTTTTGAAAATTAAATGCCTCATTCTATTCCATAAAATTATTTACACGAAACAGCTGAAATATTTATTAAGCCGAATTAAGTTTGCTAGATCTTTCCGGGTCATGAAGGTCATTCAATAACAGTATAGAATCTTTTGTCCCAGCGTCAGTTTTTTATACACACCACAAGTCTTTGGAATTTCCTACCAAATTACATCCAAAATTTAGACAATGCAAATGCGTTCAAAATGGAGTTATATAAATTATTCCATAAAAAAGTTATTTCGTTATTAGCTTGGTAGTTATTATCGGTTAAATATTTATTATTACTTTTTATGCCGATTTTTGTAAATGTTTTTTTTTAATATATTTATATTACATTATCTTTTAATATTTTTATTTACATCTGTAGTATTGTTTGGTGTTTTAAATTGCTCCTTGTTATATTTTTATTTATATTTAAATTTAATATTTATATTAAATTTTTTATTTTTAATTAATTTCCTATATTTGATTAATGTAAGTTTTTTATATCTTATAGCTCCCAAGCATAACACTATCACTTATAAGATTAATATTTTGTTGTGTTATTGCTAATTATAATAAACAAATAAATAAAAAATAAATAAATAAAAAAATAAATAAATAAAAATTGTAAATTCTTTAATAGGCACATACACTCCCCGAAATATTTATAAGACCAAACGTATTTCTCGAAAAACTTAAGATCTTTTAGACCAATTCGTACCATTTTTGGGTTAAATATAACTAACAATAAAATAAATCTTTTTATGTAAAAAAATATTTTTTTCTTTATTTAATAAAAGGATAACACAAAGTGAATTTCATTTTCAAACGGAAAAATTATAAGACCAATATTAAATAATATTCACCTAAAACTAAAATAACAATGATAAAAACAACTACTGAGTAATTTTTGTATTTATTAGTAATGACGAACTGAGATCTTGTACATTTCTTCTCTCGGTTATCGGATTTCTTAATTACCGTCACAGGAACTACTGGAGAACACATGTTTCTTAAAAAATTGCGGTGGAATAATTTTATTGTCCGTAATCGCTAACAAACTATCATGTCCCCTCAGAGGGGACAGCCGAGGAAAGGGTTAATAATGCATCTCAATAGATAATTATTGTATGTAAATAATATTTATATTAATTATTTGTAAACAAATGCATTCATGCATAGAAAAGCCTAAAGGCAAACAAACCCTTTCGAAATGGGAGTAAAATGTATAAATTTTTTATAAATTTGAAGTAAAAGTTTTTTTACGGCTTCTAAAGTTATAATTTATTATTTTGGTAATTAAAAAAGAATTGTAAATACCTAATGTATTTAGTGTGAGAAAAAAACAAATAATTTCAATTAATTGCAATTCCGATATTATGAAAGCATTAGCGGTTGTAACGCTGGCATGTTGTTTTAATATTGGATTAACATAAAAAGTGAAATAATGTTGGCCCATATTCAATACAGATAATACAAGTTGTTGTAAAATATTTCAGCCATCTGCAAAGAATACCGTAGATCGTAGATTTTCGTTATTGTGTTGGTAAGCAACACTCACACATATAGGCAGAGGTAAGTCTGAGTAATATCAAAATACTTCTGATTTTCACACATGTTCTCTTCTTCTTCACAACAACTATACAATGAATATTTAGTACAACTACTAATATTTAGTATAGTATCTAGTCATTGTGATGTGATAGCCAATAGGGAAGCGTGTTGGATTTTTAGGCGGTTGCGCTCTGTGAGTAAAATAAAATTGCTATGAAAAAATTCTCAAATCCGAGTCGACAATAAATTGTAGATCCCGCCACTCATAGACTTAATGTCACACACAAAATGATGTGAAAAGCTAGGCTGTAATTCTTACAGAAGTTAGTAAGTAAGTAATAGAACTATTGCAGAGTACTGCATACCAGGGATAATCCAATAACTTTTCTTTCATTGAAAACCAATCTATATAAGCAGGCGAAAATATCACATCATCAGTACTCAGTACAAATACTTGCAAACTTGCGACACTCGGGGGCGGTCCCGATGGGAGGAAAACCATATTAGCTTTAAATAAATACGGCTTCAATTTACTCAGCGGACTGCTCCCTAACTTTGCATTATGTGCAAATAAACTCAATAAGCGTTGTAATAATGTATGCCAGGCATGAAACGGTTTTTATATCATTGTCCAGCTAGAGGGACCCCGAATTCCTACTATTTTAAGGAATATACTACACCAGACTTAACTCGTCGAAATGCCGAAAGACCCGAGACAGGCAGTCATAAGGTGGATTCAAAATAAATTTCCAACCACAATTCCGAAGAGTCACTATGGATATGTGTACTCTGGCTTAATTTTGATGGAACAAGTCTCTTCTCTTGGTGCTTAAAGCTCTGTTCAAAACATTTGTTAAGTAATGGATTATGTTGCAATCTTTCGCAACTTCATGCTACATTATGTCAAGAAAATATACCATTTTGAAGAGCGTTGAAGACCTACACTTATTCAGATCCAACAGTCAGAGGAAAGAGCTAAAGACTATGGTTATTTAAACTTTGTTCTCCACTTTCATGTAATAGAGCTTTCAGCGCTGCTGTAAGCAGTGATGCCAAGTGTAGTGATTTTTCCCTTTTTGTAGGGATTTTTTCAAGAATTTCACATGTAGGGAAAAAGGGAGATTTCTTAGTTTTTTCTAAATGTAGGGAAATTTTTAGCACCAAAAAACTATTTTTCTTCCAATCTAATTTAAAAAATGTGTATATTTTTTTAAGTGTATCATTATAATTTTGTAAATCTGGTAATAATCACACAAAATAAGTGATGTGAGGGTTAGGTCGCAATCCTTATTGAAGGGTTATAATGACCAATTGTGTATGTATGAATGTATCTTTTACAAAAGTACTATTTGATTTTTCAGTTATAATTCAGTACCATTTTAAAATTTCAGTTTTGCAACACTGATTCACACATATTGCTTATGCTCTTTTATTTAGTTGTCGATCAGACTGTGGCAAGCACACACGTCTGCGGATGTAATAATATTGTTTTTCAGGCGTACATTAAAAAAATATTTTATGTTTAAAATTGCTATTATTAAAATTCAATGTCTTATATTTTCTTGAACGACATTTTCATTTTTTTAATAGTCAAGTAAATAATTGAAATGATAAGGAAAGGGAACAGCTTTTACATAAAGCATTTTTTTGCACAAATTAAAAAGATAGAACCCAACATATATCTAAAAAACACACCTTAATTATTAAGTCAAAGAACGAAATTTACATATGTTGATCAAATTAAAATCAAAATAGGGTATATTACTAACACTTTTCTATGACTGTAAAGGCATAAATTCTCCTAACTTATTTTCTCTCTCTTTCTCACTAATACACAATAAAAAATTTTTGGTAACCCCTGTTATTGAGATACAAATACATATTAAGCAGCGCATGAGCTTGAGTAGTAAGCTGCATGAATGTTAAAGTATTATAGCGAACGCTAAGGATTATGGGAATTTACATATACATACAATGAGATCCCTGTGTGTTTTTATTTGCAGCCGTTTTGGAGATTGTGTTTTTGGGTGTTTGAAAGAGTAATGTAATCTTTTTTTTGCCGATATTGTGATCGTTTTGGAAGTGCATTCCTCTTTTGTCCTATACAGTCTGTGTTCTGAACTGAGCCAAATAACGCATAATTTTAGAGTGATTTTTTTCGTACTTTTGTACACAGTAGAATTTACTATAATTTTCATATGTATACGGAATTAAAGCCACTAATAAGAAGAGGAAAAACTAACGACAATAAATCGTATGTTGTTTTTCTTCAAATATACTTTCATTTGCGTAAATTTCTTTATTTTTATACAGTCAACCCTTCTATAAGGCGGTGAGTGCGTACCGCGTTGTAAGGAAACCGGGCTATAAGAAACTCGGATTTAACCGTACAAACCAGGCTAATTCGTAGCGTGTTCTATGGAAACCGTCTACCGCGTTGTATGGACACCGCGCTATAAGAAACTCTGAGTTAGTGCAAATCTCATCATTCGTACCGCATTATATGGAGACCAAGAAATACAAAAGACAAGATAAATTATAAATTATTTTTATTGAATTAAAGACTTCATACAAAGATTGATCAAAAATTAAACAAAAACTAAACTAAAGACTATTTTCCAACAAAAGAAAGAAAGACTTGTAAAATTATGTAATTTTTCAACATTCATCATCACTGTCAGATATTAGTCGCCTAATTCATCTTCTTTTAATGGGCTAAATGTCTTCCTCACTTGGTCCATATTCACATTGGTTTACGATTGTAGCTTTTTTTCTAAGCAATTTCTCAACTTTCTTTTAAACTTTGCGTTGCGCAAAAAAACTTTGAAATACAATTTTTTTTCCTTCGTACAGGTTTACACTGCCGGGATAAAACAATTATAAAACCAATCCTTAAATAAATCTTGAGTCATCCTTCTTATTAGGTCGCCAGAATACCGGAAATTGAGTCTTATTAATATTTCTCATTACACGGGGAGTTAAAGAATGATTTATTGTCATTGGTTTTATCATTAGGCTCCCTGATAGATTGTTGCACACATGAAGGATGATACGTTTTTTCTAAAGTTTAAACCCCTGAGCACGCCTTTGATTTTCAGAATGAAGGTCCTAGATGGTAGTTTTTTCCAATATAATGCCGTCTCATCAGCGTTAAAAATCTAATCAGCTAAATAACCTCCTTCATTGATAATTCTAGCGGAAGGAGCTTTTGAGATGTTGTTGAATGGAAATCTCTCTGTAAAGAGCACCGCGTTATAGGTGGGCTTTCGCAATTTCACCTCCGGGTTATATGAAAACTGCATTCTGAGGGTACCGCGTTATAGGAGGGCTGACGCAATTTCACCTCCGCGTTATATGGAAATCGCATTTTGAGGGTACCGCGTTATAGGAGGGATGATTGTATATGGATTTTCTTGGTTCCGTCTTATTTAAGTTTAGTTGCTCAAGTAGCCATCATTTATAACTCAGGCATACATAAATAGTGTCTCAGCTATGTAATTTTGGTGCTGTTTTCCCCTTTGCAAGTTAATTACTGTTTCTGTAAATTTTCTCAAACCACTGTATTATGAAAAAAACACTTTATTGTTTTGTTTATTGGAACAGCCGCTTAAATCTAACTATATGCTAATATACATAAGTTCTACCACACTATGTATTTGGTTGGAATATGCTGCGACAGCAAAATACACGCAGTCCCAACATTTATGCAGTGTGGACAATGTCAACCAGAATTTGTTGATATTAAGTTACCTACAAAGGATATGGTAACTTCGACTAGTCAAACACACTACACCACTGACCATTAGCATTTACATCATTGCATTAAGCTATTTGAACTTTTTGTCTTTTTCATTGTAATGAGAAATATTCATATATGGTTTTATTTCATAGACTTAACATTACAACGGACGTATTTTAAATCTACAATTTATTCATTATAGGTATTTAAAATAAAATATGTGTGTGTTTAAAATTCAATGTATTTCGAAAAATTACAACAATAGCGAGCTAAACTATTGTAAGAGCAAGGATGCCCCGATGGTCTATTTGGTAGTGTGCTTAATACCAGAATGTTTACAAAACTTTATCTTTGACAAAATGGTCTCATGTGCAAGGGAAAACAGGCTACTTACGCATCGTATTATGCTCGATAACGACCCAAAACACAAATTATGTTTTTCCAAGCGTTGCTAAGAAGAAAATAATATCGACGTTTTATAACGATTAGTTCCATCCAATTGAGAGTACATGGAATGATGTAGGGAAATGCATTATCGCTGTTAAAAATGAAAATTTCAAAAATACATATATGAATGAAAATCACGTAGAATGGTGAACATAAGAGATATGCAAGATTTAAAGTTAAATGTACTGAAAAGTTAAATGTATTGAAAAGTTTATTAGAACATTTTTCATTTAGAAGACCTCATATAGCTTACGTAAAAGAAGAAAGATCAGTTGAATTTTCTGTAGATTGATATCTCTTGATAACTCTAGCAATAGTAACAGCATCAGTTTATTTGACTGGTGATATGATATTTATCGACGTTTAAAAATGATTGAAAATTCGATAAATTATCTTTCTTTTTTCTATTATAAAAAGTTAGAAATGCGACGCTGGTTCCTAAAAATTTGTGAATTTTTGATCTGATAATTTTGATTTTTAACTAATCAAGACCATGTGAAAATGTGTTGGTGTTCCACGAACTAAAAGTGAAAAATTTAATAAACCAATTTTTCATTTGCGATTCACTGTTAAAATAGAACAATATACACTTATACATTGTATGAGAAAGAATCACCACCTTATTCTATAACAAATGGCGCCAAATGTCAGTTCAGCTTTAATATTTGTGACGTAAATACTCGTCAATAAGGCATAAATTGTAAAACTAAAATTTTTCATTTATTAACCCATTCGCTGCTAAGCCTAAATTATATGAAGTCATTCCTATTGCCATTTATATTTTGAGTATTATTGTTTACCAAAACCCTGTTATTTCTTGGTAAGTGCACATATATTATCATACATAATCATTTACAAGCAGAAAACCAAATACGAGTATACTCGTCGTTGGCAATTGGAAGGCAGAAGGACTCGATATCCTTTTTCGTATTTGCGTACGTTTTAGTAGAAAAACAAATAATAAATCACGCAGATTGATAAAATAAAGAAAATGGAATAAAACGAGACACATTGCGAAAATTGGCAACACTTAGAAATTCACTATTGTCGATTACAATGTCTCAGCAGATAACGGGATAAAGTAATACCGCGTATTTTGTTTTCATTTCGAGCTGAGTAACTGCAACATCTGTTTTGAGTAATCACAGTAGTTTTGTAGAGTTCAGATTAAGAAATTATTAGTGGTGAAATAAAATTTTGAAGAAATCACACATTGTTGTACATACTAGGTATACTTTCAAAGTGAAAATTCTCAATGGTTATATAGCTTATGATTATTTATTTTATCTCTTGTACAATTCAAATTAGTTATAATGGACGACGATATATCAACTGGCAGTGATTTTGATTCAGAAGAAGAATCAGAGAAATCAGACGACCACGAATAAATGTGGTGTATGATTCGGAAGAATCAGAAAGTGAAGATGAAGTTCCTAGTACTTCTGTCAATGTGCAATGTATAAATGAAGATACCGGAAATGGCAATATGTGGACAGAAGTGGAAGGAGATCCTCCAGTTTTTTAATTTCGAGGAAAGGATCAAGGCTTGAATCTTCCGGGAAAATTAAGAACTCCAGGCGAACTAATGGACATATTCATTTCTGATGAATTTATTTATGTATTGGTTAAGGAACTAATGAGCACGCTGTAGAAATAATAGGGCAGAGAGGGACGCTGAGAAAATCATCAAGATTCAATAATTGGGAAGCCACTAATCGCCACTAATCGCTTCTTCACATGGGAAGCATAAACCTGCCTTCCATTGAACGTTATTGGAATAAAAGCCATTTATATAATTTGCCATTTTGGAGAAATCACATATGCCGAAATTGTTTCCAAATATTATTACGATTTCTGTACTTTTCGAATAGCACAAACCAAGAAAATACTAAGCTAGACAAGATCGAACCGATTGTTAAACATTTTAATAATGTGATTGATTTTGTATATAATCTTGGCAAAGATGTAGTTATTGATGAGTCTTTGGTACTATGGCATTTTTTTTCATGGAACGTCCCGGCCTCACACTAACCCACCATGGTCGTCTTCACTTTCGGCAATATATAAAAAATAAAAAAAAATTAATTTGGCGTAAAGTTAAATGAATTATGCGTATCACATACAAATTTATTACGGAAAATCTGAAATTTGGACGGACCAGCGGAATCACAGTACTTCGGTTGTGTTTTCCCTTATGTTTTGTATATGGACAATTTTTACAACTCCGTATCGCTGGCAAAAGAGTTAACATTGCGCTCGACATATACATATTTGTGGAACTTTACGATTGAATCGTAAATGTAATCCAAAAGAATTGGTCAAACAAAAACTGAAGAAGGGCGAGTACAGTCGGAAGCGATCCGAATCGGTAGTTATTAGTAAGTGGATAGATAAAAGAGATGTACTTACCATATTAAATATGCACAAAGCTGAGATGGTTGAAGTTGCTAACCGAAATGGACAAATCTCCATCAAACCCACAAAAGGTTGGCAGGTGTAGCCGTTCGGATCAAATGCTGTCCTACTAACTGTCATAGTAACAATTTCTGCCTCATGTTTCATTTATTCATTCATGTGTGTATATATTAAAATAAATAAAGTATAAAAATATCTGAAAATTTTAATAAACTACTTACTTACTTAATTGGCCATAACAACCCGTTTATCGGATTTCGGCTTACCGCAACACATCCTTCCAGGCGCCTCTGCTTCTTGCGCGTCTACGTCAATTGGTCACACCAATCGATGACAGGGCTCCCTCGATTTGGTCCTTCCAACGGATACAAGGTCGTCCTCTTCGCCGACTTCCGCAGATTCCCGCATCAAATACCCGTCTCGGCGGCGCATCCTCCTCCATTCGAACGACATGGCCGAGCCAGCGTAGCCGCTGGATATTAATACGCTGTACAACGTCCATGTCGTTGAGGAGCTCATACAGCTCACTGTTGTATCGGATACGGAAATCATCGCCAACTCGCACTGGACCGAAGGTCTTCCGCAGTACTTTTCTCTCGAACAATCGCAAGGCCGCTGCATCTGTACTTAATAGGGTCCATGCCTCTGCGCCATAAAGAAGCACGGGTAGGATGAGTGTCTTGTAGAGTGTTAGTTTATCTCGTACGAGAGAGGTCTCTGCTACTCAATTGCCTATTGAGACCATAGTAGCACCTGTTGGCAAGAGTGATCCTGCCCTTGATCTCCAGACTGACATCATTTCTGGTGGTAACGGCGGAGCCAAGATAGATGAATTCCTTGACCGTATCAAAAGTGTAGTTATCGGCCGTAATCTGAGAATCAATACGCCGCGCGTCTCGAATCGTCGATAACATATACTTTGTTTTGCCCTCATTTACTACCAAACCCATCTTGGTAGACTCGCGTTCAATAGCACTAAAGGCAGCAGTAACATCTCGCTTCGTACGCCCTATGATGTCAATGTCGTCAGCGTACGCAAGCAACTGGACACTTTTTTGAAAAATAGTGCCACTGCGATGCACTCCTGCCTTTCGCAGAACACTCTCCATGACGAATTTGAAGAGGCCGCATGATAAGGGGTCGCCTTGTCTGAAACCTCGCACGGTATCAAAAGGCTCGGAGAGGTCCATTCCTACCTTGACGGAGCTACAGGAATTGCTCAACGTCATTCTGCATAGCCTTATTGCGGCAAAAACATGATCCCTTATGGGGCTATCAAAGGCAGCCTTATAGTCGACAAAAAGATGGTGTGTGTCGACTTGTTTCTCGTGGGTCTTTTCCAGGATTTGGCGTAGTGTGAAGATCTGGTCGATGGTGGACTTGCCAGGTCTGAAGCCGCACTGATAAGGTCCAATCAGTGTTTTGACGAGTGGCTTCAGTCGTTCACACAATACGCCTGTAAGAACCTTATATGCGATAGGGAGAAGGCTTATACTCCTATAGTTGGCGCATATAGTAGGGTCTCCCTTTTTCAGGACAGGACAGAGGACACTGAGGTTCCAATCGTTGGGCATACTTTCCTCTAGCCATATTTTGTAAATAAGCTGGTGCATGCGCCCTACCAACTCATTACATCCGGTCTTGAACATTTCAGCGGGGAGGCCATCAGGACCTGCCGCTTTATTGTTTTTAAGGCGCGTAATCGCGACTTTGAACTCTTCATGGCTAGGCGGCAGAAACTCCACGCCGTCATCATCGATCGGGTTCGGAACATCATCGCCTTGTAGCAGAGTAGAGAAGTGTTTCCTCCATAACCTCAGTACTCCCTGCGGATCTGTTACTAAGTTTCCATTTTCGTCCTTGCAGGAAGACGCTCCGGGTTTATAAACCTCGGTTAGACGCTTAACCCTTTGTTAGAATTTTCGAGCGTCATTCCTACATCTATACATCTCGACTTCCTCACGCTCACGCCTTTCCTGCTCCCTCTTCTTGCGTCTGAAAAGGCGTCTCTCATCCCTTCTCTTCTCTCTATAGTTCTCGACAATGGCACGCGTAGCGGCTGACTGCAACGCCGTGTTCTATCTTGTCTTAATAATTAGAATTGCGCACTTATAATTTGTTATAGTTTTAAGGAATATTTTAATTATTATGAAATAATTAGAATTGTTACAAAATATTTTTAACGAAACAACTCAATTAATATGTTGTTTTCACCAAACGTAGACCAATTTTTATTCAAGCCTGTAAGTATATCCATCCGGAGTATCAAGCTTTTTAATAGTCCTTTGTAAACTCATGTTACCTCTCATAATATTTTCACACTATTATAACAAATTTTATTCTTGAATGTCCTGACAGAAAGTAAGTAAAGGAGATTAATGTGCGTATGTACGTGTGTACAATATCCACATACAGTTTTGAATTTTGAATGTATGCAATAAACGAAATTGTTATACAATATGCAATATGTATGTATGATATTAGATTTTAGATAAACGTGGTTGCATAGTATTTACACCTCTTTATGTGTTACCAATTTCAGACATTAAGTTTAAATATTTCTCCACATTTCTCTTATACGGTATATTGAGACATGGAAGGTGAGGCGATGATTATATTCCTCAGTACATTGATGTCAAAAATAAGCAGAAAGGAAAGATATTAAATAAATGCCTGAGGAGATCTGGAAACAAAATTAAAATGAATTGAAATTCGAGTACATGTTGATAGAGTTCAAGTGCTGAAAGCTGTTTTGTCAGATACTGTCAATAAGATTGTAAGACGAACCATGTTTTATAGTTCTATACTATGGAACTTACTATAGGACATTAGTTTATCTTTGTCAAGAGTTTCCATAAGACTTGTAATGTTTTATGTTGAACTTTGTTAGGAATTTAGAACATTCAACCTATATCAAAATTTTTTGGACAGTGTATATTCTGATCCTCCGAAGAAATGCATCGCTGTTCGTGGATTAATTTGTAACTCTGTCTTATAAAGAAAAAATGTAAAAACACTACACGTGCGTTCTTCTGATTGGTTAACAAAACTAACGGTAAATATCGTACGAGGATTTTTTTGTATAAATTAAAAAAATACTTGATTTAAAAAAAAGAAAGAAAAAGACAGGAGGGAGGACAAATTTGATTTTGACGGGGAATTGAATTTTGGCTTTCAACGAGGTATATTAAAAAAGGAATTGATGTGGAGTGTTAAATTATTTTAAAAAGAAAAATGAATTATGTGTCAAGAAAAGTAAATTAAAAAAAAATAAAAACTGAAATTACAGAACGATATTCTGTGAAAATTTGAAATAAACTTTAAATTAAAGAAAAGAAAAATCACAAAGAAAAATAAATACAATATAACATAGTAAAAACTAAATCAATTAAAGTTACCTATTATTATTTAGATAAAGTAAAGTTGTATTATATAACTAATGTCTAATATAATTATTCTCTAAAATTAAGAAAAAAAAACTTAAAAAAAGAGAAACAACAAAACCTAACACCAGATAGAATTTTACACAAACTGATCATGTGCCGTAAAATTGCCAAAATAACAAAGAAAAACCTTTTAAATTGTGCAAATAACATGTACGTAAACATTCATCGAACAAATCATCTTCAAAATTCCCATCAAATACATTTTGTTATACATCCACTCCAGCAAAATCAACATATAACCGGAGGCCTCCAGCATTGACATTCATCAGTACTTCTTCAATCTCCCACTACATCACAACAGTTGCCAAGATATCATCAAGTTTTATATGTAATATATTATTACCTAAAGTAAGTTTATGTAATTTTGAAAGAATAATATACAATTTCTAGGATAATAAGATATACTATTTACCTATCTATGTAATTATTTAAAATATATTTTTCTCCCATACTAACAGTTTTCTTTAAAATTAGATTTAATTATATCTAATTATTCTATAACTGATGAATTTAATTGTATCGGTGATTTTTTAGCATTATTGAATTTATATTACTTACAATAAAAACTGATTTAAAATAATGTATTTCGAATAATACATAATCGGTCATTACAACCCTTCAGTAAGGATTACGACGTAGTTTCTCACACCACTTATGTTGTGTGTGTTAATTTTATACATGAGTGGCGGGACCTACAGTTTAAAGTCGCCTCCGAACGACAGATTTTTGAGAAACTTTTTCATGGCAATTTTATTTACTCTCAGAGTTTTTGCCAGAAATCTGCTGAGAGGAAGTCGCCGAAAAAATACTTTTGATATTTTTGTTTTGATGTCTGGCCTGGGGCTCGAACCCTGGCTTTACGTCTAATAAGCCAACACACTACCTACTACACTACGGCGACTACGGAATCGAATATTTTTTTTTTGTACAGAAACGAAAGTTCCTCGATTCATAATGTGAGTAAACAATAATTTTGTAAAAAGGTGTAATCGTATAGGAAAATGAGTGTTAACGTTACCAAAGGAGTAATCACCTATGACTATGGGGAGGGGAAAAGTGTACTCTGCATGACCTGACACCTAGTCATCTTATTGTTGATCTATTTTTTTTTAATTTTCATCTATTTGTCTAACGAAACCTATACTAAGAAAAAGAAAAAATGGCATATAATATTGGCATGAATTTATAGTTCTATGCTTGCGCTACGATGAATCTTGGGTTAAGAACAAACACGCCATTGAGCTAGCCAGAATTCCTTATGTACATACATGCCAAATACCTTAAGTTTCGTAAAATTTAATTCTTATCTTCTAAACCGAGCGCAACAACTTATAAATATTTTTGTTTATTTTCTGTAATTTTTTTCCCACAAATTTTTTATTTGTTAGTATAAATTTTGAAAAATTGATAAAAATTAATGTAAATACAAATTTAACCGTTTGACTGCTACGGGGCGCAAAAGCGCTGCGTTCATTTGGTACGAAAATCGCATTTGCGCTGCAAATTTCAGTGTAAAAATTTAGTCAAAAAGCAAAAATAAAATTAAAAGACCAGATATAGGGTCTTCTCTTTATACATTGGTTATTAGAATATTGTAGATTTATTATAATAATTAATTGTAGTTTTCAAGCAGTTTTCGAGCGTTCTCACCAGAATCGCTTAGCAGTCAAACGGTTAAGCAAAAATTATTATTCTTAATTGGAAAAAGATAATCTCTAAAGTATAAAGGCAAAAAAATGGTGATCTCATGTTAGATGGAAAGATAATAATAGGAAGTGGGCCAAACAGCGAACTACTTTCTGTTCCACTGTCACTGCATAGATGGCTAGGTAGTGGGTTCCTTGATGAACTGGTATGTATGAAAGACTATAGACTTGAACTCATTAACTGGTTTGACTGTCTAGGGGGATATCTCTACTGATGGAAGTTTTTATGTATTTTAAGTGGCTAAGGATTTTTTACCTATCTTTCCTTTATTTTCATTCTTTCGTTCTCTTTCTAATTTGGTTTCTCTCCTTCTTATCTCTTAATTTGAAGGTCTCTAATAGGTATCTGGGTGAAAGTGTAGAATTATTCAATGAAGCGTCACCCTTCCTAACCTAAAATAGAGTAATGAAATATACGAATAGTGTGGTTTTGAATGTTATTTCTTTATAGTCTTAAAAATATCACTACTATCGAAGCGCTAATATATCTATTTGAAAACAAACTCTTAAAACTTCTAGAATTTCGACGGAGGCATATTTTAAAAAAATTTTTGGGAGGTCTTTATTTTACAACATAGTCACATAATTTGCCATGACGTGCCACTAGAAACCTTAAATTCTGACGATTCTTTATTGTTTTGATTACCCGGTGCGATAGTCAAAATACACCCAGCTAATGACATAGTGTAGGTTGTGAGTTTTGTTGAGTAGAACTGAAACATATTTTTTTATATTTTTCGAACCCTCCAAACTTGTTTTATTTGACAAAAACGGTATTTTTGATCTTTTCACACAAAATTATTGATTACCCAAATATTTTGACAATTTCGTGTCAAGTGACCCAATTTTTAAAATCGATGTCTTCCGATTTGGATGATATTTTTTTAGTAGCAAATATGATCATGAGGAAACATTAAAAACATTGAAGTGTAGATTCGACGCTGCTGTAACAATTGATGGTACAGCTCAATACCATGCTTTTATACCACTTATCGATGGAAGACTTCAGTTGAAAAGGTTTTCTGCATCTACTCAATGCGATTTCTTTCCAAAGCCAAAAAAGAAAGCAGCAGCGAAATTAGCAGCTGAACCTAGTTACTCCAAGAAAGGATTGACAAAAAAGCAGAAAATGAAGGCAATAAATAAGAAGGACGAAAGATTGGCAATTTCAAAATTTATATATTAATTTTCTTAAATATTTTATTATTATTGTTATTTAGTATTATAAGTAATAAATAAAATATTGACATAATATTGAAAAATCTTATTCTTGAGTTAAAAAATAATTTTTTTGATAGATATCCCACTCGCATCCCATTAAGCGATTATAAAGGCCTTAAAGGAAATTGTATAAGCTTTCTTTTGACCAAAAAAAGGCCCATTTTGAAAAAAAACTAAAAAAAAAAAAATTAAAAAAAAAAATTAAAAAATAATTTTTAAAAAATTAAAAAATTATTTTTGGAAAGATTGAAGAAATAGCTTGCTAGGACCAATAGGTGAAAAGTTACACACATTTTAAAAAAAACCCTGCATGACCAAAATGTCCAACTTTGACCCCCTCTAACTCCGGCAGTTCTTGACTGAAAATTTCCGTCTGGCCTACTATCCAATAGCACTAACATTGGTGCAAATTTCATCCAAATCGGAAGACATCGATTTTAAAAATTGGGTCACTTGACACGAAATTGCCCATTTGTTAACCTATTTGAAATAAATTGGGGTTGTTAATTTGTTTATAAATCTCATTTAAATCTCTTTTAAAAAAGAGATCTTCAGCAGATGTGGATTGTAATTACTCGTGAGTGAGTGCAATTCAGGCAAGTATATTTTTTAATACATATTATATTTAAGCACAATTGGTTGATTTCATTGGTGGTAAGTACAAAATTATAGGTTTAGGTAAGTATAAAACTTATAAAACTTTGACACAATTTAAAATTTAATAGATTTTTTTTATATATCTTTAACACAATTTATAGTTTATAATTTTTTTTAATTTTAATGCTTTCATAAATAACACTAATTGATTGATTTTTAAGAGATGAAGTTATGCCACTATGTTAATGCAAGATGTTAAGTAATTGCTTTGTCTAGTTTTATACAATTGATATTAACAATAAATTGGAGACATTCCCTTTGTTTTTGTGTGACTGGAATTGTGGAGGCATTCCCTTTGTGCAATGGAAATGTAATGGTGGAGACATTCCTTTTTGTTTGATGGAAATGTGTTTTGTTGTTGCCTTTGAAATTGATATGTATTCAAACCTAGTTTGAACAATATTTTCAAAGTCCAAAGTTTTTTGAAAAGGGGACAAATGAGCCTTTAAAATGATATACATGCTAACTAAAAACATTAACTTCATTTTTGCTGACACATTTCCAGACATTTACCAAGCACACTTATTGAATATACCACATGATACATACATATTTTTCAACTTTAATTAATAATCATTAATTAATTAATAATTAATAGAATATTGCATAAGACATACATTTGCAGTTTTAGCTAATAAGCATATTTTCTATAATAACCAAACTTTAATTGGTTTTAAGAATTAACTTTTAATTCAGTTCTAATTTTGTACTTTAGGGATTAAGTGATAATGTATTAAAAATAAAATAAAAAATATTTGTTTAAAACATAATAACATGTCGTTGGTCTCATGTAAAAAGGTCCTAACTCACACTTTTTTCGAAATGGTTTTTTTGTGATTCCAATGTGCAATTTGCAAACAAAGAAAAATACATACATAAAGAATTAATAAAATGTAAATTAAAAAACTGAGAATGAAGAAATCGCTAATAAAAATAAAAACTAAAAATGTAGAAATAATCAAAATATACTAAAGACTACTTAAACAAAATGTATAACTCCTTTTTGAACCTAATTGCATTGCCAATATTCTGAATATAGTTATGTATAGTATTCCAAAGATATATATAAAAAACTGGCGTTGAGACAAAAGAGTATTATATATATGCTCGATAATTTTCCTACCGCGGCTGGATCTTACAAATCTAATCCTTTTAAATAAGTATATTGGCTGTTTTAAAGTAATAACCTTATGGGGGAAAATAAGGCATTTAATATTTTATAGATTGTCAAAATTAATTCCAACTATCTGGTAAGAAAATTGTAATATATGATCTCGACGTCCCTTAACAAATACATATCTGGCTATATTATTGTAAGCCAACTTAAGTGTTCGCCTATCATCAGCATCACAGTTAGTGAAAATTTCAGACCCGTATAAAAGAACAGACATTTTTAGCCTGTTGCAAACGTATGGCAAAGGGATTCGAATCTATAACAGCCCATAAGTTTCTAAACATACCGTAAACTTTGCCGACGACGACATTAATGTGCTTAGACCACGTTAGCCGACCATTAAAGATAATACCCAGATTGGATTTCAACAAAATCAATTTTGTTCCACCTGGTAATTATTTCTGGCACAACAAATAGAACATTCTTTGTTCTAGAAAACAATAAACATTTAGATTTAGAGGGATTTATAAAAACTCCATTAGCCTTGGCCCACTTGTCAATTTTCCGTAAATCACAGTTAATCCGTATCAAAAGATTTAGTGTGATCCAAAAGAACTGAAAACGCTATGCAATTTTAATCTAGTTTAAACCCAAGATCATCAACTACATTGACTAAGGCAGTAGTGCAGCTCCTAGCTTTAATAAATCCCGACTGCCTCTCAGATAGCCCTTTCTCATCACAAAAATTCTTTTTAGCTTGGTCACTCCACAAATAGTAAAGTTACAAATGATCTTTTACGTGCATGTGTATGACAGAATATACCAAATAATTATTACCCGAATTTAAGTCAAATTATTTGTACCATCGCTTTTATTATAACAGGAGCAATTCAAACACGTACTGTGTTTAAACTTTAAACGGCAATAAATTGCGAAATAACACATATAGCCACAGCAAAAAGAGGAGACTGTTAAGTAAATGAATTTTCCAACCACTTTTGTGCTGGTGACTACAACTGCCGCCACCGCCACCACCAGTACCGATGTTTCAACTTTGGGGTGTCGTCAAAGATAAGTGTTACGCCGACAAGCTGAGACAATTGACGCTTTAAAGGACAATATTCGTGAAGCCATTGGTGAAATACAGCTGCACACAATCGATAATGTGCTAAAAATTGGACCGATCGTGTAGGCTACTGCATTGCCAGCCGAGGTAGCCATTTGAATGAAATTATTTTCCATTATTAACCGGAAGGATTGTACTTTCAAATAAAAAAGAAATTTGAGAAAATATTCAGTAGTTTTTTTTAAAGTATTTTCAAAAAAAAAGTTATTTGGCGGACCCTTTAAAACTAAATATGACGTCACTTTAAGCGATTTTGGCAAAACAAGAGATTAGTTAAAGACATACGTATTTATAACCTCATATGTTTCAATTTCTAACGCGAATTTCCTAACAACGAAAATTAATTCGTATTTTTTTTTTCTCTTTATTTTTACGAAGACAGTATGGTACTGTATGGAGAAACTGAAAGAGTAAGGAATTACCTAGGTTAAGTTAATCTGTAATTAAATAGACCCAAAGTACATCAGTTCAGCATATGGATCGTATCTAGCGCAAAGTGTAGATTGTTTGAAGGTAAGAATCAGTCATCGGAACACATTCTTAAAACCTGTGTGGCACCACTTCATCATAGGAGAAAACACTTGGAAGCATAGGAGCAACGTATTATGTTTCCAAATAGCATCAGAGTAATAGGCTTGGAGGAAATACCCTATAAATTGTCCAGATGTAAGTTATTTTTTCTCTTTTAGATTCATTGAACTTTATCGCGTTAATAAGGAAGCCTTTGTAATGATATTGGACAGTATTGGTCACTTAATACAAGAAGGATCTATTCCTGCGAAAATGCAGCTCTCAGCAACTCTTCGCTTTTTAACTGTTGGTTCATTTCAAGGTGCTCTTGGAAATGAAACACATCTTAGTCTTGGGCGTAGTACGATTTCAAAAGTGTTGTGGAAAACAATTGAAGCTTTGGAAAACAATTTGTGTCCATTATGGATTAATTTTGAACTCACTAGAGATGAAATCAAAGAATCCAAATTAATTTTGTTTTACAAAATTTGGATTGCCCGGCGTTATAGGTGCGTCGATGGGAGTCATGTAAGACTTTTAAAACCAACAGTGGACGAATCGTTATATTATAATCGAAAAGGTTATTTCAGCATTAATGTAATGATTGTAAGTATGCTGAGATTAGTAAATGCAATCACTTTCTAATACTCGTATACATGTGTTTTCATTTCAAATTTGTGATTTTAAGATGAAGATTCGTGCTGTTGAGGTATGTAGGCCAGGGTCTACTCATGACTCATTTATTTGGAGAATGTCTGATGCAAGACAATTTTTAAAAGTAAGCCCAACTGATTACAAACATTTTCGAATTTTAAAATCTGTCTTTTAATGCTCTCGGTTTTCTGGAGTACCTTTTTAATATATTTACATGATATATGTTTTTGTTTATTTTTCTTTTGAAAACCGCTTTCGATTTGGCTCATAATAAAAATTCAAGCAGCACTTTGATCAAAAATATTTTAAACAAAAGCAAGCGCCGTTGTATAGCACTATTATCTAGCCAAGATTTAAAGAGAAAAATTCCTAAAACTTTAAATTTTTTAAAATTATTCTCATTTTCGAATGAAGAAAAGTACATTTCAGGTATTTATTTCGAAATGGTATAATTTGATAAAACTAATTAATATTTTAAATTTTAAGAAGTTGCCGGTTGCGATTAAACCCTGGAGGCATTCACGTACACCTGGACGTATTGGAAAAACGCTACAAATAAAAATTTGGAATCTGAGCAATAATCTTTCTTTCAGAGATGTAGGCGATCGCTTTGGTGTGGCAATTGGTTTCGCTTATAAGGTTTTTGTAAAAATAATTTGCCGCTTAAATGGAGATGTTTTTAAATTTCCAAAAACTTTTTCTTTCATGATTCCATTTTTTTTCACTATACACTCGGGCCACGTTTTATGCGGTTTTTTTAGATTTTAAAATGCTACTTTTTAAACTTCTGCATAACTTTTTAATTAAACCAAATTTGCACCACTTATATAATCTGTTTTGCGAATATCATGAGTTGCATAGTCAACTTAAAAACTCAGTCACAAAGTTTTATATCTGACTACACATCCTGCAATAAAAGAAACAATTAAACTTTATAAAAATTCGTTGATCTAGTCTCCTACATATGTATGCACTACCTTATGGTATGTAATCTAATAAAAATGACGTCGAACCAATTTCAAAAAGATGCAGAATTGAAGTTACATTCATAGTTATAGACTTCAATTTATTATTTATTTATTATTTTTTGTATCATTTTGTTTAAGAAAATGAAATAAATATACTTTTGTTGATTTTTTTATGCGATTTTGCTTTGATTTTTCAATTCAAATTTGAATTTATTCCGTTTTTCAGGATTTTCATATTTTTATATGAAGCTAGAGTATAGTTTAATGCGTATTCAAATTATGCGATTTTTTTTGGAACGCATATATCGCATAAAACGAGACCCTAGTGTATACAAAATCATTTAAATCACTTTTGTACTTATATAAAAAAATTTTTAATTACCACAAATCTGCCATTTCTACCACAAAATTTTTGCCGCCAGTACAAAGAACCACAAATGAAAACCATGCACGAAATTGGCAAATAATGGGCACTGAAAAGTATTGCCATGCATTAATGAACAGGAGACATTGCCAAAACAAATTTTACTGCTTTTATGAACACCATGCATTGTAAGGATATAGTGTTCTCACACCTAAAGTTAAAATTTGATTTTAGCATTAAAACCATAATCAGATGATTTTGCGATCACACTATAAGTTTTCTTAAATCTGGTTTTAAATTCATGACATTATGACTGTCCAACATAAAATTATATATATATATATATATATAAATTAAAAATTATTCTAAATATTGTAAAAGAATACTTTAAAATAGTGGATCTAATTACAAAAAGTGAAGAAGTGCTTGGAAATCAAGAAGTAGTATATAAAGAAACAACCGGCGTTCTGTGTTTTTACATCTGTTTTGTTTTTTTCCAGCTGTTTTCAACATTTCAATGTTGGTAGCTCTGATTTAGTACATAGGAAACAAGGTTGTATTTTATAAAATCTACTTAAAATCAGTTTGTTAATTCCGTAGAAAATTAACAAAATGTAAAACAAAAACAACTTTTCCTTGTTTAAATTGGTGGCATAAAAACAATCAAATGTTTCCAAAATCCGGGTCGTCTGGACCAAATGTTAATTCCGTGGACTGTATGTAAAGGGGTGGGTAGTTGTGGCGAATACTTGGAACCAAAATTGGGCTCAGATTTCTGGCAAACAAAGGCAAAATGATCAAAAAATTGCTTCCAAATAAAAACATAAAATCAAGCAACACTTCCCTTTGATATGTAAAATTTCTTGTTGTACACGGTATTTCTTTTATTTTTATGTTTCTCTTTACACAATATGTAATTTTAAATTCATTATCACTATTTTATTTTTATTTTTAATTTATTAATTTCACAAAGAAAATGGCGGAATGCCTTCAATTCAAAATTTCTAGGGTTCTAAGTACCTCCAGGTGATCAAAAAAAAATTAATTAATAAACAAACAAATATTTAATGCCAAAAACAACAATAATATTAAAATAAAAAAGCTTAAATATATACTTCACCGCCATAGCTGCCAGATTTGATGATTTATCGTCATTTTGACGATTTTGGGCTTTAAAAATATCATATTGACGATTAGACGATTTATGCCCTTATTTTGATGATTTTTAGAAAATAAAAATTTACATCATATTCTTTACTTTAGTATATTAAAAGCCACTTTAAGCTTTGTATTTACTTTGCAATTGTTACTATTGGAAATTTATGTTAGTAATTACAAGGAGCAAATTATTATATTTTTAAGTTACTTTCGAATACCTGTTATGATTCTTCTGTATTTTATTCATTTTTAATACCTTAAAAGCTAAAAAATTACAACTCCTAAATAACCTCGTAATTGAGAATAATTTCTCACTTGTCGTTGTAGACAATCTTTTTCTTACGACCAACACCGACAGGGTATGGATGGCATTGTGTTTGGAACTATGAAAACATGTTATGGGAAAGAGAGAACAGTGCTTATGGATACTAGGCTTGTATATTTTTATACCATAAGTAACAGGAAAGACCTCTGCAGGAATTGAGTTCCACGTTAATGAAGTCAGCCATTGTTTTCGATATATATTTGTTCAATTTTTTTACTTTTACGTACGTATATAAAAGATTTTCGAACATCTTAAATATCTCTGCGATAGGAGTGTAATATTTTTAACAATATTAAAATAGCTTTCCACTGGACTATTTGATATCCTACTTAATTTTTTTGTTTTTACGCATATATATCTACTATATTTGTCCATAAGGGTGCATAAGCAGCATATTTGCATAAAAGTAAATTTCATAATTTTTTATAATGAATTCGGTTTTTTTGACCAGAATTAGTTGATGTTTTAAGTTGTAGAAAAAAATTTATAAGCCTTTAATTAAAAAGGACTATTTTTTATAGGCTGCCTCAAATTCCTGTTTATTAGTGTAAATATTTAAGTATTCATTGAATTCTGAATTAGTATTTTGGAATTCAAAATTACGCCTTGAAGCTAATGCAACGTCAACCTCCATATTTTTGTATTTCCAGCCAACAATTATAAACATGCGTCGTATCCATACCCAAAAACGTTTTACATTAAAAATATTGAGATCGTATAGAACTTATTTTCTTAAATACTCTGCAACATTTTCTTCATATAAGCATTCAGCAATGTCTCTAAATGCTATTCTGAGGAAATGTGTGGAAAATATTTGTATTACAACAAAATTGCATTTGTTAGTTTTATTGGTACAAAGTTTGTAGCAGACAGACATATATTGTGGAGTAGTTTGAATTTCCTTTCGTTTATTAAAAACTCTTATTGCGGAATTTATTAAAGCCCAGCTCCAATCCACACAAACTCTCTTACAAATAGGCCATGGAATTTTGTTTTCTATGCAATATTTATAAATAAATATTAAAAATCTTTCAAGGTCGTCAGCATAATGACTTGTAAAAAGTGCTTCCACGTTCCTGGTCTTTTCTGGTATGAGCCACTAAAGAGTAGAGTAAAACCTGCTGAGATGTACCTTCAAACTTTTTAACAACGCTGCCAGTATCATCAAAGAAAAGTGTTTTTCTACTTAACTTTATAATTTTATCCCTATTAATGCCGAGGACTTGTAACTGTTTTTCAGAAAACAAATAAATTTCAATTGGCATACTAATATTTTTAATATAATCACAGCATGACTTAACTTCCATTTCATTTCATTATCATTTTGTATATTGCAATAAACATGTCAGGTTCCCTATCCATTTGTCTTTTACTTTATTTTCCTGGCGACTGCGGAATTGGGAATTTCTTGTAAATTTCCAATCTTTCTTAATTGTTGCTTTTGTTTATATATTTTTATTTCTCCAATTGGTTGCCTTCTTATTTATTATTATGCTCTCAATTGAATGTTCTTGTATCCAGAGGAATGATGTACTGATAACTTTGTTGTTATATTTGTGTCTCTACAACATCCTTGTTTATACTGATGGTTATACGAAATCTGGCACATCCGTATAAGAAATGCAGACTCCGCGCCTATAACTGCAGTTTCGTAAATGATTTGTTCCACCATTGGCTGCTGTAATTAATGGGACATGTATTATTAAAAATGTTAAAAATTTCCCTAGCGATATCCTTCAAGTATGGCACTGCGTCATCAAATTTGTAGGCATAGTCTACATTACAAAATGCCAACATAATGGGAGTAAATAGTTTTTCTCGTAGAATTGGGGGTATGTTTACGGACATCTTTTCCGATTTTGTTCCATATTATTTTACGTATAGCGCAATACATGTCTATACTGCCGGAACTGCTGTTCGAAGCATTTATTGTTTTTTTTTTTTGTGTCCACGCCCGAAGTTGCTACCTTTGCAATCTTCGTAGAAGAAAACGAAAAATCGGCAGAATTTCCAAAAATAAAGTTATCTATAGTTTGAATATTTGGTGCAGAATTTTCTTTTTCTGAGTTTTCATGCCGAGGCAAAATGTATTCATCGGATGACGATTTATTGCTTTTAACATCTTGTGTAATTTTATTAAGAAAAAAAGGAAAATATGAAAAAAATAAAAAACTTTGGATGACAAGTTGTTATAAAAAACGAAATCAGTTTACACATGAATACCTATTGAATGAATTAAAATTTAAATGTAAAGACGATTATGGAAATTTTTACGCATGAGCTCTCAGACATTTGATGATGTTTTACACATGGTGCAGCTGTTGATAGAAAAACAAAACACGGTGATGCGGGAACCCGTATCACCCACCATGCTTTTGTCGGCAACATTAATGTATTTGGCGACTGGGGATAAATATGAAGACCTCAAATTTATTACAGCAATTTCTCCAAGATACCTTGGTTTAATTGTTATTGAAACATGCGAGGCTATCAATATATGTCATTTAAAATATATTAAGATACGTATATTCTTTAAATAAAGTTCTACAAAAAGATTTTTCAACCAGAAAATAAAAGTGCTTTGACTTACAGTAAACTCGTGATAATGTGAACAAAGTTTAATGGCTCTAAATTGTGAATAAAAATTTTGTCAACTTTTTAATCTTTATTGAACCAATCGTCTCACCTATTTAACATTACTTAAAGATAATTTGAAGTATTCTGTGAATAGAATAGGTTTTTGAAATCTGGTGCTTTTAACACGACAATGACCCAAAGCATGCAGCAGGTTCGGTAAAGGTGATTATTATACAACGTTCTTAAACAGCCCTTTTCTCCTCTCAAATCATGTAATTTTTTATAAGTTCACTAGCTGACCCGGCAAACGTTGCAGAGTGTAAGATTTAGCCATTCTAGGGAGACAGAATTAAATATCTTGGAAAAAAATTATTCTAGACTTATGAATTTTGGTACAAGGTGTTACTAGGCCAATATGTACTATTGTCAAAAAATGGGCGACATTGGACCACTCCTATACAACTGCAAACATTTATTTCTGATATTATTCGCGTTGGATAATCAAAAAGTAAAAAAGCAGTGAGTATGCATGATAAAATATGTTTAAAATAAATAATAAAGAGGTAGAAGTAACAATTTTTTTTAAATTTTTATTAATTTTTAAATAAGAATATATTTCATATGCACATACATACATAAGTAAGAATAAAATGTTAAAATTCATTGTTTTCTTCTGGTATTTCTGGAAATTTAATAAATGTAGTACTTCAAGGGTCAATACTGTTCTTTTATATACATACAGGGGGTCTTCGCAAACTGTTTATATATCGATCAGATGTTGTTAAAAGTTTTTTTTTATACGGAAAATCTCGGCAGATAATTTTATATATGCCTTAAAATAGGTACTTCAGACATTCGTATAAAACAAATTTGGTGTTGAACCGTTATGAAGAAAAGAACTTATCGATTATAGAATTTTTAATTTTTTTTAACTTAACAAAAAGAGTAATTGTTTAAATGAAATAGAACGAAAATAATTTTGCAGGTTCTAAAAGTAAATTAGGTAAAGTTTTTGCATTTTCTTATTATATAACAAGTACTCTTTCTGTTTTGGGGGGAATTGGGTAGAAGCTCCAAAATAAAATATTATTGTTGAGCCACAGAAAAATACAAAAAATATTATTAAATTGTAAACTTAAATATTTTACAAAAGAACGTACCTTCTTTCGTTCTTCTGTTTGGGGGTTGATTGATGAATGAATAAAAAATTATTTTTCTTTATTTTACAAATTGACAAGAGATTCACAGTAAAAAAGAAATAATTGTATTTACACTACTTAATTCTATTAAAGTAAACATCCCGCCCCCTTGCAAGGGTGCAACAAGTAGAGACCAGGAGCTACCTGGCCAAATAGGAACGTTTTGTGACTATAGGGAAACAGGGCGTTGGAGCTGGCTTGAAGGAACATGTACCAATGCTCCCATTCCAACGTAAAACCCAGACTTTTAGCGATGCTGGCATCTGACAATTTAAAAATACGGAATCTAGTGGATGTTCGGATAGCGTAAAAGAAAAGATGAATTATGTGATTTAAAAACGACATAATAGGGTAAATAGTGACTAGTGGTTAGGAGGAGAATAAAATAGAGTCATGGTCGGCGAGTCGTCTAGGGAAGGGTATTCCCCAATATCTCCCTCGTATTAGGTTTTAACCACGGGGTTCTATAATAATCAGCACCTTTACGACATGGACCTAGACTCAAATCAGACGAATTTGACTGAGGTATTTTACCAGTCACAACCCAACCGAAAACGGTTTGTTGGGCGATCAAAGGGTTTTTGGGTCTTTTCGAACTCCAGAAAGCATTTTTTTTAAGCACTCAGGGGTAGCCCCTACTCATGCAGTGCATTGTGCAGGTTTAGGTGGAAAGAGGGAGTAGTGTTTGTGGACATTTGATTTAAACTCAATATGTGAACGGCAAGGAAACGAGTTGCTGCTAGGTGACTATAAAATGGCCAGTGCTATACCTTCACCGTTAGACAGTCCACAGCAATCGTCCCCAAGAAGCCCGCATCATAAGGTTATTTGTTTATTTATTTTTGTTGTTATTGTCTTATTAATATTTAAATTATTGCGGTTAAGTGTATGTAATAGGTTATTTTTAATAAATATTTCGTTTGATGGTATTGTTGTTTAAAAAATGTAATTCTTGACCGCGAAATTTTTATTGTTTTGGTTTTGTTTTGTTTTAATTTTCTTTTCTTTTTAATTTTAGCATTTTAGTTTTTTATATTTTTATGTTATTGTTTGTGGATTATTTTAAATTGATCTGGTTTTTGTAAAAACAAATGCACGAGCAAAAATAGACGGACGACACAAATTAGACGAACAGTGCGATTACATCGACGGATGACAAAACACTACTCACTACTACATTATCTGGGAGTATATATCTCACCCAATAGCAAATCCGTATGGGCATATTTAAATTCTCTTAACGGGAGTTCGGGTGCATCAAAATCAGCATACTTCGCTAACGAGCATGTGGGTAACTGACCAGTAAGCTTTTCAACAACATATGCTGCCGTGGTCAATTTAAACGATGGATCAATAGGAGATCCTAGCGAAATAGTACAAACTTTAGTAGAGTTTGCTACCACTGCGCCATTAAGGCCCACAACAGTGGCAGCAGGTGCAGAATTGTTGGAAGATCTAGCTTCCGTTGTAATTTTCGAGAGATGAAAGTAGCTTGAGACGCTGGGTCTATCAGAGCTGTCGCAGAAAGCATTGCGTGATTCAATTCTATATTTACTTGGGCAGTTCCTAACAGAACTGTTGAAGACGGCGTGGACAGTATACGTGTAGGAGAAGGCCGAGGGATTTCTGGAGAACTATGTGGGGTAGAAGAGTCAGCGGGGTTAGTTGCAGACCTCAGTTCCTCCCGAGGGGAAGATTCGATTCGATGAACTAGCGAATGATGTTTTTGTTTGCAAATATGGCAAACATTTGAGCTCTGGCATCTCTTGAACTCATGCGAGGCTGCAAATAATTTGTGCCACATTTATGCTTTTTAACGGTTGCCAAGCGAGCACTAACCGTAATTCTCAAAAAGTCCGAACACAAACGAATGGGATGATTCTCACTGCAAATTGTACACTTTGTTTGGGTTATATTCGGGGCAATAGTCTCATAAGCTCTGAATTTTTGGGGACTATCAGTAGCCTGGGTATAATTGTGGCTGCCAATAATGTCCGAAACAGATTCCAGAGTTCGGTATCGGACAGTCAGAAATTCATCCATTTTGCTCCACTTAGGTAGGTCTGAGCAAGGCCCTTGAGACTGCTCCCAAACACCTAGGGTGTGTTCGGGAAGTTTAGTAGAGCAAATGTAAACAAAAATTATGTCCCAATTTTTAGTTTCTATGCCCAAAAATGACAAATTCGATATACAATAGTTAATTGTCCGTTGCAAACTTTTAATGGAAGGGCCAAATTCCTTAAATATGGAAGGGAGGTTGAAAAGAGTTTTCAATTGTGAATTGACTAATACTCTTTTATTCTCGTAACGATCGACGTTCAGAGAATGAACGGAATGGCCCTCTTGGGGAATAGCTCCGACAAAAGTTTCGAAATCCGCGAAACGATTAAAATTCTTGCTAAAACAAGGTTTTACAATGCGATGGACAATCAATCTAATTGGAATGTGATTCGTGAAATAGGAATTAGTGGAAAATGTACTAAAATTGATTTTGATGTAGATGTGAATAAATTTAATGACCAGTTTGTACATTCAAGTGTTCCAGCGGCAATTGATGATATGTATGATGACCTTTGGTGTGTCCCTCCACAATACTCTTTTAGTTTTCGTTGCGCGGATCAGTTCAGCGGTGAAATCGAACGCAATTGGTTCCGATGATGTAAATCCTTTGTTTTTGAAAGTTTTGACACCTAGACTTTTGCCATATAATACACACTTATTCAATACAGAATGGAAACTAGCTAAGATCCTTCCCATTCCCAAATCAAACAATGAGTTTAGGCCAATTGCCATTCTTCCTTTTTTGTCGAAGGTAATGGAACACATTATAGCCAGACAGATCAATGGTTATCTGGAAGGTCACAATTATTTAACAGTCAGTCAGTCAGGTTTCATAAAAGGTAGAAGTTGACTACCGCTCTATTAAATGTAGTTGAGGATCTTAGGTTGGAGCTAGATGTAAATAGTGTAGCGTTTTTAGTTCTTCTCGATCACACCAAGGCTTTCGATACAGTCAATCATAAAATTTTATTGAATAAGCTCCGGAAGCTGTTTAATTTTTCTAATTCTGCCGCTAGTCTAATTTTTTCTTATTTGTTGAACAGATGTCAGAGGGTTCATTTAAATGGGAATATTTCTTATTCGCTTAATATTTGTAGAGGTGTTCCTCAGGGATCAATACTGGGGCCACTGTTGTTCTGTATGTATATTAATGATCTACCGGATGTTTTGGTTGACTGCCATATGTATGCGGATGATGTGCAGATTTATTTCAGTACTCGTAACGAGAATATTGATTCTTGTTTACACTCTGTTAACCGTGATTTGGATAGGATTGACAGTTGACATTAATCCCTCAAAGTCCAAATGTTTAATGCTTCGAAGACCAATGTTTCCTTTGCCATACCTGGATTGAGTATCAGGGGAAATAAAATTGACTATGTCAAGTCTGCTACCAATCTAGGTATTGTATTTAATGACAGATTATCGTGGTCTGGCCATATAAGTGTCGCTGTTGGCAGAATATACAGCATGCTACGAAATTTATGGGCTGTCATAGATTCAACTCGTTTTGGCTTTCGAATGCAACTTGCTAAAACTTATTTGATTCCTGTGCTATTGTATGGGTGCGAAATTTTTGCAAACTGCGACATTAATGACAACCGGAAACTAAACTTGGCATACAACAATATAGCAAGATACGTCTTTCTTAAAGGTCGCCGGGATCATATTTCTCATTTAGCGTATCAGATATTTAGTGTGAAATTCGATAATCTTTTGAAAATTAAATGCCTCACCTAATGCCATAAAATTATTAATACGGGACAGCCGGAATATTTAGTAGGCCGAATTAAGTTTGCTAGGTAATGCCGGGGCATGAAGATTATTCAACCACCGTACAGCACTCTTCTGTCACAGCAACAGTTCTTTATACACACCAATAGTCTCTGGAATTCCCTACCAAATTAAAAAAGGAGTTATTTAAATTGTTGTCTTAATGAAAAGTTTGTTACGTTCTTAGCATATTTATTATATCGGTTAAATATTTATCCTTACTTTCTTATAGCATTTTCAGTTTAAATTAAACATTTTTCAAAATAAATGAAACCTTTTTCAAAATGAACGAAACCTTTTTCAGATTAAACGAAGCTCTTTTCAAATTAAACGAAACCTTTTTCAAAATAAATGAAACTCTTTTCAGAATAAATTAAACTTTATTCAAATTCAATTAAACATTTTTCAAATTGAATTAAACCAGTTATAGAATTTGTAGGTGTTGTGTAAATAATTAAAGTTATATTTAAAATCATATTATTTACATAGAACATGAACTAACCACTTGCTATTACTAGCTTTTAAGTTAGATCAGTAAGCTTTGTAATTATTATTTTTTTTATTTGCAATTTTTTTTTACAGATTACTGTAAATGACCTATTGTTGTTGGTGTCTGATAACGGTTGGATTAATTTCTTTATTTGATAATTGGACATTCAAAGTCAAAAGTTGAAAATGAGTGATTTAGAAGAAACAGAAGTTAGTGGAACAATAAGAAGTAGAGGAAAATATGCCAACACTTCAAAAAATGTGAAACTAATGATTATAAAATTGTATGAGGAGGGGGAATACCATCGCGGAAGTATCTCGTATAACGTCAGTAAATATAAACACCACTAAAACTATTATTTCGCGATATAAAAAAAATGACTGCAAACTAGTGGAACTTCCTCGTAGAAAAAATAGGTAAAAAAATTAATTCCCTTCCTTAAAAAAATTGAGACGATTGCGGAGAGTGAGCCGGGAATAACTTTGAGAAATATTCGCAAAAAGTTATTTGTACAATTTAATGTAACGCTTGCATTGTCTACAATTTTCAACGGATTAAAAGAACTTAAAATAACGCTGAAAATGACTTCCATCGAAATGGACCGTATGAATAGCGCATCCACTATTGAAAACCGTCGGCAGTATGCCTCAGAATTTGCAATTTGGTCTCCTCAACAAAAAGAGAAAATGATTTTTATAGATGAGTGCGGGTTTAACTTACATTTACGGTGTTCACAAGCACGTGCTAAGGTAGGTGAAAGAGCTCGTGTTGTTGTGCCAACCGTAAGGGGAAGGAACGTTACTTTAATTGCTGCGATAAATAATGCTGGTGTTGTTTACCATAAAGTTTTTTCCCTTTCCACTGTAAATTCAGCTCGTTTCCAAATATTTCTTAGGGAGCTCCTGGATAAAATTGAAAGCAGCCCATAGTTACAAAATTCATTTTTAATTATGGATAATGCCAGAATCCATAAAACCCAGGAAATTCGAAATATAGTGGATAATAGTGACTGTACACTTAAATTTTTACCACCTTATTGTCCTATGTTCAACCCGATAGAGAAAACATTTTCTAAGATAAAATTCCACGCCTGATCGTTATTAAGTGACATTACCACAGACCATAACATAGTAAGTGTAATTGAGGAAAGTGTCGCACAAATTAATCAAAATGATTGTGCGAACTATGTTATGGATATGATCATGACAATTCCTAAAGCAGTCAGTGGACAAATTCTTCATTAATTTTAACAAGTATTATATAAAAATGAATATGTTTGTTTTCTATTAAATTCTATAACTGGTTTAATTTAATTTGAAAAATGTTTGATTGAATTTGAATAAAGTTTAATTTATTCTGAAAAGAGTTTCAATTATTTTGAAAAAGGTTTCGTTTAATTTGAAAAAAGTTTCGTTTAATCTGAAACAGGTTTCGTTCATTTTGAAAAAGGTTTCATTTATTTTGAAAAAGGTTTAGTTTAAACAGAAAATGCTACATACCGATTTTTGTAAATATTTCTTTTTTATATCTTTAGAATTCTTTATTTTTTTAACTTTTTTATTACTTTTTTATTACCTTTTTGTTTCTGTAGTATTGTTAGTTTTTCGAAATTGCTTTAAATTATATTTCTACTTAAATTTAATATGTTAATTAATTTGTTTTTTATATTGTTAGTTTTACTTAATTTCTTATATTTCACAATTTTTATTATTTTTTATGTTTTATATCTTATTGATCCTAAGCATAGCACTATAACTTATTAGATTAAAATCTTGTTGTGTTATGTTAATTATAATAAATAAATAAATAAATAATATAATAAATAAATAAATATAATAAATAAATTAGAAATAAAATTCTAGAAATTTCTTAAATTCCTCTCCATATTTATTGGCTTAGCTTATTATTTTTTAACAAATAAAACAAAATAATAACAAAATTTCACACCGAAAAAGCTTACAAAACGGGTTACAAAATTTTTTTCTCAAAAAGAAGAAAATAAATCGCGGTATGCAGCGATAGAATCGGAAAATTCCGACACAGGGAATTAAAGAAAACGATTCAGCAAAAATATTTTAACCCAAAAACTTAGAAACGTGCAAAATAATGCAAACAGAATAGTTTACGCGAAATGGTTAAGTAAAAAGAATATTTAAATATAAAATAAATAAATAAATGAATTTAAAAATATTTCACTAAAATATTCAAAAAATTAGGAATAAACTTTGCTAAGCGTAAGAATATAATTAATTTTTAGTTTACCGCTGAATTGGTGAAAAAAAAGCAAAAAAGTAATGTCAATAATGAGGATTGACAACACGCGCAGAAAACAATTACTTTACAAATTTCCAAAATTGTTGGGGAAAATTCACAAAATTTTCCAATATGGCTGTCTCTTTAAACCTGCAAAGACAGAGCTCAAATTAAATATTTTGTTTTGGCTTGATCCGGTTCGATAAGGACCAAATGTTTCTGGGGGAATTGGGTAGAAGCTCCAAAATAAAATATTATTGTTGAGCCACAGAAAAATACAATAAATATTATTAAATTGTAAACTGAAATATTTTACAAATGAACGTACCTTCTGTTTGGGGGTTGATTGATGAATGAATAAAAAATTATTTTTCTGTATTTTACAAATTGACAAGAGATTCACAGTAAAAAAGAAATAAGCGTATTTACACTACTTAATTCTATTAACTTAAAATTAGGGTGACCAGCGTAAACACTTTCATATTGGATAAAAATATTTACTGAAATTGAAACTTAAAAAAACGAGTTGTCCAGCCATATTAGCAAAATCTTACACTATGCGTGGTTTTGTCATATAAAGTTTTTCTAGAGAATATTTTGATTTGTACTGACTATGAAACTATTTGCACCAAATTTAGAAACTCCTGATATTACCATTCTAAAGACATACAAAAATTATAATTATTAGAATTTATTTTTATTTAAATTTCATATAAAATTCTTTAAAACTGACTAGCTTCAAAAAATATTCAACATCTTTATAAGATGTACAAAAAAATTGATTTAAAAAAAGTATTGAAAAAAGAAATAACTTAAAAAATATTTCAACATATAAGATACTTAAATAAACATCAGCCTGAAAAAGACGAAAAAAAGCGAAATTTGTGAATTATATAATGCCTGACTATCGTTATGACCTGCTGTAGAGAAGGTATTGGTAATTTTGGTTGGCATTTCATAGATATTGCCAATATTTATCACAGTATCGTCAGTGAGCGAAATATTGCTCACATTATTATCCACTGTTACGTACCCATCTGTTCTTCGAATTAAATCTCCTCAATAAATTTTTCGCAAAGCAGCCTTTGGCCTTTACTCATCCTATCTAATTTGACAGCCCACGAATCGCTTATCGCAGTAAATTTGTGTTTTTCATTAGATGAAAATCTGTTTGCGGCAATTTCTAATAAGGCTTCCACAGGATCAGGCTTCTTTTTGGCTGTTTTCATTATAGTTTCTTTGCGTGAATTCTGAAATGAAAATAAATCAATAATTTTTTTACTTACAGATGCCTGAAGAAGAGACTGAATTTAAAGAAATAACCAGAGGTTTTTATGAAAATTGGAATTTTCCTAATTGTATTGAAGCGATCGACGGCAAACATATTGCTATTGAAGCGGTTCACTTTTCTACTATTACAAAAACATTTTTAGTATTGTGCTGATGGCAACTGTCAATGCAAATTATAAATTTATAGTTGCAGAGGTTGGCACGAACGGACGTATTTCTGATGGTGGGGTTTTAAAAACTACGGATTTTGAGAAGGAGAAGGACTTTATATAGATTATTGCCAATTCCACGACCAACTCTACTGCCATATAGCGACAAGAAATTGCCATACGTTTTCGTTGGAAACAATGTTTTTCAAATGCAAGAAAATTTAATGAAACAATTTTATTTGTAAGGAGCGCATTTTAACCTACAGGTTGAGTAGAGCTCGCAGAATTGTGGAAAACGTTTTCGGAATTTTATCATCAAGATTTGGCGTTCTACCATTGAAGTGGCGCCAGAAAAAGCTCAAACAATTGTTTTGACTTGCTGCTATCTGCATAATTTTCTACTTAAGAAGCACTCATATACGTTTGAAGAGTTAATAGACAAAGAATGTATCAGTTCAGGTGACTTAATTCAAGGAGCATGGCGGAAAAGCATCAACCTGAATGCATTAGAATATATAAAAATAAGATAATCTTCAAATAAATCGAAAGAAGTTCGTGACGCTTTTGCTGATTATTTTATAAAAGAGGTTGCAGTGCCATGGCAAACAACGTTTTTAAAATAATAACTGCATATGGAAAACATATGTACATATATAAATGTAAAAAAATAAAATTGAAAGTTTATTAAAAATTGTTCTTTAATTTTTTTGTACAACTTATATTTACTATTGTGGTTTTTGAGGTGCAATGTCATTCAGGAACTGCATTTCGGAATAATAAAATAAATTTGGGTGTTGCAAGTCATTCACACTGGCACCACATTGCTGGAAAAAGTCAGCAGTTTTTTAAACTTGCGTTTCATGCGACGTTGCGTTTCATACGTGTGTCAAAAAGTATATTCAGTTTAGTTTTTTGTGACAAGTTACACAAGAAAACGCATAGAATGCATAGAAAGCATCAAGTAAGTTTACTGTCTACTTTTTTATGCGACTCATGCATTGCTGGAAAAAGTCAGCAGTTTTTTAAGCTTACGGATAACAAATTATATTCTATTGTGAATGCTGTCCCTGCTAGGGCGCCAAAATGTTTTTCCTTAATATTTTTTAAGGGGGAATATTAAATTAAATAATTTATATTTTAAAATAAAATTGGGCACTTGGTGAATTAATAAGCACTCGCGATAAAGTCCAAAATATGCGATTTTAAATAACAAGACCGATGACATCATAATACATAATATCTAGCTTAATACTAACGGTTGAAGGACATTCAGCAACTTCGTTCGCTTTATCCGTCCTTGTAATAGGTATTATATATTATTTATCCATTGACCTTAACGCTATTTCTTAATTTTATTATTCATTATATTATATTAGGGTGGTACATATTTATTAATTCATTATTATTATATTAAAATTCATTTTATTTCTATTATTGATTAAACTATATTAAAGTATTATTTTATCTATAAGGTTGTTTATAAATACTGTTGATGGGGAACAACAAGTATATAAGATACCATATTCTTTAAATCACTGTTACTTGCAGTAAGATTATTTGTAAACAAATAAAAAACAAAAGCTAACCAGTTGCTACGCATTGACTCCACACTTCGAATTCCGAAGATATTTTACTCCATTCTCTCTGCATTATTTGAAGTTTTCTGTTTCTAGCTTTTATTCCAAGATGTTCTAACAGTTATAAAAATATTCCTCTACAAAAATACATATTGCGATAGGTTGGACATAAGTTATCTTGTCCAAAGATAAGAAAATTAATAATAAAAAGACTTATACTTTCTATCTAGCTTTCCACAGACATTTCAAGTGAGTGTGATCTCTTTTGAATTTATTAATTTGTAAACAAGAAAAATGGAGGATAAATTAACTGAAAACACTCGTGCTGTGTTCTTTTGAAGCCTTTCGTAGGCCTTAGCAGCACAAAATATCAATATATGTGAATTCATAAACATGTGATTAATACCATAAATTCTTTTAAAATAATAATTTCATTTTTCAATTTTCCTAAAATTGCTAATTATTTTACCACAATAGCCGATAAAAAAAAAAACCTTTCGCAAAAAACGCATTGTGTGTAACTTGCAATAAAAACAGCATAGAATGCAAGAATCGCATGGAACGGATGGTATGAACTTTCGGCTTAAGTCGTTTACAATTACAGTTGAAAAACTGTAAAAAAAAATTAACCCATCATAAGTACGCTTATGAAATGGTGTAGAAAATTTATTATAAGTTATTAATTATAAAAAATAAAAATTTAATATAAGTTATTTTAAAATGTAGTTAAATTTTGATTATGGCTTAGTTTGTTGGGCATAACACCACAAAAGCTAAGCATTATACCATACATTATATGTATGTATTATACCATACCGATGTTGTTGCAGACGCTGACTTCGGAACATATGTATGTACTGGAACATCTGCGTTCACCCGTGGCATCACAACGGGCCGCTATGCGTGCTCAAGTAAGCTTTGTGATGTCAGAGCTACCACTCCGACCTAAGCGTAAACCTAAACTGGAACATCTGTTACAGCAGTAAGCTTAAACCAAAAATACAACAGTTTTTTATAAAAATGAGAAAAAAATAAAGTCGCTAGAAAAACATAAATAAATTGCTATTGGACGAACCGAAAAAAATTACTATTAAAAGAGGATTAGAATCCTCACCACAATGAAAAAAAATATGGTAGGATAATGACAAAAGTACAAAAATCTATGTATACCCTTGAAATAAGATGTGGCCAAGGAGTGGTGAAACAGTGCAATGAATAAAAAACAAACCACCAAGCCAGCAGGAAATATCTCACACTATAGTAATAAGAAAATACTTTCGAAAATGTAGTCACGATATTTCAATTATAAATTATATGATTAACCACTCTTCATCAATTTTAAGCATGCATACACTGAGCGCCAAAAGTGAGTAAACACCACTGAAATAATTCATTTTCTTAGGATAGCGAGAAAAGTAAATGACGATAAATTTCCAAAAATAAAACGTTTATTTATTACTTATAAAATGTTAAAACAAAAACAACAATTCATGATAAAGGAACTTTTTTTATACTTAAGAACAAAACTGTTTTATACTTAAGTACAAAATTGTTGTCTCACTTATGGCGCTCACTGTATATGGATGCATTTTTAATTGCCAATTTTTTCGACGTTTTTATGCAATCCCTGAAAATCTCCACAAGCGTTGGATTCTCTGCTTTTAAGGGCAACGAAAGCAAACCTAATTTTTGATGTTTTTATGCTTCCAAGTCGCCGTAGTCTAGTAGGTAGTGTGTTGGCTTATTAAACGCAAGGCCACGGTTCAAACATCAAAACGAAATATAAAAAAAAATATTTCTACGGCGTCTTCCTCTCAGCAGATTTCTGGCAAAAACTCTGAGAGTAAATAAAATTGCAATGAAAAGTTTCTCAAAAATCTGTCGTTCGGAGGCGACTTTAAACTGTAGGTCCCGCCACTCATATATAAAATTAACACACACAACATGAGAGTGGTATGAGAAGATAGGCCGCAAACCTGACTAAAGGGTTGTAATGGCTAATTATGTAAGTTTAAAATGACAATTTAGTCCTAAATAACTTAAAAGATTTAAATAGCTTAAATAACTCAAACGATGCACACTACAGAGTATACTTATAAAATGTACTTCTCAAAAGAAAATTGTAAAAGAATTCATTCGTTTAATGTAGGAAAAACACACCATCAATAAAGTGTGCGTATAAAGCATATACATATGTACATCAGTGTAGAAAGCAATCCTTTTGAGTCATGCATATATTGTTTCGAATGTCGGTTATGTGATTTTCAAGTGATAAAATGACGGACATCGGATAACTTTTATACATATATGTACATACATATATATTTATATTCTTGTTGAATACATATTTTTAGGAAATATAAATTAAGAATAAAAATATTATTCTTGTTTTTGAGTTTTATTATAACTGAACTTTATTTTCAAAAAATGTAATATTTATAACTTAAATTAATTTACAAAAATGCTTATAGTTAAAAATACAAAAGAATTAATAAAAAAATGTTTAGTAAGCAAAAAGTGTTTTTAAATAGAATTATGTTAAAGTAGTTTATTGACATTAAATAAAAGTAAGTAGTTTATTGACATTAAATAAAAGTAAAAGAGATTGATAAGCAGTTTTGTTGTTCAACTAAGTTCAACAACCCATAATTTGTTGCACTTGCAAAAAAAGACAATAAAAAGAATAAGAGAAATAAAGAAAATATTTTGTTGTTAACTTTATTGTTAACTTATATACTTATTTAATTTCATATTTAGATCCTTGGAAAAAATGGATAGGCTTCGAGAAAAGCAGCTTGGAAATTATTGTAATATAGTGAATTACATCTGAAACTGTTTAATTGTGAAATCCATATTACAGAGATCAGCGACATTTGGGAATAGAATTCCGAATAAAAAAGAGAGGAGATCAAGACGAAAAAGAAATAGTAAGAAATTAGATACGCTTTGTGGCTTCCAAAGTTTGCAATATAAATGTCACCTTAGTGGGAAATGGAAGAAACACAAACTAAATGAAAATTAAAACGAACAAAATAAAACTCATAAAAATTAATAAAAAACAAAAAAAAAAAAAAAAAAACCGCTTTTACTGGCCAATACAACTCATAACTTTTGTAAACTGTGTTTTGAATAAAGAATATAAATTTAGAGAAATAGGAGAAAAAGTGGACAATTATAGAACAAATGAACCGAAAGCAAAAAAATAGACTTTTATTAATATTAAATAATATTTTATTATTTCGCGTTAAGAATAATTTTTAGAATGGTAAACATAAATTTTTACCATTTCCGACGAATTTTAAGAACTCTTTCTTCACATTTTGATTTAGCTAACTGCAGTCACAAACTGTGACTTTAATTTTATTTGGTTTTTATAAAGCTTTATCACAACCGCCTACTGATTGAAGTTAAAAATGCACGTGGTTCTATTCTGTTGAACCAAAAAATAAATGAAAAATTTAATACTTGACTACAAAGAAAGTGAAAAAGTACCGTTATAGTTCATTTTTATACTATTTTTTGTGTTCAAATTATCATTTACAGTATTAACTATTTTTCTGCAAAACAAAATTTTTTTATTCTATCTGTATTTGCAATTTATACAGTTTTTTTACTTTTAAATATGTTGGTTCTATCATGATGAACCGCAGTGTATGTACATAGATACATAATTGCTCATCACAACCCTTCCCGCATGCTTACGACCTATCTTCTCACACCACTTATTTTGTGTGTGTTCATTTTATCCATAAGTGGCAGGTCCTAAAGTCGACTCCGAACGGCAGATTTTACTGAAACACTTTTCACAGAGTTTTTGCCAGAAATTTGCTGAGAGGATGTCACTGCAGAAATATTTTTTCATATTCCGTTTTGTTTGGTGACCTGGGGATTGAACCATGGATTCACGTCTAATAAGCCGAAATACTACCGACTAGACTACAACGACTTCAATATTGTTTGTAAACAATAATAATTCGCTCTTTTCTCTTCTGATCCGCGTTCGTCTTTGTTTTTTTGGGTGACACTTTTTTCGAAGGTATTTTAATATTATCTTACAAATTGCATATTCAAAACGTATTCCTCAACTTCACCTGTATAAGCATACGAATAAGGAGAAATAAAATACAGAAAGTATGGCCAATAGAAAATTTGCCAATATAATCACAATTTGAAAGAAATAGGAACGATAAGAAAACATAAACAAACTAAAATAAATAGAAAATCTTGGTAAAACTTTCTTAAGTACAAACTTATTTATTTTTCATTTCGTTTCGAATGGTTTTAAGCATTGCTGTTATTTTGTTATAATTTTGTTTTACTCTGGTTGTTTGATAAGAGACAATTCTTGCCTTTTTGGTTAAAAGAATTTTTTTTCGAAGCTTATTTAAAAAAATAAGCAAAACAACTAGAAAAAAATCTTAGAAAACGCTCTGGAATGTACAATCTAAAAAAAGAAAAACAGTTATGTATTGAAAAAATGTTTTTTTATATAAGTTGTAAGCCTTAAGCATAAAGGTTTTCAACCAATTAGATACCGTGAATAACTGAATAGTAGCTGAAATTGTTGTTGTCTTTGTTTTTGTAAAATAAAATTTAAGAATCAGACAGAGAGCCTTACAACCAACCCACAGAAAATCACCCTGAATAAAATAAAGCGATAGTAAAGAAAAAAAAAGATAAATGAAAATAAAAACTGCCATGACAATACATATGTACATATAAAAATATACTTACATTCCATTTTATAGAATACATACATTAATGAAAATTTATTTTAAAGTAGAATTATTTTAACAAAAAATCTCAAATCTTCATTTATTCAATTTAAAACGTTAAAAAGAAAAAAATTCAAAATTTCAAATTAATTGAGAATAATTTGCTGAAGATAATATTATTTTCTATTCTACATCAGTTACTTCTTTATTAAAGCTAAATTAATGAAAAACTCATAAAAGCTTCATTTTCAAATAACTTATCGATATATTTGTTCTTCGTTCCTCGTCTAAAAATAGAAGAAATGGTAGTTGCTTTGCTGTTCTACATTAACTGGGGTTTTTATGTCCCGGACTTTTCCATTTCCGGGACAGCGGAAAAACCTATCCTTTTCCCGTATATCCCGCAACTTCCTAGGACAAATGTATCTAGATAAGTAAAGTTGTGTATACTTATAATGAAAAAACAAAACAACTTTAAATATAAAAATTAACAAAAAATAATTGAAAAAGATTCTTGTTTGAAAATGTTCTTATAAACTTTAAAATTTTTTATAACATTATTAAGGCATTTATTTATTGTTTCATCCTATAATAGGTTTTTTATTTTGGTTACGACACAATTAATGCGAATTTCAATTTCATTATTTTGTGTCAATTTTCCACTAGCTTCCTATAATTATACTTCTTTTGTAATCAACAACTCCTTTGAGATTGTCTCGCTAGTTAAATTTTTCATTTAAAAAATCATCACAAGTTTTATTTTTTGCTATTAGAGTTGCCTATCTTATCATGTTGGCTTATTAGATGTGAAGACACGATTGAAACCCCCGGTCAGATATTACCAATAAAAGAACAAAAGTGACAAAAACTCTGAGAGTAAATACAATTGCCACAAAAAGTTTCTCAAAAATCTATCGTTTGGAGTCGGCATTAAACTATACGTTGTGACACTTATGGATAAAATTAACACATACAACGTGAGCAGTGTGAGAGTGTATTTTTAGTTTTATTGTCTAAAAAATTGTTTTCTAATTTTTTTCTTAATAGTGGAGTTCTAAAAATCTCGAGCCAAATCAGCTGTGTATTTTTCTAAATTAAAAGCAATAAAAATAAATTTAAATTAATTATTTCTTTGAGAATTCATTAATAATGGCTTCAAAAAAATATTGGGGTAATAATCCTCGATTTAAAATACAGAGATCGCTTTGTAATAATAGGTTCCAGATGCTCTCTGACCTTGGAGATGATGTTGGTTCAAGCGTTGAAAGTGAAGTCGCCCACGAGATTGTTAAGATTCCACCAATAATTATTGATAAGTGTTATAAATTTACTGAGGTTATAAATGTTATTGGTAAAATTTGTAAATATAAAAGACTATCTATCGGAACTAAATTAATACCTAACTCGAAAGCTGAATATGATGAAACTATAAAAAACTAAAAATTGTCCAGATGAAATTTTTCACTCATCCAATAAAAGACAATAAAAGTTTTAAGCTTATGTTGTTCGGTTTACCACAAACCTTAGAAAGTGAATTTAAAGATGCATTCAACGTAGAATTGGTTAACGCAAAAGAAATAATAACCAAACGCTCAAACCCAGATGATGCATTATATATGCTGGAGTTTAACCGAAGTCAGATAACAAAGCGGGAGGTTATAAACATTAAATATGTTTACGGTATTGTTGTACACTGGAGAAGTCCCCAACGTAGGTCAAGAGGTCCTACTCAATGCTCTAAATGTGCTATGTATGGACATGGATCTGCAAATTGTTTCAGAGCTGAAGCGTGCTTAGGATGCCAACTTAATAAAACATCAGAAGATGGTCCTGTTATATATAAATGCTTCAACTGCATTAAAAAGAATTTAAAAAACGTTAATCACCGTGCTGACGATCCTCACTGTCCTTCAAGAAAGGATTATTTACAGATTCGACAAAGAACTACTAACAGTACGCGACAAGTAAGGCAAATACGTCATGACGACATTGGTTCTATTTCATCAGACGATATGCGGGATGAGACAAGAAGTTTCGAGGTGCCATTTTCTCAAAAATTATCAGGTAAACGTCAAAATAATGTTTTTTATGCCTCAGTTGCTGGTTCTAAACAAAGAACGCAACAAGATGATAATTTGTCAAACGAACAAATTTTAGACATTTATTTCGAAGCCTTGGACGCATTAGAAAAATGCAAAACCAAGTACGATAAAATGAGAGTGCTTGGAAATATGCTTAGATATGTTATATAGGAAAACAATATGGAGCCTAAATGTTATGCATTGGAATGCTCAGGGCATAACGACTCCAGCCTCGATAATAGAACTAGAACTTGTGTTACATCAAAAACAAATAGACATAATTTGCATAAATGAAACATTCCTAAAAGCTAATCACAAGTTCAAATTAAAAAACTTTAAAGTCTATAGAGAAGATCGTATTACACATGGTAGGGAGGTTTTGATTGCAATCAAAAACTCCATTCCCCATTGACGTATTTCAAAAATCCAACAGTCAAAGTTGAAAATGTATCTATAATAGTTACCATAAATAATATACCAATAAGATTTACTTCGGCTTATTGTCCAAATTATACAAATGATTTTATTAATGATATAAATATTTTAACCACAGCTACAACTGATTATTTTATATTCGGAGATTTAAATGCCTAACATACAAACTGGAATTGCTTTCAAAATAACACGGCAGACAATAAACTATTCAATCATCAAATGAGCTCTCACTACTACATATATTCACCAAATTCATTCACTCGTTTTAGTCAGTCGTCAAATCCTACACTTCCACAGTTGTTGATCTTCTTCTCACTAATTCCAAAATAGACTTCTCGCAGCTAGAAACACATCCTGAAATTCTAAATTCAGTTCATATACCAATGACCACCAGCACAATATTTGGTTCTTTAACAGAAAACTCCACTAAAATTCCACTCTATGGTAAAGCTAATTGGAAAAATATAGGAATATGGTTTGATACTGAGTTTAGGAAATATAACTTACAAGCTATTGAATTATCAAACACAAATGTGGAAGAAACACTTTCAAAAATCACTTACCTGGTACAAGAAGCGTCTAAACAGATACCAGTTGGTAACACACAAGTCTGGCACAGAAAGCTTTCTAGTCTAACTTTATTTTTAATTTCTCAAAGAAATAAATTTAGACGAAAACTTCAACGTTCAAATAATTACCCAGAAAGAAATATAATTATTTCTTTATTAAAACAGCTGACCATACTAATAAATCTGAACATAAACAAAGATAGAAATAACAGCTGGTATCAATTTATACAGAAGCTGCCAAAAGGTAATAAAAAGTTTTGGATGTTGACGAAAGCAATAAAAGGCAATAAAAAAGGTGTTTGCAGTTTAACAATAGATGGTGTTGTAGTATAACAATAAACAAAAAGCTTAAATAATTTCGGAAGTTTTTGAAAATTATCACTATACAACATATAATATGACGTCGCCAGTAGATAATATTGTAGAAAAGCACATAGATTGGTTGGATGCCCAAGGTATAACAGAAGACATGCAGCAAAACTTGACATCAGTGGAAGAAGTAAAATTCTTCATAGGTACACTGAAAAACTCGAAAGCACACGGACTGGATGGAATAAACTCCATTATATTGAAAAATATGACAAATACTTTTTACATATTAATTACACAAATTTTCAATTGGCGTTTGTCAAATGGCTATTTTCCACAAATTTTTAAAACAGCGAAAGTTGTCCCAATATTAAAACTGGGAAAGGACGCAAAGTCATCTACAAGTTATCGTCCCATAAGCTTGTTGAATTGCTTAGATAAAGTCTTCGAAAAAATCGTACTACAGAGAATAAATGAATACATCGAAACTAATAATATAATACAAAAAGAGCAATTTGGTTTTCGAAAAGAACATTCAACAGTGCATCAAGTAAGGAGAATTGTAAACTTTATCACAAATAACAAAATCAACCGAAAAAGTACTGGAATAGTGCTGTTAAATGCAGAAAAAGCCTTTGATTCTATATTTCACAACGGCCTAATTTTCAAACTCCATAAGTTTGGCTTTCCAATATATTTGCAAAAAATGGTACAAAGTTTTTTGAACGAGAGATCCTTTGTAGTGAATATTGATACGGAATACTCCTCCCAGCGTAATATCCCAGCAGGAGTTCCCCAGGGTTCGGTGTTATCACCAGTTCTGTACTCAATTTATATTTTATCAGTCAGCTGCACTGTACGCAGACGATACTGCCATTATAACAAAAGGTAAAGTTTCAAACGCCATAGTCAAAAGGATAAAAAAGGTCTTTTACATGCTCAAAAATACTTTAAAAAATGGAAAATGAAAATAAACGAAAAGGATACCGTTAAATATCTTGCAATTGAGTTAGATAAAAAATTGACTTTTAGACATCATGTTCTAAAAAGCTGTGAAAAGGCAATTAAATGTGGAAGAGCCCTTTTCCCATTATTGAATCGAAAATCAACTTTGAATTATAAAAATAAAATCTTATTGTACAAAATGTGCATACGGTCTATTATGACATATGGATGTCAAATTTGGTCAAATAGGTGTGCCAAAACCTATCTAAAGAAGCTGCAAATAATCCAGAATAAAAATTTTAAAATTATTTTTAATTTACCTAGAAGATACTCAACAAGTAGATTGCATCAACAATTTCAACAAGAATTGTTTGAATCAGTAATATTTAATTTAACACAAAGATTTGAAGTTCGAAATAGGGCTTCAAATTATGATATAATAAGGAATTTGTAGTATTAACTTCTTCTTCAACTTCAGTGATGAAGCTGATAGAAGATTTAATTTAAAATTTCTTTAATTATTTACTAGGTTTCCCCTATCTTTTTTCCTAATTCTGCATTAATGTGAATACTAAACTATAAATATTTTACACAGTAAACTTAGTTTATATTTGTTGCAATACTTATTTAAGTAAGATCTCGAAAAATGTGATTATTGTAAATATATTTAAATATTTTAATTGTAATAATGATAGTTAAAATAAAAAAAAAATAAAATAAAAAAATCTCGAGCCGTGTACATACCGTGTATATACTTAAAATTACGCTGACTATCATTAAAAATTAAAATCAATTTCGTATTGAACACAAGGGGTCGGAAAGCAATATTCAATTGAGGATGACATCTGACTAATGGGAATATGTTTTGTATTTATTTAAACATTTTCGTTTATATTTCACAACCATTCACACTTAAATCTATGCACATAAAATAATATAACACTCATACTCATATATATAACACTTATACACAATATTTAAAATATGAGTTCGTACATTGCAAATAAAATAAAAATAAATTTGTGTTTAGTTTTAATTAAATTCTACATTGTTTTCATAATTCTCTGAGCCACTGTTCACAACTTGATGTAAACATCAACAATTTCTTAGTTTGTTATTCTTCTTTACACTCTTGGGTAAAGAATAATGCCTTGGTTACCCAAGCGTAAGAAACGTAAAATCGTAACGTACGTAGCCTTAAAAACGTTTGTATAGTTATAGAAACGTTCAAAATGGTACATCTGTCAACGAAGAATGTAAATAAAAACGAAACAGAACACAAAAAGCAACACACAAACGAACACAACACAATGCAAATAAATTGGTATACAGACTCATCATCAGTGTTGACGTTTTTTGTTCAATGTGTAGATTATTCCGGATTTGGTTATTATCTTTCTTATAAATATAACTTTTGTTTTTTTTTTGTTAAAATTAATTAATTAGTAAGACTATAATTTTATTTTGTTATTTTTTGTTTCTTTTTTTTTCAATTATAATTTAAATTTGAAAAAAATAAAAAAAACTGCGAATTTAATTTTGGTCATATTTTTCCTTATTTGGTGATTTTTTCACAAATGTTGGTTACGTTACAATATTTTTTTTCGTGGCAACACTGCTCATCATCTCTCATGTTCAAATGTCACGTAAAAACGTGGGAGAATTCTTTTTATACAGATCGTTCCGTATTGCTAACGAGAGAGAACGTTTCGGTAATCGTTTACATTCTTCTCCATATGCTAAAAAGAGAACGTTCGCTACGGTACGTTACGTTACGTGTGGGTAACTACAGCATAACAATTGTTCGACAGGTCTTTATAACGGATATTTGCAAACCACGATTGTCCTCTTGAAACACCGCCCGCCGTCACACAAGACTGACTGAATTTTTACTGACGCCTTGCCTTTTATGTGGTAAGATAAATAGTCTGATGAATGATCTTAAAGTCGAATGTTCGTGGCTTCGCCTTCTCGAGATCTCTGTAAATGTAGACATGGTTGTTTCATTATTGTTGTTTGTGTATTTTTGTATTCTTGCAGTGTTTGTTTTCGCATTTTTGTTTACTTTTTTTATACTGGTTTTTGTTGGTATATTTCTGTTTATTTGTTTATCATATAAACAAGTTCATTGCTTTTGTTTTTGTAGCTGTTGTTTACAATTTAAACGATGTGAAAGCAAAACACTATTGCCATTTTCGTAACAATATATTAAATTTTGTTTTGTAAAATCAATCAATAGATTATATTTTTTATATCTTTTATCCTTAACACGAATCTTTGATTAAAATTGAAACAGACAAAATTGTTACAAGTCAAACAGCTCAATTAAAAGAGGGAAATAAAATAATTTGCTCTGAACAATTTCTAGCAAAAATTTTTAAATGAAATAAAATCGATTTCAAATATAACTTTTGCTATTACGATTCTGTTATAATTATTTATTATTTTTTATTATCTAAATTGTTTAGATTGAATTCTAAATTTATATTTTTTTATATCATTTATTTCTATTAAGTTAAAATATTTTGATTTGCAACTACAGGAAATCATTTGTGATCCATTAAATATAGAAATCACTGGTTTTCATTTGCTTACTCATACATACCGAGATATTCAGTGGTACCGCTAGGGCAATAAATTAATCGATACGATTGTTACTTTAGACACATTTTTATATTTTTTCTTTCTGGTCAAATAATTTTTTTCGCACATTGAGAATTACAGTTCATCGTAGTTATTGATTTATAATAAGAAATTTGTATATAAAAATTATGGCCAAAAAAGTTATATGTATGTCCCAACCTAACCAAAATAATTACTTATATTGTATTATTTCATTTGCCCATTTCTGTAAATGGCATATATGAACATTCCCGCAAACACTCGTAAATGGGTTTCCTTAAAAGTTGGTTGCTATTCGACCAGTTCGCTGTTTATCAATGGCATATTTGTTCCCTGACTCCATGTCAGCATTCCCAACAAAACGAAATATGAAAAAATATTTCTTAGACGACTTCGTCTCAGCTGATTTCTGGCAAAAAACTCTGAGAATAAATAAAATTGTCATGAAAAGTTTCTCAAAATTAGTCATTCGGAGTTGAATTTAAACTCTAGTTCCCTCCACTTATTCTTAAAATTAACACAAACAACATAAGCAGTGTCAGAAGCTAGGTCGTAAGCCTGACAGAAGGGTTGTAATGAACAATTATGTATGTACATATGTGTCCTTCCTTCTCTTTATTTTTTTCCTTCATTCTTAGCATTTTCCAAATCGTGGTCTTTTGTCACGTAATGCCTTTCAATGGTTACATTTCTTCCCTTGAATTATAAAAAGTGTTTGTATGACTTAACCCATTTACAGCCAAACAAAACTACAAGTTAAATTGTTTAAATTTCAATGTTATTTATTTTTAACAATGCCAAAAACAGAAACGTAAAAAAAAGTAAATAAAAAATAAAATTCAGGACATTGGAGGGGTGTACCCAAATTGGTATAATGGCCACTTATTAGTGATATTTTGCAAAACAATTTTTTTCAACGCAGAGCGTTTTTTGCATTTTTTGCAACTCCAGCGTTTTGCTGAATGACGACCGTAATATTTCACCATAGATTCGTCGATAGAAATATGTTCGTGGAAAACACACCATCGGTTAACTTCTCTTATAAGAATATCAGCAAGTTGACGTACTTTAAACATTTTCTCACTAGTTTTTGCAGCGTCGTTAGTGACATACTTGTGGCCAAGGTACCCAAATTGGAACAGCATTATTATATGTTTTCTAAAATCTTATATATTTGTTGTATGAAACTAAAAATGCTTTTCAATGTTTCACTGTTTATTGAATTTTATATTATAATACAAATAACGACTACAAGCTATAGGTAGAAAATATAACTTTGATTACAATTGACCGACCTCTACATGTGTATTGTTAATGAAGTTTAATAGATTATAACAACAACAATAACAATAAATGTAGTTAAATTGCTTCATTTAATATTTATTCAGAGCACTTTCCACTATTCAATAATGCAAAAATAAATAAACTAGAGTAAACAGTTTTTTATACAGCCTTAATAATTAAGTGTTCCCAAATTGGCACAGTGACCGTAAATGGGTTAAAATTCTTTATATGAACGTCATGCATGTGAACCTTCATGCATTTGTATGAGAAGACGTTATAAAAATGATTCAATTTGTCATTTTCTCTCGATTTCGTTTTGTTGTTTAATATTATCTTAATAGGGTGTTTGACTTTAGTTGTCTTTTTTTATGTTCTTTTCAACAATCATTTCTATTTGTATATCTGACAAAACCATATGCTTTAAAAATAATGCCATAATACTGATATATTTCTTTATTATAAAATATTACATACGCACTATATTCTTATAATTTTCTTCGCAGAGACATTCAATTCACCTTATACATATATTTTTCTTATTCGCATTGGCAAACATTATTGTGTACGCCTTCATTTTTATTTGGTATTGTACACATTGTGACTCAAACTTCTTAACTAAAAATAAATTAATCTTAAAGTAATTTGATTTTATTCTTTAGACTATCTCGTCACAAAAATTTCAATACCCTGGCAACCATTACTTTTCACAACTTCATATATAATTAGCATTATTTGGATTGTGGACCCATTTCTTAAATTATTATATTTTATTTTCTAGAATATCTCGTTCAAAAAATGCTAATAACAAAAATTGTATGTTGTATATCAAAATACATTTTGTTTAAAAATTGATAAATAATTGTTTGCTTGATAGGTTTCAATGTAAAAAATTTTCAATATGTAACATAAGCTGCTGCTTACGAAAACTTTAGGCAAATTTTTTTTAATTTGGTTCATCAACTATTTTAATTTTTTTTGTTTATTTTAATACACGAAAATTTCTTCGTTTTTATGTTTATATATCGTGTATTCGTAAATTGTAATTAAAATAAAAAAGTTGTTTTTTCGATCGTTACTTATTTTCTATAATTAAATAAATCCTTTACGACGTCACTGCAATTTGACAATTGTCTCATTTACCCCACTTCCTCTTAAAACTCTGATTGTGATGTTCTAGAACTGTGAATACATGTGTACATACATAATTTGTCATTGCAACCCTCTAGTCGGGAATACGACCTACATTCCCACACCTCTTATGTTGTATGTGTTAATTTTTAATGCATAAGAGGCAGGACCTACACAATTGAAAGTGGATTACGAATTAGAGATTTTTGATAAAATTTTCATGGCAATTTTATTTACTCTCAGAGTTTTGCCAGAAATCTGCGGGGAGGAAGTCGCCTAAGAAATATCTTTTTGTATTTCAGTTTTTTTGAAAAGTCTGGCCTGGGGTTTGAATATTGACCAATACACTATCTACTGGACTACAGCATTGTATACATTGTAGTAAAGTAAAGACAGTTGTCTTCTTCGAATCCATAAGACTTGATTGCTCGATCATACTTGGCTTCCATTTTGTCTTTGCATACACGAAATTGTTTTTCCGTATAGGGTCCCTGTTTCACGCCTTAACCGTAACTTACTGCCGAATAAATTCTCTAATGGAAATGTCAATAATAATCGGGAAATATGTCTATGCCTACTTTTGTGGGGCACCTTCTACATATTAGATTGAACTACGATTTTGTCTCTTTTAGCCACAGTTTGAAATCCAAATTTGAAAACCATACGAGAGTACTACAGGGTGGCTGATATGTATAGCAACCAACTTCAGGTTGTTATCATTTGTAAACCGCTCGTCTGACAGCTGACAGATTTATTCCAGTGACAGTTCATTTTATTATTTACGAGCTTACAAAAGCATTTTGATCTATTGCATTCAGAAAAAAAGTTATTTGTGATGGAATTCAAGCGTGATAGTGTGATTTCTTTATATTTGGCGGGAAAACCACAGGTGGCTATCGTTAGAGCCCTCCAGCATTTAAATGTGAATAAATCTTTTGTTTCTCGTATCATTACCGTGATACTGGCAGTGTTGCATCGCGTCCAAAAAGTGGACGAAAAAAACGGTAACAACACCAGAAATGATCCGAAAAGTGAAGGCCAGATTTGATCGAAATCCACGCCGCAGTGGTAGAAAAATTGCTCGTGAGCTGAACATATAGCAAGAACGAATGCAACACATATTGAAAAATGAGCTTGGACTAAAGCCATTGAAGTTCAAAGTGCAAGAGCTCACCGATGGACAAAAAAAGTTAGACTGGAAAGAGCCAAGGAGTTACTTCGCTTGCACGAAAGTGGCCCGAATTTAGTTTTCTCCGACGAGAAGCCATTCCAAATTCAGCAGTTTGTGAACAAACAAAATGATCGGGTTTACTTGCCAAAGAGGTCAGCTGAAAATTTACACCTGCGATTGGCCACCAGAACTCAAGCGCCGCCGATGGTAATGGTGTGGGTGATAGTCGCTCCCCGTTCGTATTCATCGACCGAGGGGTCAAAATAAATGTAGTATCGAAAACTCCGCAATTCCGTCAACACACTATAACTCTCTCATTCATTTCCCATTTTCAAATCTATTTTATAGACGAAATATTCATAAAGCCTATAGAATAACAGCAAAAATCCCTATCACGGTCGAATTTTTAAAATTAAATAACTTCTTCTTGGAGACAAAGATATTATCTCTTGATCAAGAGTCAATTATTTTTCCAAACGAATATCTTAAAATGCCGAAAGCTGAAGCCAAAAAAGAATTCTTACGTCTTATGCTTAAGGTCCGAAATACTTGTGCGCCTTAGCCCCATGAGCTTTTATATCTTCAACGTTAGATCTCTAATTGATATCTCTCATCGAATAGGCCAATCAAAAGTTCTGAATTCAATTTAAATTGAAGTATGCTTTATACAAGAAAGCTATCTTAGGATAAATACAAAATACAAATAGACGATGTACAGGGTCTACTTACATACATATGTATGTATGTGCTCTACAATGCAAATAGTTTAAATAAATCGTAAAATTAGAAACTGTTTTATGCAAAATAAAATAACAATTTTTCAATATCAACTATTGGCGTGGAATAAATTTTTTACTTATTTGATCAACAAAAAATTTTAAAAATACTTTATCTCTTTTACAATCTTTGATGTATATACGTATAGATGTGGTTTACGGTTTCAATCACGTTTGAATAGTAAAGGGTCAGCCAAATAACTTTTTTTTGAAAATGCTTTAAAAAAAACTACTGAATATTTATTCAAATTTCTTTCTTTATTTGAAAGTACAACCCTTCCTGTTAATAATGGAAAATAATTTCATTCAAATGGCTGCCACGGCTGGCCATGCAGCAGCGTACACGACCGGCCCAATTTTTAAGCACATTATCGATTGTGTGCAGCTGTATTTCACCAATGGCTTCACGAATATTGTCCTTTAAAGCGTCAATTGTCTCTGGCTTGTCGGCGTAACTCTTATCTTTGACGGCACCCCACAAATAATAGTCCAACGGTGTCAAATCGCAGCTCCGAGGTGGCTAAACGACATCAGCTCTGGGGCTGATAATGCGATCTTCAAAAACAGGGCGCAAAACATCGAGTGTAGTTTCGGCTGTGTGGCACATAGCGCCGTCCTGTTAAAACCAAATGTTGCCAATATCCTCCTCTTCAATTTGTATGAAGAAAAATTCGTTCAACATGGCCCGATAACGATCGCCATTGACTGTAACGGCCACTCCTTGCTCATTTTCGAAGAAAAATGGCCCAATTATGCCTATGGACCAAAATCCGAGTGAAACAGTGACTCGTTTTGGGTGCGTCGGCTTTTCAATGTATGTGTGCGGGTTTTCTGTGCCCCAAATGCGACAATTTAGCTTGTTTACATACCTGCCAAGATCAAAATGAGCTTCATCTGAAAAGATGATTTTTTTTTGCCAAAATCGGCATCTTCTGGTGTAGGCTACTGCATGGCCAGCCGAGGCTGCCATTTGAATGTAATTATTTTCCATTATTAACCGTAAGGATTGTACTTTCAAATAAAAAAAGAAATTTGAGAAAATATTCAGTAATTTTTTTTAAAGCATTTTCAAAAAAAAAGTTATTTGTCGGACCCTTTATTATTACAATTAGTTCACACGAATTTGTATCGTTTATGTTGTATTGAATACACTTTTTGTTTGTGAACGCTCGAAGCTATGCTGTATTGTGTATTTCGTACTCCAAACGTCAAAAAGCGTTAAGAAGAAGACAAGTATTCATAATTTTATTTTCAGGCAACAAAATTAAAAGTATTGCGAAAAATGTAGAAATATTTATCTGCGCGAACACTATAATTTTGATATGTTAATTGTTGACTCAAGTTACATAGAAACTAAAAAACATAAAATATTTCAATTCTTCTTCTTAATTACTGGCATTTACATAAACTGATAGCACGAAGCCAATGCAACTTTTTAAAACATATGAAAAATGTGTATAAGTGTATCGTATTTTATATGAAAATTATATACAACAATCATACACATACATACATACATACATACATAATTGGCCATTACAACCCTTCAGTCAGGATTACGGCCTAGCTTCTCACACCACTCATGTTGTGTGCGTTAATTTTATACGTGTGTGGCGGGACCTACAATTTAACGTCGACTCCGAACGACAGAATTTTTGAGAAACTTTTCATGGCAGGTTTATTTTACTCTCAGAGTTTTTGCCAGAAATCTGCTGAGAGGAAGTCGCCGAAGAAATATTTTTTTTTTATATTTCATTTTTGATGTCTGACCTGGGATACGAACCCGGGCTTTACGAATAGTAAGCCAACACACTACCTACTACACCACGACGACTTCCAATCATACACTGTTGTATATTCGTCCAACAATACAACGATACAAGAGTTTGTGTGAATTGCCCAAGTGTTTGGCGCTGTTAGAAGAATTTACGGTCATAATTCGAATTCATTTGTCACCAAGAATATTATGAAGAAAATGATGAATAAAGAAGTTTTTACGTCTTGAAAGAAAACATAAAATTCTATAACTTTGTAGTGGTTTAAAATTACTTGCTAGCTCTGGTTTTAATTAATTCTATAATTAAAGAAAAAGTTTTTGGAAAAACTCTTGGTAATTCTGAATAAAGCGTTCTTCTTTGGGTATCAATTTGGGAATACACCATAAACTACCATGAAGCATTTCTAGTTGACATTTAAAGGTGTTTTTTATTTGCGTTACTCTTGTTTTTCTGTGCAGTTTTCTATCTTACAGAAGTAAATATCTCCTGAGAAAAATGTTATTGTGTCATAAAATTCACCATTTAGTTAATGTTTTCTTTGTGCATTCTTAGTTTGAATTTTAAAATTTAGAAGCTTTATAAAGAATATAAAACTTTACATTTCGTTTTTTTGTTTTCACTTAGTCGTTGAAATTTTGCCTCTTGCTTCACTGCTGTAATTTGCAGTCTGACATCAAACGTTATATCTCATGTAGTTTAGGTCATGATGTTATTAAAATTCTTTAACAATTCTTATCAACATTTCGAATCTTAATTTGTCTTGAAAAAAAAAACAAATTGTCCAGTGGAGCAAATTATGTAAGGAGACAAACACTATGCCTCTAAAAATCCAAATATTTGAATAATTTTTTACACAAACAGTAATTTGTAACTTATCAGTACATACTACTCCCTGTAATTGCAATTATTAGACTTTATGATAAGAAAGACAAACAGCGAATTATAATCATTACAACAAGGAAATGTAATGTAGAATATAACAGAATATAATGGAATAGAATGGAATAGAATAGAATAGAAAAGAATAGAAGTAGTCAGAGGATTCCAATATTTTCCTGCCATCATTGACAACGAAGATGACATTGCAGTATTTAAATATATGCATACATTTTTAAAGCTCTTAGCACATTCAATTGAGAAAATACTAAGTTCATCCTAATTTTATTATATTGCATATAATCAGAATGTATCTAAAAAATTTAATTTAAAAAATATTAAAAGTCCAGCGGTAGTTATGTTTCGATGGGAAAACATATCTTGCTATAGAATCTATTAGATTTACAAAAACAAGAGTTAACACAGATCTCATATTTCTGCAGTGATCTTTGTTAACTTGGATTCTCTAACAAATTTAAATGCAATTTAATATGCAAAATGCGTTTTGCTTTGCTTTGGTGTTTTACTAATTTGTTTACTCATTTTTAAAATACGAAAAGAATTCTGTACTATTTTCTATATAACTTTACTCATCTAAACCATTATCGTATAAATTGGCTTTAAATAAATATTATACGTGTAATTATTAATTGTTGGAGTAGAAATAAGCTGATAAAATGTATTCCACATAATAAAAATTGAAAAAAAAATTAATATTAATATATGGGAAAATTGCTATGAAAAGTTTCTCAAAAATCTGTCTTTCGAAGTAGACTTTAAACTGTTAGTCCCGCCACTCATGTATATAATTAACACACACAATATAAGTAGTGACTGAGGGGACCAAAAATGTATGTGTTTAAGTTTCCATTGTGATTTATCTCAACGCATGAAGTTGCGGATCTCTTTATGTGCTTTAAGTACTGTGACAGCTATCAACTGGTTTGTTTTTACTTTTTGTTTAAAGTTTTTGTTGTGTGCAAGTATAAAAAGAGTTCCATAGACCCCTTTTGCACGTTGAAATAAGTTTCGAAACAAATTTCAAAACTCTTGCGTTTGTAGGAGAGAGGGGAAAAACGAGCGGGAGTGATTTCACAATTTCATGTACTCGCAAAACTTGTTTTGTTCTTTATTCGTATATACACAGAGTTGTATTTGATTTCACATTTTATTTGACATTTGTTTTATTTTTTGTTTCGCATAGTGAAGTTTAGAAAAAGTTCCGTTATTTAAAATATTAAAATCTAAAGAATAATTTTATTATTATTATTATTTGTTCATATATATCAAGGAATATAATTAATTTAAATAAGGTAAATATATTAAAAAATAATAATATATAAATATATTATAATATAATAACATATATAATAGCACAATGGTATACAAATGGCAAAAAGAGCAAATCGAAGAACTCATATTTTTAATTTATAATATAAAGTCACGAGAGTATTTAGACGGGACAAAAAATGCCGATGCCTTTCAGAAAATTACAGATACTCTACATCAAAGAGATCAGGCCATCACATTTGAAGAGGTGAAAAGAAAATGGAGAAATTTACGGGTCCAATACACTAATGAACTTCGCGCAATTTCAAACTCAAAAAAAGTGGGTGTTCTGCTGATGATTTATACCTGCCTAAAAACACACGGAAATGCGACAGGGCACTAATAACATAGAGGTATGTTTGAAAATATTAATAATGATTAATTTTCAAGTTTGTTTTATTTTTCAAGTTTGAGATTGATGATGGCACGCCACGAACATCAACAGCCAGTGGCACAGATATTATAGAGGTATGTTTGAAAATATTTATATTCAAATAATTGATAAATTTTCAAATTTGTTTAATTTTTCAAGTTTGGGATTGATGATGGCACGCCATGTACATCAGCAGCTAGTGGCACTAAAATTATAAGAGGGTCAAAAAGAAAAAACTCTGTATTTTAATTATTATGAGAAATTTATATAATCACAAAAATATTTTAGTATTGTATTTATATTTCGTAGCAAACCGTTACAGGCAAAAAGAGCAAATCGAAGAACTCATATTTTTAATTTAATTTAATTTAATTTATAATATAAAGTCACGAGAGTATTTAGACGGGACAAAAAATGCCGATGCCTTTCAGAAAATTACAGATACTCTACATCAAAAAGATCAGGCCATCACATTTGAAGAGGTGAAAAGAAAATGGAGAAATTTACGGGTCCAATACACTAATGAACTTCGTGCAATTTCAAACTCAAAAAAGTGGGTGTTCTGCTGATGATTTATACCTGCCTAAAAACACACGGAAATGCGACAGGGCACTAATAACATAGAGGTATGTTTGAAAATATTAATAATGATTAATTTTCAAATTTGTTTTATTTTTCAAGTTTGAGATTGATGATGGCACGCCACGAACATCAACAGCCAGTAGCACAGATATTATAGAGGTATGTTTGAAAATATTTATATTCAAATAATTGATAAATTTTCAAATTTGTTTAATTTTTCAAGTTTGGGATTGATGATGGCACGCCATGTACATCAGCAGCTAGTGGCACTAAAATTATAAGAGGGTCAAAAAGAAAAAAACTCTGTATTTTAATTATTATGAGAAATTTATACAATCACAAAAATATTTTAGTATTGTATTTATATTTCGTAGCAAACCGTTACAGACCTTCGGAACGAGTTGCAACATTTTAAATCCGCTATAAAGGAAAAAAAGAAGGCAAACCATATGCATGGCTGGGAGCGCTTGTCGTTGCTGAAATAGGCCGGAAGACCAGCCCGAAGCTGCCTGGCAAGTACAATGCGTAATGAGAAGGCTGACGGCGCAATCAGAGAGCAACCGAAAAGATATTTTAAAAAAATCCATGCAAGGAATTTTTGGTGAGTATGATTTTGAATGAGCAGGATTTTATTTCAATATTATTATATATTTTCATTTTAAAACATTTTTTATTTATGTAGGTAATAATTTATTTTCTTTTTGATTTTATTTTTTATTTGTATTTTTGTATAACTTAATGTTTTCTTTTTGCATGTAATTTATTTTCAAATTATTTTTATTATTTATTGTTTTTTGCAATTTATAATTTTTGTTCATGTGAACTGTACCTGCTTTTGTTCATTTGAACTGTACCTGCTTTTGTTTTTAAAAATAAAATAAATATGCATTTCAAATTAAAACAAATTTTATGGTTTTTTCAATTCAATGGATACATTTAATAGTAATTTAATATTACATACAAATTATTGGGGAAAAAGGTAAAAATTAACTTGTGATACATACATTCAATGGGTACATCTGCCTGCTATTATGTTTACTTAAGACACTTGATCAAATTTATTTCTGATCATCCCTCCAACAAGGTACTCTAGCAGTGGAATAACAAGCGTATTCGAAAATTGAGTCTTATTGAAACTACAAGAAATACTTGTACTACAAGAAATATATTCAGACTTTTTTCTTGATATAGAGGGCACTTAAAATATTATTACGTTTTTATTTTTTAAAAACGTTTGAAATATGAACTCGTAGATTGCAAATAAAAATAAATTTGTGTTTAGTTTTAATTAATATCTTTATTTTTATTTCACACAATTCCGTGTACCACTGTTCCCAACTTGATGTAAACAACAACAATTGCTTTGTTTGTTATTCCTCTTTTGCGTAAATAGTAACAATTACTAGTCAATTTGTTCGACATATCTTTATGACGGAGATCCTCAAACTACGATTAGTTTCTTCAAATACACCGCGTCGTCACACAAGACGGACTGGACTTTTACTGTCTCTGTGACTTCTTTGCCATGCCTTTTATATGGCAACGTAACCTGTCTGATGAATGTTCTTGAAAGCGAATGTTCGCGGCTTCGGCGTCTCGAGATCTCTATAAATGTAAACATCGTTGTTTCATTATTGTTGTTCATGTATTTTTGTTTACCTTTAGTCTTGTTGTTGCATTTTTGTTTACTTGTTTATCCTTTTTTATGCTGGTGTTCGTTGTTATATTTTTGTTTACTTGCTTATCACGTAAACAAGTTCATTGATTTTGTTTTTGTAGCTTTTGTTTATAATTTTAATGTTAAAGGATGTAAAAGCGAAACACCATTTCCATTTTCGTAACAATATGTTAATGTTTAGAACTGTTTTTTTTTTTTTTTTTTTTTGGGTAAAACCAGTACTCAGGGGATGGGCCCTACTCATGAAGTGCGTTTTGCAGTTTTAGGAAAATACGTTATAAGGTGGAAAGAGGGAGTAGTGTTTGTGGACATTTGATTTAAACTCAAGATGCGAACGGCAAGGAAATGAGTTGCTGCTAGGTGACTATATAATGGCCAGTGCTATACCTTCACCATTAGATAGTCTACAGCAATCGTCCCCAAGAAGCCCGCATCTTAAGGTTATTTGAGTTCAAACATTTAAACATTTAAATTTTTGCGGTTAAGTGTATGTAATAGGTATGTATGTATGTAATAGGTTATTTTTAATAAATAAATACTTCGTTTGATGGTGTTGTTGTTTAAAAACTGTAGTTTGTTGTTATTGTCTTATTAATATTTAAATTATTGCTGATAAGTGCATGTAATAGGTATGTATGTATGTAATAGGTTATTTTAATAACTGTTTCGTTTGATGGTGTTGTTGTTTAAAAACTGTAATTCTTGACCGATAAATTGTTATTGTTTTGGTATTGTTTTATTTAGATTTTGTTTTAATTTTGTTTTCTTTTTAAGTTTAGCATTTTAGTATTTTTATGTTATTGTTTGTGGATTATTTTAAATTATTTGTGGATTATTTTAAATTGTTCTGGTTTTCGTAAACACAAAATGTAATAGGTATGTACGTTGTAATAGGTTATTTTTAATAAATATAAATATTTTGTTTGGTGGTGTTGTTGTTTAAAAACAAAAATAGACGGACGACACAAAATAGACGGACAGTGCGAATACATCATTATATCCCTAGCGATGGTGTACATCATCGCTATCTGATCTGATGTATCTTATAGCAGAAATAGTCAGACCTTCGGCGCTTACTCTCATATGGGTTCCTGCACACTGGGAAATTGATGATAACGAAATTTAAGATAATACTTACTGAAGTCGTCGTAGTCTAGTAGGTAGTGTGATGGCTTATCAGGCGTGAGGCTATGGTTCAAACCCCAGATCAGACATCTCCAATAAAACGAAAAATGAAAAGATATTTCTTTTGCAAATGCTAGGTGTAAACTAATAATCTTACACCAGCATCACTCATATGAAAAGCAAAGGTGGGATAATGTAGAAAAACCAGACAAATCTGGCTAGATATGCCTGATGACACTCTTTCTGAGAAATTTCTTGTCGGATATGACGAGATACTGAGAGTGGTCATGTCCGGAATACTTTACAACGGCTCCTGTCATTTTCTGTTGCTTGGAAAACAGAAGCAAATGATTCTTGGACAACTAAAATTTATTCACAGAATGTGTCTAGTCCAGGGACTAACATATACATTTACGAAACTTCATAATCGCTATCGGTGTTAAAATGAACCTGAGTAGGCCCAAGTGAGCTAAGCTCATAAAGTCGAAACCTACTATAAAAATTCATGCTGTCTGAGTCAGGTGTTCTGTATAGGACAATTATCTTCAGCGTCAAAGTTTATTTCTATATCACTGGGTACAACCACAAAATGAAATGCCGAAGTGATTAGAGTAGCTAAAGACAGTTCGATGAAAATTGCAACGGATCAAGTGCGCAATGCAAGGATTAATGCTGCCAATACAATAACATGCATGAAATAGAGGTTTAAAAACGCGGTACGTGAAATATACAGCTAAAGATCGTTTTAGTGGCATCATTGATAAAGACTTAATGAACTGTTTATTTTTGTTTGTTGTGCTTATGCTGTGCTGCTGCTGTATTTATTATAATTAATACACATGTAGCTTACCTAAGGCTGCATTTGCAAAATTGTTGTGCTTGCTGCGTTGAGTTTATTGTATTTATAGCTTTATAAAGTAAATATAATTCATATATTTTGTAAATTTTCTGAGTGTTTTAAATTCGAACAAAATTATCAATTACAAACTTTTATTCTTATTCCGGTTAAAAAAAGAAAACTAAATGTTTTGTTGAATTTTAATTAAATTGTTTTTATTTTTAATTGTTTATATTTTAAAAAGAAATGCAGTTGATACTTAATTACAAAGTGCTTATGAAATAATTTTATTTTAGATTTGTATTTAGATTATTTATTTATTTTAAATATGAAATAAAAATATAAAATAATTAAAGTTTTTAAAGGAAGAGAAAAAAACGAATTTAAGAAAATGAGAACAATTTTTTATTCCTTTCACGATTTAACAATTTTCAAAGCAAATAAAATAATGTCCGACATCTTAGGCTTATCACAATAATACTGGAATGTTTACTAAATATTTCTATAATTGTATGTACTCGTATGTATATATGTAAATAAACAATATACTAAAAATACTTAATAAACTAACTAACTAACTAACTACAGATTAATTTAATGAATGGAAAATTCTATAAGCGAATACTGGTAAAATGTCAATCAATAATACTTCCATTACAATAATTCTGCTTTTAAAATTAAATAAGATTTCCCTTTATGTTGTAGTTGTGTTATATGGTATGCTATAAATAGTATTGGTTATATAGAAAGGGTGGCAACTCCCTTACACGTAATAGTTTTATGTGTCAGATTGCTCTTCAATGCCGTCTGTTTTGTCTGATTCTCATTGAGATTCTCCACCTCGATGTACTCATCTTCATCGGCATTATTTGAATTGTGATCAGTATCCACAACTTCCTTTTTTACCTCGCTTAATGACACAGGTTTCTCTGACTTTATGCTGTCCGAATTGTTGTCATCTTTTTTGGTCATATAATCTTGTTCATTTTTCACGGCTGCCGAAGAAGATTCTCTTAAATCGTGATCGACTAGATAATGGTCCCACTCGGCTCGGAAGTAGAATTTCACAGGGCATAAATTGCAATCGTATGGCTTTGAATTGACACCATGTTCAAGCATGTGATTTAAGAGACCACCGGGTGCAGTGAAAACCGCTGAGCAGATGTAACAGTTAAAGCCACGATCCTCGCAGCCGGCAAATGTGTGTTCCACTAAATGCTCTTGAAGTTTTTGTACATGCGACAGTACCATTTTGCATAGGTTACATCGATTCTCAATGTGGGGACGTAAATCGACAGAACAACAACATTTCTCACAAACTTTGGGTGGGTGAAGCTGTTATAGGCTCCAGGCAAAGGGCACATACATTTTCCGTTACATTTGAATTTTTAACATGAAATCTATATTGGAGGATAGAAAGAATGGAAATAAAAAGGAAAAAAATTAAAATCTTACAACAAACTATTCAGAATTGTTTCGTTTCTCAAGATTGGGTGCGTGATACTTACTTTGCATGCAAACCGATCTCGGTCTACAGCAATCGTCCCCAAGAAGCCCGCATCATAAGGTTATTTGAGTTCAAATAATTAAATTTTTGCGGTTAAGTGTATGTAATAGGTATGTATGTATGTAATAGGTTATTTTTAATAAATAAATACTTCGGTGTTGTTGTTTAAAAATTGTAGTTTGTTGTTATTGTCTTATTAATATTTAAATTATTGCGGTAATAGGTTATTTTAATAACTATTTCGTTTGATGGTGTTGTTGCTTAAAAACTGTAATTCTTGACCGCGAAATTGTTATTGTTTTGGTTTTGTTTTATTTTGTTTTAATTTCTTTTTAATTTTAGCATTTTAGTATTTTTATGTTATTGTTTGTGGATTATTTTAAATTGTTCTGGTTTTCGTAAAAATAAAATGTAATAGGTATGTACGTTGTAATAGGTTACTTTTAATAAATATTTCGTTTGATGGTGTTGTTGTTTAAAAACAAAAATAGACGGACGACACAAAATAGACGGACAGTGCGATTACATCTGCACACGACGGATGACAAAACACTACTCAACTTGTAAAGCCGAAATTCCATACCATGCGTTTTGCATTACATGCGTATACCGAAAAAGTAGAATCAGTGTAGTTGATTGTGACAAGTTACTGAAGAAAAAGCATAGTATGCATAGACGCATAGAAAGTCGGATTACTTTCTACTTTTCTATGCGACTAATGCAGTGTTGGAAAATGTCAGCAGTTTTTTAAACTTGGCATGCCAAATTATATACTATTGTGAATGGTTTCTATAAATATGTTTAAATAGTGCATTACTATTTTCGCATTTTTCTTTATTTGCATTATAAAAATATTAATAAAAATAAATAATAATAATAAAGTTTATTACTAATTTAAGAGGAAAATACATTAAAATACATTTTTTTAACAAATTTCTTTCATGAGCAAAATATGTACATACATATATGGTGATTGTTTATACATATGTATGTATATATGATTGTTTTTATGCACTGAGTCTATTTTGAACTTATTAATTTGTAAACAAGAAAAATGGAGGATAAATTAAGTGAAAACACTCGTTTTGTGTTCTTTTGATGATTTTCGTAGGCCTTAACAGCACAATACAATATAATTTTTGTGTAAAACTATTAATAATAAAAACAACTAATAACAATTTTTAATTTTTCCTTTCAAGAAATTAAAAAATTTTGGCAACTTTCAGCAAGAAAAAATTTTTATGAGCAGTACGTCTTATTTTGATCTTATATTTAGCTTCTTAATTACCTCTTGCACAAGAAACTATATTCATTGTGACCGAAATTTACCCACATTTCGATTAATATTTAAATATTTAAGAATCTTTAAACTTTTCATTGAAGTAATTAAAAAATATTCAAAAATTTTCCCTTTTAAATGTTTGTTTACATTTCATTTTTCTACTTCATCAGCCAGTTTTCACTCTGTTGCTTCTAAATGTGTTCTCAAAATTTATAACATTTCTAAATTGGCCTGTCCTTTTATGTTATGAGCGTTTTTCAAATGTAAAAATATCATATATGTAAACTAATAAATTTGTAATTAATGCCATAAATTCTTTTAAAATTACAATTTGATGTTCTATTTTTCCCAAAAATGTTCTTGTTCACTTGTTTGTTGTTTACCACAACAGCTGATCAAAACAAAAAACCAGTCGCATAAACGCATTGTGTGTAACTTGCAATAAAATCGGCAAGAATCGCATGTAATGCAAGGCGCGTGAAATGGATGGTATGGACTTTCGGCTTAAGTAATATCAAAGAATATGGATATAAAGAATACGCATTATGTAGAAGCAGCGTTGCCATTTGCCAAGTTTTCCCTTTTTTCCAAGTTTTTTTGAGATGCAAAAAAGTTTTCATTAAAGTTGTTTTCTAACAAAACAAGTTTTTTCGAAAAATTCAAAATTTTAATAAATTCAATAATAACGCGAAATATTTACATTTTTAAATAAAATATTGTGTATTTTATTAGCCGCGGGCAAAAGTAGCAAAGAAACATCAATAGAGACTACGGATCTCCGATGCTTCTTTAAAAATGTTGATACTTTTGTAGAAAACAAGTTTGTTTTTTGTAAAAAAAGTTTTTTTCCCAGAAATAACAAGTGTAGAAGCAGCGTTGCCAGTAATTTTTTGTAAAAAACTTTTTATTTCTGGGGAAAAAACTTTTTTTACCATAAAAACTTGTTTTCTACAAAAGTTCCAAAATGTTTAAAGGAAACACCGGAGACCGGTACCCTCTGTTGGTGTTTCTTTGCTACTTTTGCCCGGCACTAATAAAATACACAATATTTTATTAGGAAATGTAAATATTTCGTGTTATTATTATTAAATTTATTGAAAAAAATTTAAAATTGAATTTTGTTGCAAAAACTTGTTTTGCTAGAAAACAAATTTAATGAAAACTTTATGGCATCAAAAAAAAAAAACTTTGAAAAAAGGGGAAACTTGACAAATGGCAACGCTGGTTGTAACATTACGAACCGCTCTCACCAAAATCTTTTTTAAAAATCATTTAGATGAGGGGGAGGAAGACAGAAGGAAAATAAACACAAACAAAGAGCGTAACAATGTGTTGCTCTCATCGTGCGTATACATGTGTATGTATTCTTGTGTTTTTTGATTTAGTTATCGATCAGACTGCGACAAGAACACATGTTTAGCGGATGCTTTATCATTCTATTTCAGAATAATACTCGAAGAATATTTTGCATTAAAAATGTTGTCATTAGCTGGGCGTATTTCATTCTTTTATTTTGTCTCATAGTATAATTTTTTTTAAATGCTTTGGAACGCTCGTTTTTTTTCTTTTAAATACCAATTGTTTTTTTATTTTTCTAAAAAACATGGCCTAATTTTTAAGCCAAAGATGGATAGCTTTATGTTCTTTTAATAATAAAATGGATTTTTTTATTTTATTTTTATTTATCTAAAATTATTAAGCCAAAGATAGACAGCTTTACATATGTCTGTTGATGAAATGAAAATAAAAATAGCGTATATTACCAACACTTTTATATGGCTGTAAATAAATAAATTCTCTCAACTTATTTTCTCTCTCATACTCACTAATCCATAATTTCAAATCCACTTATTAACCCAATAGTATGTATATGTGAGTGGAAAATATAGAAAAATTGTACTACACTAAATCCCTAAAGACACCGTATTTAACTTGGCAAGTATTCCTCCAAAAATCGGAATCATTTCCCATTGATATTAGTGAATACTACTGTGATATTTCTTTGGCTGTGTAATCGAAGTCTGAAAAGAAGCAACATGAACATTCTTCTTCAGAAGCTGACAAGCAACTGAATGTATTTTTACGCTCTTTTTAACGAACATTCTAGATGTTCGTGTTCTATGTGTGTAAAAAGCCGAAGATGTTCTTCCCCTGAGGGACATTGTTGCCGACCAGTGTTGCCGTTTTTGGTTATTTCTAACCAAAATTGGTTATTTTTTTGTACAATGTGTAGATGTGTAGATTTTTCCGGTTTTGGTTGCGTTTTTTGTTTTGTTTGTTGTCAAAAAATATATCTAATTCTGAACATGAAAGCTTTTAATTTTTTTTTATAATTAAAAACGTTAAATTTTGATCAAAGACAACACCTATTAAGCTATTTTAGTGCCGCAGTATTAGCACAGAGACAGTATTAATACAAATTTTAAACATGCTTCTAGAACTCAAAGTAAGAAGTCAATATCTTTTTCAGTGAGAAAGAACTCAATCTCATTTCAAACATTTCCCTAAATATAGACAAGTTTTAAGTATTTAATAGATTTTAAATATTAAAACTTATTTTTTTCTTGAGTTTTCTAGAACTATATATTTTAATACATGATATATGTATATGTATAAAACATTGTAATACAATGCAAATTTGATGTTCATTTTTTCTCTCTTATATTTGAAATTAAGATAACATAATAGCCACATAGCCACATAAGAGTCAAATCTATTTTAAGTTGGACAAATGTTTCCAAACCGGCAGTTCTATGGAATCTCAACCGTAACACTATACTTAAAACCATAGAGAAAAGTTGTTGCAGGAATATGCCTTATGCAGATGGATTGGCTGATACAACATTAGACGAAGATCCGAAATTACATTTCGAAATTCAGGAATCTTTGCACATATACAGCTAATGTCATCTGGAAATTAATTAAATTAAAAAGAGTTGGTATTATTCAATGAATCCTGTCTAAACGGGAGTATTAACACTAAAAGTATACACTCGCTGTTCGGCTTTATCTTACAGATCCGCAGTTTGATGGTACACTTTGCACAAAAGAAACCATAAAAGTTGGTTTAAGGCTTAAACAAAAGAGAATAAGAATATGTGTGTGTTTTAGTCAGCACAATTTTGCTATGAAATGGACATCATTGGTTTAAGCGTACAATATGGTTTCGAACAGCTGCTTGTAAATCTAGAGAGTATAAGCCTACGTTTACCATCCGTAACTTTGAGAGAAAATGTAATAGAAAAGTTCTCTAGAAACCTGTTGTTCGGTTGACATTAACAGTAGGTTCCGTAACTTATGAAATTAACATACATAAATGGTGTGGGAAAATAGGTCGGAATTTTGACTGAAGGATTGTAGCCATTCAGTTAGTAATTAAGTGAAGCATTTAAAAAAAATAGGTGTTACAAAAAAGGAATTAACTTAAGTCACAACACAAATATTCCACTTAAACTTTTGGAAGTTCAACATAGGCAAAAATAAAAATTTTTAAATGTTTCTTGGTGAATGACATTTTTAAGATGCTCTGGTATGATATGGCCTCCAAAAGAGCCATTTTCAGTTCTGCTTGATTCGAAATAAATTGTTTTTTTTATTTAAATTTTCAGTGTTTGCAACAAGTTTTCGATGGGGATTAAATCTTGTTATTAGGCTTGAGATTTGAACTTTTTAAGAACTTCAGAACTACAAGCGAATTATTTTATTTCTTTTCTATTGTTGGTTTTGCAGTTTATCTTTGACTTTTTGTAATCGCAAGGTTTTCAAGGATTAACTTTCGTTAAAACTAAATGAGTGACTGCTTAAGAGCGTAAGTTATTAAAATAAATAATTGAATACCACAATACAAAACGCTCTATAGCCTAATCTTTAAAATTCAATAACGCTTTCTGAGTTCTTTTTGGTATATTGAAGGTCTTACTTCCGAGTGGATTGTTTCACTGTAATCCACTGTATACATTTAAATTTCAACAAGGTCTCAATAACCACTAAAAAATAATTACAGACAATAGGAATATTCCAACAACGAAAACAAAAACGAAATGCGCAGAGTCTCTAAGCATTCAGCGTAGAAAGAGAGAGTGGCAGCCGAACCAACTAATTAACTCATTTTTAATTAAGTGCACATAGTTAAAAGCAACAGATAAAAGAAATGGAATGATAATCTTTAAGTATTTATGTGAAAGAATTAGAGTGTTAAGTTATTAAAATTCTACTGCTACTGCTGCTTCCATGTTTAAATTTTAAAACTGCGTAGTCTTCCATTCTATTTAAATTTATTCATGAATTCGTTCATTTTTTATTTTTTTTCTTACAAACAGTTGAAAAATCTACAATCTCCATTAGAATGGATAATTATGGCGACGGACTATTTCTATACCCCAGAGAAAATGTTGGAAGTATAAATAAGTAAAGAAAAATAAAATTACTTTCTTAGCTCAATGGGCAAACAGATGAAATTGTAGTTTTATGGAGTCGTTTTTTGTATGCAATTCTGATTTGAATGGAGTGGGTAACCTTTGAGGGTTCATATCAACTTAAAATGTATTCGCCTTAAGTATCTATCATCTTTTAAAACACTTTGGATTTTAAAAATATGTTAAAAATATTTGGGTAATCAATAATTTTGTGTGAAAAGATCAAAAATACCGTTTTTATCAAATAAAACAAGTTTGGAGGGTTCAAGAAATATAAAAAAAATATTTTTGAATTCTACTCAACAAAACTCACAACCTACACTATGTCACTAGCTGGGTGTAGTTTATTTTTTATTTTGTCGCATAGTGTTATTAAAAATTAAATAAATATATTCCTATTGGAAGTCCTGAAGTCGCCGTAGTCTAGTAGGTAGTGTGTTGGCTTATTAGACAGAAGCCTCAGGCCAGACATCGAAACAAAATACAAAAAGTATTTCTTCGGCGACTTCCTCTCAGTAGATTTCTGGCAAAAACTCTAAGAGTAAACAAAATTGCCATGAAAAGTTTCTCAAAAATCTGTCGTTCGGAGTCGACTTTAAACTGTAGGTCCCACCACTCATGCATAAAATTAACACACACAACATTTGTGGTGTGGGAAACTATGTCGTAATCCTGACTGAAGGGTTGTAATGACCAATTATGTTGTGTATGTAAATATATTTATTTCGAGTATAAATAAAGCAAAAAAAATTTAGTGATTGTATTATAAATCAATACTCAAGCTAATTTGTCTGAAAGCAGTATTTTCTTTTATTAGAAATACTTCGTTTGTGCGTCATGACAACAAAAATATGATATTTGTAGTTCTCTGATACACACTTCAACACCAGTTTGTGAACTATCACCAACTCCATTGAATCTTTTACGGTGCCATTACTCAGAAAACTATCAACAGCCACAGATTAAAATTGTTGACAGGGTTTTTGCTTCGTTTTTGAAAGTGTCTATGAGTTTTCATTTCAGTATCAGACATTTCCAACATTCTGGTCAAAGTTACGTTTATAAGATTTACATGTCGAAAACATAAAATCATATAAAAGAAAAATTCTTTTATACTAATATACATAATACATATACATACTATATATAACAAAAAATGGAAAAATCTTTTCTTTCAAAAAATTATCTGGTTGTGACACAGCCCGATATTTTGAACCTTTAAAGACCTGTGTTCTTTAATGTTGTAAATTATTACTACTCCGGAAAGTTATTATAAACACATAATGTTATGGCTCTGCACCAGAAATCAGCAATGAGTATTCAAAAAGATGAGGAGAATCGAATCATACTCTTAACTTCTGATACTTATACGCATTCGTACTTATTTTAATACCATACTCATACCTCTCATATTCAAAGTTTGAAGTACTCATCATATTCATACTTAACAACACGTATGATGTTGTTGATTTTGACACTCCATGACTCAACATTTACAAGAATCACAAAATAAATACGATTCGCGTACGAACACTAAAATACTCACTAAAAGGTTGCGCGTTTGCTCTGCTTGCTGCTCTGTCTTTTCTTGCTTGTTCGTCTTTTTCTTTTTTTTGTTAATGCAACAACAACTAAGACTGTAAATTTTAATGAATGATCCGAATGACTCGAATCGTTTATAAGTATTTATATAGAATTATAAATCTGAATGATTAGGCTTATGAATCAAACATATTTCGAATAGTATGAGTTTGATGTCAACGTTGTACGCATACTCATTGCAATTGAATCAAAGTAGTTAAATTTCAATATTGTTGACTCACTTACATATATTCAAAACTTCATGAGTACTTATGAGCAGCAAAAAAAACGATTCATTGCAGACTTCGATTTCAAAATCCGTAAATCTTTAAAATGCGTGCAACGGTTTAATATATATTTTAATATATATTCGATACAAACAGTCTAGCACACTACTCACTAGACTAGCGCACCATCGAGGCTATGGAATCTTTAGATTTTGAGATTTTTAGTGCATTTATGGCAGACTGTATAATCTATTTGCATACATGTATGTATATATTTACCTTTTAAACGCTTGATTTTTTAAATAACAGGTTTTATTTTAAATACATACATATTTTTGTTGCTGTTGCAGATCTTTAAAATTTAGCATTGGTGTGAATATGTAATTGCAACATGTGGTGCAGACACAATGTTTGCATAAAATGTCTGCGGTTAAAGCCTAAATGGAATGCAATGATTGCAATTGATTTTATTCGTATTTTCTGTTCAAAACAAACTTCCGTTTGTTTAAACCTACATGTAAATATATACGTAATATTTGCGTTTACAACTGCAGAATATTGACTGGAATGGAGAAAGTGAAAATACTTTGCGCTAAAAATATATTGCACAACTACGTCACGTAGTCTGTTATGTATTCCATATTTCCCTTTATTAACAAACTGCTCCATTTAACACTTGTTTCTATTACTCTATTCTTTGTAATCTTTTGCGCTTTTTTGTCTTCACCACTGAGTAAACTTTCTAAAATGAATCAACGTGCATTGACGAATGCATTGTACAATTTCAATAAGAATAGCAAAACCTCTACTATAACTATTGTGGGTTTATGCCATTTTTTTAATTCTACTACATTGACCACATAAACTGTTTTACCGTAACTTGTTTGATTTTACGAATTTTTTTATGATGATTTTCTTTTTTCTCCTGCTATTTGCACAGTGTTGTTAATTTGATATAAATTTTTATCTCCGATTTTGAAATTCTCAACACTAAAAATTCCTAAAATCTCCTAAAAATCTTCCTAAATGATTCCCTTTTATTGTATGTGTATTCTATTTTGTACTCATTTCTTTTGTGCTGCTAAGTTATTTATTGAATATTTTTTTTTTGATTTGTTTCTTTAATTCACATTAATAGGCATGAAAAGAAACTAATTGTTGCAAAATCCTTAGGTATGGTGTGGGAGTTTCTTCCCGTGCAAAGTGCATACCCAGCAGAAGTTCCAGTGTTTTCCTTTCAGAGCAGATCCAGAAGCGTGGTGCATTTGGCACAACGACGTTGAATAAACAGGAGAATAATAAAATGATACTGAAACCCAATAAAAAAGTACTGACAAATTTAATACAAAAATGAATAAACAATTATCGTGTCACCTAAAATGTAAGAACCATTATTTAAAACTGTATTGTATTTATTTTATGTATCAATGGCGATAATGCAAAAATGTTGCTTTAGATTTGATTATATCGAACTTTGAAAGTTAATAACGTTAAGCAAGCTACATCTGTTAAATATGTTGTCATTTATAATATAACATATTGCAACCATAATTGGTCTTCTCACACCATATATGTTGTGTATGTTAATTTAATACATGTGTATCATTTACCCAGTCTTATTGATTTGAAAGCGTCGACGCTGTTCACTAAAGTTTGCAGGAGACTTCGAGGCAAACGAGTTCTCTTCGCTCATATAACTCTTTTAAATGATATATTAAGTAGGAAAATTTAGTTGAACAGGCAGAAGTACACAAACGCAAATGTCTAAATTAACAATCAAAAGCGCTGAAGACAACTTTTGATTATAACATTCAATGATTTTCAATCGTTGTTCCTTTATTGGTTTCCATGACGAAATGATAAATCTTACTAAACTTTCGTGATATTTCTATGTGCCACGCTTTCGTCTTTATGCGAATTATAACAATTTCAAGACATAAATAACGCATTTTGTGTGAGATCTCAGGCAAGATATAAAATGAATTAATTTTTGAATTCACACAATTTGTTTAACAATGACTGATTTAGTTTAAAAATAATACATGAGTAAACATGTTTTCTGAATTTTTATATTTTTTAACGCCAATGAAAAAAAATTAAAAATTGAAACTTTTTATATACATGTACTAATATGTATATGTCTATATACTTGATTATTAATAGACTTAAAAAGTTTTTAATATATCAAATAAATTATATTGTATAGTATTTCGAGGTATAATTCTAAAATGACATCATTTAAAAAATTCTTGCTTTACGGCAACCTGGATTCTAATCACAGCATATGCTGCACAGTGGTCCAAATGCTCAATCTAGCCGGACAAAACTTATAACTCGCTTTTGCAAAGCCGTACCGACATGAAACTTGGTACGTTTATAGATTTAATCAATATAAACAATAAGAGAGAAAAAATCAAATGTATATGTATGTGTATGTATGTAAATTTGTTTTTTTGGGGGTCTGTTTGATGCCTAAAGACGACAAAACGACTGAACCGATTTTCCTAAAATTTTCACAACGTATTTCTGTATGTGTGGGTGGAATTATAGGCTAATTTTCATTCAAAAGTCTTAAATGGGTGAAGTGCCACGCCTACCTTAAGAATTATGTATTAAAAGTCTTATATCATATAAACTGCAACAGCTCGAATCTCCTAATTCAGCATGGACAACTTTGATATCCACAAAAACATTTGTGGGAAAAATGTTTGAACTAGCTACAGTGGGCGTGTTACCTCCCATATAAATAAAATACTAAAATTCGTATATCTGGGAAAACTATAACAGTCAAAATCCCCAAATCATGTATGATGAAATTTAGTGTCGATATTAATATTTTGGTTAACAATAGGCGGACTAGCAATACTATGCGTAGCACCTTCCATGTCAAATGGATACTAAAACCTGAATATCTGGGAACACCTAATTTTATTTATATTGTAATGAGAGTAGCGAAGGTAGTTTGGTATAGCTAGTCTCTATAATTATTATAACTTAAATTGAAAGAAGAATCTTTAGAAAGCATTATTTCAAATTATTTTAATATATTTAATAAAATTATACAGAAAAAAAAAACAAGAAGTACATTATGTTTATTTCAATCTATATCGATTCACTTTCAGAATCTAGATGCCATTCTGGCATTGACGCATCATCAGCAAGGAAAGAACTTCTTCATCCAAAGGTTCTGTACTGCGGGAATGAATAGAAGGCTTTTTAGAAAAAGGGGATATAATGGGATCTGATGATAACTGAAGATAATGAAAAAGATCATACATTGTTTTTTCGCGGGACATTTTTCTTGTGTGATGTTCTCTTATATTTCTGAAATCTTTATTTCTAGATTCAAGAGCTTCTTCCGACAACATTCCAATAGGAAGTGCTGCACACTGAATAATATCGGCACCATGGATAAAAATTTTATGTACATTTGATGGCATGTAATACCATGAATATAGTTGTACATAAAGCTTGCGCCCACTTTTTCGTTACAATGCATACAAACATTCGAGTACATTGCCTTACTTTTCTGTAATAGCTATCCGTTTCATCATTCTTAATACCAATCTTAGCAACAACATTTTTAACGACAGCATCAGTTTTCTTAGTTAGTTGTTTTTCATTACGCCAAGTATTATACAGCTCTTTTCTTCTAATGGACATGTTAAACTCTAAATGAAATACAAATCGTTTGGGAAAAATAAGGCAGCTAATTTTTTAAACATTAAAAAGCTACATATATATAGATGACGACAACATAAAAACTAAAGCTTAAGTACGATAAATTACCATTTGAAATTCTAATTGAATTCGGACATGAAACAAAAATTTCACATTTAAAAAACACATGTATATAATTGCATTTTATTTTTAAACAAAACATATTTTAGGAAAAATTTAAACAGTATTTTTTACTCATACCTTTGTTATATTAATTACACGAAGAATTTTTTTTCATTTTATTCTTATTATTTTTTCACTACAATTTCACTCGCACTGTTAAATGTCACTTGAGATATTAATTTTTTAGCAAACAAGCAATTACTTGTATTTGAAGCAATATATCAATGCTAGTGTAGCTGTTTAAAGAAAAAAATATGCCGTTATGTACTTTAGACACTTGTCAACATATTACCATACAAAAAATTTACTTTTTAAATATTTTAAAAAATGACTTTTGTCCGGCTAGATAGGGGTTTTGGACCACAGTGTGCTGTGGACATATCGAACTTCTACTACTGACTCCCTCTGCCCATCTAAAATTAATGGATGTGGTTTTGGCACCTTTAATTAAATCAAATGCAAATGTATGAATTGTGCGTTAAACAAAGTGCTTACATAATTGAGAACATTAAGAGTTTCAATGTCGCTTATAAGGATGTGTAGGTAAGAGTAAGTAAATTTTAAAAACAGTAACTGCTTAAGGACAAAATGGAACTGTACCTTATTAACTGCTTTTTGATATAAGCAAATTAGTTACTTGTACTCATACATATGTACATAATTGGTCATTACAACCCTTTGACCAGGATTACGACCTCGTTTTTCACAACACTTATGACGACAGATTTTTGAGAAACTTTTCATTGTAATTTTATTTGCTCTTATAGTTTTTGCCAGAAATCTGATGAGAGGAAGTCGCCGATGAAAAATTTTTCATATTTTGTTTTGGTGGAGATGTCTGAACTGGAGTTTGAACACTAGGCTCTCGTCTAATAAGCCAACACACTCCCTACTAGACTATGGCGACTTCACCGTGTAATAATTACGGTCATACATACGTACTTTAACGCCGCACACTCATTACGAAATTGACGTTCTTATGATTGAATGGAATGAAAAAGTATTCGGTGTGCAAAACGAAGAGAATTAGTATTTATTTCTAATAGCTTCTGGGGTATTTTTTCATTAATTTGTTTATAATTTTAAAAATACGCAAATACTGGTGAAATTGGAAATCGAAGAAGCCAATTTGAGTTTCAACGATAATAGATGTGTTGGTTTTATTCACTAACAATTCAATGCGTGGCTGCGAATCAAACGGCACCGCCATACAGCTGATATTAACATAATATATATATAATCTGCTGAAGGTTCTTCTTCAAATACAAAACACATTTAGGAGAGTGTGAAACGTTTTTTTTTAAGTGATTGAAGTCGCCGTGGTGTAGTAGGTAGTGTGTTGGCTTACTATTCGTAAAGCCCGGGTTCGTATCCCAGGTCAGACATCAAAAATGAAATATGAAAAAAAAAATATTTCTTCGGCGACTTCCTCTCAGCAGATTTCTGGCAAAAACTCTGAGAGTAAAATAAACTGCCATGAAAAAGTTTCTCAAAAATTCTGTCGTTCGGAGTCGACGTTAAACTGTAGGTCCCGCCACTCACGTATAAAATTAACGCACACAACATGAGTGGTGTGAGAAGCTAGGCCGTAATCCTGACTGAAGGGTTGTAATGGCCAATTATGTATGTATGTATGTGATTAAAGTGACAGGGAAACAATCTAAAAACCACCGGAAAAAATTAAATTCGTACACATGTGCCACTATTTGTGAAGTTCTTACAAAGAAGTTCTGTAGCCAGAAATAGATGCAGGAGGTGACGAAAAATAAACAACAAGATATAAACAACTATTACAATATATACATATAAAAAAACTAAACAATTTATATGATATAAAGATACAGAGTTGGAGAACAAAAGTTGCACTATATAACTCAGAAAAGTCGGAGGTAGTATTAAAAAAACTCGACGATATATAAAAAGTATACATACTGTTACGAAAATGGAAAAATCTAGATACTTGTGTTTTGCTTAATTTTTATTAAAATTAAATTAATTTTAATTAATATTAAAATTATAAACAAAAGCTACAAAACAAAAACAATGAACTTGTATGCAAATTATCGCACTGCGTAATATAACAACAAACACCAGCATAAAAAATTATAAACAAGTAAACAAAAATATACCAACAAACTCCAGTATAAAAATATGGTAAACAAAAATACGCAAATAACAATAATGAAGCAACGATTTTTACATTTATAGAGATCTCGAGAAAGCGAAACCACGAACATTCGCCTTCAAGAACATTCATCAGACTGTTTACGTTGTCATATAAAAGGCAAGGTAAAGCAGGCAACGGAGTTAGAAAAGTTAAGTCAGTCTTGTGTGAAGACGCGGTGGGTTTGAATAGAGTAATCGTGGTTTGAACATCTGCGTTACAAAGATCTGTCGAACAATTGTCTAGTAATTGTTATTGTTTATGCAAAGGGTGTAAACAGAGGAATACCAAACAAAGCAATTGTTGTTGTTTACATAAAGTTGTGCGAATAAAAAGAGAATTTTAATTAAAACTAAACACAAACTTATTTTTATTTTATTTGTAATTTACTAGCTCATATTTTAAACGTTTTTAAAAAGTTAAAAACGTAACAATACATACATACATATGTATATCAAATTTGCTGAATGCTTTACATTTTCGAATAGATTGTAAATGCAAACAAACAAGTAATTTTATGTCATGGGCGTTTTTCTGAAATTTTTTTTGTACTAATATTTATTTATTTTATAATTATTTCTGTTGTATATCTTTTCCGCCATTCATATAAAGATATTGTTGTCGTTTATTTTATAATATTATTTTATTATTATTCTAATAAGAAACCCCAAAATCGTTGAAAAATTAACAACAGAATTTGAAATAGTATTCCTAAAATTGAAAAAACAATATTTTTTTACAATTGAAAATAAAATTTTTAAAAATATGTTCTACAAGGTTTGTATATAAATGCATTTACTAAGCGAAATGCTTAGCGATTTGTTTTTTGCCCAGAATTCGGCATTTTTTCTATTTGCCTATTACCGTAGATCGATACTTCGAACAAAAGTGATCCATATCAGAGATCTGCATGATTGTGAATCAAATGGCATAGTTTTGTATTTTCTAAAATGAATATTGAGCTAGCACATGACAGTAAAAAAGTTAAATATTTTAATACATGATTCAAATAAACGAGACTATTGTCAAGAATTGCTTGTCACTGCTTGCTAATTCTGTTTATTTATATGATTCACAAAAGCAACGAATCGGAATGAGTGTTTTGAATACTTTTTAAAAAACTCTTCTAACATATGTTGTTTTATGTAACATTTCAAGTGAACCGAGAAGTTTTATAATTTACTATAATATAAATATTATTAAATAATACAAAATATATTTGAATTTTTATTTTATTATTTATATTTCGGAAAAAGAAGAAGTTACATTGGCTATATCTATGTATAAAAAACGTAAAAAAATATTCTAATTCGTGTCTGAGTTTCACTAAGTAAAGTAGACTAAGTAATTATTTAGTACATACATATTATGTACATTTTGTAAATATAATAAATAAATAATTGCGTTACTCATACTTATTAACTGAATTCAGGAAAAGTAAATTATTTACAGTTTGTGGATCAATGCGATTACGCTTTTTGGTGATTATGTGTTACCTGCGGCGGAAAATACGCGTTCGGAAGCCGCACTGCTTGCGGGAATACTCAAAATTTGTTGGGCAATTTTGTGTAAACGAGGCTATTCCGAAGTGTGGTTTTGCCACAATTGCAACACATCAAAGTTCATATCAATATTCATTCTTAAATAACTGTAACGTTTTATTTCATCGGATATACTTTCCGTAGCGGATAGGTTTGCTTGAATAAAATTTGAGAAAAATAATTGGAATTCTTGTGGTGGTTCATCAAACGTTAAATAATAAATTGGACTTGGAGAAGACGATACAGACTTCGTAATTTCGGAAATACAAAACGCTTTTACTTCTTCTAAATTGTTATCATTTAGGTAAGAATTGGTTGGTGGATGCAAGAAACAAGCCGTGCTTCTACTAATTATGTTCTTTTTTATACGTAAACTTCATTTTCAATATTTCTTAACAGCTCGGAAATCATTGTATTGAATTTTTTAAAAACTTTCAAATTGTTTTTCATTTTTTCGTTTAAAGTTTAATACTGAAAAATTTCATATGCTTTTGTGAGTTATTTGATTTCTATACAAAACAATCAAACAACAGTAAAATTTTTTATATACTTATGCTAACAGTACATAAAAAACAAAAGTGAGTATATTACATTCAGTTGTTAGATAGTCAACAGTGCAAGCAATATCATTAAAAAATATTGATGTTAAACAATATAACAAAAGCAAATTACATGTGAATGGACAGTGAAAGTGAATCAACTCTTGCAGTTCTCTGATCCATATTAAATTTGTTTTATATTTTCTAACTGTATACCTTACCGTATGATCCATATTTAATTTTACAATCTAATATTACTCATACGCTTGCGTTATGAAAAATCATTAAAGTGTTGCCTATTTGTAGGTTGAACTATTGAACAATGTGCTTTTTGTTTTGTCAATGGAGATTGAATTTTATTGATTAACTAATTTGATCTAATTTGTACTGTTCAACTGAATCTTTTTCATTAGACTTTTGTATTTTTAAGAAAATTTGTTTCATAGTTTTGTTGTAACATCAAACTTTTTTTTGTAATCAGTCTTTATTTGCAATCTATTTTACAATATTAAGCAAATTTGGTAAAAATATAATACTAATAAGTTAAATTATTGATCTTTATCAAGATCAACATCATAAAAAACTAAACTGAGATCAAAATAGTTTATTAGTAGAACAATATTTTATCATTAAAATCTTTCATTAGTTTCTAAAGGGTAAATCAAAAACATGATATCTTTTCAACCTACATACATCACTATCATTTAACAACGAAATTGTTAAAGGGTTTACATGGTCACTTAATCTTTGTAAATATTGATTACTGAACTTTCTTATCTCCGTTAATACGTAAGGAATTTTAAGATCATTATGCAAGATGTTATTAGTAACAAACCATGGTGCGTTTGCCATCATTCTTAAAGTTTTAGATTGAAATCTTTGAATAATTTCAATATTTGAATTGCTTGTAGTTCCCCACAGTTGAATGCCATAGGTCCATACAGGCTTTAAAATAGTTTTATAAATAAGAATTTAATTTTCTAAACTCAATTTAGATTTACGACCAAGAAGCCAATACATTTTTTTTAGTTTATTATCAACTTGTGTTCTTTTGCTTTTAACATGATCTTTCCACGTGAGTCGTCTGTCTAAGCATATTCCTAAATAATTCACAGAATTACTTTTTGGAATAATTGACCCATTGAGGGTTATATTTGGACAATCTCCTTTCTTTAACGTAAACGTTACATGAGTAGATTTATGCTCATTTACTTTAATATTCCAGGTCTTTAACCAAGCTTGCACCTCATTTAATTGATGTTGTATTAGGTTTGAAGCTTCAATTTGGTGAGATATTTGAAGAAATAAATGCGGTGTCATCTGCATAAGTAGCGACTGTTTTGTTTTCTGGTTTGTTTGGTTTGGCAATCATTATAATTTCCGCACACTTCCATTGAGTAGGAAAGTGCTGTAATCTTAATACAGAGTTAAAGAGAAGAGTTAAAAATACTATGGCTTTTCTTGATAATGACTTCATAACCGATGCATCTATTTTATCAAATCCAGGAGACTTTAATTTGTTTAGCATTTTTATTTCAAAAACTACCTCACTTGGTGTAATATGAGAAATTGGAAGATCCATTTGACACGCACTGTCTAGGAATCGTAGAATGTGGTTTTCATTAGAATTGAATGAAAAAGGTTTAAAAGTCTGCTCTAAACGTTCAGCGAAACCATTAGCCTTATCTTGATCTGTTTAGATCCTTGACAGGAACATTTCTTCGCGGAGGTCTTTTTATATATTTAGTTGCCTTCTACAGATTATGCTCATTATTTGTTGCATTTACGTCTAGACTTTGAAGATTTTCTCCGATTTCATTGTTCTTGTATTCTGCAATTTTCTTTTTTAAAAGGCTAGTTGCAATGTTTAAATTTCTTTTATCAGCAGGGTGCCTAGTTTGTTGCCATTTTTTTCGGAGTCGCCTTTTATAGTTTATTAGTTGCCTTATTTCTGCAGAAACATATACCGATCTGCCATTAGTTGGTTCTGTAGTTGGAGTTGAAAGAAAAGCAGCTTCATGAATAATGTTGGTGCATTTTTCAACTGCTTCATCTAATTCATCTCCACTCTTAAGGCAAATATTTAAATCAATATTTCTCTCAACCCAATAACTAAATGACCTTAAATCAGTTTTTGGTGAAATTAATTTAATCTTATTTGGTATAAGGACTATGGAAAGGCTAAAATTAATAACTAGTGCAGTATGGTCAGAGCACAAATCTTCATTATTTAAAATATCAAGCATATTTCTTGGAATACCAGAATAGACAGCAAAATCTAATAGATCAGGTATTTTAGCTAGGTCGGTCTACCTCCTGATAAAACTGAAAAGCTTTTCTTTTGAATACAGTTGTACAATTGTCTACCTCTAGGGTTAATAATTCTTGACCCGCACAATGGATGTTTGGCATTAAAATCACCAGCTACTAAAAATCTGTTGCCAAGTTTGTCAAATTTTCGTAATCTTGACAATTAATTGTGTGCCTTGGTGGAGTATAAATTGAATAAAAGTTATAAAATGAGTTGTTACACTTTACTCTAATACCAGCGGCTTGAACAGAAGCTTTAAAAAATGGTTCTGAAATTTCATACTTAATAGTCGATTTAATTAATATTGCTGCTCCTGCATGACATCTATTATCAGCTATTAAATCGTAGCCCCTTATTTTAAAATGTGACCTACTATATAAGTGTGTTTCACAAAGTAAAAATATGTCAATATAATTATTCTTGATAAAAATCTCAATTTCATTGAATTTTTGTGACACGCCATTAGCATTCCAAACAGCTATTCGAAATCCTAATTGCATAATTTACTAATGAGCAGAGTTAACATATTTATTAGTTGACTAAACATATTTTCTATGTTCTTCATGTTTAAGTACGTCGGAGTATTGAACCTTATTAAAATTATTATTATCACCTTCAAGTTCCGTATAAGTCTGTGAATTAATATGTGGGAAGTCTTTAGTATTTATTCTAAAGTTCTGATGTTTTTGATTTCTGTTTTCGGGCAGTATTTTTCTTCGCAGCGCTTGATAAACTTGGCATCCCTTGTAGTTAGCAGTGTGGTGATTAAGGCAATTCACACACCCCGGAGGTTCCTTAATACTCTTTTTACATTCCGCCGTTGGATGTCAAAGACCGCATTTCACACATGTAAAAGGTTTCGTACAATGGCCATATTGTTGACACCTATGACATTGGACGATGTTGTTTGCTTTACGTTCTGGCTCTATAGTAACAACAGCATTATTAATGTACTGAATTTCGTATACTTTTTTATTACTTGGGCTTGGATCCAAATCAACATAGAACATTGGAAGAGGTTGTTTAGTTACTTGGCTTCTTACATTAGTAACGTTTCTGACCTGATTTCCCAATGATAAAAGTTTGGCCTTAATTTCAGAAACTGGTGTTGAAAAATGTAAACCCTGTAACATCAAACGTACATAATTTTTTTTATTTCTATTCCACGATTATTTTATTCTTGTACAATGTAAAATATTGTTACGTTTTTACCTTTTAAGAACGTTTAAAATATGAGCTCGTAGATTGTAAATAAAAAGAAAATAAATTTATATTTAGTTGTAATTAAAATTGAAGTCGCCGTAGTCTAATAGGTAGTGTGTTGGCTTATTAGACGTAAAGCCAGGGTTCGAGCCCCAGGCCAGACATCAAGACAAAATACAAAAAGTATTTCTTCGGCGACTTTCCTGTCAGCAGATTTCTAGCAAAAACTCTGAGAGTAAATAAAATTGCCATGAAAAAGTTTCTCAAAAATCTGGCGTTCGGAGTCGACTTTAAACTGTAAGTCCCACCACTCATGTATAAAATTGACACCCACAAAATAAGTGGTGTGAGAAACTAGAACGTTTGTACAATGGGTCAATTCGACCTCCGGGTACTGTACTTGTCCTAACTGACAAGTACACGTCCTCTAAACTAATCTAACCTTTAATTAAAATTCTTTATTATTCGCACAATTTTGTGTGCCACTGTTCACAACTTGATGTAAACAACAAAAATTACTTTGTTTGTTATATCTCTGTTTACACCCTTTGCATAGACAATAACAACTGCTAGACAATTATTCGACAGATCTTTGCAACAGAGATCTTCAAGCCACGATTACTCTCTTCAAACACACCGAGTCTTCACACAAGACTGACTGAACTTCACTCACTCAGTCGCCTGCTTTGCCTTGCCTTTCATTCTTATCGTCGCGTTACGAAACATTTCCCAAAATATAGACAAGTTTTAAGTATTTAAAAGATTTTAAAATATTAAAACCTATTTTTCTCTTGAGTTTTCTAGCAATGCAATAAACTATATATTTTAATACACACGTATAAAACATTGTAATACAATGCAAATTTGATGTTCATTTTTTCTCTCTTATATTTGAAATTAAGATAACATAATAGCCACATAGCCACATAAGAGTCAAATCTATTTTAAGTTGGACAAATGTTTCCAAACCGGCAGTTCTATGGAATCTCAACCGTAACACTATACTTAAAACCATAGAGAAAAGTTGTTGCAGGAATATGCCTTATGCAGATGGATTGGCTGATACAACATTAGACGAAGATCCGAAATTACATTTCGAAATTCAGGAATCTTTGCACATATACAGCTAATGTCATCTGGAAATTAATTAAATTAAAAAAGAGTTGGTATTATTCAATGAATCCTGTCTAAACGGGAGTATTAACACTAAAAGTATACACTCGCTGTTCGGCTTTATCTTACAGATCCGCAGTTTGATGGTACACTTTGCACAAAAGAAACCATAAAAGTTGGTTTAAGGCTTAAACAAAAGAGAATAAGAATATGTGTGTGTTTTAGTCAGCACAATTTTGCTATGAAATGGACATCATTGGTTTAAGCGTACAATATGGTTTCGAACAGCTGCTTGTAAATCTAGAGAGTATAAGCCTACGTTTACCATCCGTAACTTTGAGAGAAAATGTAATAGAAAAGTTCTCTAGAAACCTGTTGTTCGGTTGACATTAACAGTAGGTTCCGTAACTTATGAAATTAACATACATAAATGGTGTGGGAAAATAGGTCGGAATTTTGACTGAAGGATTGTAGCCATTCAGTTAGTAATTAAGTGAAGCATTTAAAAAAAATAGGTGTTACAAAAAAGGAATTAACTTAAGTCACAACACAAATATTCCACTTAAACTTTTGGAAGTTCAACATAGGCAAAAATAAAAATTTTTAAATGTTTCTTGGTGAATGACATTTTTAAGATGCTCTGGTATGATATGGCCTCCAAAAGAGCCATTTTCAGTTCTGCTTGATTCGAAATAAATTGTTTTTTTTATTTAAATTTTCAGTGTTTGCAACAAGTTTTCGATGGGGATTAAATCTTGTTATTAGGCTTGAGATTTGAACTTTTTAAGAACTTCAGAACTACAAGCGAATTATTTTATTTCTTTTCTATTGTTGGTTTTGCAGTTTATCTTTGACTTTTTGTAATCGCAAGGTTTTCAAGGATTAACTTTCGTTAAAACTAAATGAGTGACTGCTTAAGAGCGTAAGTTATTAAAATAAATAATTGAATACCACAATACAAAACGCTCTATAGCCTAATCTTTAAAATTCAATAACGCTTTCTGAGTTCTTTTTGGTATATTGAAGGTCTTACTTCCGAGTGGATTGTTTCACTGTAATCCACTGTATACATTTAAATTTCAACAAGGTCTCAATAACCACTAAAAAATAATTACAGACAATAGGAATATTCCAACAACGAAAACAAAAACGAAATGCGCAGAGTCTCTAAGCATTCAGCGTAGAAAGAGAGAGTGGCAGCCGAACCAACTAATTAACTCATTTTTAATTAAGTGCACATAGTTAAAAGCAACAGATAAAAGAAATGGAATGATAATCTTTAAGTATTTATGTGAAAGAATTAGAGTGTTAAGTTATTAAAATTCTACTGCTACTGCTGCTTCCATGTTTAAATTTTAAAACTGCGTAGTCTTCCATTCTATTTAAATTTATTCATGAATTCGTTCATTTTTTATTTTTTTTCTTACAAACAGTTGAAAAATCTACAATCTCCATTAGAATGGATAATTATGGCGACGGACTATTTCTATACCCCAGAGAAAATGTTGGAAGTATAAATAAGTAAAGAAAAATAAAATTACTTTCTTAGCTCAATGGGCAAACAGATGAAATTGTAGTTTTATGGAGTCGTTTTTTGTATGCAATTCTGATTTGAATGGAGTGGGTAACCTTTGAGGGTTCATATCAACTTAAAATGTATTCGCCTTAAGTATCTATCATCTTTTAAAACACTTTGGATTTTAAAAATATGTTAAAAATATTTGGGTAATCAATAATTTTGTGTGAAAAGATCAAAAATACCGTTTTTATCAAATAAAACAAGTTTGGAGGGTTCAAGAAATATAAAAAAAATATTTTTGAATTCTACTCAACAAAACTCACAACCTACACTATGTCACTAGCTGGGTGTAGTTTATTTTTTATTTTGTCGCATAGTGTTATTAAAAATTAAATAAATATATTCCTATTGGAAGTCCTGAAGTCGCCGTAGTCTAGTAGGTAGTGTGTTGGCTTATTAGACAGAAGCCTCAGGCCAGACATCGAAACAAAATACAAAAAGTATTTCTTCGGCGACTTCCTCTCAGTAGATTTCTGGCAAAAACTCTAAGAGTAAACAAAATTGCCATGAAAAGTTTCTCAAAAATCTGTCGTTCGGAGTCGACTTTAAACTGTAGGTCCCACCACTCATGCATAAAATTAACACACACAACATTTGTGGTGTGGGAAACTATGTCGTAATCCTGACTGAAGGGTTGTAATGACCAATTATGTTGTGTATGTAAATATATTTATTTCGAGTATAAATAAAGCAAAAAAAAATTTAGTGATTGTATTATAAATCAATACTCAAGCTAATTTGTCTGAAAGCAGTATTTTCCTTTATTAGAAATACTTCGTTTGTGCGTCATGACAACAAAAATATGATATTTGTAGTTCTCTGATACACACTTCAACACCAGTTTGTGAACTATCACCAACTCCATTGAATCTTTTACGGTGCCATTACTCAGAAAACTATCAACAGCCACAGATTAAAATTGTTGACAGGGTTTTTGCTTCGTTTTTGAAAGTGTCTATGAGTTTTCATTTCAGTATCAGACATTTCCAACATTCTGGTCAAAGTTACGTTTATAAGATTTACATGTCGAAAACATAAAATCATATAAAAGAAAAATTCTTTTATACTAATATACATAATACATATACATACTATATATAACAAAAAATGGAAAAATCTTTTCTTTCAAAAAATTATCTGCTTGTGACACAGCCCGATATTTTGAACCTTTAAAGACCTGTGTTCTTTAATGTTGTAAATTATTACTACTCCGGGAAGTTATTATAAACACATAATGTTATGGCTCTGCACCAGAAATCAGCAATGAGTATTCAAAAAGATGAGGAGAATCGAATCATACTCTTAACTTCTGATACTTATACGCATTCGTACTTATTTTAATACCATACTCATACCTCTCATATTCAAAGTTTGAAGTACTCATCATATTCATACTTAACAACACGTATGATGTTGTTGATTTTGACACTCCATGACTCAACATTTACAAGAATCACAAAATAAATACGATTCGCGTACGAACACTAAAATACTCACTAAAAGGTTGCGCGTTTGCTCTGCTTGCTGCTCTGTCTTTTCTTGCTTGTTCGTCTTTTTCTTTTTTTTTGTTAATGCAACAACAACTAAGACTGTAAATTTTAATGAATGATCCGAATGACTCGAATCGTTTATAAGTATTTATCTAGAATTATAAATCTGAATGATTAGGCTTATGAATCAAACATATTTCGAATAGTATGAGTTTGATGTCAACGTTGTACGCATACTCATTGCAATTGAATCAAAGTAGTTAAATTTCAATATTGTTGACTCACTTACATATATTCAAAACTTCATGAGTACTTATGAGCAGCAAAAAAAACGATTCATTGCAGACTTCGATTTCAAAATCCGTAAATCTTTAAAATGCGTGCAACGGTAAAATATATATTTTAATATATATTCGATACAAATAGTCCAGCACACTACTCACTAGACTAGCGCACAATCGATGTAATGTTGTAAAACATCTTACCTTATAGGCTATGGAATCTTTATATTTTGAGATATTTAGTGCATTTATGGCAGACTGTAGAATCTATTTGCATACATGTATGTATATATTTACCTTTTAAACGCTTGATTTTTTAAATAACAGGTTTTATTTTAAATACATACATATTTTTGTTGCTGTTGCAGATCTTTAAAATATAGCATTGGTGTGAATATGTAATTGCAACATGTGGTGCAGACACAATGTTTGCATAAAATGTCTGCGGTTAAAGCCTAAATGGAATGCAATGATTGCAATTGATTTTATTCGTATTTTCTGTTCAAAACAAACTTCCGTTTGTTTAAACCTACATGTAAATATATACGTAATATTTGCGTTTACAACTGCAGAATATTGACTGGAATGGAGAAAGTGAAAATACTTTGCGCTAAAAATATATTGCACAACTACGTCACGTAGTCTGTTATGTATTCCATATTTCCCTTTATTAACAAACTGCTCCATTTAACACTTGTTTCTATTACTCTATTCTTTGTAATCTTTTGCGCTTTTTTGTCTTCACCACTGAGTAAACTTTCTAAAATGAATCAACGTGCATTGACGAATGCATTGTACAATTTCAATAAGAATAGCAAAACCTCTACTATAACTATTGTGGGTTTATGCCATTTTTTTAATTCTACTACATTGACCACATAAACTGTTTTACCGTAACTTGTTTGAATTTACGAATTTTTTTATGATGATTTTCTTTTTTCTCCTGCTATTTGCACAGTGTTGTTAATTTGATATAACTTTTTATCTCCGATTTTGAAATTCTCAACACTAAAAATTCCTAAAATCTCCTAAAAATCTTCCTAAATGATTCCGTTTTATTGTATGTGTATTCTATTTTGTACTCATTTCTTTTGTGCTGCTAAGTTATTTATTGAATATTTTTTTTTGGTTTGTTTCTTTAATTCACACTAATAGGCATGAAAAGAAACTAATTGTTGCAAAATCCTTAGGTATGGTGTGGGAGTTTCTTCCCGTGCAAAGTGCATACCCAGCAGAAGTTCCAGTATTTTCCTTTCAGAGCAGATCCAGAAGCGTGGTGCATTTGGCACAACGACGTTGAATAAACAGGAGAATAATAAAATGATACTGAAACCCAATAAAAAAGTACTGACAAATTTAATACAAAAATGAATAAACAATTATCGTATCACCTAAAATGTAAGAACCATTATTTAAAACTGTATTGTATTTATTTTATGTATCAATGGCGATAATGCAAAAATGTTGCTTTAGATTTGATTATATCGAACTTTGAAAGTTAATAACGTTAAGCAAGCTACATCTGTTAAATATGTTGTCATTTATAATATAACATATTGCAACCATAATTGGTCTTCTCACACCATATATGTTGTGTATGTTAATTTAATACATGTGTATCATTTACCCAGTCTTATTGATTTGAAAGCGTCGACGCTGTTCACTAAAGTTTGCAGGAGACTTCGAGGCAAACGAGTTCTCTTCGCTCATATAACTCTTTTAAATGATATATTAGGTAGCAAAATTTAGTTGAACAGGCAGAAGTACACAAACGCAAATGTCTAAATTAACAATCAAAGGCGCTGAAGACAACTTTTGATTATAACATTCAATGATTTTCAATCGTTGTTCCTTTATTGGTTTCCATGACGAAATGATAAATCTTACTAAACTTTCGTGATATTTCTATGTGCCACGCTTTCGTCTTTATGCGAATTATAACAATTTCAAGACATAAATAACGCATTTTGTGTGAGATCTCAGGCAAGATATAAAATGAATTAATTTTTGAATTCACACAATTTGTTTAACAATGACTGATTTAGTTTAAAAATAATACATGAGTAAACATGTTTTCTGAATTTTTATATTTTTTAACGCCAATGAAAAAAAATTAAAAATTGAAACTTTTTATATACATGTACATAATATGTATATGTCTATATACTTGATTATTAATAGACTTAAAAAGTTTTTAATATATCAAATAAATTATATTGTATAGTATTTCGAGGTATAATTCTAAAATGACATCATTTAAAAAATTCTTGCTTTACGGCAACCTGGATTCTAATCACAGCATATGCTGCACAGTGGTCCAAATGCTCATTCTAGCCGGACAAAACTTATAACTCGCTTTTGCAAAGCCGTACCGACATGAAACTTGGTACGTTTATAGATTTAATCAATATAAACAATAAGAGAGAAAAAATCAAATGTATATGTGTGTGTATGTATGTAAATTTGTTTTTTTGGGGGTCTGTTTGATGCCTAAAGACGACAAAACGACTGAACCGATTTTCCTAAAATTTTCACAACGTATTTCTGTATGTGTGGGTGGAATTATAGGCTAATTTTCATTCAAAAGTCTTAAATGGGTGAAGTGCCACGCCTACCTTAAGAATTATGTATTAAAAGTCTTATATCATATAAACTGCAACAGCTCGAATCTCCGAATTCAGCATGGACAACTTTGATATCCACAAAAACATTTGTGGGAAAAATGTTTGAACTAGCTACAGTGGGCGTGTTAACTCCCATATAAATAAAATACTAAAATTCGTATATCTGGGAAAACTATAACAGTCAAAATCCCCAAATCATGTATGATGAAATTTAGTGTCGATATTAATATTTTGGTTAACAATAGGCGGACTAGCAATACTATGCGTAGCACCTTCCATGTCAAATGGATACTAAAACCTGAATATCTGGGAACACCTAATTTTATTTATATTGTAATGAGAGTAGCGAAGGTAGTTTGGTATAGCTAGTCTCTATAATTATTATAACTTAAATTGAAAGAAGAATCTTTAGAAAGCATTATTTCAAATTATTTTAATATATTTAAAAAAATTATACAGAAAAAAAACAAGAAGTACATTATGTTTATTTCAATCTATATCGATTCACTTTCAGAATCTAGATGCCATTCTGGCATTGACGCATCATCAGCAAGGAAAGAACTTCTTCATCCAAAGGTTCTGTACTGCGGGAATGAATAGAAGGCTTTTTAGAAAAAGGGGATATAATGGGATCTGATGATAACTGAAGATAATGAAAAAGATCATACATTGTTTTTTCGCGGGACATTTTTCTTGTGTGATGTTCTCTTATATTTCTGAAATCTTTATTTCTAGATTCAAGAGCTTCTTCCGACAACATTCCAATAGGAAGTGCTGCACACTGAATAATATCGGCACCATGGATAAAAATTTTATGTACATTTGATGGCATGTAATACCATGAATATAGTTGTACATAAAGCTTGCGCCCACTTTTTCGTTACAATGCATACAAACATTCGAGTACATTGCCTTACTTTTCTGTAATAGCTATCCGTTTCATCATTCTTAATACCAATCTTAGCAACAACATTTTTAACGACAGCATCAGTTTTCTTAGTTAGTTGTTTTTCATTACGCCAAGTATTATACAGCTCTTTTCTTCTAATGGACATGTTAAACTCTAAATGAAATACAAATCGTTTGGGAAAAATAAGGCAGCTAATTTTTTAAACATTAAAAAGCTACATATATATAGATGACGACAACATAAAAACTAAAGCTTAAGTACGATAAATTACCATTTGAAATTCTAATTGAATTCGGACATGAAACAAAAATTTCACATTTAAAAAACACATGTATATAATTGCATTTTATTTTTAAACAAAACATATTTTAGGAAAAATTTAAACAGTATTTTTTACTCATACCTTTGTTATATTAATTACACGAAGAATTTTTTTTCATTTTGTTCTTATTATTTTTTCACTACAATTTCACTCGCACTGTTAAATGTCACTTGAGATATTAATTTTTTAGCAAACAAGCAATTACTTGTATTTGAAGCAATATATCAATGCTAGTGTAGCTGTTTAAAGAAAAAAATATGCCGTTATGTACTTTAGACACTTGTCAACATATTACCATACAAAAAATTTACTTTTTAAATATTTTAAAAAATGACTTTTGTCCAACTAGATAGGGGTTTTGGACCACAGTGTGCTGTGGACATATCGAACTTCTACTACTGACTCCCTCTGCCCATCTAAAATTAATGGATGTGGTTTTGGCACCTTTAATTAATTCAAATGCAAATGTATGAATTGTGCGTTAAACAAAGTGCTTACATAATTGAGAACATTAAGAGTTTCAATGTCGCTTATAAGGATGTGTAGGTAAGAGTAAGTAAATTTTAAAAACAGTAACTACTTAAGGACAAAATGGAACTGTACCTTATTAACTGCTTTTTGATATAAGCAAATTAGTTACTTGTACTCATACATATGTACATAATTGGTCATTACAACCCTTTGACCAGGATTACGACCTCGTTTGTCACAACACTTATGACGACAGATTTTTGAGAAACTTTTCATTGTAATTTTATTTGCTCTTAAAGTTTTTGCCAGAAATCTGATGAGAGGAAGTCGCCTATGAAAAATTTTTCATATTTTGTTTTGGTGGAGATGTCTGAACTGGAGTTTGAACACTAGGCTCTCGTCTAATAAGCCAACATACTCCCTACTAGGCTATGGCGACTTCACCGTGTAATAATTACGGTCATACATACGTACTTTAACGCCGCACACTCATTACGAAATTGACGTTCTTATGATTGAATGGAATGAAAAAGTATTCGGTGTGCAAAACGAAGAGAATTAGTATTTATTTCTAATAGCTTCTGGGGTATTTTTTCATTAATTTGTTTATAATTTTAAAAATACGCAAATACTGGTGAAATTGGAAATCGAAGAAGCCAATTTGAGTTTCAACGATAATAGATGTGTTGGTTTTATTCACTAACAATTCAATGCGTGGCTGCGAATCAAACGGCACCGCCATACAGCTGATATTAACATAATATATATATAATCTGCTGAAGGTTCTTCTTCAAATACAAAACACATTTAGGAGAGTGTGAAACGTTTTTTTTAAGTGATTAAAGTGACAGGGAAACAATCTAAAAACCAGAAAAAGTCGGAGGTAGTATTAAAAAAACTCGACGATATATAAAAAGTATACATACTGTTACGAAAATGGAAAAATCTAGATACTTGTGTTTTGCTTAATTTTTATTAAAATTAAATTAATTTTAATTAATATTAAAATTATAAACAAAAGCTACAAAACAAAAACAATGAACTTGTTTGCAAATTATCGCACTGCGTAATATAACAACAAACACCAGCATAAAAAATTATAAACAAGTAAACAAAAATATACCAACAAACTCCAGTATAAAAATATGGTAAACAAAAATACGCAAATAACAATAATGAAGCAACGATTTTTACATTTATAGAGATCTCGAGAAAGCGAAACCACGAACATTCGCCTTCAAGAACATTCATCAGACTGTTTACGTTGTCATATAAAAGGCAAGGTAAAGCAGGCAACGGAGTTAGAAAAGTTAAGTCAGTCTTGTGTGAAGACGCGGTGGGTTTGAATAGAGTAATCGTGGTTTGAACATCTGCGTTACAAAGATCTGTCGAACAATTGTCTAGTAATTGTTATTGTTTATGCAAAGGGTGTAAACAGAGGAATACCAAACAAAGCAATTGTTGTTGTTTACATAAAGTTGTGCGAATAAAAAGAGAATTTTAATTAAAACTAAACACAAACTTATTTTTATTTTATTTGTAATTTACTAGCTCATATTTTAAACGTTTTTAAAAAGTTAAAAACGTAACAATACATACATACATATGTATATCAAATTTGCTGAATGCTTTACGTTTTCGAATAGATTGTAAATGCAAACAAACAAGTAATTTTATGTCATGGGCGTTTTTCTGAATTTTTTTTTGTACTAATATTTATTTATTTTATAATTATTTCTGTTGTATATCTTTTCCGCCATTCATATAAAGATATTGTTGTCGTTTATTTTATAATATTATTTTATTATTATTCTAATAAGAAACCCCAAAATCGTTGAAAAATTAACAACAGAATTTGAAATAGTATTCCTAAAATTGAAAAAACAATATTTTTTTACAATTGAAAATAAAATTTTTAAAAATATGTTCTACAAGGTTTGTATATAAATGCATTTACTAAGCGAAATGCTTAGCGATTTGTTTTTTGCCCAGAATTCGGCATTTTTTCTATTTGCCTATTACCGTAGATCGATACTTCGAACAAAAGTGATCCATATCAGAGATCTGCATGATTGTGAATCAAATGGCATAGTTTTGTATTTTCTAAAATGAATATTGAGCTAGCACAGCTATGACAGTAAAAAAGTTAAATATTTTAATACATGATTCAAATAAACGAGACTATTGTCAAGAATTGCTTGTCACTGCTTGCTAATTCTGTTTATTTATATGATTCACAAAAGCAACGAATCGGAATGAGTGTTTTGAATACTTTTTAAAAAACTCTTCTAACATATGTTGTTTTATGTAACATTTTAAGTGAACCGAGAAGTTTTATAATTTACTATAATATAAATATTATTAAATAATACAAAATATATTTGAATTTTTATTTTATTATTTATATTTCGGAAAAAGAAGAAGCTACATAGGCTATATCTATGTATAAAAAACGTAGAAAAATATTCTAATTCGTGTCTGAGTTTCACTAAGTAAAGTAGTCTAAGTAATTATTTAGTACATACATATTATGTACATTTTGTAAATATAATAAATAAATAATTGCGTTACTCATACTTATAAACTGAATTCAGGAAAAGTAAATTATTTACAGTTTGTGGATCAATGCGATTACGCTTTTTGGTGATTATGTGTTACCTGCGGCGGAAAATACGCGTTCGGAAGCCGCACTGCTTGCGGGAATACTCAAAATTTTTTAGGCAATTTTGTGTAAACGAGGCTATTCCGAAGTGTGGTTTTGCCACAATTGCAACACATCAAAGTTCATATCAATATTCATTCTTAAATAACTGTAACGTTTTATTTCATCGGATATACTTTCCGTAGCGGATAGGTTTGCTTGAATAAAATTTGAGAAAAATAATTGGTATTCTTGTGGTGGTTCATCAAACGTTAAATAATAAATTGGACTTGGAGAAGACGATACAGACTTCGTAATTTCGGAAATACAAAACGCTTTTACTTCTTCTAAATTGTTATCATTTAGGTAAGAATTGGTTGGTGGATGCAAGAAACAAGCCGTGCTTCTACTAATTATGTTCTTTTTTATACGTAAACTTCATTTTCAATGTTTCTTAACAGCTCGGAAATCATTGTATTGAATTTTTTAAAAACTTTCAAATTGTTTTTCATTTTTTCGTTTAAAGTTTAATACTGAGTCAACTCAAAAATTCATATGCTTTTGTGAGTTATTTGATTTCTATACAAAACAATCAAACAACAGTAAAATTTTTTTATATACTTATGCTAACAGTACATAAAAAACAAAAGTGAGTATATTACATTCAGTTGTTAGATAGTCAACAGTGCAAGCAATATCATTAAAAAATATTGATGTTAAACAACATAACAAAAGCAAATTACATGTGAATGGACAGTGAAAGTGAATCAACTCATGCAGTTCTCTGATCCATATTAAATTTGTTTTATATTTTCTAACTGTATACCTTACCGTATGATCCATATTTAATTTTACAATCTAATATTACTCATACGCTTGCGTTATGAAAAATCTTTAAAGTGTTGCCTATTTGTAGGTTGAACTATTGAACTATGTGATTTTTGTTTTGTCAATGGAGATTGAATTTTATTGATTAACTAATTTGATCTAATTTGTACTGTTCAACTGAATCTTTTTCATTAGACTTTTGTATTTTTAAGAAAATTTGTTTCATAGTTTTGTTGTAACATCAAACTTTTTTTTTTTTTTTTTTTTTTTGTAATCAGTCTTTATTTGCAATCTATTTTACAATATTAAGCAAATTTGGTAAAAATATAATACTAAAAAGTTAAATTATTGATCTTTATCAAGATCAACATCATAAAAAACTAAACTGAGATCAAAATAGTTTATTAGTAGAACAATATTTTATCATTAAAATCTTTCATTAGTTTCTAAAGGGTAAATCAAAAACATGATATCTTTTCAACCTACATACATCACTATCATTTAACAACGAAATTGTTAAAGGGTTTACATGGACACTTAATCTTTGTAAATATTGATTACTGAACTTTCTTATCTCCGTTAATACGTAAGGAATTTTAAGATCATTATGCAAGGTGTTATTAGTAACAAACCATGGTGCGTTTGCCATCATTCTTAAAGTTTTAGATTGAAATCTTTGAATAATTTCAATATTTGAATTGCTTGTAGTTCCCCACAGTTGAATGCCATAGGTCCATACAGGCTTTAAAATAGTTTTATAAATAAGAATTTAATTTTCTAAACTCAATTTAGATTTACGACCAAAAAGCCAATACATTCTTGTTAGTTTATTATCAACTTGTGTTCTTTTGCTTTTAACATGATCTTTCCACGTGAGTCGTCTGTCTAAGCATATTCCTAAATAATTCACAGAATTACTTTTTGGAATAATTGACCCATTGAGGGTTATATTTGGACAATCTCCTTTCTTTAACGTAAACGTTACATGAGTAGATTTATGCTCATTTACTTTAATATTCCAGGTCTTTAACCAAGCTTGCACCTCATTTAATTGATGTTGTATTAGGTTTGAAGCTTCAATTTGGTGAGATATTTGAAGAAATAAATGCGGTGTCATCTGCATAAGTAGCGACTGTTCTGTTTTCTGGTTTGTTTGGTTTGGCAATCATTATAATTTCCGCACACTTCCATTGAGTAGGAAAGTGCTGTAATCTTAATACAGAGTTAAAGAGAAGAGTTAAAAATACTATGGCTTTTCTTGATAATGACTTCATAACCGATGCATCTATTTTATCAAATCCAGGAGACTTTAATTTGTTTAGCATTTTTATTTCAAAAACTACCTCACTTGGTGTAATATGAGAAATTGGAAGATCCATTTGACACGCACTGTCTAGGAATCGTAGAATGTGGTTTTCATTAGAATTGAATGAAAAAGGTTTAAAAGTCTGCTCTAAACGTTCAGCGAAACCATTAGCCTTATCTTGATCTGTTTAGATCCTTGACAGGAACATTTCTTCGCGGAGGTCTTTTTATATATTTAGTTGCCTTCTACAGATTATGCTCATTATTTGTTGCATTTACGTCTAGACTTTGAAGATTTTCTCCGATTTCATTGTTCTTGTATTCTGCAATTTTCTTTTTTAAAAGGCTAGTTGCAATGTTTAAATTTCTTTTATCAGCAGGGTGCCTAGTTTGTTGCCATTTTTTTCGGAGTCACATTTTATAGTTTATTAGTTGCCTTATTTCTGCAGAAACATATACCGATCTGCCATTAGTTGGTTCTGTAGTTGGAGTTGAAAGAAAAGCAGCTTCATGAATAATGTTGGTGAATTTTTCAACTGCTTCATCTAATTCATCTCCACTCTTAAGGCAAATATTTAAATCAATATTTCTCTCAACCCAATAACTAAATGACCTTAAATCAGTTTTTGGTGAAATTAATTTAATCTTATTTGGTATAAGGACTATGGAAAGGCTAAAATTAATAACTAGTGCAGTATGGTCAGAGCACAAATCTTCATTATTTAAAATATCAAGCATATTTCTTGGAATACCAGAATAGACAGCAAAATCTAATAGATCAGGTATTTTAGCTAGGTCGGTCTACCTCCTGATAACCTTTTTAAAACATTTAAATTATGCGCTCGTAGATTGAAAATAAAATAAAAATAAATTTGTGGTTAGTTTTAATTAAACTTGTTTATTATTCGCACAATTCTGTGTGCAACTGTTCACAACATCATGTAAACAACAACAATTGCTTTATTTGTTATTTCCTCTGTATAAACAAAATAATTACTAGAAAATTGTTCGACAGATCTTTGTAACGGAGATCTTCACACCACGATTACTCTGTTCAAACACACCGAGTCTTCACACAAGACTGACTGAACTTCACTCACTCAGTCGCCTGCTTTGCCTTGCCTTTTATAAGGCAGAGTAAACAGTCTTATGAATGTTCTTGAAGGCGAATGTTAATGACTTCGCCTTCTCGAAATCAATATATATATAAACATTATTATTGTAGTGTTGTTGTGTATTTTGTTTACATTTATTCTTGTAGTGTTGTTTATGTATTTTTGTTGATTTGTTTACCATTTTTTTATGCTGGTGTTTGTTGTTATATTAAGCAGTACGATAATTTGTAAACAGGTTTGTTTGCTGCATTGTTTTGTTTTTGTAGCACCAGTATCTAAATTTTTCATTTTCGCAACAATATGTCGGCAAAATCTATTTCTTTCGATTTCTAATCATGGCTTTAAAACCGAAAAAAATTATGAGCTGTGCTGTCAATATCATTCGCTGTAGCACGCTCTGATATAACTTGAATATTGTGATTGATAACTATTTTGATTGGAACTAATTTACTCTAACAGGAAATCTGTGGGAACGTTGGAGAGGAAGTTTCAATTGTAACAATTATGGAATTCCATAGAAAATTAAAGAGAGTGGCTGGTTCTCGTATTGACAGAAGATCTACTACGTTACAATTGTTCAAAAATTGGGTAACTTTTTCTCATCACATAGATTAGGGTGAAATCTTTTATAAAGCATCCTACATAAACACTAGCGAAATATTCTGCTAAAACTGCTCACGTCTTTGTACCAATTAACATTTATTTTTAAAAAGGACCCAACACCAAAAGTGATTTGATGGGAAACTAAGTAATATGAGAATATTACTCAAAAGTAAAAGTTCTCATTCACAGCTTATATACCACAAAAACAATATTTATTGCGGTTTTATTAATTTTATTTTTAATTTTATTAAACTGAAATTAAAACATAAATTTATCCTGTGAAAAAAATTATATCAACACTCAAGCTATATTTTTTATATCAATTTCACAAGTAACAAACACGAAAAATAAGTAAAAGAACCACACAGTGCCAGAATGTACTTCGCATTTAATATCGATGCTGACTTATACATCAGAAGTTTTTGAAACAGATTTGCTATCGTATCGTGTGCTATCCGCCAAAATTTCTGTACCATTCTAACAAGTGCGACCTTCCACTCTTCAGGATAATATTCAAGACGTAAGAATGCATTTGTTGGTTATTTTTTGTAGTAAGTACACGATGGCAACCCAACTGCATATCTATTTTCTCTATATAACTTCTTCTCTACTTTTTTATAAAATTGAATTCATTCCAATAAAATTCGTCAAACAAGCAGGCGGCTGTTTTTCTTTCTAAAAAAACTAACAGCTTTAAAAAATTTTATGGCTATATTTGGCAGGTTAATTAGCATGTTGTTACTTATTTTGACCGCTTCGGAAGCTTTTCTTGAACTGAGTTAAGCGACAGTGTTCTGGATGTCTCAAAATTCAAAATTTAAGGGTACTAGAGGTACAGCAATTTTAGGTGATAAGCTAGTTGAGTTAATGCGCAATGATTTTCGTAAAGAAAAATGAAATACAACAGGCCTTTTGTGGCTTTTAATAGCACGTCAGAATGAAAAATCTGTTTCGATGAATAGCAGCTTAATCTCTGAAGATTTTAGAACTGGATAACATTTGATGGTTTGAGGTGTTGCCCTATTTTAAGATAACATCCCAAATGTTTTTGCGGATTTTCACATTGTTATTCCAGTTACTACATTCATCTTTTTCACATTCTATGCGTTCCTTACTACCCAGAAAAAGGGTATTCGATAGACTTTGATCTTCGCACGTATTCAAGTTGGGGTCAATGGCACCATTCGTCTTTTTTCTCGCCTTGTTTTTTGTAACCTATTACGATTCGCCCTTGTATCAATTCTGATTTTGCATTTTCTTTATTTAAAAATTCTTCTCGCTTCTTGACGAAAAAAAACCAATTTTTCTAAAATATATGTAAAATAAAATTTATAAAACATACTTTTGGGTCCTAAGAGCATTCAATGCATTTGGATAAATGGTGGCGTTAGCGGTTCATATTTCTTTGAAATTGACATTGCCAAGGACATCATAAAATGGCGAGCGATATAGGTCGACGATTACCAAATCCTGTTGGCCTAAACAGATTAGTGAAAACACCAACCACTTTTGGTTTTAACAGGACTTCGTTACTTATCACAGACACATTGGACATGTGAACTAGCCACCGAAAGAGTGCAATTTGACCACAATACACTTTTTTGTGCGGTTTTCTTAAGTCACAGACGTGTGTGAATAAACCAGTAATGACAGCGGTTACGAAAACCAACATACCCATACCATCGATCAAATTAAGTCTGATTTATACGGTGGAGTTATGGAAAATTGAGCATTTAGGATGCGCTCCGCCCAGAAAAGTCGTGACTGACATTTAAGCGATTTTATATTCCACAAAAAATTTCATCAATACGTCTTTCAAACGAACAAAAACTTTCAAAGTTTTTGTTTTATTTAAATTTAAGTATAGGAAACACTTAACCCTATGTGTTAATATTGTTATTTTTCCTATTTGTCCACTGAGGAGAATATTGTTACGTTTTTACCTTATAAAATTCTTTATTATCCACACAATAATTCTATGTCCCACTGTTCACAACTTGATGTAACAATAACAATTGCTTTGTTTATTATTCCTCTGTTTACAATTATTAGACAATTGTTCGACAGATCTTTGTAACGGAGATCTTCAAATTACGATTACTCTCTTAACACACACCGCGTCTTCACACAAGACTTAATGTACTTTTACTAACTTGCCTTTTATATGGCAGGGTGAATTGTCTAATGAATGTTCTGTAAGGCGAATGTTCGAGGCTTCGTATTTAGATTTTTTCATTTTCGCAACAATATGATTTCAGAAAGTGCATAGAAAGACCTAACAGGAATGTCCTCCATTCTGCTACTTCTTTTTCCCAACAAAAGCGTTTCCTACCCTTTGTACCTTTTTATTAATTGCTGTATTGCTTGGGTTCGATGCCCTGCACATTCTCTTTTTGCTACAACTGGGTTCATTACGATAGACGACGGCGATGTATGATTTAATGAATTGCAGTTGAGTCTTTGTGACTGAAGTCAGCAAGACCATTTGACTTATTATCTATTTTAAAGGCTAATAGCACGGCAAGCTTCACAGTGAACTACAACAAATTGCTTTCAGCTTCAGAATACTTTGAACATAGTTGAAGAATAAATTTATCTTTTTCATTCAACTTCAGATACAATCCCCTTTTAAAATATTTGATAACAACGTACATATATAAATTCAAGTGTCAATAAATCGCTAATAACGAAACAAAATCTTGAGCCGTGCAACAATATTGAAACTCTCAACGAAACCCCAGAAGTCTGAGAATGTGTCTTTGCGGCAAATTAGCTTAAAAAAACGGATGGCTCCAGAACTAGAATGGAAAGAAAAATGCACCATAATTTTGTAGGCTTCATCTAAAGCCTTCAAAATGGTGGGGTATACTCATTCGATAAGTCTACGGGATCATTGGACGTAAATTTCGACCATGAGGTTAGTAGTGATGATTATTAGCATTAAATAATAATAGTGTTACGTTTTAACCTTTTTAAAAACGTTTAGAAGATGAGTTCGTTGATTGCAAACAAAAATAAAAACAAATATGTGTTTAGTTTCAATTAAACTCTTTACTGTTCACACTACTTTTGTGTGCCTCCGTATACAACTTAACGATACAACAATAGTTTGTTTATTCGCTATTATTATTTTCAACGACGATCTTCAAACCACGACTGCTTACTTCGAACACAACGCGTATTCACACAAGATTGACTGAATTCTTACTGACTCTTGCCTGCTTTGTCTTGCCCTTTTATAGTCCAACACTAACAGTCTAACGAACGTCCTTGAAGTAGAAGGTTCGTGTTCTCGCCTTCTCGAGAACTCTGTCGCGACCGCATTGTTGTTTGTGCATTATATCCCCTTTTCCCTCATGTTTGTTGTTGTTGGTTTACTTGCAACGTGTTCGATGTATTTGTAGTGTGTATTTGTGTCGTGTGTATTGTGTACACATTGCCTCTTGTTGCGTTCGCTTTCGTAGCGTTTTCGTTATGTATCTCTTCCATACTCATGGTCTTCGTTTTTGTAGCTTTTGTTTATTGTTTTCATGTGAAATGATATTAGGTCATTTCCATTTGCGTAACAATAGCCTAAGTCGAAATTTCGTGTTTAGAGATATTAAGGGGTTTGTCTAAAATAAATTGTGTTTGTAAAATATAAATGCGTATAGTTTTATACATGTATAGTTTTATATTTTATACATGAAATTTAGCTGAGTGATAGATCTGGCAGTAGAGAATAAGAATATGTAATGAAATGAAACAAACACTTATATCGACTTAAACCATTATCATTTATTGCCACAGATATAATTTCTGATACCCAGGCGGATTTTAAAATCTAACGCATATCCAACTGTCGGGAAATTTCGACTACAAAAACCTTTTCTTGGGTTTCTTAAGTAAACCTAATCCATGCTATACAATTTTTGACATTAAAAAAGGATCGGGTGTTTGTTTATAGTAATTTTCAGTAATAATATAGTATTTTGGTACAATCAGGGCAATATACAAACCATATTGGATGTCATTAAATGTTTGTCTAGAAGTAGGGTTCAACGATATTCGCAGCGCAGTCCAGAAATCGCACGAAACAATGCATCTTTTAGAATGTATTGGCATCTTTCGAACTGTTTTTGACTACTCTTCACACCAAATTCGATAATTCTGTTTGTTGTCGTACGCTTTAAAACAGAAACGAGTTTCGTTGCTATAAATTTTTTTTCTTCTTAATTTCTCATTTATTAATTATTACAACTAGTTACTATAACTAACAAGTAATTTATATCAAACAGTTAAATAAACATAAACTTTAATTTAATATATATTTATGTAAGAGAGAGATGGCAATCACAATGTGGTATGGTGTGTGCGCTTTGCACATGTAATAAGTCTGTCGTAAAGTAGAAGTAGGACCGAATGGTTGTTCCGCCGCATATATCATATTATATTGTTAACCTTTTTATTTTGCAATCTTTAATTTAATTGAATTTAATAAAACACTTTACAGTTGGGGGCTCAACCGCTTTTGAATTAATAATAACGTGCCGGTCAATGCGTCATAGAAAAAGTAAGAAGCTGTAGTTTACACGAGCAGTTGCAAAAGTGTATATAGAAAAAAAGAAGTTACAAGAATCTTCGGTTGACGAGTTAAAGACACGTTATTAAAATTTTGCATAAAACCATCATCAGACAGCAGGGAGCGACTAGTACGAGAACTAGCCAGAATTTGTTTTACAGAAGAAAGCAGCACAAAAGAAATGGAGAACAACGACAGCAGCAGTGGCAATAACAAAGGAAACATTGGTTCAGCAGTTGGCAAAACAGATAGTGACGGGCAGAATATCGATGAAATGAAACAATTAATATCCCTTCTGTCTAGAAAATTTCTGACGGAAGGCAATAGCGAGCAGAAAGTAAATATATCCATCGAAAATTTCAGCAGAATTATTCCAGATTTCGACGGTGAGTCAATTCCAGTTAAAAAATGGCAGATGCAGAGGCATATAATTTAAATTAAAGGCAAAAATATATACAGGCACAAAATAAGATGGTAAAGACAGCAAATCTATTCTTAGAAGTTGAAATGGTAAGCAATTACGATGACCTTAAAAACATCGTCACCGAAGAATTCAAAAAGAATGTGACAGCAGTGAAATACATAAAAGGTTAAGTACACGAAAAAAGAACGACAACGAGGTCCAAAATCTATGATAATTTGATCCAACAGTTGCAAGAAGAAATTATGGTTAATTTTGATAAAAATCGTAAAACAACAAATTGTAAAAGCTCTACAAATGTATAAAAAACACTATGATAAAAACTGCAAGGAAGATCGAAAATACAAAGTAGGCGATCTTGTGGCTGTGAAACGTACACAATTTGTAGCAGGTAAAAAGTTGGCAAGCGAGTTTTGTGGACCATACGAGGTCACAAAGGTGAACGGATACGGGCGTTATGACGTTGCCAAAAAAGGTGATTTCGAAGGCGTTAATAGGGCAAGCACAAGTTGCGACTACATGAAGCGATGGAGTTGTTCTGGTGTTGATGATTGTGAACTTCTGTCTTCTGGGTCGGACGAGGAGTTATCATCCGGGGCGGATGAACCGCAGGATGGTCGGGTGTAAGAGAGAGATGGTAATCACAATGTGGTGTAGCAGAGTATGGTGTGTGCGCTTTGCACATGTAATCAGTCAGTCGTAAAGTAGAAGTAGGCCCGAATGGTTGTTCCGCCGCATATATCATATTATATTGTTAACCTTTTTATTTTGTAATCTTTAATTTAATTGAATTTAATAAAACACTTTACATTTATGATGATATAACGTCATCAAGCCAAAAAAGAGCTTATAAATAGGTCGGATGACTTTCTTCTTTTAAGTCTGCGTTCCAAACCAATGGGATCAGGAAGAGATGATGCTTCTGAATTTAAGTGGTCTCTGAGTCGGGTGTTATGTTTTGTTGCAATGTTTTCCATAAGTCCATATAGGTTTTAATATTTGATTATATATTAACAATTTATTTTCAATAGACAGTTTGGATTTCCCAGTTTAGCTTCTTCCATTTTAGTTGTAGTTCCATAATTTTAATTTTAACATGCTCATTCAAACGTAACTACGCATCCAGTATCACACCAAGATATTTTGCCGTATTTGCATACGCTATATATATAGATGAGCAATGTAAATAATACCTACTACACGACATAAATAACATAAATTATTGGCTAAAGATGAATAAACTAAAGCTAAATGAAAGCAAAACTAAGTTACTTCAAATCAACATGAATGATGATGCAATAATTAAGATTAATGATGTAACAATTGAAAGAGTTAATAGAATAAAATACCTCGGGTTTATAATAGATAAGGACTTAAAATTAAATGAACACATTGACTACATATGTAAAAAAATCGGAAAGAAAATTGGATTCCTAAAACGGATTATAAATAAGATATCAATAATAACCGCAATCAATATATATAATACAATGATAAAACCTCATTTTGATTTCGGACCTACAATTTTATATACATGTTGCTCGACAACTCAAATAGAAAGACTGCAAAAATTACAAAATAAGGCCATGGATCGATACTTAAATATAATAGATATACTCCAATTCAACTTATGATGGACACACTAAAATGGCTGAATGTCCAACAGAGACTGGTTCTTAACACTTTACAATTTATTCAAAAAATTAAAATGGGAAAGGCGCCTAGTTATGTAACCGACCAACTTGGATATGTAAGAGATGTTCAACCATACCTTCTGCGAAACACTGGGGATTTCCGTTTACCAATAGCGACGACGACATCCATGCAAAGGTCACTTTTTTCAAAGGATTTAAACTTTATAACATGCTACCCGAATTTATAAAAACGGAAACAAATTATAATTTATAGAAAAGAAATATTGTTCAATTTATAAGAAATAATGAAATAAATATTAATTAGTAAAATAATTTTATTTTAAAGATGTTTAAAGTATTATGAATACTTCTATAAATAAATAAATAAAATTAAATTTGTATACCGTCCATGAATATAGGGGTACCTAAAATTAATTTATTTGTGTTGACTTAGAACTGTTTAATTTTATGCCCCATTTTCTAGTCTATGCTAAGAACGAGGTAAATGCGTTTTGTAACTTTTTGTAACTCAATTCTCACAACTGACAAAATAGCCGTGTCATCGGCAAATGTAGCCATAGTCGTTCCAGCAACTTCTGCTGTAGCAATGGTGTGTAACTATGTAACTATGTTTCTTTATCCAATTATCTGTTTAATGCGAACTCGTAATATTTTCTCATATAATTTCGATAAGATGGGCAAATTCAAAATAGGTCTATATGATTTAACTTCAGTTGGAGGTTTTCCAGGTTTTGGTATCATTACTACTTCGGCGACTTTCCAAAATGATGATACATAAAGCAGTCTAAATGAAGCATTGGAAATTTGTGTTAGTTTTAGAATTATGTTATTCGGAAGATGTTTAAGAACTTCAGTTGTTATTAAATCGAATCCAGGACATTTCTTTAATTTCAAGATAAGATGGATTTGTTTAAAAACTTTCATTGGCGTGACTTCGGGTATAGAACAAATGAGAATAAAAACACCAAGAGAACAAAATTATTATTTTTTTAAGTCTAAATAATTGCTATGCGACAAAATAATAAAAAAATTAAATACACCCAGCTAATGAAATAGTATAAGTTGTGAGTTTTGTTGAGTAGAACTCAAAATTTTTTTTTAAATTTCTTGAACCCTCCATACCTGCTTTATTTCACTAAAACTGTTTTTTTTTTGGAGAAAAGAAGTTTGCACAGTAAAAAAAATGCTGTCAAAGAAATCGCCGATATGTTCTCCCTGAAAATCAGAACTGTATATAATATTATATCCCGTGCTGAAAAAGAGGGACGACTAGACTTAAAAGCAGGCCAAAGAAGGTGTCACGGCGAGTTGAAAGAAAAATTATTAGAACCGTGTATGATAGCTCGCAATCCAGTACGAGATGATTAGCTCTTCCAGTGGAAAAAGACTTACGTGTTTCCCATAAACCATCAGAAATGTTCTTCAAAAACACAAATATTCTTCAAGAGTGGCTAGGAAAAACCACTGCTGTCAGCAGATTAAGATTCGCCACCGAATACATTTCACTTCCTCCGGAGTACTGGGACGACGTTATTTTCTCAGATGAGACGAAAATAATGCTTTATCATCATGACGGACCGCAAAGAGTTTGGCGTAAGCCTCTGAGAGCACTAGAAAATAAAAATCTTATTCCTACAGTAAAGTTTGGAAAACTGTCCGTAATGGTATGGAGCTGTATATCCAGCAAGGGAGGTGGTGTAATCAGGATTTTGGATGAAATAATGACTAAGGAAGTATATCTTGATATTTTAAAAAATGAACTGACCGCCAGCATTAAGAAATTTGGTTTTGACCCGGTTAATCCGAATACATTCAATTACAAATATTATCAAGATAATGATCCTAAACATAAATCTTATTTATGTAAGTCCTGGTTACTCTATACAACTGCACCAAAGTGATTGATACTCCTGCCCAAAGTCCGGATATTAACCCTATCGAAAATTAGTGTGTTCATCTAAAGAAGGAGGTCGGAAAAAGATCGCCAACAAACAAAAACGAATTCATTAAAGAAGAGTGGGAAAAAATACCACTAGAATATGACATTATGAACCTTATTCAATCCATGAGAAGGCGTCTGCAAGCGGTAATTGATGCTCAAGGTGGACACACAAAATATTAGCACTAGCTTAATATTTTACCAAGTGTGCAAACATTTTTTGAGAGTATTAAAATTGTTTTATTTTTATTTTTTAATATTCTACATTATTCATATTTTCATTGTTATAAAATTTTTTTATTTATTATATTAACAAAACATGTTTATGAAATTCTGTTTGAAAAAAATAAAAAAGTTGGTTATTAATATTAGAAATCAATGCATTTTTCGAATTTTTTTTATTTTTCTCTATGTGCAAAGATTTTTTTGACAAACTGTATATTATTTGACTTAATATACTATGAATTTTGATGAGGCAAATTTAACAATTGTGAATTTTTTTCATATTTTTTAAAGTTTGTCCGTTCATAGTAGCAAACTTTAATCAGAAAACATGAAATAGCTGACCACATTCTTAAAGTACAATATCTTGTGAAGGGATTGACACTTCGCTTGATCAAATCGGACAAAAATTACCGTTATTATTATTTAAGGAGTCTAACAAACGAGTTGTAATTTTCATATACACATACATACATAAATTTTTTCAAAGGAACTTTTATTTAAAAATATTTCAGAACTTTTGATGGATCTTAATTGTTTATCGCAAAAACTTCTGGTGGTCTCTCAAACGTCAAATTGACACATTGTGCAATAAAAAAAAATCCATTAAAAATTCTGTAAATTTTTTAAAAATTTGACATACAAAGATGTCATACCATTGTTTTCGAAAATAAAACATACATAATTACATAATTTGTCATTACAACCCTTCAGTCAGGATTACGACCTAGTTTCTCACACCACTTATGTTGTGTGTGTTAATTTTATACATGAGTGTTGGGACCTACAGTTTAAAGTCGACTCCGAACGACAGATTTTTGAGAAATTTTTCATGGCAATTTTAGTTTTTGCCAGAAATCTGCTAAGAGGAAGTCGCCGAAGAAATACTTTATATATTTTGTTTTGATATCTGGCCTGGGGTTCGAACCCTGGCTTTACGTCTAATAAGCCAACACACTACCTACTAGACCACGGCGATCGAAAATAAAACCCACAATATAATTAAAGCTCTTATGTTTTTATTACATAAATACATATGTATATGTACATAAATAGTTGGCCATTTCCATCTTTCAGTCAAGATTAGGAACTAGCTCTTACACCAATTAAGTTGCTCTGTGTGGCGGAACCTACAGTTTAAATTCGACTCCGAACGATAGATTTTATTTTCTTAAACTTTTCTTGGCAATATTATTTTACTCTCAAATCTCCTGAGAGGAAGTAGCCGAAGAAATAATTTTTTTTTATATTTCGTTTTGTTGGAGATGTCTGATCTTTAGTTTGAACCGTGGATTCATCTCTAATAATCCAACATACCACCTATTATGCTAAATCGATTTGTAGAAGTTACGTCTGAGAATTAGTTTATTTAGCCTGCATTGCCAAATGAACTTGGACGAATGTAACATTCAAAATTATGTGCGAATATTAACATGTTTTTATTTATTAAGTAACGTACAGCGTGCTTCATTTATTTTACGGCCTTCATAATCGCATAACAAGAGGACTATTCTCAATGTGGTAGACAAATTCGAATTTTGCTGTCAAAGAGCGATCAATATGATCTGTCGAAAACAAGTTGTCCATGAGAGTGTGCAGGAGCATCTAAGGCAGTCGATTGCTTGTTGATCTTAAAAAGCGACTTTTTGTTTACCGCGGCTTGGAAAACTTGCATTGTGACTAAACTGGTTAAATTTACGTAAAAATTAACAGCACAATTTGTTAGTGTACATAATACTTCAACACAAAATTAACACACGTAACACACATAGCAGTCTGGTTGTAATCCTTACAAAAGGTTTGTAATTTAGTGAGCATACCGATAGAACCTCAATTTAATAGAAATATAATGGATTTCTTGTTTACAAATATTTCTTCGAACGTTTTGTTTTTAATAAATATTATTTATTTCAAAAAATAAATTCTTTATAAAGTATTACTACGAAAATTAATAATCAAGATACTGGTGTTTTGCTTTTATATCGTTTAACATTAAAATTATAAACGAAAGCTACAAAAACAAAACAATTAACTTGTCTACAAATTATCGCACTGCGAAATATAACAACAAACACCAGCACAAAAAAAAATGTAAACAAGTAAACAAAAATAAAACAACAATTGCTACAAGAATAAATGTAAATAATAAAAATTAAACAAAAATCTTTTATTTTATTTTTTCTTTATTATTTTTAAATATCCGCTGCCTGAGTTCATAGTGAGTGTATACTTAATACTTAATTCTATGTAAAATATATTCCTCATACGCACCCCAACCCATACTACCAGTAGTAGACTAATTACTCTGAAAAGTATGCAATAAAATATGAGTTTAATTTTGTTGTATACGAATATCACTCATACATGCAGTTGTGTATATGTACTTGAATTCAATATGGGATACATTACACGGCCATACTGCCTGTACTGCCATAATTGTCCTGAAAGGTATGCAATGAATTATGAGTTGAATTATTTGTATACGGAATTAATGGAATTGAATATCACTCATACGTTACATGTACATTAGATAGACTCAAGCTGTATGGAAGTAAAATTCGTGCAACATTGTTATTTATTATGATGACATTTAAAATACTTTGGCTCCAGCTTTGACCTCTCGTGAGCTGGACCATTTTGAAAAAGGGTCTATTTTTGCATGTTTTGTCAATTTAAGAACCTGTTTCCTTACCAACCTGTTTCCTTATACAATATGGGTATCATAAAAAAGGTTTTTAAGGCGCGTCCAACTGTACATACAATTTGTCCAAGGACGATCATCCATGCCCTTTTTTTAAGGATATTCTGTAAAAAAGATGGGGTTTTGAATTGTTTGTTCGGGGTTGTTTGTAATAAAAATGTCATATTAACATATTTTAATCTTTAGTCGATTTAATTAAATACAGGTCTCAGCTTTTTTTAAAATTCGCACTAGTTTGCGTTTTGACAAAAATGCAATGGTAACCCTAAGTTTTAAATAGGACAATATGGGTATAAAATTTGTTCTTTTGTCTAGTACATCATCTTTGTATGTAAATAATTAAGATTTTTGCAAATTAGATGCATTTTACACTGAGCTCTGGAATATATATATATATAAATGAAATTTCGTGGTAACTCTAATATGATAGCGGATTTAGTTTCTAGATCATGTATGGATGAAAATAGGACTAAAGATATAAACAATAAAATTTAATAACTTTTTTAAATTGCGAAAAAAATATGATGCCAAAAAGTCGTGGATCATTTGTTTTTTTCTTTATAGAGATTTCGTGAGGGCGAAGTTAAGAACGTTCACATACAAAAGCATTCATAAGACAATTTAACCTGTCATATAAAAGGCAAAGCCAAGCAGGCGATTGAGTTCAGTCAGTCTTGTATGAAGACACGGTGTGTTTGAAAAGAGTAATCGTAGTTTGAAGATCTCCGTTTCAAAGATCTGTTGAAGAATTGACTAGTAATTGTTGTTGTTTATGCAAAAGAGTGCATTGATTTCATCAAGTTGTGAGCAGTGTTACACAGAATTGTGCGAGTAATTAAAAGAATTTTATTATCACTAAAGGAAATTATCGACTAAATACCGCAGATCGTCTAATAATTACTCTAATGTTGGAAAACACTCTCTTAATGTCGTCAGATATGCAGAAAATCGTTATGGAGCAATCTAATTTAAACAAAAATCATTCGTCGCAATCAACTTAATTGGTTGTGAAATGCAATACAAACCTATGGTATCAAAAAATAGTCTTGCGGTTCGTCTTCCTTTCGCTAAAATATAATGAATGAAAGATAAATATAAATTCATACGAATTGACTCTGGGTTAGGTTAGGTTAAATAGGATTAAGGACCCTCCTTAAGGAAGAATTCCCGTTTAGGCATGTATTTACGCCCATTACGACCATTCCGAGTCCAAAATAAATTTGGCTATAAAAGCAATATCTGAACTAGAGAGACCTCGGTCAGAGAGGTCAGAAAGTGAAAGGATAAAAAAGTAAGTAAGAGTAAGAGTAGGGCGCTTATGTTATAGCTCCGGCAGAAGTCATTCTTTGGAATGCCAAGTCTTTAGGTATGCCTAACTGAAAGAACAATGTGTGACGTTCACCGAAGTAAGTTTTAAATACATGCTCCAATTGGAAGCATAAGAAGTTGTATAACACAGGAAAAGAAAAAGTGGGGGATTGACCAGCTTCCATATAGGATAGTATGCGAACGATCATAAAGACTGATTCCTTGATTCAATTGATTACACACGCTCGTGAAAACTACTTTGAAAAATGAATTTTTAAAATAATGACACACGGCTCTATTGGACAAAACATTTAGAGAGCCAATAAGTTGATATTATATAAGCATAAAGCCCTGATCCAATTGAAGGAATAATCTTGAGACACAAGTTGGTTAAAGGATCAAGATTTGTCAATTAACCCGCCCGGTAATTTAACGGATGTGGATGAAGTCAAGTTTTTTGTAAAAAGTTTAAAAAACAAAAAAGCTCCTGGGTTAGACCTTAATAAGTCCTATTCTTTTAAAAAATATGACAAATACATTCTTTTTCTTTCCTTTTCTTAGTTGGCTTTTTCTTCTTGTTCTTTTGAAGTATCCAGTCTGTTTCCCTGATAAGTTCTTCTTCATCCGTTTCGAAGACTATATCATTTGGATTTGGGGCGGATTTTTCTGTATCTGAATTAACATTCTCAGAATTATTTTCTAAAATTGTTCTCAGTTTTATATTTTCCTCTTGCAATTGTATACACACTCGTTGCAATTGTTTGACTCGTTGAATTAACTCATTGTTGCTCTTTTCCAACTATTTCACCTTGGTATTTCTGAAGGTACTGAGGCTGTTGCGAAGTGTATCGCCTTTATCTTGATTTGTCGTCTCCATTGCTTATTGGGTTTTTTATGTTGTAACATTTTACACAGACGTAATGTTGATAATAAAACTTCTTGATATGAAAATGTTGTTCATTAGTAAGTCCATCCATGTTGAAGTGCAAATATTACTGAGCATTACCGGCTTTGCACATATCACGAATCTTTTATTTTATACTATTTATTTATAGGTACTATTAGTACCCATTCTAAAACAAGCTGTTAAATATCTTTTAAGTTCTCTATCTTCAAATATCAAGTATTTTTAATACCAAACACTTAAAAATATTCAAATACATTTAAAATTTTACCTTAATCGTTATTAGTAAAAATATTAAAATTTACTCATAATTTATTTCGTGATATTTTCTGAAATCTCTCAGCACTAAGCACTAATAGATACTGAAAAAAAAGTTCATATAAAATTCCAGTTGGGAGATAACACGGTGCGACAGTCAAAATATGTACACTCAGCTAATGACATAGTGTAGGTTGTGAGTTTTGTTGAATAGAACTCAAAAATATTTTTTTTTTATATTTCTCGAACCCTCCAAACTTTGTTTTGTTCGACAAAAACTGTTTTTTGGACTTTACGCACAAATTTATTGATTACTCAACCCATGTCCAAAATTTAAACCTTATTAGGAAGGAGAGGAATAAGCCCTTAAAACGATATACATACGTATATTAGTTGACTTAATATGCTATTGGGTTTAATGAAATAAACTTGACAAATGTGAATTTTTTCATATTTTTTGAAGTTTCAATTGCATTATCTTGTGAAGAGATTGACACTAAAAATAAAAAAAAGTATTTTTGAGTTCTACTCAACTAACTGAACAACTTAGGCTAGGTAGTTACTCGGGTGTATTTAATTTTTTGTATTTTGTCGCATAGTGTAATTTTTCCAATTTGTTGTTTAAAATTATGATGTTGTTGTTTATAATAGCTACACAGCAATTTATTTTTCTAAATGATCACTGAGTACAATGATGCCAATTACGAAACAACAATATAACAACACAATGATTTAAATATGTTATCATCATCAAAATAATGGACAAAAATTATAGAATGCATTCAAATAAGTTACAACAGCAACGAGTTGACCAAAGAATGTGTCGGCTAACACTATCTAATGTGTACATGTATGTACGCGTAGGTTTAGAATGATTGGCATATTAAAATTCCAAAAACATCTGCACAAAAAACAATTAAATTTTAAGCCAACAGAATATTGTTCGAACAGTTCTGACTTCAAAAATTACAATGACTGTCACAACAAAACAAATATCATCATATATTTGTAGTAAATAAGGGTTTGAAATACATTTGAATACCGAGCATAAACAGATGAAAATGCAAACACGTACTTATGAGGTGAAAATACAACCCTTTTGAACTTCGTTTTATTAAGAGTATATGGGCAATTTCGTGTCAAGTGACCCAATTTTTAAAATCGATGTCTTCCGATTTGGATTTGGAATTTGTACCAAGGTTAGTACTATTGGATAGTAGGCCAGACACAAAATTTCAGCTCTATCAGGCAGGAACTGCCGGAGTTAGAGGGGGTCAAAGTTGGACATTTTGGTCATACAGGGTTTTTTTTTAATGTGTGTAACTTTTCATTATTGGTCCTAGCAAAAATTTTCCAAAGGATATTAGATAGCTATTTCTTCAATCTTTCCAAAAATAATTTTTTTAATTTTTTAAAATTTTTTTTATTATTTTTTTTTAATTAATTTTTTTTTAAATTTTGTTTCAAACTGCTCAAAACAAAGCTTATACAATTTCCTTTAAGGCCTTTATAATCGCTGCGAGCGAGATATGTATCAAAAAATTATTTTTTAAGATTTTTCAATATTATTTCAATATTTTATGATAAAATTGAGTTACTAGAGCTTCATCCAAATCGGAAGACATCGATTTTAAAAATTGACACGAAATTGCCCATATGTGTATGATTATAATGATCACAAAACACAATATCATTCTGATATACATAGTTATTCGCTATAACATATCACATATCGATGGGCCAATTATTCGAGACAAACTATTTTAATTGTGCGGCATGAAAGTTTTATCGTTTACACAGTTGGGATGAAAAGTTTGTAAACTAACATAGAAAAAAGATTTACGTATTTGCGATATTGATGGTTTTACCTTTCAAAGCTAGCTAATGAATAATGTTTATTAAGCCAACCACTGGGGTTTGAACCGTAGCCTCGCGTCTAATAACGTCACATCTACCGACTATACTACGGTATAATAAAATATAATTCATAAATTGCACAAAACTAGACAAATCTAGATTTAAGTCACTTGAATTTTTATTTGTTGATTTTATTAAAAAAAAAATAAACTTTTCATTCTGTGTTAAGCACTATAACTACGAATTTATGCATATTTGCTTTGGACTGACCCTAAAACAAATTACAACATAAATTCTATGCCAACGCCTTCTATCTCCCTCGGCTTACATATTATTAATGGCTATGCTTCTGGTATTATTAAGTTAATCAAATGCAAATTCATGCATTTTTGACGAAACAAAGAAGCTACGAAATTCCGCACACGAAAAGCCTACACATCTCTAACAGAGATACACAAATGTTTCTAGAAGATTGTTTCCTAAATGTGTATGTAAATAACTGAATCAATTTTGCTATATATATACACACCTTTGTATGTGTAAGAGAGAATAAAAAAAATAACTAAGCATCTGAATCTTGACAACAAACTAGAAATGTGCTGTAATGCTTACAGACACAAACAACAAATCTTTATACGGCTTTGTTATACGGTCAATAATTACATATTATATTACATACAAACCACATACACTCATTAGGAAATGGGCGCACACATGTGATTGAATTGAATAAAGGTCTACTGTGTTAGTAAATTCACGATAGTTGTATTCATTTGTATTCTTTAAACATAAAACTTTCAAACAATTACTCAATTAATTACTTACTATACTCAGAACTTCTACTATTCAAATAGTATTTCAAACCAATTATTTTAAGTTTTGTAGCCTAAAACTTTTTGTAATTGTTAATAGTTTTGTTAAGGACGAATAGAGGATCATTTTATCATACCTTGCTATGTTAAGGAAGTGCAATATAAAATCGAATACTAGAGTGTTGATTTGCTTAATTAATTAAAAGCTATAGCAGTATACACCGTTGCGCCGATATTTTATTATACTATTGTGTTGGAGTTTTAATTAGAATATCAAACTTGTGTACACAACATAATTGGTGTGAGAAACTAAGTCGTAATCCTGACTGAAGGGTTGTAATGACCAATTATGTATGTATGTATTAATATTAATAAATACATATCACATACATACAAATTGGAGGAGAATGCTCCTGCGAGACGGGTATTTGATGCGAGGATAAGCGGAAGTCGGCGAAGAGGATGACATTGTTTGCGTGGGAAGGACCAAATCGAGGAAGGCCTGTCATCGATTGGTATGACCAGCTGGTGTAAGCGCGCAAGAAGCACAGGCGCCTGGAAGGATCTGTTAAGGCAGCACCGTCCACTAATATATAGAAATTAACGCTCACAATAAAATTGTTGTGAGAAGCCAGGTCGTAACCGTGAATGAAGCGTTGTAATGACCAATTATTATGTCTGTGTTGTAATCCACATAATAAGTCCGAAACTGGATATAGTCTTATCTTATCTGTATATCTGTATACAGATATAACTATCTGTGCTTCTACGAAAGTAATCATGAGGTATTAAAACTGTAAATATAAAAAAAGATTATCCAGTATGGGACAGACATTAAACATAATTTAATTTCTGATTTTTATGAGAATCGATTCTATTCTACGTAGTTTAATTTGCAAATAAATCCAATGAATAGAATATCGTTGGAGCTACTTATATTTTCCAGTCTAACACAAGTATCCAGTATTTTATTAACGTCCTCAGAGACTCTGTAAGCAGATTCTAACGCAACATTAAAAGCGCCCTGAGTTGAATATGCCTTTCTAAAACCTTATTAATTCTCAGTCGGAACATTTTTTGCAGCAACATGTGTGTCCAATCTTTTAAAAATTAAAATTTGGAAAATTTTCTAATTGAATCAATAATTCAGAACTGACAATAGAAAGAACTGTCATTTGCCATTTCGTTCTTTTAGGGAGTAAGACAAACTTCTATTTATTTTAATTGAAAAATTTTAACTTGATCATATGTTAATGATTCCTTTAGTGCAAAATTTGTTCTGTCCTTAAATTTATTCCAAGGTTTATTATGAATATCATCATTTAATTTATGGAAGCAATGATACTTGCTTCTGCAGATTTCCAGCTCTAGCGCTTTCATTTTACTTTTTATATGAATTTTGGTGTTTGCTGTTCTTCTGCATATACATACATACATATACTGTGATTCGAAAAGAATAGGGACATCAATGTGACACATAGTGGTTTGATTCAAACTAGAAAATAATTAATAAGAAACTCCACTAGTTCTCGGCTTACATACATACATAATTGGCCATTACAACCCTTCAGTCAGGATTACGGCCTAGCTTCTCACACCACTCATGTTGTGTGCGTTAATTTTATACGTGAGTGGCGGGACCTACAGTTTAACGTCGACTCCGAACGACAGAATTTTGAGAAACTTTTTCATGGCAGTTTATTTTACTCTCAGAGTTTTTGCCAGAAATCTGCTGAGAGGAAGTCGCCGAAGAAATATTTTTTTTTTCATATTTCATTTTTGATGTCTGACCTGGGATACGAACCCGGGCTTTACGAATAGTAAGCCAACACACTACCTACTACACCACGGCGACTTCAGTTCTCGGCTTATACGTTGCAAAAACAAATTTTATTGGGGTTTTATTAAATAATAGCTTTTATTTGAACAATTCTTCAAATTAAAATTAAAATAGAAACATGCATTGTGAAAAACATAGGGACACCACCTTTCCGTTTCAAAGCAACTATAAAATAATAATATAACTTAAGTTCTAATATTGGACGGATGTATTCCTACTCAGCCAGTAGTTATTTGAATCGGTTTCCTTTTAATTAAATACTCACCATCTCCGAGTTTCATTTTGTTTTATAATTTTGTTGTTAACGTTAACTTTATTCGTTGGAATTTATTCAATTATTTGTATATGTTATAGAGTAAAAATGTCCTTTGATATCCACATAAATATTAATAGAAAAATATACAAATATTAATAAAGTATCCTTTCAAATTATATTTTAATGACTTTATGGTGTCTTTTAAGGACCAATTTGTACAACAAGACAAAGAGCAGCCATTATCATGACTGGCATCTGTTGTAGTAGTTCTTTATTGTAAAACCAACCACAAAAACGACATCAAACGACGGTTTATAACAATAATAATCATAACAACGGCAACGTTAAGGGAAAAACAATAAGATAATAAGGACAAAAAAATTTACTGCTGCATGAAGAGTAACAGCAGGGAAAATTCCAAAGCAGTACACAATGCTTAGAACAACAAAAGCTAAATATACCAATAAAATAATAACAAAGGCAACACTTGAAACGTTACACAAAATTCTCCATTGAGGAAATCGTTTCTACTAATTGTCATTGTCATTTCCCAGCTCATGAAACTGACAAAATATTTTTTAACATCAATATTGCTATACATACCCACATACATATGTCAAAGCGCACATAAGTTTTCCATTGGGTTAGAACCTAAAAAGGAATACTGCGTTATTGTAAATGACATGGCCCTTTGCTCCACAATTGTGGAGCACTGAGACGAGACCTATCTGAAAGGTTCAAGATAATCGGTGTTGCAGATTATATTGCACTGGCTTATTGCAAAAGGTGTTACCAGAAGCAGAAAGCAAAACTAACGCCATTATGCCTATCGCTTTATCTTCTCTCAGATTAATGGCTGATCATAAGTCTTTTCTTTCTTTCTACGTGTGTAAGTAGTAGTAAAGGGAAACAATAATATTCAACGGTGGAACATATTATACGAACATCAAAGTGTACATGATTATATATTGGCGCCGAGGGGCATTTAGGGAATATTTGCAGTATATGGGTGTTAAGGTATCACACAGCTGCTCGGTGCTACCCCATATTACTCCCAATACAAGAGACTCAGAATTACTAATATTCCCAGCATATAGACTGCGTTGCACACAATATTCGTATACCGGACTGTTTCGAACTGGACTGTATTCCAATAATAGCTACTGATAATCGGTTGTCCACAACTGAAGTTATTGATATGTATTTCGGTGGGCTGGTGTTTAACAAGGACTTGTTAGTCAGAGACTGTAATGCGAAAGTATGCGTACTCGCTTATACCCCACCTACACGTTTTTAATTAGAAATTATTGAGCCGACACCGTTTCAGGAATAGCAGTGTTTTACTTTGCAAGAATTGTCGAGATAATACTGTAGAGCATGAGAAAAATGTTTCCTTCGTCATCTCTGGATTCCAAAATAAGAGGATACATTTGGAGAGAAGAACGGGGCTTTGTGTTCGACCATACAAAGTTATCTTACAACGTTGTTGTTTTATTTGCAAAATTGAAGGAATTGATTTTAGTTTCGAAAAAGTGGCTCTTATTGAACTTCGTAGACTAGAAGGTGTTTGTAGAAGAATTAACTTGGAGTAGTCTGGGTTCACTGTCTCTGCTAGTTTTCCAGTGTGGGGTAGTCGTGCTTTAAATGTGCAGCCCTTGCGCTGACCAAATTCTTCTTCTTCCCTGGTTTGAAGGAACTTGTTCAATGCAGAGACTGCGTTCACCTGCGGCGTCACAACGGGCCACTATGTGTGCTCAAGCGAGCTTTTGGTATCAAAGCTACCACTCCAACATACGTACCTCTGCTAGCCGTAGACAGATAACCACTCGGCTGTTCCGTAAAAGTTTACCAAGGCGTTTCAGAGTATTAGAACGTTGTATTCCTATTTATTTAGTATCCTTTTATGAAATAATACCTCGTTGAATATTAAAATTATTGTTTTATGTTAAAGTAATGTTTAATGGCAAATGAAACAAAAAAAATCGTCCTTTTTAACATTTCTGCAGTTTTAGATTTCAGGCGGAATATCGCGTTTCCAATCGTAAGCCCAATTATATTTAAGGTTAAATTTATGATTTACGCATTACCGACTGAATACTTTTATGAATATCTTTGAAAAGTTTTTCATAAAGATAATAAGTATACAATATACATACATACATTACAACTCACACCCTTGACACACATTGACCTAGCTTCACACCCTACCTCAATGCCAAACGACAGCTTTTTTGAGAATCTTTTCATGGCAATTTTATTTACTTTCGGAGCTTTTGGCAGAAATCAGCTGAGAGGAAGTCGCCGAAGAAAAATTTTTTCATATTTCGATTTGTTGGAGGGAGGTGTCTGACCTGGAGTTTAGAAATATGGCTCATGTCTAATAACCCAACACTCTACCTACTAGTGAAAGAATGCTCTCAGAAAAGTTTCTCAAAAGTAACCATCGTTCGAAGTCGGTTTTAAACTGTAAGTTCGTCCACTCATGAATAAAATTAACACATGTAATATTAATGGTGTGAAAAGCTAGGTTCTAATCCGGACTAAAAGGTCATAACGACCAATTAAGTAAGTATGCAAAATTACACTAACTATTAATTACTAAAACTTTAATAACTAATATACATAAATATACGAGTATGTTTCAACTATTCTTGAAAAAGATATACACAAGTGAAGAAAACTCAAAAGTAAGTTCTTAAAAACATTTCAGATTTATAAATTCATACATGTCAGCTTTTTAAACCTTTATGTCATCTTTATGAATCCCTTGCGGTAAGTTTGTCTTGTTTTATACCAATTGAAATACAAATCAATGCAAATATTTTTATTTAATGGATTTACGTGTAAAGCTTATTTCAAACATTCATTCAATTTATTACCCCCTACTTTACACTTCCATATCTGCATGCAAATAAAGAGGACAAGAATTTTTTGAGTCCTATGAATTATTACATAATTTTCCTTTTGTTATTACGTTATGACCACATTTTACCACTAGGTTTGCTCATAACTGAAAGAAGCCACACACTTCCTTTAAAATCTTTTGATTATAATGGAAGTATGGCACTTTATTATAAGTTTTATTACACATAGGGACATTATTACAACTTGCCGTTAACTAAAGAGGGATTTTAACGGGCAGATAAATTGTTTTTCATTATTATGAGTACCCAATAAGATAGAAGTGATCGTTAAGCTAAGGATCAACCTGCCGGTAACGATCAGACATAAACACACACCAAAAAGAGACTTTTGTGGGACGTATTGGGATTTTTAATTTTCATTTAAATCGTTCCAAATTTCACAGTTTTGTTTGTTCATTTACCTACCCATTCATCCAAAAATGGGACTCATCACTACAGAAGATTTTCTGATGAAAATAAGAGTCAGCTGCCAATTGCTACGGACCTTAATCAGCAGACGTACTTCGTTGCCTATGGTTGTTCATGGTGATTTAGCAAAACAGGCTAACTAAATAACAACTAATTTGACAGATGTAACTTCGACAAGGTGGCCGGTATCAACTGTTTTCAAACACGTCTTGAAAAACTCTGTATATGTATGCCGAGGTATAGACATCATCTGTTGTTAAAACAATATTTTATTCGCTATTGGTTTATACAAAACAGTACCGAGAGGGGCCCAAACACGGCAAGCACAAGTATTAAATAATAAAAAATAATCTTACTTATGTGTGTGAATACAGTCGTATATCGACGTTCTATTTGGTTAGCTGTAAAAAACTTATTTTCCTACGTCTTGATTATTTTTATTGTTATTTTTTTATTTTCATTTTTGCTTATAATAAAAATCTTATAAAACAAATAATTTAATTTTGCACATTTTTCATGTTTACTGTATTTAAAATGGTCCATTAAAATGTATTAAAAAAAAGGATTGTTTGCCAAGAAAGTGAAAAGGCGGTATAGGGAAGGCAGACAAAAAATAAAAATTTAAGGTGCTTAATCTATCGAGTGAATGTTACAAGAAGTTTAGGATTTTATTGCACAAATTTTATGCGACATATTTTATGTTGCAAATTTCATTGAATTTTTAAAATTGAGAAAAAAAATTTAAATTTTGTTTGTGTTTTTTTTTAGATATTTTTAGATGAAATAAATATTTTTATTTATAAACAAACGTGAGGCCACACTTCAAAACCCAGGTCAGAGATATGAAACAAAACCAAATATTAAAAAAAACTTCTTCATCGACTTCCTCTCAGCAGATTTCTGACAAAAACTCTGAGAGTAAATAAAATTTGCTATTAAAAATTTCTCAAAAATTTGTCTTTCGGAGTCGACTTTAAACTGTAGGTTCATACACAACATAAATGGAGAACCGTATGCCTTTAGTAGTTTGGGAAGAGAAAGTATTATCAATTTACAAGTAGATTACTAGCAGCTGTTTCTTGAAATGTAGAGTCTTTCTTACTGCTCTTCTTATGTTTATCTCACATGACAGACAAATATTAGAAAAAAGTGCATCGTCCTATATTTTATTTCATAGAATTACAGATCATAATATTTCGGTCAACTACGTACGTATACTACTCGAAAATTGTGATAAATTTACACCTATTACGTCTTTTCGAAAAAAGAGCTGAAAATCTTTCAGCTTTTAATAATATATATATTTTTCCGCTGTATATTAGTAACTGATTAAATTTTATGGTCGTTATAAATTTTGTGATCCACCGAAATCGATTTGCAGTTTTAGATTCACTAGTACTACTTACAGTCGTATTTGGGGAAACCTGTTTCAGGGAAACCGGAGAGGAATCAAATAGAGCTTTGTTATTGACATAATCGATGTTCTATTGCAACGGAAAACGTTTCTACCTCACATTACGTTGACAACAAGTTTTTCTAACGAAATATAACAATGGTAATCAGGTTTCAGGCAACCCTCAATTCAGAGTGTTACTGATGCGAGTGACAATCTGCTGCCCCATCTAAACAATCGGAAACTTATAAATCACCGCAAAATGTTACAATTTAGAACAAAATAAAAACAAGCTGAAACGAAGTGTTTGATTTTTACTTAAAAAAACCATGCTGCAATATACATCATGTCAAAAATTTTGACGTAAGATCCATAAAACTGAGAATAAAATGTAATAATATTAATAAAATAATTTTATTAATAATCGTTTTTTATTAAATGAATTAAAATAAAGAAAAATATTTAACAAAATCTATCAATAATCGTGACAATACTAGGTACTACAAGTATGTATAATATCATGTACATACATACAGTTACTAAAGAATACATACGATTAAAAAATTTCAGAAATTTTTTAATTAATCCGTTTTCGTTGAAAATCTTTGTAGTTTCCCTGCTTTTAAGACGGCCTTTTGCATTGGTTAAAAATTTTCTGAAATTGAACTGAATTGTGGCCCTGCACAAGGCCAAAGGTAATACAAGGTGTAAAGGTTGTATTTCATATACTGCATTCATATTGTACATAACTATTAAGCAACCATTTTCTATATCTTCAGCATTTTATTTAATTATCTTTTATTATTGTGAAGAATTGGATTGGGGTATTATTGAGAGTAGATTTTATTTATAAATGCCTTTGTGTTGGACTTGATTTCATATCAGCAAGTTTATTATATTTTTCTTACGTTTCGTTTTGTTCTGGTTAATTAGAAACCAGAAATTTAATATAGATATGATTTGATGTCAATTTCTAGAACAATTTGAACGGTATCCTGTAATAAATCTATATCTATTCAAAATTGATACACAATTTAAAACGCAAAAAAATACGTAATTTAGTGACATTTACAAGTAAATGATAAAGGAGGACAGTGTGAAAAAAATATTCCATGACAAACTTTCATTTTGTTAAATTGACTGATTTTTTAATAAACAACACAAACTTTTAAATATTTCCTGTTTTCGAAGCACTTTTAAATTATTAGGAGAATATTTTAAAATTATCATTATCATGTTATTGCATTGGACTCATTTTCAAAAGCTAACACCTTATAACTCTGACTGATAAAAGTTCGTATCAGACAGTTGCTCGGTGTGAGTGTATTGGAAACAATTGGACAATTTTAAGTAGTCACTAAACCATCCAGATGAACATGCATTTAATCGCTGTATAATTTTGTGCACTTGAAAAATGATTTTTCTCAAAATTCGTGTATTGGTGCTTCGTACAATTTGATGTGTTAAGGATCATGCCAAACTGGTGTTTTCGGCAACACAATGTAACAGCAGGAATGTTTTCAAGAGATTTATAGGTATCTCAATACACAGGAACCCTAAACATACCCAATTTCCTTAAGTTTTTTCACCACTTTTTCTTCAGCGTATTGCTTTATTTATTTCAAAATGCTAAATTATTAACCGTTAATCATGGTTGAAATTATTGACTTAAATTATTTTTATTTATTATTATAAATACTTTTTATTTATTTTTAAACATTAATCTGTAACTCATATTTTCTAAAATAACCATATTCTTACGTTTTTACATTTTAAAAACGTTCAAATATGAGCTCGTAGATTGCAAATAAAATTAAAATAAATTTGAGTTTAATTTTAATTAAAATTCTTTATTTTTCTCACAATTCTGGGTGTCACTGTTCACAACAATTGCTTTCTTCCTTAGTTTACACCCTTTGCGTAAACAATAATAATCACTGAACAATTGTTCGACAGATCTTTGTAACGGAGATGCTCAAACCACGATTACTCTCTTCAAACGCATACAAGACTTACTGAAAATCACTCACTCACTCACCTGCTTTGCCTTGCCTTTTATATGCCAGGGTTCGTCGATTCAACGAAGAGTAACCTTACAGTACAAAAATGATAGATTAAAAAATGGGTTTTAAGTTTTCTAGACCTACAACATATAGTAACGTTTTCTGATTGTTTTGTTGATATTTCATAAAAACAGAAAATTTAGGAGCATATTGAATGCTTTCACAAAATCATGCTTTAATTTTAAAATAACGTTAAAAAGCAAAAACTACACTAACCAATACAACGGACTTGTTACAAGTAAACCAACAAGATGAGTGCAAAAGAAAAGGGGATAGACAGGCAAAGCGAGAACGCAAAAACAAGCAATGTGAATAAAATACACAAAACAACTATGAAGTCGCCATAGAGTTCACGAGAAGGTGGAACCCCGAGCGTTCGACTTCAAGAACCTTCATCAGACTGATTACGTGTGCATATAGAAAGGCAAAACAAAGCAGGCAACGAGCAGTAATGTTGTAGTTACCCACACGTAACGTAACGTACCGTAGAAAACGGTCTCTTTTTATCATATGGAGAACAATGTAAACGATTACCGAAACGTTCTCTCTCGTTAGCAAACCGGAACGATTTGTATAAAACAGAATTTTCCCACGTTTTTACGTGACATTTGAGCAGTGTGCCACGAAAAAAAAATATTGTAACCAACAATTGTGAAAAAATCACCAAATAAAGAAGAAAATTAAATTCGCAGTTTTTTGTTTTATATTTTTCAAATTTAAATTATAATTTTGAAAAAAAGAAACAAAAACTAATGAAATCTTACTAATTAATTAATTTTAACAAACTAAACAAAAGTTATTTTTATAAGAAAAATCATAACCAAATCCTGAAAAATTTACACATCGAACCAAAAACGGTAACACTGATGATGAGTCTGTATACCAATTTTTTTGCATTGTGTTGTGTTCGTTTGTGTGTTGCTTTGCGTTCTGTTTCGCTTTTATTTACATTCTTCGTTGACATATGTCTCGTTTTGAACGTTTCTATAACTACACAAACGTTTTAAAGGCTACGTACGTTACGATTTTACGTTTCTTACGCTTGGGTAACCAAGGCTTAAGAATTCGGTCAGCCTTGTGTGAAGACGCGTTGGTTTAAAGATCGCCGTTGAAAAGATCTGCGCTGTAAGCAAAGAAGAATAGCCAACAAGCAATTATTGTTGTATTCAACAAGTTGTAAACGGTGGCACCCAAAAGTAGTGTGAACAATAAAGAATTGAATTGTAACTAAACACTTATTTGTTTTTATTTTTGTTTGCAAGCAACGAACTCATAATTTAAACATTTTTATAAATGTAAAAACGTAACAATATTAATGTTTAGTCAGGTTTGAAAAAAAAACTTTTCTAAGGCCAAAGTTTTGTTCGGCTTTTTCTTATTCCATTACCACTCCTTCTGTGATTGATTTTTTATCTTAGTTGAAGTTCTAAATGGAGAAAAATTTAAATTAGTTTTTTTTCTTTCAGTGGGAAGAAAAGTTTAAAAATAAAATTTATTTTACTTTTCAGCAAACATCATACCATACTATTCTTGCAATTGTGCATTGTGGTAAATCAGATTGTAACAAAGTAAATATAAAAACTATTTTGAAAATACAATCTATATTACAAGAGCGGATCCAACCTATTTAAGTGATACACATATTTGGGGATGAAAAATTACTTTATTTTTTAACAGAATCATTTTTGAGTGCTGTATACTTAACTGAATTTTTTTTTTTTTGTAATTTTGCCTTTCTTTTGAAAAAATTCGAAAGTTCGTGTCATTAATTTAGATGCTAATGGCACTAATTGCTTAGAATAAGCCGAGGTAGAGGGTACACATTTTAATTCATGAACTTTTGTCATGGAAACTACACATCTGTATCATAATCGCATTGTCCTGTTTAAAAATTATTTCTTCGTTGCCCAAATATCGTTGTTTTTTCGATCCTCAATAAATCGACCTAAAAATTTTAAATATCACCTTATTTGATAATGTTGTGAAACTATGTATATAAAGGGTCCGCCAAATAACTTTATTTTTTTGAAAATGCTTTAAAAAAAACTACTGAATATTTTCTCAAATTTCTTTTTTTATTTGAAAGTACAATCCTTCCGGTTAATAATGGAAAATAATTTCATTCAAATGGCTGCCTCGGCTGGCCATGCAGTAGCTTACACGATCGGTCCAATTATTATGCACATTATCGATGGTGTGCATCTGTATTTCAGCAATGGCTTCACGAATATTGTCCTTTAAAGCGTCAATTGTCTGTGGCTTCTCGGCGTAACACTTATTTTTGACGGCACCCTACATATAATAGTCCAACGGTGTCAAATCGCAGCTCCGAGGTGGCCAAACGACAACAGCTCTGCGGCTGATAATGCGATCTTCAAAAACAGGGCGCAAAACATCGAGTGTACCTTCGGCTGTGTGGCACGTAGCACCGTCCTGTTGAAACCAAATGTTGCCAATGTCCTCCTCTTCAATTTTTGTAAACAAAAATTCGCCTAACATGGCCCGATAACGATCGCCATTGACTGTAACGGCCACTCCTTGCTCATTTTCGACCTGGACCAAAATCCGCACCAAACAATGACTCGTTTTGGGTACGTCGGCTTTTCAATGTATGCGTGCGGGTTTTCTGTGCCCCAAATGCGACAATTTTGCTTGTTTACATACCCGCCAAGATCAAAATGAGCTTCAACTGAAAAGATTTTTTTTTTTTGCCAAAATCGGCATCTTCTGTAAGTCGATCGCATGCCCACTTAGCGAGGCAGCCATTTGAATGAAATTATTTTCCATTATTAACCGGAAAGATTGTACTTTCAAATAAAAAAGAAATTTGAGAAAATATTCAGTAGTTTCTTTTAAAGCATTTTCAAATTATTTGAAAGTACAATCCTTCCGGTTAATAATGGAAAATAATTTCATTCAAATGGCTGCCTCGGCTGGCCATGCAGTAGCTTACACGATCGGTCCAATTATTATGCACATTATCGATGGTGTGCATCTGTATTTCAGCAATGGCTTCACGAATATTGTCCTTTAAAGCGTCAATTGTCTGTGGCTTCTCGGCGTAACACTTATTTTTGACGGCACCCTACATATAATAGTCCAACGGTGTCAAATCGCAGCTCCGAGGTGGCCAAACGACAACAGCTCTGCGGCTGATAATGCGATCTTCAAAAACAGGGCGCAAAACATCGAGTGTACCTTCGGCTGTGTGGCACGTAGCACCGTCCTGTTGAAACCAAATGTTGCCAATGTCCTCCTCTTCAATTTTTGTAAACAAAAATTCGCCTAACATGGCCCGATAACGATCGCCATTGACTGTAACGGCCACTCCTTGCTCATTTTCGACCTGGACCAAAATCCGCACCAAACAATGACTCGTTTTGGGTACGTCGGCTTTTCAATGTATGCGTGCGGGTTTTCTGTGCCCCAAATGCGACAATTTTGCTTGTTTACATACCCGCCAAGATCAAAATGAGCTTCAACTGAAAAGATTTTTTTTTTTGCCAAAATCGGCATCTTCTGTAAGTCGATCGCATGCCCACTTAGCGAGGCAGCCATTTGAATGAAATTATTTTCCATTATTAACCGGAAAGATTGTACTTTCAAATAAAAAAGAAATTTGAGAAAATATTCAGTAGTTTCTTTTAAAGCATTTTCAAAAAAAATTATTTTGCAGACCCTTAATTTCACCTAAAGCACATCGCCGGCTTTCATACATATAAGTTACATATAAAAGTGATTTAATTGATGATCTTTTAAATAAAATAGGTAAATTAACTCTATTAATATTTCCAATATTTGTTTCGCAGTATTTGTTTTTGTTACTTTCGAAATTTGACTACTTGCATTTTCTAAAAAGTTCATTTACATTACCAAATTAAAAAATCAACATATAATAATAAATAATTAATTTCGCAATAAAAGCGCGACATAAAATGTACATAAATTAAGCTTAAGAATCAATTGTAAATTAGGTCATTTAGTATTTTAAGTTATTTTAAAGAAAATTTTAATAACGAAAAGTCAGTCTGATCTGACCTCCAAAAGCGACAAGTAGTCTTTCGCGACAAGTATTGTCTTTCGCATTTTTAAAAGCGTTCGCACCACAGCTTGAAGTAAAATCTGTAAACACCTGGACAGAAAAATAGATACGATTTTTTCTCTTTGATGTACAAAAAAATGTATCAAAGTTCTTTTAAAGTCCTAACACTATATACTGTTACGTTTTTACCTTTTAAAAACGTTTAAAATGTGAGCTCGTATATTGCAAATAAAATAATAATAATAAATATGTGTTTAGTTTTAATTAAAATTCTATATTATTCGCACAATTCTGTGTTCAGATCTTTGTAACGGAGATCTCCAAACAAAGATTACTTTCTTCAAACGCACTGCGTCTTCACACAAGACTGACTGAACTTCACTAACTCACTCGCCTGCATTGCCTTGCCTTTTATATGGCAATATTCGGAACTTAAAATAATCGAAATTTCTATAAATGTAAACATCGTTGCTTCATTATTGTTGTCTGTGTATTTTGTTTAAATATATTCTTGCAGAGTTTATTGTTGCATTTTTGTTTACCATTTTTTTATGCTGGTGTTTGTTGTTGTATTTCTGTTTATAATTTTAATGTTAAGCGATGTAAAAGCAAAACATCAGTATCTAGATTCTTCATTTTCGTAACAATACTTTAAATATGTCAATATTGTTTTAAATTCATAAAGAAGAATACATATAACTACATATAAGCAATCGTTTAGCTTTTAGGATTAGTAGCGATTGTACAGTTGTCAATTAAATATTATTACGTTTCCTAATATATTTGTATGTGTTTCTCTTATTTTAGCTTCTCTTTCTCATTTGAATTCACTATCGAATAAGACGATCAAGACAGCCGCAGAATAAATGTCCATATTTTATACAAGGGTTTGTACAATAATAATAACACCGCAGAAGTTTGAAAATATTTTTTTAATCATTGTGTTGTATACAAGAAAATCAATGCAGACAGAAAAGATAAGAATTAAAATGAATTTTTGTTGACGACAAACTGAAATAACTCCATTGGCAGCAGAAGAAAATTTAAGCCTGAAATCACTAATGAAAAATAAAAATTATACACAGATAAACATAATAAAAAATGAAAATAAAATTTAAAAACATAAATGTTTTTATCATTTCATTTCATCATACAAACAAAAATAAAAGCATGAACGTTTATCTATTTTAAATGTTATTATTTTTACCCATTGGCAAAATTATGTAGGTCAAGATAAGAAATATTTAGATGAAACGATGAATACGTAATGGTAGGTAAGGTAGTTTGCGTATATCATTGAACAAAAAAGTTTCAAAAATAACAATTTTTATGAATGCATATGCATGGAGTTTCCGCCTTTCCCACGACGAATATTTAAATTTCAATTGGCAGTGTAAAGTAATTTATCATTTCCCATACGATATATACTATATATGTGCGCACTTTTACTTCAGTGAATTTGTTTACAAGCAGAATTGCCGAATTCGGGCACATAATAATTCACAAGTTATTGTTGAAAAGCCGATACAACCACAAAGAGTGACTGTTTGGGCTAGCGGCCATGCGATGAATGGTGTTCGCTATTATAGCGGCCATTTTGTGGCCAGAAACTGAGGATATGAAGCTGGACGATATGTGGTTTCAACAGTATGATAAGACTTACCACACAGTCAACGAAGCAATGGCTCTTAAAAGTATATAAAAACACGAATCTTTCAATACTAAAACCTACTGATACTATCACTGTATCCTTATCCCTATCAAAGCGTATCAAATATGTAGCGAAATGTACTAATTCGACCATTTAATCCGTGAATCTGATCGATTCATATGCCATATGTTTCAATAATAGATATATTTAAGTATGTATTATGCTTTGAGCTTAATAGAAGGACGTTTTCGTTTACCTTACTTGTGTAAATTATAAGCTAACACTGATTTGATTTTTATGTTTTGTAGAGAAGCGTGGCATACCATATTTACCCTGCTTGGCGAGTTATCTTTTCTCTCTTGTTCCAGAGGTTCCTTCCAACAATGGTGGTAATGTCTTATAGTAGTTTGCAGCTAGTGATGCACCTTATATAAACAAAGTGCTTATTCCGCACTCTATATGAGGACGCATTCCCCAAGGGGTGTTGAAGCCCTTCTGGTTTCTTCCTTTCGCAAATATGGAAATTCATTTATGATGTATTACCATATATGATGATATCAGATGCTAGTCAGAATTTGATACCAAACTTTGGCTGGGAAAAGCTTTTTATCGATAGTTAAATGTCCAATAAAGTGATTTTGTATCAAATCAAGATACAAAATCTCTACAGGGGTCAAATGAATCCTGGCGGTACTTATGGCAGATTATATATGTATATTCCTCGGTATTAAAATTTATAAGAGAGGTGTAAATCTTGAAAAATACATTCGATGTATTTTGTTAATATAAGCCGTAAATGCAAAAGAAATTTTGATAAAAAAAGCTTAAAGTGGGTCACTTTGCTCGTCATACATAGTAGATTATTCTTAATACAATTTATATGTATACTTACTTTCTTACATCGTAAATGTAATTTTATTATTCATTTATTATTTATTATAAGAAATAAAAGAAAAAATATATAATGATTACCATGATAATGGTAAAAATTTACAAACATTTTTCGATTTTTTTTGTATTTTTGTTTTGTTTTGTTTTTGGCTTATTCTTTTACCTTTTACATAGATACATATGTATGTAACCTAGGGTGGCCCTTAAAATTAAAAGTCAGATTTTCTCCAGTCTCAGCCCCAATTTGGCGAATATTTCTATGAGGTGTACGCTTATAAAATCATGGATTATGACTAGTTTATTTATTCCTTTCCAATTTATTTTCTTAACGCTGGAAATTAGAAAAATGTTGTGAAGGTAAAAAATGTTTAAAACTTTATAGGAAACATTTTCCTCTTACAATATTTTTCATTAAAATTAATAATTTTGAAATTATAATTTTATGGTTTCCCCTAAATTTCATCGGTCTTAACCACAACCGATTGATCTGAAACTTTGACAATATCATTTTTTTTTGCCAATATTCACCAAACCGAGGAGTGAGACTAGAAAAATTTCGACATAAAAAATATTCCATATAGCTAAGGGCCACCCTAATGTAACCACTGGGTGTAAAAAGTCAATGTACACACTTTTACAAATTGCTTTGTCCTCGAAATTTTTCAAAAATATTAAAATGTACTAATTTTAGTATATTTTTATATAAGATCGCTCACCCTATCTATTTCTCTCTCTCTAGTATGCTTGTAACAAGCTTGATTCACAGTTGTTGGTAACATTAAATTTATCGAATAAAAGTATATTTTTCGGCTTAAAAAGTTTGCGTTAAACAGGCAAACTATATGATTGTGTCAGGTTATGTCAGGCAAACAATCATACATAACATACATACATAATAGGTCATTACGACCACTTATGTCGCGTGTGTTAAGTTTATCTATAAGTGACGGCATACAATTTTTTAAAGTCGACTCCGAACGACAGATTTTTTTGAGAACCTATTAATGGCAATTTTATTTACTAACAGAGTTGTTTGCAAGAAATCTTCTGAAAGGAATTCGCCGAAGAAATACTTTCTTCGTACTTTTATCGTTTTGATCGATCGGTTTTAAATCCGGGTAATTTTTCTTGATTACTATCGGAATTGGTGATATTACGATTTGGATATTGCGCCTATTTTAAAGCGCTCTGACTATGTGAAAAAAGAAGACGGATAACATATACACAATATTAAGGATGAAATATTTAACTTAAAGGCAAAGTAGCCTGGGCCCTATCCTACAACCATTAGTAAAAGCTGAGGATGTTCGAAATAACTGTGAAAGTAAAATAGTCGAAGTCGTCGTAGTTTCGTAGGTAGCACGCAGAGATCAGCAATGAGTACTCAAAAAGATGAGTGGAATCGAATCATACGCATAATTTCTTATACTTATACGCATTCATACTTATTTGAATATCATGGAACCTCTACTCATATTCAAAGTTTGAAATACTCATCATATTCATACTTAATAACACGTGTGATGTTGTTGATTTCGAATCTCCATGACTCAACATTTACAAGAATCACAAAATAAGTATGATTCGCGTAAGAATACTAAAATACTCACTAAAATATTGTGTGTTTGCTCTGCTTGCTGCTCTCTCCTTTTTTGATTATGTGTCTTTTTTCCTTTTTTTTTAATGCAACAACAACTAAGACTGTAAATTTTGATGAATGATTCGAGTCACTCGAATCATTTATAAGTATTATAAGTATTTTTCTGAAGTTATGAATCTGAATGAGTAGGCTTATGAATCAAACATATTTCGAATAGTATGAGTTTGATGTCAACGTTGTACGCTTACACATTGCAACCTGTACTTATAAATCAACGTTGCAGTGAGTACGAATGAATCAGAGTAGTTAAATTTCAATATTGTGGACTTACTTATATTCAAAATTTCAAGAGTGCTTATGGATAGCGAAAAAACAATTCATTACTGATGTTATGTTTTACTAGATGTCAGTGAAGATAGACTTTTCAGGGATGCTGCACACATCCCTTTCTCGTTGTATTCTGTCATTTTGTCTTCAAGATATTCCCTCTCATTTTAGTTTTCTTGTTCAGTTTTGTTTGTTATTTTCTTTATTAAGACTGTTGTTGATTACTTTTAAAATTTTGTTGTTGCTGTTTTCAAATTTTTTGTGTAAAGTTTGAGCCGTATACATGAGAATTGAAAACCATTCCTACGTGTACGTTCTACGTGTTTTTCTGAAATAGAATTACATTGACAACTTACCTACAGTCATCTTCCCCGGTGCCTTATTCTCCATTTCCTACTTCCTCCCCTTTTTTCCTATCTTCCTTGTTTCTTCTCTCCTTTAGGACGTTTGTACAACGGGTCAACTTGACCTCCGGGTACTGTACTTGTCTCAATTGGCAAGTACACGTCCACTAACCTAAATCTAAACCTACCTGCAGTCATAGGCATATACAGTGGTGGTATTATAAATAGATATAATTCAGCAATATTTTATGTGGCTCCACAAAAGCGGAATGTTATTTAAATCTGCGTTTGGGTCCACTGTGCGCAAACTTCAGCGAAACAGTCCTATAAGAAATGTTAAAACCCGTCAGCATGCCCAGTCAGTTCGTTCTGCGGAAAACATTGCTGTTGTTCTTGATATTGCGGCCAGTCAACCTCGACTCGTCGTCATGCCCAGCCATTAAATATTTCACGAACACCACTAATGCGAATTTTTAACAAAGATTTGAATTTACGCACTTACAATGTTCGATTGAGCCAAAAAGCGTGCTGACCATCTCAACGCTTGACTAAGCGCCGAATTGTTGGTTGAACAGACAGAATTGAATGGTGACTATAGTCTTCACAAGCACAATTTCACTCCAGTAGATGCGTTAACAAGCAGAATTACCGCATTTTGGAAAATAAAAATCAATGATCATGTGATTAGACACCATTGACCTTCTTTGCTTGGGAGTTTCTAAAAGTAAAAGTGTACGTCACACTATGTGGCATTTTGCCTGAAAATCTGGGCAAAATAAATAGAAATGTTTTATGAGTTAATGGCTGGAATTTTTTGATAATGTTAGTGATAATTATGCCCAAGGATGAACCCAACTGATTTTGGTTCAAATCAGTCAGTGATTTCGCCTAGCCCCCATACAAATTCCCCTCGAAATTGCACTTATTTACACATAATTATGGTAATTATGCAACAATCATGATAAAATTTAGCATGGATCAGTTCTGTATACTAAAAAATCATGGTGTAAGATTTGGTGAAAATTGGATCACAAGAAATAAAAAAGACAGCGTCGGAAAAATTAATAGCACAGTCAGAAAAAAAATAATAAACTAGAAAAGGAGGTTGAGGCTCTGAAAAAATATGTTAGAAACAAAGAGAACTCTGCAGTTTCAGATGAATTGCGTGTCAACGGTATTCCTCAGTATGATAATGAGGATCTTTTTGCAATATACAGCAAAATTTGTGGGGTATAAAAATGAAAAAGAACAACAGATATATAAATAAAGATAGGCACGTTAATAAGGCGCAAGATGCCCCAATTATAATAAAATTCGCAAGACCATATGATAGAAACTATGTTCTAACGTCGATTAAAAGTTATGTAAGAGAAAACAAAGATCCTTTCCGCTTAAATCTAATTGGGTTTAATAGTCAAACACCATTTTACTTGAACGAGAATTTTACGCCTGATAACCACCGAATATTTCTCCGAGCCCATCGTTTAAAAAAAGAAAAGATTATTTCTTCAGCATTTACGCACCGAGGATTCGTATACATAAAAACATTGGGAAGCGAGTTCTTTCGATCTCACACTAACTCTCCTAATATTTTACACTAATTTAATCCACATAATATCTATATCTTTAATTTATTTTTTATCAAAATTATATGTTAATATCAAAATATTTGTTTTTATTAGTTTTTATTTTGTAATTATACTATGTATTGTGCTTTTTGAGGACTTAATTTTTGCTTGCATTGTTATGGTTAGGAAAATTTGTAATTACAATGATATTGGATTCGAATGATATGAGGGTTGGCTCTAGGGAAAATCTGAGAACTATGATTGGCATTCTCTGTAAAAATGATCTTGGACTTAAGATATGCCATATTAATGTTCAAAGCTTGAACAATAAAATGGACGAGTTTCGTTTACTTTTTGAAGATTCGAAAATTGACATTATATGCATTTCGGAAACTTGGTTCTTTACGGATGTTAGTAGCAGTATGTATAATTTAAATGGATATCGACTCTTTCGTTCAGATAGGACAACTAATGGTGGTGGTGTTGCTGTGTACGTGAAAGCTAGCATTACGTGCAGGGAGATTATCAGAAATGATGTTGGTGACAGTGTTGAGTACATTTTAGTGGAAATTTTTAACAACAGGGATAAACTCTTAGTGGGTACAATTTATAGACCTAATAGAAACATCAATACGAACCAAATGTTGGAAATGCTGAGTGCTTACACTCTTGGATATAGCCATGTAATTTTAACCGGTGACTTTAATGCCAATATTTTGGAGGATACTAGTTTAGTGGAGGACATGAACTCCATTGGTCTAAACCTGGTTAACAATGAAAATCCCACCCATTTTACGTCCACATCCAGCACCTTACTTGACCTTTGCTTCACCAATAATATATTCCGCTTGCTGCTTTTTGACCAACTGTCTGCACCAATGTTTTCGCGACATGATTTACTGTTTATATCTTACGATTTTAACCTTAGAAGGAGCGCTCAAACAGGAATTTTTCAATACAGAGATTTCGAAAATATAGACTATCAGTCTCTTGGTACCGAGTTATTATCTCTAGATTGGAATCATGTGTTCCTAACCTCTGCTGTTGATGAGCAGTTGCATTTATTTGATAACAACCTAAGATATCTTTATGATAAATATATTCCTATAAAATCGAAATCCCTACGGAATAGTAAACCTTGGTTTACTTCCGAAGTTAAAACTCTAATTGATATCAGGAATCATGCATACTCTAGATGGAAACGGTTTAAAACTCCAGAGCTTTATGTAATTTTTAAATCTGCGAGAACTGCTGTAAATGCTAAGATAAGAAATTCCAAGTCTATGTTTTATGGAAATAAGTTTCGAGAATGTATTGACTCAAAAAGAAAATGGAGAGAAATTCATAGGATGGGTTTAGTAAATCGTGACAATGCCAGCACGGAGATAATAGATGTCAACGAGGTAAATTATCAATTTGCAAATATTCCCATGCCACCTATAAATATTAACTTTTATGACAACGTAATCCTAAGCCAACGACAATCATATGAATTCAATTTTATAAACTTTACTCAAGAGGAGGTACTGGAGTCCTTTCTTAATGTAAAATCTAATGCTGTTGGTTATGATGGAATGCATCCGAAGTTTGTTAAAATGACATTACCTTATACACTCACTTATTTTACCCATTTGTTTAACACGATAGTTACCACATCTACTTTCCCATCTATGTGGAAACATGCCAAAATTGTTCCGATTTTGAAACCGGATAAGAGTTTTCGGCCAATTGCCATCTTGCCGTATTTATCAAAGGTTTTTGAAAAATTAATACATACGCAGATAAGCCGTCACTTACATACTAACTCCTTGCTTAATGAAAAGCAATCTGGTTTTAGACCCAAGCACAGCTGTATTAGTGCTTTAGTTGATGTGACTGAGGAAATCAGATTGCAAGTTGATAAACGTCATACTATGTCATTTCTCATACTGCTTGACCATTCAAAAGCATTTGACACAGTACATCATTCCATTTTACTCCATGAATTGGAACATATGTGCAATTTTTCCCCAACTGCGTTAAAATTATTATCATCTTACTTAAGTAATAGAAGCCAAAGTGTTTATCATGATTCAAACGTATCCAGAAGTTGTTCAATGCCAAGGGGTGTACCACAGGGCTCCATACTTGGTCCCCTTTTATATTCCATATATGCTTATGATCTTCCATTGAATGTAGAACATTGTCAAATACATATGTACGCTGATGATGTGCAGCTATACATTAGTTGTGAAGTGGATGATGCGCCCAATTGTATACGTTTAATAAACCGGGACTTACATAAAATTTACTTATGGGCATCTGCGAATGGACTAAGCCTAAACCCCAAGAAATCAGCTGTTTTACTTATTGGACAACCGAAAACTTTTATGACGTATCTTCCTCCAATACATATTAATAACATAGGTATAAACATTGTTGAATCTGTTAAAAATCTAGGAGTAATTCTCAACAAACAACTCAATTGGTCGGATCACATTAAAGCTAACTGCGGAAAAACGTCTGCTATGCTTCGCAATCTTTGGATGACGCAATATTTCACACCAATCGATATCCGAATGCTTTTGGCTAAAACTTACTTGTTGCCAACTCTAATTTATGGTTGCGAGCTGTTGGCTAGCTGTGATGCTGTTAGTAAGCGCAGGCTTAATGTCACTTTTAACAACATTGCACGATATGTATTTGGTATTAAAAGAAATAGTAGCATATCACATTATGCCAAACAAATTTATAATATCACGTTTGATAATTTATTGAAGTGCCGAGTACTACTGCTTTTGCATAGAATTGTCTATAATCAGGAACCACCCTACTTATATCGGAAAATAAAATTTTCAAGATCTAATAGAGGAAAGAAGATAAATTGTATGAAATATTCTAAAGCTACCTCTGAGCAACACTTTTTCATAAACTCTGTTCGCCTTTGGAGCCAACTACCCATTACAAATAATATCAAATGCAAGCCATTTTAAAACTGCCATATTTAAGCACTTTTCATAGTTATGTTTTTTCTTTTTTTGTTCTTTTATGTTATATTTGTCTAAATGTTATCTTTTAAAAAAAAAACATGTTATATAATATAGTTTAACTTTTATTTTTCTTAAATTTATTATTTTACTGAAATTAACTTTAAATTTCCACTTTTATATTATAATTATAATTATTATTTCAAAAAAACCTATATGACATTTACCTAACCAATACTTTAAAATAAGACTTGTTCTTGTTGATTTGAATTTACTATAAATAAATAAATAAATAAAATAAATAAAATAATAATATCTGAATTCCTGTGCAATTTATGTGTACTGCAGCTTATAAAAATGTCACTGCTTAAAAGTAACCTATTCAGGACATCTCGATTGGTATCGCTTCTACTGAATTTGCTCGCATAATTCGTACGCCATATGGCTTTATTGCCTATGGCTTTATTACACTGCGTCTAATTTTTTTAATTTTTCAAAAAAAAGTAAAATTTTCAAAAAATCGTCAAAAATAATTGCTCAAATTTGCGCAAACTATTCTTTTTGTTCCTGATTGTAGAGAGTTCATATTTTCTTGTGGTATATAACATTAAACTACTAAAAAATACTTTCATCTTTAAAATCCTTATCTTTTTTTTGAGAAGGGTAAAAAAATGTGAAATTTTTTTTATTTTTAAATTTTGAACGAATAATTTTAACATTAATATATGAGATATATATATAAAAAAAAACTCAAAGTAGCAGTTGCTCATACCTTTGAAATAAAAAAAATCAATATAAAACCTCTATTCTTTTAGCCACAAAAAATATCATATAAACCTATTAAAATTTCAAAAAAACATCAAAAAAGCATTTAATTTTCTTTACTTTCCTGCCTTTGACATCGTCTCAAGTCTACAAATCTCAACTTAAAGTCGAGAAAATTCACTACATAATGCAGAATTTTGTTGTCTATCGAACTGCATACTCAGTTTCTTAAATTTCTTTAAATTAATTTTTGCCTTTTTGGCCAGCTTTTCAGGGTAAATGCCACATAGTGCGTCAGTCATCCAAGAACAATACAAGATCTAAAGGCTGCGATCATTTGTCATATAAACGACAATGAACTGTAATTACGTCTCAGAGTCATTAAAAATATGGACCACTGGATAAAGGTATGCCACCGAAGACGTTGGAAACATATAGCCGATATTTTGTTTCACACAATATTATCATGTATTCTATCACTTACATACTTAATAGGAAATTAACAACCCGATTAACGGATTTCGGCCTGCCTTAACACATCCTTCCAGGAGCCTCTACTTTTTGGGCGCCTTCGCCAGTTGGCTACACCAATCGATGACAGAGCATCATCCTACATTCGACCGACATTGCCGAAACAGCGCAGCCGCTGGATGTTAATAGGCTGCATAATCTCATTGAGGAGTTCATTCAGCTCATTGTTGGATCGAATGCGGAAATCATCGCCAACTCACACTGGACCGAAGATCTTACGTAAGACTTTTCTCTCGAATACTCTCAGAGATCAGTGCTTAATAGTGTCCATGCCTATGCACCATAAAGAAGCACGGGGAGGATGAGCGTCTTGTAGAGTATTTGTTTTGTCGTACGAGAGAGGTCTCTGCTACTCTATTGCCTATTGATACCTTAGCAGCACCTGTCGGCAAGATTGATCCAGCGCTTGATCTCCAGACTGACAAGATAAATAAATTCATTGACTATATCGAAACTATAGCTACAGAAGACCCCGTTTAACCCGGGGGATACGTTCCAATAAGTTCCAGCGCTAAACGAAGCATCGCTAAACAAGGCAACTTAACACGTACATATCTATACACCTAGTAACGTTGATGACAACTAATAAATCAACTCTGACGCAGGAAACATGCGTTCGTGCTGTAAATGCGACTTCGGAATCCTTGTTCTGGACAGAGTAATAAAAGAGCGTTGAAAAAGATACGTAGTATACACCGTCGCTATATAGTGCACCACTTTTGGTTGGTACGATTTAGGCGAATCTCAATACTACCGCGTAATACTGAAGCAGCGTTAAGCGGTGTCTTACTGCATTGGAGGAAATTCGGGATCCAATACGCAGTATGTCCTTTCTTGTCGACAACATATTGTTAAATGTTAAATGGAAATGGTGTTACATCGTTTAACATTAAAATGATAAACAAAAGCTACAAAAACAAAAACTATGGACTTGCTTACATGATCAACAAATAAACAAAAATATTGCAACAACATCTTAAGAAAAAAAAAAAAGGTAAACAAGTAAATAAACAGGCCACAACAACACTGCAAGGACAAACGTAAGCAAAATACACAAACAACAATAACGTAGACAACATGTTTACATTTATAGAGATTTCGCAAAGGCGAAGTCATTCTCCTTCAAGAGCATTCATCATACAGTTTACCCTGCGATATAACATGCAAGACAAAGCAGGCAACAGAGTCACAAAGAATTCAGTCAGTCTTGTGTGAAGACGCGTTGCGTGTGAAGAGAATAATCGTAGTTTGAAGATCTCCTTCATAAAGACCTATTGAAAAACTGTTATTGTTTACGCAAAGGAGTGAAAAGAAGAACAAATGTTGTTGTTAACATCAAGTTGTGAACAAACGCAAATTTATTTTTATTTTTACTTGCAATCTACGAACTCATATTTTAAACGTTTTTAAAAGGTATAAACGTAACAATATACTTCCATTTTCCTTATTTACTGCCAGTCCCAATTTAATAGACAACCGTTTCTCTGAAAACGTTTTATTTAATTTACAATTAAAATCGTGCGTTTTTGTTGGACCGCCTTTAGTGATTGGTTTGTCAGCCCTCGAAAAAAGTACTACTGGAATAAACTGGCTATTAATTTTCTCTTAACCATGAATATAAAATGATACATTTATATTAAATAAAATAATATATTTTATTTCTATGCAATATTGAAGAATAAAAATGAAAATTATTACCTCCAGCGCAACAAAATTCTTAACACTGGAATTGTTTCGCTAGAAGTACCACTTACTTATGTTTTAACACTTCTAAATTTTTTCGAACTTTACGGAACCGTTTATTTGATTAAAATTTTTCATACATCCTACACCAAAGAAGGTTGTATTGAAAACATTTTCTCGTCTCTCTTATTTCGATTCGATAGTAATGCTATGCACAATAACCGCAACGCCAAAAACACAAAATTCGCTCGAAAATAGAATATACGGATGTATATGGAAGTGATCATTTTGAAGAAGAGCGGCAACAAATAACGATTCTGCTGCTTTGCATTCAGTCTAATTTCTATTTTTATTCGTAGCATGGAGAGAATTAGAGCTCACAGTGAGAGGATTAATGCTGGAAATATAATAATATGATAAAAACGTATGATTTTGAAACGTAATGTATGAGATATAACGCGAGAAAATGTTTTAGTGTCACCATTGATAAAGAATTAGTGAACTGTTTATTTTTTATTTATTTTCTTTATGCTTTGCTGCTGCTCTCTTTATTATAATTATACACATGCAGCTTACATCAGGGTGCAATTGCAAAATTATTGTACTAGCTGCGTTGTGTCTATTGTGTTTATTGCATGAGTTGGAATATCATGTGTTCGTAATGCAGAATGGGGGTGATTATTAGCAACATCATGGTACCTTCTTTAGATTAGTTTATTTCAAGCTTTAAATTTTTTGTTTTTTATTTTCTTTTTCTTAAAGGATTTTACAAATTTTTTTTCTTTGGATCTCAATGGTTTAATTTATTCCAATACAATTATTCAAAAACTATTTTATTTCAGCAGAAGAGATAAATATATTAAGAGCCATTATTAGAACTCGCCGTTAAACTTGGGTTTAGTTAAAGGTCCCTTTAGCTAAAGGGAACTGTAAAGTTACCTTTAACTTATTTTCGTTATTATAACTTACAGATACAATAAAGCTAACTGTTTGCAAAAATATGGTAGTGACAAGTTTAATTTAAACGCAGTGGCAACGACGGGCACCTTTTTTTGTTGTATTTACACACTTTGTTTATATTTGAAGTTGCCGTATTGAAAATAATATATAACATGGATAGTTCAAACATAAAGTGAACTTTAAAAGTTAAAGGTAGGATGATCCTCCCTTTAGCTTAATGCTCACTTCTATCTTATAGTTCAGAAGAACAATTTATCTGCCCGTTAAAATACTTCTTTTAGTTAACGGCAAGTTGTAATACTGACCGTAAATATTTTTTTAAAATATATTAATTCCTGTACACAATATTGCAAATAAATAAAAATTAAATTCTATTAGCTTACATCCAAATAGTGCAGGGACTGACCAACTTCTTGAATGGGATTGGTGGAATTCGGTCAGTGCATTTATTGCAATTACTTGCAATTACTTGTAGCGTTACAGCGAACAGTAATGCGTGCTCAAGTGTGCTTTGGTTATCAAGGCTACCATTTAAACCTAACCTAACCCACATCGAAATATGTTAAATAATACGAAGGCAAACAAATATGCCAACGCTCGACCTAACTAGCTAATCTGAAATGAGCGCCAATATCCAGAATTTAGAATCCAATATTCGAGAAAACTAAGAAAGAAATATTCAGATTTTCATTTAAATTTATTAAAAATCTTTCAAATTTTCTATGTTAAAGTGAGAACTGAACTTTAAATTCAAATGCGAGAAGGAAAATCAACTTCCATTAGAAAACGAACGACATGAATTTTAAGTGAATTCAAATGTCAGTGTATGTTTAGCGTCTTTGTGTAGTGTTTCCTGTTGAATACACAAGCACATTTAGGGATGTACACACCCGTGGAGTGAAGAAGTAAAAGAAAGAGTTTTATATGTGGTCGGGCGCTGTTTCATTAGTTTCTATGTACACTTTCTTGTTTGAATGAAATATGTTTGCACGGAACGTATTTAAATTTCTTTTCTGTTATAACTGTTACTCTGTTCCAAGGAGAAGCAGAAATATAAGGTTTTGTATTCCTTTGTACATTCTTGTTATTGTAACTAGACGCATAACAAATTGTGAGGTATTCAACGTAAAGTTCTCTTTTTCATTTCTTTATTTCTTCTTTTTCTTTTCATCCTGTTCCTTCATTCTTCATTTTTGTTATTCAAAAGCGACTTTACGCAATTTTTCATAACTAGATTAGAGAGACACCTCAAATGTTGTATACATAGACACAGAACTGTCAAACCTTTAATCGACGCTTTTATATAAAAGTTTAACCTACATTTAAAGGCCTTTAGGATCACGTACGAACATTTGTTGGCATTATTTATATAATATTAACCTGACTTTCAGTAAAATAACACGGTGCGACAGTCAAAATACTCCCAGATGTAGGTTGTAAGTGTTGTTGAGCGGAATTCAAAATTTTTTTTTATATTTCTTGAACCCTCCAAACTTGTTTTACGTGATGAAAACGGCATTTGTGATCTTTTCACACAAAATTATTGATACCCAAATATTTTTTAACTTATTTTCAAAATCTAAAGTTTTTGAAGGAATGCATGCAAACAAGGTAAAGTTTCTGATTGTGGTCAACGTAGCGACCACCAGGCAGGACGATCCTTGTCTTGCTGTATTCAAGTTGACACGCAGCCTCCTCGTGGCCCCTCCTCGATGGCATTCTAGCACCCGCTAGATGTTAACTAATGCGTGCAGCGAAGTCCAATCCCCTGGACGTTAAATTTGGGTTGGCTTGGAACCCACCACCTAAAAACAAATATCCAATGAAAACCAAAGCAAAATCTAATGAAAAGATCCCCTCAAAAGTTGACGACCACGGCGAACCTGGTATAGGGTAGGCGCTTCCTACCAGCTGGCGGATGCCCTCATTAAATGTAGGACTGATATCACTGCCATCCAGGAAATGCGATGGACATGACAAGGATGCAAAAGGCGCATGCGATGTATACTGCAGCTGCCATGAAGACAAGCACGAATTCGGATGCGGATTTGTGGTTAATAAATGACTCCGTCACCTTGTCTCTGGGTTCACACCTGTGAACGAAAGAATAGCCACAATCCGCATCAAGGCAAAATTCTACAACATCAGTCTAATATGTGCTCACGCCCCGATGGAAGAGAAGGACGACGCACAATGGGGTTTTTGATGCCTAAAATGGGAATTAAATCGTTGGAGCTTTCCTGGTTGTTTTTTTAACTTTTATTGGTTTATTTCGCTTAAAGAAGTTAAATCCATAATAATAATAAAAAAAATCGTGACCTGAAAAGCATAAGGGCCTAACAACCAAAAAATTCAAAATTGAGTTTTTGATTGATTCTGATGTACTGCAACAAAATATATGTTCTGACAAAATTTTACAATCCTACTCTCAAAGATTATCTACCAACCATATAAAATTAGAATTGAACATAGAAATGTTAATACAAATTAGGATAAATCATTTTGAGTATCAAACAAGTTTTCATTTCATTTTGAAGTTTTTGTTTCGGGCTTCTTGCGCTTCCTCAGTTAACTGCCCTATAGGTGTTAAAGAGTAGTTTATTACTTCTGGTCCGCGCCAGCAAAGATGAGGCATTTTCTTTCCTATACTCTTTGTCGTTTGGTTTTTGCTTCTAGATCAACTTTCGATCTACCACGCTTAACACCAGATTGGCGCGGGAAACCTATTGACGAACCTAACCAGTACTTGTTGTTCTGAAGAAAACGCTCAGAAACTTTATAAGATGCATTCCAGCATTCAATTGGGAAATACAATTTTTCCATGTATCGTTAAAAACTTTAATATTTTTTTACTGCTTGGCAATTAACTTATAAGAAATGTAATTTTTTTAGTAAAGGTTTAAAATCCAGAATTTGCAATTATTTCATAAAGTTCTCTAAAAATTGTATTCACGTTTGTACCTATGATTGAATAAATATAGTCTTATATTTTATACAAAAAATTTAATAGATAAAAATTATATAGGTGAAAAATATATTTTCATTTTCTTTAATCAAGTGCAAGAAAGTGCAAACAAAATTTTTTCTATTATTTCACAAGGTGTCTTAGGTTTAAGAAAAGAAAATTTTTTTGCTTTACTTTGCTTAACTCAACTATTTTTCCATATATGCTACAAAATTTGCAAAATTTATAGACCTTCACAAAAAAATTTTTAAAAATAGCAAAACTATATAAACTTATAAAACAACGAAGCAAATATAATATCAATCGTCTGGTGTTGAAGGCTCTATATATTTTTTTAGTATATTTACTTAAAAACTTGCCGAGAACTAATTTTGAAAACACTGAAAATTTAGTTTTTTCACGAAAGATAAAAAATATCAAAAAACTCACACTTCAAAAAGACGTAGTAATGTAACGGTACTTGCTAGAGACACATTTTTTAAGAAAGTGATGCAGAATTTTGTCCACTTTTAGCTCATGTAAAAAAATATTTGGTACTCAAGAATTTCATTTTCCAATTATTTCCCATTTTAGCCATCAAAAAAATTATACTGGACTACATTATTGTGTGGAAACACGCGAAAATTATCCCCTTACCCAAACCTTATGGAAAGTACAGACCAATTGCGATTCTACCTTACTCGTCTAAGGTTTTCGAACGTTTGGTTCATGGGCAAATTAGCAAACATTTGTACGAAAATTCCTTACTGACTAACAGACAGTCTGGTTTCAGACCCAAACACAGCTGCGTTACGGCATTAGTGGATGTTGTAGAGGAGTTGAGGTCAAAAATGGATCAGAACATGGTGTCTATTCTGGTACTTCTAGATCACTCAAAGGCTTTTGATACTGTTGATCATGACATTCTTTGTCACAAGTTGATGGAAACGTTTAAATTTTCAACATCAGCAGTAAAACTTTTACGTACATACCTGTATAAGAGAAGTCAGACAGTGCACTATGGCGATGCTAAATCATTTAGCAGCCTGGTCCGGAGAGGAGTACCACAGGGTTCAATTCTCGGACCACTGCTTAACGCTAATAAGTCTAAAGCTATCATAATTGGAAAAATTGGCGTTTTGCCGAACTTACTGCCACCATTAGTCGTTGGGGACTCGCCCATAGAATTGGTGCCATATGCTAAAAACTTAGGTATTACTTTTAATAGTCAACTCTCCTGAACTGACCATGTTAATATGATTTGTGGGAAAACTTATGCTATGCTCAGGAATCTTTGCAGGACTCAGTCCTTTACGCCTGTTAATATACATATGCTCTTGGCGAAGACATACCTGATTCCTACCCTCTTATATGGATGTGAGCTTTTTGCGGGTTTAGACTCGGTCAGCAGGAATAAACTTAACGTGACGTATAATAACATTGCAAGATATATTTTTGGACGCACTAGATATAGTAGTATATCATTTTTTGCCTACAAAATCTATGACATGACACTGGAAAACCTCTTAAAATATCGTATGCTAATTTTTCTACACAAGATTGTTTATTCAGGGCAACCGAATATTCTATTTACTAGACTAAAATTTTCCAGAACTAACAGGGGCTAGAAACACGTGTTTGAAAGGCACTTTTATGCATACCTGTTAAATTTCGATTACGATTAGTAATCAATTACATTACTTTTTAAAAAGAATCGTAATGATTATATAATTCTATGAACAATTTTTCGAATTACTAATTGATTACGATTACCCAAGAATCAAAAAATAATCAGGATTACTGACGATTAGTCTAATAATCAAAAAGAATCAAAAGTAGTCTAAAAAATAATAAAATTGTTTTAAATAATTATTTTTGATTATTTCCAAATATTCAAAAGTAATCCAAAAGTAATCAAATTGTTTTCAATAATTCTTTTTGATTATTTTCAAATCTTCAAAAAGAATTCAAAGTAATTATTGAAAATAAGTTGATTACTTTTGGATTACTTTTGATTCTTTTTGATTATTAGACTAATCGCCAGTAATCCTGATTATTTTTTGATTATTTTGTAATCGGAATCAATTATTAACTATTTTAACCAAAAATAATCGTAATTGTAATCATTATTTCACTATTCAAAAAAAAAATAATCAAATTACTAATCATTACGATTACTAATCATTACTTAACAGGTATGCTTTTATATTAATGCAATTCGTTCATGGAACCAACTTCCGCCAGAAATTCAATTGAAAAGCAATGTAATGCAATTTAAAACTGCAATTTTAACACACTTTTCTTGTCTTTAAGATTTACCATTTAATTCAATCCAATTTATTGCTAACTTAAATTTAATTAATATAATTTTGCTTTTTTTGTGAAATCTACATACATATATATATAACTATTACTTTAATTATAACAATATATAAACAGTACTATTAAATAAGATTAAATGCTTGTTGTACTGAAGTTAATCAATAAATAAATAAATAAATAAATAAATAAAATAAATAAAAACCCCAATGTGCGACGTGGTTAAGGACTCTACTGATAAACTCGAGGACGTATACGATAAGTGCCCGGCCCATGACGCCAAAATCGTCCTCGGAGATTTTAATGCGAAGGTCGCGCGGGAAGGTATCTTTGGCCCCACTGCCGGACAGTTCAGCCTCAACGCTAACACTACCTCCAATGGTATGAGGCTGATCGATTACGGCGCGGCGAGCAACATGGTAGTATGTAGCACCAGGTTTCAGCATCTCGACATTAATGAGGCCATTTGGATGTCCCCCGATCGATCAACATCTAACCAGATTGATCACATTGTGATTGACGGAAGGCAGGTCTCCAGTGTGCTGGATGTGCTTACATTCAGAGGTCAAAACATCGACTCCGACCACTACCTTGTCGCAGCCAAGTTCCGATTGCGCATTAGCGCCTCGAGGTTTGCGCACTCTAGTACATTGCGAAAGCTGGACGTCAAGATGCTGCGATCCAATCTCAGCGACATTGGTGTACTGTGGGCCAACATTTCCCACTCTTTGCGCGCTACTGCGGAAACAATCCTTGGTTTCGAGCGCCCACCCCAATGAAATCTATGGTACGACGAGGAGTGATGCAGCGAAAAACGCCGCATACAAGAAAACGCTGCAGTCAGCCGCAACGCAAGCAATTGTCGAGAACTATAGAGAGAGGAGAAGAGATGAGAAACGCCTTTTCAGACGCAAGAAGAGGGAGCAGGAAAGGCGTGAGCGCGAGTAAGGCGAGATGTATAGATGCAGGAATGATGCTCGATAATTTTATCAAAAGGTTAAGCGTTAAACCCGGAGCGTCTTCCTGCAAAGATGAGAACGAAAACCTGATAACAGATTCGCAAGTTGTGCTGAGGTTGTGGAGGAAACACTTCTCTACTCTGCTACAAGGTGATGACAACAACAATACCGTCTTTAGAGATGATGTTCCGAACCCGATCGACGATGACGGCGTGGAGCTTCCGCCGCCTAGCCATGAAGAGGTCAAAGTCGCGATAATGCGTTTTAAAAACAATAAAGCGGCGGGTCCTGATGGCCTCCCCGCTGAATTGTTTAAGACCGGATGTAATGAGTTAGTAGGGCGCATGCACCAACTTATCTACAAAATATGGCTAGAGGAACAAATGCCCTACGATTGGAACCTCAGTGTCCTCAGTCAAGCCAATCGTCAAAACACTGATTGGACCTTATCAGTGCGGCTTCAGACCTGGCAAGTGCACCATCGACTTTCACACCATGCCAAATCCTGGAAAAGACCCACGAAAAACACACACCATCTTTTTGTCGCCTATAAGGCAGCTTTATGAGCTCCTCAACGACGTTGTAAAGCGTATTAATATCCAGCGGCTGCGCTGGCTCGCCCATGTTCGAATGGAGAAGGATGCTCCGGCGAGACGGGTATTTAATGCGGGAATCTGCGGAAGTCGGCGAAGAGGACAACCTTGCATCTGTTGGAAGGACCAAATCGAGGAAGCCCTGTCATCGATTGGTGTGACCAACTAGCGTAGGCGTTATACGAAGCAGAGGCGCTTGGAAGGATGTGTTGCGGCAGGCCGAAATCCGTTAAACGGGTTGTCATGGCCAATTAATTAAGTAAGTAAGTAAGTTTTTGAAAAGGGGACAGATAATTCTTTAAAATGGTAGTCATAGAGATATATTTCAAACTTACATGTTATGAATTTTGATCGGGTTAACTTGGAAAATATGATGATTTCTCAATTTTTCTAGCTTAGCTGTTCTTAATTGCAAAATTTAATTCAAAAATATAAAATAAGTGATGACATTCTGAAAGTGCAATATCTTGTGAAGAGATTGACACCTTGTTTGATCAAATCGGACAAAAATTTGCGTAGTTATTATTTAAAGAGTATAACAGTTGAGTTATATTTCTTATATACGTCATCTTATCAAATTAACTTTCGGTTCAAAAATTTTCAAAAGTTTTGATGGACCTTGATTGTTTATCGCTAAGTGTGTCAATGCATGACTACCGGAAGTCGGCAAATATTTGCTGTTTTTGCAAATATGATTATTTCTCTTTGATCAAACGCATTATGCAAAATATTTGGTTTTGGTGTTTTTGAACTAAATAGCATAACATAATTATTTGAACTGTTAAAACCGTGAAGATTGAAGGTAACATTCATGCAAATAACTCCATTCATTTTTATGTTTTAAATTTCCAACTATCTTTACTTAAATTTTTTTTCCTTTATATTACGGAGTTTAAAATACAAAGTTTAACCAAAAATATATTGGGTAGAGATAAAACACCATAAAATTGTTTCAAAATAAAAACAAAATTTTAACGCCAATAGTTTGTTGATAGAGTGGCAAAGTCACCACTTTTCCACATTTTGTTGGTGTTACGCAGCGTTGCCGTTGTGACACTAAAGTATCACTTTTGACCCTTTTTCATGCCAATGACACTTTTTATGATCCTTTTTTAATTTATCCCATTGTATCATTTTAACGAAATATATGGCACTTTTTGACCCTCTTTATTTATTTATTAATTAGAATATAATTTGTAATTATATTTTATACGAGCGGAGTAACTTGACCATATGCTCGGTGTAGTGTCACAGGCCAGAGCTTCTGATGGGAATCGAACCCACCACCCTCAGGCTAATAGTCTAGCACACTACCCACTAGACTACCAGGGCACGTTTGACCCTTTTTAAAAATGAATAATAGTTCCAAAATTCTCCACGAAAGTTCTCAGTACAATTGAAAAAGAAGTAAAGGATATTGATTTTGAAAATATTTTATATGCAAAAGACCCTTTTGATATACATATATATATCATGGAATATGTATTAATTTGTATCCAAGATGTGATGTTATAGAAATAAAAACTAACATTTTGAATTTTTATAAGAAATTGTGTCACGATATGATATCGAGAATAGATATGACAAATAAAAGTATTAATATTTTAAGATATTTTTACCCAGTTTTTATAAATTCCAAACAAGATATAAATTATTTTGAAATTGTATCTGAATCTTGTCGAACCAGAAACTTTTGTCAATGAGTTTAAATTGCTAGAAAGTAATATAAACAGCAAAAAGTATGAAGATATACTTAAAATAATTAACGCAGAAAAGTTTTGGTTCGAGATTGGAAATTTCAAAAATAGAATTGATGAAAATATATCAAAAATATGTATATGAATTCGTTACATATGTATGTATATATTTACTTTCCCTCATAGTAGCGCTTCCGCTGAAAATTTTTTTTCAAAACAACTATCACTAATTAAAAATAAACTTACTAACAAACTTAAAATAGAAGCTTGTGAATCCATGCTTTCCTCTCTCAATTCGCTCGAATCGAAGCTGGAAGAATGGAATAAGTATTCCTAAAAAGTGATAAATATTGTCAAACGTTTTTGATAATGGGACTAATATTTGAATGTACCTGTGAATTACTTTTATTTTAGTTTAATGTATCTAATGAACTGTTATAACTCGTTTTTTTTACTGAAATAAACCTTATTTTTTTGTTCACAAAAAACTTGACTCTATTTTACTTTAAAATACTCTCTTTTGACCCTTTTTTTCATTAAATACCCTTTTTATGACACTTTTTCGAAATTGTCAACGGCAACCCTGGTGTTACGCATTCACACACAATGACGCTTTTAGATTCAACTGTAATCGATTGTTTTCAATTTATTCGTATCTAACATTGCCTTTCACTTCAATGAACTTTCCAATCAAATACTTTTTCAACTGCCGTCGAATTCTTCAAAGTCACTTTTCCATTGGTTTTTATTATTTTTAGTTTTTGTTTTTTTGGAAAATTTTTTTTCGTCTTCTTTTTTCACTTTAATTTGTTTTATTTTCTGTATTGTAGTTTAAAATTGTTGTAGCTTATGTACCAAGGCGAATTCATAACAGGTGAGAGTAGTTTACCAGCTGATGCAAGTAACAATGTCAAAAAAAATGTTTGTTTTTTGTGTATTTTGTTTCGAAATTCAATTTCGTATTCATATTAGTCATAAACCCTCATATGTACCGCATTTATCCTTAACGATACGCACTCTAGAAATTCTTTAGGAATACTATTTTAAAGCCAATTATATATTAGAATTAAGTCGCCGTGGTCTAGTAGGTAGTGTGTTGGCTTATTAGACGAAAAGCCAGGGTTCGAGCCCCAGGCCAGACATCAAAATAAAATACAAAAAGTATTTCTTCGGCGACTTCCTCTCAGCAGATTACTGGCAAAAACTCTGAGAGTAAATAAAATTGCCATGAAAATTTTCTCAAAAATCTGTCGTTCGGAGTCGACTTTAAACTGTAGGTCCTGCCACTCATATATAAAATTAACACGCACAACATAAGTGGTGTGAGGAACTAGATCGTAATCCTGACTGAAGGGTTGTAATGGCCAATTATGTATGTATATATTAGAATTTTTGCAAGATGATTAACAATATTTAAGCCTTTAACACCAAATACATATACTTATAATTATTTAGGTAAGAGTGATGAATTACCAAAAAAAAAAGAATTTCATGTCTCCAACTATGTGCCTAAATTATGACTGAAATAACTTGTTTGTTATTTTTAAACCAAATTCTCTTTCTGAAGATTGGGATATAGGGATTAAAACAAATTGGACCAATCTTCTGTTGAAAATTTGTTATTATAAGAAATAACTTTTGCAGCTGATAATTTTTTTTAATTTACAGGTGCTGCAGTATTATGTAATGTAATAATAAAAGTCATAAGAATTTTCAATATATAAAATTTATTTAGTTTTTTTAATTGCCTTAATTAATTTCCTATGCAGGTTTGAGGGTTAATTTTTTTGACAAGATGACTAAATTTTTACAAAATCAAAATGCCTGTTGTTTTTGCATTGTTGTATTTGTTGTAAAGATAAGGCTACCTTCTATGAATTTGCCTTGTTATGTACTTAGAAAGGTTACTTGTATCAAAAATGATACATATCAATTTTTGAGACCATGTAACTTTAATTCAGAAAAAGTTAGATGACAGATTTTTTTTTAATTTGTGAGTATTGTTATCCCCATTATTTTAAACCAAATAAAGAAAGAAAATTTCAAACCGGACAAAAAAATTCAAAAGCTTCATAATTCTGGCTTATGTATCATTTTTGATACATACGACTTTGCTAGGGAATTTTTGGTGTTGTGTATGCGTTGAAAGGTTGAATTTTCTGTTCATGATATATTCTTGATATTTACTGCAGTAGTTGTAGTCTAGTACGTAGCGTGTTAGCTTCTTTGATTTCAAATCACGGTTCAAACCTCAGGTCAATTATTTCCAATTTACAACGAAAGGTTGTAATGACCAATTATATATGTATGTATGTAAGTAATATTCCTGATTTTGAAGACTCTAAAGAAGAAGAAAACAAAAGCTCGTCTTATGAACTGAAGAAAGTATTGGCAGCAACAAACATGACAATAGGATGTTTATCGCCAAAGATAGTACTACTTGGAATAGATAACCGTATGCCTTTAGCAGTTAGGGAAGAGAAAATATTACCAATTTTCACGCAGACTACTAGCAGCTGTTTCCTGAAATGTTGTATAGTCTTTCTTACTGCTCTTCTCATATTTATCTCACGTAACAGACAGACATTAGAAAAAAGTGTTTCATCCTATGTTTTATTTCATTGATATTACAGAAGGATAATATTTCGGTCAACTACGTATGCATGAGATAACAGAATCATTTGCTTTGACAATGTGCTACTCGGAAATGGTGATAAATTTACACCATATAATCCCAATAATTTTATCGCTCTAGAATAGTAACTAACTGAATTTTATAGTCGTTATAAATCGAATTGGCAGTTCTAGATTCAAGTAGAAGCTACGTGTGTTGCAAGCATACCTGTTAAATTTCGATTACGATTAGTAATCAATTACATTACTTTTTAAAAAGAATCGTAATGATTATATAATTCTATGAAAAATTTTTTCGAATTACTAATTAATTACGATTACCCAAGAATCAAAAATTAATCAGGATTACTGGCGATTAGTCTAATAATCAAAAAGAATCAAAAGTAGTCTAAAAAATAATCAAATTGTTTTAAAAAATTCTTTTTGATTATTTTCAAATATTCAAAAGTAATCCAAAAGTAATCAAATTGTTTTCAACATGGTATAAGAAATATAGAAGGTAGTTTCAATCAAAATTTTTTGAATATTTGAAAATAATCAAAAAGAATTATTGAAAACAATTTGATTACTTTTGGATTACTTTTGATTCTTTTTGATTATTAGACTAATCACCAGTAATCCTGATTGTTTTTTGATTATTTTGTAATCGTAATCAATTATTAACTATTTTAACCAAAAATAATCGTAATTGTCATTATTATTTCACCATTCAAAAAAAAGTAATCAAATTACTAATCATTACGATTACTAATCATTACTTAACAGGTATGGTTGCAAGTACTTACAGCTGTAATATCGGGCCCGCCATCTAACGTTTTTTTTTTTTTTCAACAAGTGCTTATTTCGTGAATGGTAACACTTAGCTCATGTCTGATTTGACAGGTAATAAGTTTTATCCTTCCGCTGAACGAATATGGTTGTGTATACGCTTGAACAACACTGGGAAATATTGCGACATTGCTTTGAAAATCATGGTAATGTTACAGAATGTGTGCGAAAATTGCGTACGTATTTTGGAAGAAGAGAACCACCGTCAGCTCCGTATGTTCGTTATCTTGTGAAAAAAGTGAAAGAAACTGGCATCCTCATCGATAAACCAAAGCATGAAATTGGACCATTTTTCTTTGAAAATGAGCAAGGAGTGGCCGTTACAGTCAACGGCAATCGTTATCAGGCCATGTTAACCGAATATTTGTTCACAAAAATTGAAGAGGAGGATATTGGCAACAATTGGTTTCAACAGGACGGTGCTACGTGCCACACAGCCGAAGCTACACTCGATGTTTTGCGCCCTGTTTTTGGAGATCGCATTATCAGCCGCAGAGCTGATTTCGTTTGGCCACCTCGTAGCTGCGATTTGACACCGTTGGACTATTATTTGTGAGGTGCCGTCAAAGATAAGTGTTATGCCGACAAGCCAGAGACAATTGACGCTTTAAAGGACAATATTCGTGAAGCCATTGGTGAAATACAGCTGCACACAATCGATAATGTGCTTAAAAATTGGGCCGATCGTGTAGGCTACTGCATGGCCAGCCGAGGCAGCCATTTGAATGAAATTATTATCCATTATTAACCGGAAGGATTTTACTTTGAAATAAAAAAAGAAATTTGAGAAAATATTCAGTTGTTTTTTTTAAAGCATTTTCAAAAAAAAAGTTATTTGGCGGACCCTTTAATAATATAAAATAGTTTTATTCAAATGAATTAAAATAATTAATAATTGTGACAGTACTATGTACTACAAGTATGTATCAAAAGTGATACATAAGCTAGAAATATAATGTTTTTTGAAGGCTCGATCTACATTTATATTTATATTTATATTTTTTAAGATTTTTGTTTTTAACCCTTTGCACTCGGCGCCGTTTCGGACTTTACCAACCACCAACTCGACGCCACTTTTTAACAAAAACGGACATCCTTGAAACGTGATATTATACAGTATAATTTTAGAACCAAGAAAGGAATTGAAATGAAATTTTTTTTATGAATTTGTGGACACACATATTTACAAAAAAATATTAAAAATATTTTCTATTCGACTAATCAGTACGAATTGTATATTTCTTCTCTCGGTTATCGGATTTCTTTATTATCGTATCAAGTTTCCCTCTTCATTGAGCCATACCCTTGTAGCTTTGGACGCCTAATCCACTATATCTGCAATTTGCTCAACGAATCAGAGAAGTGTACAGTCCGTCGTGAATGCACTTCGCACGTTCCTTTTCGACGTGTAGGACGGACGATTTATTTATCATGCATCTTGTTAATTCTATCACATTTCGATCCATTTTTTGTGCCATTTTAACAGAAAACTACAGAAGAACACGTGTTTCTTAAAAAATTGCGGTGGAATAAATTCATTGTCCGTAATTGCTAACAAACTATCATGTCCCCTCAGAGGGGACAACCGAGTGATATGCTAGACTTACGTTGTGCCCTCAGAGGGGACAACCGAGTGCAAAGGGTTAATGTTTTTCAGTATATAAAAGCCTTGCTATTAACCTTGCGTTGTCTAGGCCCTGCCGCCCTTTTATATACGCACGCAATCACTATGATGAACTTTCTGGATGTGGAAGGTTTTTGTTCTCGCCTTCTCGATAACTCTATTGCTAGTACATTATTGTTTGTGTACCTTGCTTACGTTGTTCACCCCTTTTTGTCACGTACATGTTGTTGTTGGTACCAGGCACAATCAGGTTCGTTGTACATATGTGTGTGTGCAGCTTTAGATAATCAACACGTTCATTGTATTCTTAGTGTTAGTGTGTGTTTGTATCGTGTGGCTTTTGTTTATCGGTTTTGTTGTTAAACGATATTAGGTCGTTTTGATTTGCGTAACAATATTATAACGATATTCATTTAATACATTTTTTCTACGAATTTTCACTTAACGGAATTGCATTCTTTAATTTCAATTTATGCAAATTATACATTCTAATTTACATGATTAAAGCGATGCAGAATAAGGGAAAGGGAGAAGGTTTCTAAGTTGGTATGACTAATTTCCGGCAGAAGGCGCCACTGAAAATTACTTAAAATCAATTAAATCGTAAACTGTGCATTTGATCATGTTAAGATCTTTAACAAAGTTGTTTCGCATGAGCCGACAAAGGTTCCTAAGTTGATATGACCAATTTCCGACAGGAGGTGCCACCGAAAATGACTCAAAATGAATTAAATCGTAAACTGTGCATTCTTTAACAAAGTTGTTGCGCATGAGTCGACGGAGCTTAGTGCGATTAATTTCCGATGGATGGCGTCACTGAAAATTATTCAAAATGAATGACAAGCAATTGGCCGACCTACACCTCAAGCACGGAAGAAAAGAGCATTACTAGCCTCAGAATCAGACGAGTATTGAGACTGGAAAATCTTCGGGTATATGACGCTGAGACCCGTTTGCTTGAACCACTTGGACAACGAGAAGTGAGATTAAAAACTGATCGAATGCGTACTACTCCGGCCCGTTCATCTGAATCATCAGGACAACGGGAAACAAAATCAATTAAATGATTCAAAATTAATTGGACATTTGTGTAATGCCTTTCCTTCAAAAATAAAATTTTCAAAAAATCGCCAAAAATAATTTGTTTCATTGTCTCGTTTTGTATTTTAAAGCTGTACCCTGCGCGTGTTGCTACGCCACCAACTAAAATAAATTGAACTACAAAACGAGACAATAAAACAAATTTAAGAAATATACTGTTGTGAGGTTGAATAAAGGGGATTTGATAAAAAAAATTTTAATTAAATTACTTTGCATTATAAAAAACAATTTATGCCAGCATGCATAAGTAAAATATGATAATCGTACGACCACAATACGACCGAATCATCCGCCATCATAGGTAGAATTAAACACGGTGTATAAGACATAATAAAATAAAATGCCTCATGGTGCTAAAAATTAATGTTTTTGCAAATTTATGTAAAGAATGAGAAAAACTCTATGGCTAGCATTGGGTAAAAGTTTCATGTGGTAAATGTTGAATAGTCTGTGGCTCGTTTTAAATTTGATTCCATAATTTTGAAATAATATTCTTACAGTACAGGAAAAATGGTTTAGAAAGGCAAGGATTAAATATTTCGGTTCTTTAAAAAAGCAAAGGAAAAACCTATTTTCAATATCAATGTTTTTAACAAATTATAAAGAGCAGTTGGAATTGAAATTATTGACAATCTGTTAATTACACTATGCGACAAAATAAAAAAGTGAAATACACCTAGCTAATGACATAGTATAAGTTGTGAGTTTTGTTGAGTAGAACTAAAAAATATTTTTTATATTTATTGAACCCTCCAAACTTGTTTTATTTGACAAAAACTGTTTTCTTGGACTTTACGCACAAATTTATTGATTACAAAAACATTTCTGAACCGATGTCCAAAATTTAAATCTTATTAGTAAGAAGACGGTATTTAACGATACACATATTTATTATTTGTCTTAATATGCTATGGGGTTTGATGAGGTAAACTTGACAAATGGGAATTTTTTTCATATTTTTCCAGTTTGTCCATTCGCAGTAGCAAACTTTAATTCAAAAATATGAAATAAGTGTTGACATGCAAGAATTGCATTATCTTGTGAAGTGGCTGACACTTCGTTTGACCAAAATGGATAAAAGTTACGGTATTTATTGCTTAAAGAGTCTAACAGTCGCGTTATATTTTTCATATACATATGTATATATTTTTTCAAATGAACTTTTATTTAAAAAAATTTTCAGAATTTTTGATGGATCTTGATTGTTTATCGCAAAATGTTTCAATTTCACCACCAGAAGTTTGCTAATGTTTGCGCATAGAGAAATAATAACACAAATATTAGCCGACTTCTGGTGGTCGCATTTTTCGATAAACTAAAATGAACTAAAACTTCATTTAAAAAAATTTGTGTATGAAAAATATAACTCGACTGTTACATTCTTTAAATAATAACTACAGTAACTTTTGTCCGATATGATCAAACGAAGTGTCAATTTCATCACTAGATAATGCACTTTCAGAATGTCTTCACTCATTTTTTATATTTTAATTAAAGTTTGCTACTAAGGACGGACAAACTTGGAAAAATATGAAAAAAATTTCCATTTGTCAAGTTTACTTCATCTCAATAAAAAATAAATCAAAAAAGCAACGCATTTGCGCTGACTCCCTATATGAGTGTCAATTGGAGAAATGGTTTTTTAATCGAGTATCTTGATCGAGTAATTTTCCAATTTTTGGTTTTAAAATTTTTTCTGTAGTCCCGGATACTCATTGTCTTTAATGGTCAAATCTTCATTTTTGTATTTTTGATAGAGCGTACTTATTAATATAAATCCACTACGAAGACACGCATGTGCAGTTTTATTCGCTAAAAACTGGCGCAACATAATTTTTATTACATGTTGTTTTTCCGACTGTTTAAAAGATTTTTAGTCGGGCAAAAGAATTATGAAGTGTACAACCAAACAAAACAAAACTAACTGATTTTGACAGCTCAAGAATCATTGACACAAAATTATGCTTGCCATACTATAAGTACGTTTTGACATTAATTAAGGAAATTCTAAATTCAAAAACTTTTTTTTTTTTTTTTTAATTGGTCATTACAACCCTTCAGTCAGCATTACGACCTAGCTTCTCACACCACTTATGTTATGTGTGTTAATTTTATACATGAGTGGCGGGACCTACAGTTAAAAGTCGCCTCCGAATGACATGTTTTTGAGAAGCTTTACATGCCAATTTAATTTGCTCTCAGAGTTTTTGCCAGAAATCTGTTGAGAGGAAGTCGCCGAAGAAATATTTTTACATATTTTCATTTTTGATGTCTGACCTGCTATTAGAAAATATAAAAAATCGTTTATTAAACATTGTCTTATTAAAACAAAATAAATTAACATATGTACATACATACATATCTTAATATAAAGGAATAAGCCGGCATATATGTACAGTCACATCTTTACATACTAAATAAACTGTGTATGCATCTATAAAAAAAATTAATAAATTACCTGAAACGGCTGTCTTTTTAGTTTAGATTTTATTCTTCAAACATATTGTTGTTTCTTTTTTTCATTATAGGCTATCATTTCAAAATCGACAATGTTCGTTTTATGGCAGCACAGTGACATTCTTGAAGTTACCTCAAACAAAAGAGGGAACCACATCAGAAGAGCTTAGTTCATAAAACGCAGAATGCTCAACGCTTGAATGTTTGCTTTCACGGCTAATTTGTGCTCTTTGCTTTTATGTCTTTTACGTAATTTTTGGAAAATTTCTATGTCCAGTTGATAGTATATACAAATAATAGAAAATTGACGTATTGTTAGCTTATCTTTTCGAACTAGCCTCATGTTCCTTAATTGGTGTTTTTAGTGTAGTGGTGGTTATATATTTATTTGTATTTCTCCTTTCTCGTCTGTCCATGTTGCAAGCCGTTGGGGGGTCATACGTTGGGGTTAAGGAAAAGCCTTAATATACAGAATTACAAAAACTTCACCAAGTGGAACGACAATATAGGGAACCTAAGGCTTAGCAATAATTCGTTTCGGTGCTTATGAACTATGTAAGGTGTGGTAGAACTATGTAAACTGTGTCTTGCTCAATAAAATATTTAATGACCCTTGGCTAGAGATTTTCTGGCATTAACTGTGCCAGTATCAAATACAGACAGTTAATCAGCCTCTTAAACATCATTTGTTAACGAAATTAAACGTTTATTTATTTATTAATTAGACTTGTTATGCAGACGATCTGGCCCTTATGATATCAGGTTTCGATCCGTACACTCTCTCTCTGAGATGTAACTAGGCTCTAGAACATATAACTGAATGATGCTCATTGTGTCGTTTAAGTGTCAATCCCCGCAAAACGTAATTAACGCTGTTTACCAAGCGATATAGGGTACCTATTTTTAATTTACCGATCTCCCAAATGAGGTTTAACTTTCCTTATCCAAGAGAGTTAAATTTCTGGAAGTCGTTCTTGACTCCAAGCTATTATGGAAAGTTAACATTATTGATAGGATCAGGAAGGCGACAATAGCGCTCTATACCTACAAAGGGGCCGTAGACAAAATCTAAGGTTTCAGACGAATTATCACACTGGCCTTATCGGGCAGTGGTAGAGCCAACCTTGTACTATGGGGTACATATTTGATGGACAGTACACAATCACCAATGCCGCAGACAGAGTAGTCAGCTGTTCTGATTACCAACGTGCTCTATTCCACTCCAACTAAGGCGTATTAACTATATTTAACTGGCTTCCATACGACGTCCAATTAAAAAAGAGGGCTGAGTTGGCGACAATATGACTATATGCACTCAAATCCTGACCCAATCTGGACTATGGACATGCTGCTATTCTGGGAAGACATAGATACATTAGGGTCAATTATATAATGATAAGACATTAACGTGAGTTCAGCTTAGGACCTTCAGACAAGTCAATCAAACTTCCGCAAATGGTATACTTAACGTCTATCTACCCATGGCAACATAAAACCATAAATTGGAATTAAACAGTATTCAAGGGTTTTGTTGAAATTCACAGTACTTGTGAACACTGCATTAAAGTGCCTCTTTGCCTCTTTGACACATGTATGTATGTAAACTCCGTTATTAATTTCCTGTATACTGTTTACTTTCAATTCCAGTGTCTAAATTGTGCCGCCTTAAAATCTGTCTGAAATGTGTTAGTTATAGCGAAAGGAAATGCAATACAAAATAAAATATATACATACATGCATACAAAATAAACCCTGAAGATTAAAATTAGAAGCAAAAGTATACTAATGGCGAAGGCGAAATCAAAATTTTGCAGATTGTATGTTCGTACCATAAGGGAGAGAAAGTTGAGAGTACAATTACAAAGTCGGAAGCGTATATAAATTATATACACATATACTTTGTGAGTATATTCTAATTTTGGGAAATGCAGCAGGCATTGAAGTCCGCCATTAAAATAGTTTTTGCAGAACAGAAAAACAAGAATTGAAAGGCGAACGTTTGCACAGACAACATTAAAGCTTAATAAATAAAGCAAAATAGACCGGCAACAGACTATAGTCGGAGTGAAGACTGCAGATTTAAAAAGCAAAACGTTTTTGTTATTGCTTTTATCAACAAACCAACCATAGAACCGACCAAACAACCAGACTTTATTTTACCAAACCGTACAAGCGGGATTAGCGCCATTCTATGATATAGACCAACACAAGATATTTAAGAGCTCATTTCAAAAACATGAATTAATGTGGCATGTAGCCACACCACACTGCTTGCTTATATTGGCTTGGGCGGTATGTGTTGATAGTATTGTGTATGGGTAGCATTACTTTCATTTAACAACAACGATAATTTCATAAGGAACATACTAATTTCGGCTTTATTATAATCATATTTAGGGCCGGAATTATTTAAACATTTTGAATCATGCACGCTCTTTGTGGGATAAACCTTAAAATGTTCAGAACAGTATCTTTGATTAAATTTTATTTAAAAGCAATTCGTACACCATTCTTCATAGTTTTGCGTATAGATTATTAGAATAACATTGAACTAATGCTTCTATATTACATTTCATAATTTTTTTTTTGGTCTAGTGCGTATCATAACAACTTCGAGGCCAACTGCAGTTACGGATGCATTATCGTTGTTTTTTTATTTATTATTGTTCACAATATTGTGGTTATCGTGCTTCTAACGTCATGTCACTGTATGTTTTCATGCGCAGATCCACTTTATTGTTAGAAAATGTATTTCAAATTAAAATGCAAATTGATTAGTTGGTACTTTACATTTTCATTTGTCGAACACACACAATGTACACTCAGTGTAGTTGAATCGAATAGTAGTATTTCACTGGCAGTATGCTTTACTTCAAAGTAAGTTTGTATTTAGCGAGTATATCCTATGGCTCATTTTGAGCCCCTGAGAGCTTTTCATAGTGTCCGTGTTATATGTGTTAATTTCATCTGCAACTGGAACTGTCTCATGACAATTAGCTTACTTTAAGATCTTTTGCAAAAAGGCTGGAGAAATTGCATTTTCAAGTTGTCAGAGAAATCTTTGTAAGTCAACACATTACTGTCAACACATTAAAGTTCGCTGTATCCGAAGGATTAAATCTATAGTCGAAGGGATATGAATACCATCAACCATTTAAAGAGTGTTAAAATATTCTAAAGATCTATATATTCATCTGTATGTATTAGCATATATAATATCATACATGTTTTAAATAATGGTATAACTCGGTCCAATACCCCACACAACCACTAGCCCCATCCACATTTACATTGACCGTTACTAATTCATAAACTATTACTGAAAAGTTCCAAACCACTTTCGCCCAAGTTGTTTCGAGCGTTGATTTCTCCAATTAGCATCCTATCCTCCAATATACTTTTATGCATGTGTATAATCTAGTCGATGTTGCCTGATGCCTGAAAGGTAATACCTTAATGGCACTCTTCTTATTACAACTGAATTAAAAAAATTAAATTTCGATTTCTTAGAAATCACCGTAGTGTAGTAGGTGGTGTGTTCACTTAATAGAATTGAGGCCACGGTTCAAACCCCAGGTCCTACATCTTCAACAAAAAGAAATATGGAAAAAATATTTATTAGGCGACTTCCACTCAACAGATTTTTGGCAAAAACTCTGAGTGTATGTAAAATTACCATGAAAATTTCTCAAAAAATCTTTCATTCATAGTCGACTTTAAACTCTAGATCCCGTGTGTATAAAATTCACACACATAACATTAGCGGAGTGAGAAGCTAGATTGTAATCCTGACTGGAGGGTTGTAATAACAAATTATGTATGTTACGGTGAATAATATGTCCACCCGTAGTCGTATTGCAAAACAGACTGAATAATTGAGATGGCTGTTGTCAACTGTCAAATATCGGAAGTACTTGTAAATTTATTTACGTATTTACTGTGACACATATAAACACGAAATTTATGCTATGATTACCATGGTTTGTTTATACTGTTATGTTTTTACTTTCTAAAAACGTTTGAAATAGGAGCTCATAGATTGCAAATAAAAATTAAAATAAATTTGTGTGCGGTTTTAATTAAATTCTTATGTTCACACAATTCTATGTCCACTGTTCACAACTTGATGCAAACAACAACAATTGCTTTGTTTGTTATTCCTCTTTGCACTTTTTTGCGTAAGCAATAACAATTACTAGTCAATTTGTTCGACAGATCTTTATAACGGAGATCTTCAAACCACGATTACTTTCTTCCAGACCGCTTCAAGACTGGCTAAGCTTTTACTGATTCCATTGCCTGCTTTGCCTTGCCTTTTATATGGCAACGTAAACAGTCTGATGATTGATCGTGAAGTCGAATGTTCATGGCTTCGCCTTATTGAGATCTCTATAAACGTAAGTATCGTTGTTTCATTATTGTTTTCTGTATTTCGTTTACGTTTATTCTTGTAGTGTTTGTTATTGTATTTTTGTTTACCTATTACCGCTTGTGTAAGCGTGTAAATGTAATAAAGTTTGAATGGTGCATACGGAAGGGATGATTTAATAAAATGTTTCTTTTTATATTTTGACCTACTGTTACTTTTTTACTGTTCTTTTTTTTGTGTTCCAATAAGAACTTGAAAATGTAAAGAAATAACACAGCACTTGTGTGCAATTTTTAACTTTGTTTACTTCACAATTCAGAATAAAATTATTTTTTATTATGTGGTATTGGTTCATATATTTTCTATTTTGCCCTATTTTAGTATTTTAGTGAAGAATATTCCTCATAACCATACAAAAATTGTTGACACAATTTTACATTTTTCTCTTCAAAATGCATACATACATGTCTTATACTATAATACTATTGAAGCACTGATGTTATGAAACCTCAGCTCGTCTTTTTAATAAAAAAATAGTATAAAATGAATAAGAATGCAATTTTTCAATAAAAGTTAATATATGTAGACTTACAGTTTCATTTTTAATTTTTTTATACACTTCTTTCGTCATATTGTACTGGCTATTGTGTCTGATGAGGCTTTGAGATTTGTATCTTTATATGCGTCTTATTAAAGCTGTGGATCTGAGAATGGTAGTCTTTTCCACATTTTGATGGTGACTAAGTTATCGCATATAAGTCATTAACTTGGTATAAATGTCCTCCGCAGTTATATTAATGTCTAGACCTTATCAATATCAGAACTTCTTATGTGACGAAGAGCTTTTAAAATGTTAAGAACAATTTTGTTTATAATTTCATTTACACAGGTTTTAACGTATTCCTATCTTTCATAATATTGGGTTGTTCGGAAAGTAATTTAATTTTTTTCGCGGAAATGAAAGACAGTTTTCGTATAATATCAATCAAGTGGTCATAAACTGTTTTGATAAATTTAACCTCAATCCGATCTTATGTGTTGTCATTCGCCGATTCGCATCAACTAATGTCTTTTTTGCCTCTTTATCAGCTTCAACCGACCTTCCCGAACGTGCTGCATCTTCGACATTAAAATTGCCGGATCGAAATTTAGCGAACCGGTTCTGGCACTGGCGTACTGTCAACACACCTTCCCCATACACATCGGCCAATTTCTTTCTGGCTTGCTTTGTCATTTAGTATGACAAATGTTTCGATTTCTTTTCGTGAACGTCAATTGCGTATACGTATTGAAAGATGTAACTAAATCAATATGTATTTAGGTGAAAATCGGTAGAATGACAGAAAATAAATCTGATCGTACTGTCGGATTAAGTGTTTACCGCAATACAGCCTAAAGCCAATTTACTTGATAATAGTTTACGTACGTTGTCAGTTTGTTTATGTCTAACTGTTGGCTTTAAGTAACTAATTTTGAAAATGCTTGGTTTACAGTTTATTTCTGTAAAAAAAAAAATCTGAAGAAGCACAAGTATACAACAGAATGCAACTCAATGATGTTGCCTTGATTTGCTAATTTTGAAGTTCCTTGTTTCACTATTTCTTCGGGTAGGAAAAATCAGAAACATCCGCCATATTATGTTCAACATCGTGTCTTGTTTAATTTGTTTATGTTTAATTTAATGTTGTTTATTTACGTTTTGGGGGCTATCAGAGCCAAATAAGTTAAAATTTGATTCGTCGCTCCACAAAACTTTGGCCCACTGTTTTTTAACCAATGCAGATATCGTCTAGCAAAGTCAAACCGTTTTTTCTAATTAACCTTACTTATGAGTGGCTTCTTGGCTGGTCTTCTAGCTAAGAAATTTGTCTCTCTTAATCGGTTTCTGGCTGTGTGGACGCCAATAGAAATCCCTAATTACTCGCTTGCATAACTAGTAACATCTACTGCCGTTTTCCGTTGACCCTCGGAAAACTATTACTATTACTATTACTATTTACTATTTACTATTTTTACCATTTGACGGTCTTGGTGGGCAGTAGATTTACGAGTCGCCCACTTCCTAGCTTTCTTTCCACGTTATTTGTTTGACGATATAGCATATTGAAATCCGTCCAACCGTAGATTTATTGATATTAAATTGATGAGCTGCTTTATTCATTGATTTGCCTTCTTCCAAAGCCCTTATAATGGCAAATTTGCTATCTGCTGACATCTGTTTCTATTTTAAAATACACAATTTGCAAATTTTTCATTAAACATTTATTTTAATTACTCTAGTTGACCTACTTTTACCTTTAACACATTCTTTTGCAGTTTTTCTCGCTATATCACTCTTTTATAAATCTAAAAAAAATAAGTGGAAAGAGAAGCAAACAACGCTTACAAAAGTGGAGTGTAATTGGATACCGTTATAAGTTTCATGTCTCGATTGAATATCATATGACGTAGAGTTGCATTTTTTTCTCGCTACTGTAAAGGCAACTGAATACAATTTTATTTGAGAATGATTTTAAACTCTTTAGAACATTTTGTGCTTCCTTAGTTATTAAAAAACCATAATCGTTTAATGTGGGGAATTACCTCAGAGTGTCATCACACATAGTTTTTCAGTCATTGTTGTTGGTAAAAGCTTTTGAACACTCAATACTTCAAATTGTCATTAATTTAAAAAAGTTGAGAATCGTTATGTTTTTTTTTGTGTTATAATTTCGGCAATTGTTCAAAAAGTTATAAACCAACACTGCAGGATCCCAGGAGTCCACTTAACTCTACTCGTATACAAAAATATGAATCTATCAGAACTAACTTTAATGCCTTGCCTCGCATAAATCAGGGAAATTTCATGAATTTTTTTAATGTTTATGGATTCGTTAGTTCTGTTAGTTTGAAAACATTGTTGTATTCGTTTTGTAGTCGTTTGCATGACTTAAAACTGATCGTTTTTTTTAATTAATTGGTCATTACAACTCTTCAGTCATGATTGGGATCTAGCTCCACACACAAAATCGATGTTAATTATATACATGTGTGGCGGGACAGGCAATTTTTATTCTTAAACATAGTTTTTGCTAGTAATCTGCTGAGAGGAAGTCGCCGGAGAAATATTTTTTTATATTGCATTTTGATGTCTGACCTGGATTTTGAACCGTGGCCTTCCGTCTAATAAACCAACGCACTACTGACTACTAAAATTAAAGGTAGCCAATACTTGGAAATCTTTATGCTTTCTTTAAGCGTTGATTGGTTGATTGTACGTTCGTCTTTTATCCGGATATCTAATTATTGGATTGGTTATTAGGTGGTCATTTAAATTTCATTTGATTCCATGATTGACCTAAAAATCTAAAACTGTCCACTTGATATGGTAACATTGCCAAGAAAGTTTTTTTTAATTGCAGATACCCAGCACTTTCACTTTCAAAAACGCGCGAGCGTAGATTTCGGCTTAGTATGCTTTTCTGCAGATTTGCGATTTACCATTTGTATTGAATTTTATTTCATGCCACTAAATTAAAATATTTTCATAATAAAACTTGAAATGGAAAAGTAACATTTCACCTCTGAAAATTTAATGAGACTGTTGTTCGGAGTCGACTTTAAACTGTAGGTCCCACCACTCATGTATAAAATTAACACACACAACATTATACGAACTGAAGAGAACATCAAAGCGCCAAAAGTTTCTAACATTGCGAGATGCCAAGACTTACAAACCCAAACAAAACAAACAGATTTTTAATTGCTTTTTGCATTTACCTTGACCTTAATTGAATTTATTTTGAGGAAAAAGTTTTTGTAGATATTACTTTAAATTGTACGTCATATATCTAGAGCATTTCTTCGTTTGTTGTTGTGACGGCAACTTGAGTTTCATTATTCTTCTTTGCCGTATTTTTTTACAATAAGGCCTTTAAAAAATAAAAGCAAATAAGCGAAACAAAATCTGAAATGTAAGCAACAGATTTTATTATTTGCTATAAATCAAAGCAGTCTTAAAGCATTAAAAGTAAAAAAAAAATTGAAAAGATGACAAGAAAATGAAACATCAGTATACCTACATTATTCATTAGGTTTTCTACTTTGAGTTGTTGTTATTGATGTTACTCTTAGGGTTTCAGTTGCTGTGGATTTTTGTCTAAAAATTCCATCGCTTTAGGTGTTTTCAACATTATCTATGTAGTATACATGACAATGTTTTATTTCTATACGTACGTTTGCTTTAATTTCCTTCTTGCTCTACGCTGTTTATAAATACAAAAATACATCAATTCTGCAGTAGTCTGTGTCTATATATTCGAAATGGTATTAAATATTAAAACAAAACTGACACAAATCACAAAAGAAACCCAGTTTGGGTTCCAACTGCATACTCTCTTCATTTCTTTATAATCGGAAATAAGTCAAGTAAAGAAGATGTTCGAGACTTATTGTATGAGTGCGCAAATCAAAATGTAACACTAAAAAATAATAATTGTTGAAATTGTTTAAGGGGCACAGGTTAATGCAGTAACACTGTGTGACTTCTGAGGAATAGATAGAGGGGATATTTGTGCCCCTACAAAAATAGTTTTTCAAATAGAAAAAGCAGCATGGAATTCAACAAACCATAGGTGGTCCAACGTACATGGTTGTCGAATTTCAAAACTGCTGTGTCCAATAGTGGACAGCAGGAAAACCAGGGAACTACTAGAGTTAGAAAAGAGAATGGTTCGCACTCTAACTGGATTTATAACGGAATTCTGCACTATTGGCAGTTTCGTTGAAAAGCTCTGTCTGCCTTACCATGATTACTGCAGAAGCTGTCATGATGTGGAGGAAACGGAAACTGTGCAAAACCTTTTATATGAGTGCGCTGCACGTCAGGGCAGGTTTATCGGTTTTTGGGTGACAGAACGTTTGAAGATTCAGGCATGGTGGCGAATGCGGCACTAAGGGAACTGTCCGGTTTCATCCGGAGCTCGGGGTGGTTCAAAGCATACCAGTTAATAACGATTAATAATCTTAAAGGTTAGTAATTTGATTACTTTTTATTGAATGGTGAAATAATGATTACAATTACGATTGTTTTTGGTTTTAATAGTTAATAATTGATTACATGCATACATAATTGGCCACTACAACCCTTCACTCAGGATTGCGGCCTAGCTTCTCACATCACTCATGTTGTGTGCGTTAAATTTATACGTGAGTGGCGGGTCCTACAGTTTAAAGTCGATTCCGAACGACAGATTTTTGAGAAACTTTTCATAGCAATTTTATTTACTCTCAGAGTTTTTGCCAGATATCTGCTGAGAGGAAATCGCCGAAGAAATATTTTTTATATTTCGTTTTGATGCCTGACCTGGGGTTTGAACCGTGACCTTACGTCTAATAAGCCAACACACAATTACTAATGTAATTGATTACTAATTGTAATCGAAATTTAACAGGTATGGTTAAACATACCCCTAACGGAATATGACAAAGGAGATCACCTCACACTGGATAACACAATGAGCCATATGGCCAACGAAAGGACTTGCCCGTTAACGGCAAGCTACCCTCTAACCTAACATAATCTTAATAAAGAATATGGATGAAATATTTATTATCCCGTAGCTCCATTGTCAGTCTCGTACTGATCTGCAAAAGCTTTCTTTTTTAAAGTTTTGTTTTCTGTAGCGACAAAATAAATTTCAAGGGTATAAAAGTCTACGCAACGCATATTAGTTGGTGCACACTACGAACCGCAGGTGCCAAATTTTTCCAGGTATGACCCTAAAATAACGCTTAATGCCAATTCACAGAGCTAATAACTAACCTTTTTTTAGCCTGCGATCAAGGATGATGAACTGGGCAGTAAGTGGTTTCAACAAAATGATCCCAAGAGCCACTTAATGCTATAAACACAATAAACGCAACGCAGCAAGTACAACAATTTTGCAATTGCCAGCCTAAGGGAGGCTGCTTGCGTATTAATTATAATAAAGACAGCGGGAGCAAAGCATAAGCGAAACAAATAAAAAATAAAATCTTTTATGCTTCACCAATGATGGCACTAAAACACTCTTTCGCGTTATATTTCAAATATCGCTTTTATAAACTTCTGTTTCACAATGTTGTTGTATTGATAGCATTAATCCTTACATAGCCAGCACAAATCCCCTGACTGTGATCACTAATTCTGTCATTTATTTATATATATATATGTATTTATTTTTTTATTTATTTATTTTATAGCATATCACATACAACAAGAAATTAATCTTTTAAATTACAAATTTCCGTATACACCTATGTATTCCATTTTCGAGAGATTGCTGCGTTTGCTTCGTTACCTTTATTTTTTTATAGGATAATACGACCAGTTTTTTTATTACATGATAAGTTTTCAGAACGAGAAATTTTAAATTTGACAACTTTGGGCTTTATTTGCAGGTTTACGTGAAAAACTGAGCGAATAATCAAGCTGTGTGAAGACTAAGGATATTATCTCCTAAAGTTAAAGTGTTTGAAAACCAACAGTCTTCAAGTTATCGTTGCTCGAAATGTCTGAAAAAGCGATTCTAAACTACCTTAAAAGGAACGACTGCAGCAATCGATACTTTTAGAAATCCAAAAATAAATACTCTAAGTCGTTTGATACAGTAATGATGTTTCCTGTAGTGTGTTCATGATGTCAGCATTGCCGACGCATGTTTGAAACAATTCTTTTGTTATAAAAATACAAACTATCAATAACGTACATATGTACATGCACACAAATTGTTGCTAGCACTTCTGTTTGGCAAATTCATTCTACGATCAATTTGCTTGCGTTTGCAATTTAATAGTTAATGATATCAACACTGTTAGTGTTAGACATGTTCATATTTTCATATTCTTAATAATTGGTAGAAATTCTTGCTATACCTTCCACTGTAGACATAATGCTTGATCAGCATTATCTATTAAAGGTCTGCAACGAATAACTTTTTTGCTTCATATGTGCAACTCGTTGTCGGATGAATAGAGTACTTACTCTCTCTCTCTACCAGCGCAAGCAGTGAAGAGAAGAGAATGTGTGCAAGGCAAATACGAGAAAAAATTTATCCGAAGCTGCTTATGTTCCGTAAAAAGAGTACTCATTGAAAAATATATCCGCAAAAACAAGTACTCCTAAAATTATGTTCACTTCATGTGGTACTTCAAATACTCGCAGCATAAAACACCACATAACTGATGTTTTTTTATATATATAAATGCTTATGTGTATGAACAAACTTATAAACGACTTGTCAGGCATTTATTTATTAATCATTGAAATAACAAAATAGAAATCAAAAATAGTAAAATTTTGTTGGAAAATATTTTTTTTTTGCTTTTTGATTTAAATAGTCTTTATTTCCCATAAATTAAAACAATTAAAATAACAAAAAAATCACTTAAAATTACTAAAACTTAAAAAAACATAGTCTATATTTCATATTTTCAGAGATCATTTAAAATGATAAAAGTATATATGTAAGAAGTAATAAGTATAACAAATAGGTCTGTTTGGTTCAAAATCTGCCAAAACAATATATGGAATTGTTGGTCGTAGATTTTTTCTTTGCCAAACTTCTTTGTGGTATTTGCAGTAAAGACGTGCACAGTTACAATTGTTAGTAATTATTGTTTCAAGCAGTGTTCGAACAAATATTGTTTACAAAATATTGTGCTTTTTGATGCCATTTATTACTCTTCGGAATAATAGAAACATTTCACTTAAAAATTCAAAGAAAAATCTGTGAATTTTACCCATTGTAAAGGATGACAATATTTCACCAGACAGAAATTATCATTATGGAAAGATTTACATACATAATAATGTATGGAAATTTTGTGGTGACCAATTTGCGAATAGAGGACCATAAAATATAACCCTTTTTTAGCCAGAGTAATCATTACATATTGCAGGTACCTGGATATTTCAAAGGGCTATATTTTATGGTCCTCTGTTTCGCAAATCGTTCACCACAAATGTAAATGTAAATCTTTCCATAATCATGTTTGCTATCTGATGAAATATTTCATTTACAATGAGAAACAGTTCTTTTGTGAATCTGAAAATTTCATAAGTTGATCAATGTTAATTTCTTTGTCATAATATTATATTTCTTTGTATTTATTTTTAAAAATATTTCTAAATGACTATTCGTCAATTTGCATCTATGTTTATTTTTTATTTGTGACATTGTAGGAAATGACGACATTTTAATTAAATTTTTCTCTGGGTGCAATTGAAATACAAAAAAAAACACATATGAGTCATAGCTACGACATATTCTACTCAAACTTAACGCACCAAAATCCTCTTGTATACAGGCTTCACCACCAATATTTTTGAAATACTTACAATATTTTTGAAATACTTATGGTTACAACAGTTATTTGAGATAAAAAAATAGCCTATGACATACTCTACTCAAAACAATAAACAACTGTTTTAATTTGAAGTACTCATTGGTATTTGTAGTACTACGTGAAGTTTGGTGGTACTCATTGTACTCGACATGTTTTGTGCCGGTATTTTCGAGTAAGAGAAAAAGTTGAACATGTATTTGTATGAAGCGAACGCAGTCAAATAACAACAAGAAGTTATTCGATAATTTTGTTGTTCTCAAAAAAAAAGTGCTTTTCTTCTTCGGATAAGTGTGCATGTATGCTAGATCTTATGTACTTTTTGAAGTCAAATACATTTGTGCAGACCTTTATTATCTATATATATAAAAATGAATGTGTGTTTGTTTGTATGTTTGTATGTTTGAGCTTTATAGCCGGCTAAACGGCTGAACCGATTTTCTTGAAATTTTCACAGTATCTTCCTGTATGTCTGGAAACAGTTATAGGCTACTTTTTATGTTGAAATAGGCAAATAAAATAAAATAAAATAAATTTAAAAAGTATGAGAGTTATTGTCTAACAAAATATTACGTATAACGTCACCCGTCAGCTCTGTGTAATATTTTATATACGACAGTAATTGAAATACATATCGTTCGCAATGACGCTAAGTCCACTTTTTTCAAAAATTGAGATTTTAATGCAAAACGTTAACACTATACAAAATACATATTTTACAACAACAAAAAATGTCATTATGTAGTTGTTGTAATTTTGTGGTTTGCAAAAACGCTAAGTCCACAAAACTACGAAAAAAATTAAAAGCACCTGCTAACTCCACGAATATTATTTATTAATTACTATTAATTTTTGATCTAGGTCCTTTAAAGAAAGCTATTTTGTAAAAATAATTGCGTTTAAAAAGTTTAAAAATATTAAAAACTGAGAAAGCTACTGTGTTTTTTGTGTCTCCTGTAAAATTTGAAAAAAGGGATTTAACACATTTGCGAATTAGACTAACGATATATATGTATAAAAATGAATGTGTGTTTATTTGTGGGTTGAGGAAGTAGGCCGATGTACAATGGGTCAATTCGACCTCCGGGTACTGTACTTACATTAATTGTCAAGTACACGTCCTCTGATCTAACCTAACCTTATTTGTGGGTTTGTTTGTTTAAAGTCTATAGACGACTAAACGGCTGGACCGATTTTCTTAAATTTTTAACAGTACCTTCCTGTATGTCTGGAAGGAACTATAGGCTACTTTTTATTTTAAAATTTCAAGTAGGCGAGGTGCCATGCCCGCATACAGAATAAATATTTAATGTCGCATATCTCATAATCTGCAACAGCTAGATTCCTCAAATTGTGTATGGACAACTTTGACATCTACACAACGTGATGCATGTGTAGAAGGAGAGAGGATACGAGCATCAACATCTAGAGCTGCTGAGACACCTGATCAACGTGATATACGTCTTAGAAGAAAACGATCCCAATCATCAAGATTAAGAACTGCTGAGATGCCGGATCAACGCGATATACGCCCAAAAGGAGAGAGACTATGAGCATCAACATCTAGAGCTGCCTAGAGCTGCCTAGCTAAAACCCGGTGTTCTTCGCTACTCCTATCGATATGAAATATAAATATTTAAAATATATTGATATACATTTTTTATGTATATTTTTATTAGTTTTAGTCAATAACCTCAACGTAATAAAATAAGAAGAAGTCTGGATTTTAAAATATTTATTTTTGTTACTGATATTTACAATGCGTCATAATAATTATTTCTTATTCTCTGATATTATATTTTGAATATTTATATTTCATATCGATAAGAGTAGCGAAGCACACCGGGTTTTAGCTAGTTTATGTATAAATTCTGAGTAATTAGCAAACAACTTAAAAAATGTTTTCCTATTTTACGTTCCATTTTGTTTTGCTACCTGATTAACATGTTTTTTCTATCTCCATTCCTGCATATTTGTCATACATTTCAATCTTATTTGCATATCTTATTTTTACTACACTCTTCGAAGTTGTGTGAAATTATTTTTTTTTTTAAAGAATCTTTTCATTTTTATAAATGAAATAAAAGTTTACAATTTCATAGCATTCATTACTTTCTCTGTTCTACATAGTTTATAAGATTCCAACTTTTCTCAGAATAAAATTTAATTAGCGCTATATTAGCAAATTATTGTTATTGTTCTTATTTATACTGCGAACCTTCTTAAACAAACACCGTTTATGGTTTATAATAATTCACTTATAAAGTGAAACAAATTATGGCAGTTAATGAATGACAATTATGACCATTTAATCTCATAAATGGTTTACATCGGTTGTCCAGCAATAACAAGTCAGAATCTCACCTTCTTCGCATAGCTTACTTACTTCTCCAAGCACTAGGTAAAACCAAAGGCTATAAATATATATATTTATAGTCTTTGGTAAAACGCACTAATAAGTGAAGTACCGTTATAGAATTTAATAATGATAAGTAGAAAATTCTAATAAATTCAAGTACGACATCTTCTTCACTTTGAAGCAGAAAAGTTTACTGTTTATTTTTTAAAATTCAAATCGTGTATACAGCGGATCACAGTGAAAATGGTACACTTGCAAGTAACACCCTAAATGTACAAAAAAAGTCGGAATTCAATATTAAATTGCAAAAATTAATCGGTTAGGGCGTTATGTTTAATCTTAAAATAAACAAAAATAATCAGTTTAATAGTCAATAATTTCTTGGTTGTTTGTAAAATGATGGTAAGAAATTCAGGTTACAATAAAAATAGGCCGCTGTGAGCTACTGTAAGCCACTTGTGTATGCTTGTCATGGACTAAAGAAAATTTTAAATTTCTGGTCAAAAATATTTGAAGAAATCCCGATCACGATATGAATACCAGGCATTTGTATCCTGCTGTCAAACATGGTGAAGAGCTCGTAATGGTATTCAGCTGTAGGTGTCGATAAATTGCATTTTGTTGAAGGAAATATGGACAAAATGCAGTATCTAACATTTTAAAAGTAAATTTAATAAAAAATGTCAAAATTCTTGTGATAAAGCACACATTTGATTTATACCAGGATAATGCTCCTGAGTATACAGTTGTAGTTCTTAAGAAATTGCTGATGAACAATTGATCTCGAGTTATTAAAACTCAATCCCAATCACAAGCTTCGATCACTATGAAAATTTTGTAGCGAAAACTTAAATATTTAAATGAATAATATGTATCTAAGCGGCTCTTGACATGGCGCGTTTTAAAAACGTTATTCATTGAGAAGGCTATCCAAATAAATATTGGAATTGTTTTCAATTTTCTCTGTGATTTACTTAACCCTTTGACGACCATTGGCAAGTATGCTTGCCTGGAGGTTTTTGGCTTATATATTTGTCCAGGTTACAGACAAAAATGTCAGAGAAAGTTTTATAGAAGAAGATTCAGGCAACAAAAATGTAGTTGAGTGAAAACCCCTATCTGGCTCCACTTGTACTCTACGAGGCTCCAAATTTGGCCAAATAATGGTCTTTTAACCGAGGGCTACACAGGTTAAAGATAGGGCACAAGGAGATGTGAGTCAATTATGTTTTCGATTTAGCCTTTGGTTATCAAATAAAATATAATGAACAGTTTTGGATAAACTCCAAACTGCCTAAAAATAGTCATTTTATGTTTGGCAATTATGTTTGCCTATAGGCTGAAACGAAAATTATCATTCCTAAAAATTCTAGAATTTAAAACTTGTCATTAAAATTAAATTAAAAATTGTCATTAAATTTGAGCTTTTTTAAGTGCGCCTCTGTCTCATGATAGTGGAGCAGTTCAACCTATATGCTTATGCAAAAAGGGCGTATGTTCACTTTAAAGGTTTCCGAGTTTAAGGCATATATGGATATTATCATACGTATGAGCTTAGTGAAACTCCCATCAACACGTCTGTATTGGTCAACTGATCCAACATTTCACCAAGCTGAGATTGCAGGAGTCATGGCACGGAACCGATTTGAGGAAATTACAGGCAATCTTCACTTTTACGACAACAGTAAGGCTAATGTTACTGACCGTGACTACAAAATCCGTCCAATTATAGAGCACATTAACAAGGCTATGCCTGACGCATATACATTTTCCAAAAAACTCTCAATTGTTGAACATATGGTAAAGTTTAAGGGATATAATGCCATGAAACCGTATATGAAGGACAAACCTATTTCACTAGGGTGTTTATGTAAGTCAGAAACTGGATACTTGTACAATATTGACATTTACACAGGAAAAAACCATTTGTTGAACACGGTCTTGGCGAAGCTGACGTCCTGCAGTTATGTATGCCACTGGCCAAAAAGGGGTTGAAGTTTAGTTTGATAATTTCTTTACATGTCTAAATTAAATGAACATTCTTCGGTAAAATGAAATAATGGCATGTAGAATTATTCGATGTAGTAGAAAGCACATACCGAAGAATTTTCCGGAGAATAAAGAAATGAAAAGAGGGGACATAAGTTACTTCATGTCAGGAAGCAGTTCCATCGTCAAATGGATGGACAATCGTGGTCTCTACCTCGCCTCAAATTTTATTGACCCAGCAGAGGTAATCAAGGTCAAGCGACGTGTTGCTGGACAAGCTAATAAAATAGATTTAGATATTGATTGCCCTCTGATTATACAGCACTACAACAAATGAATGGGAGGCGTTGATCTAATGGACCAAAATAAAGTTTATTATGAGTACGATCGCAGAAGTAAGTGGCGTTTTTATTTACGATTGTTATTCGACATATTTGATCTATGTGTTCATAATAGTTATATAATATATAAGAAACTCATATTGGCTAACAGTTCCTCAATCAATGTGACTTCAATTGAATTTCGAGCAGCTTTAGCCAAAGAACTGATGAGTTGCTTCAATTCAAGAAATCGTTCCTTTTCAGCGTCAACCAAATTTGGAACTAATTTTATACGTAAGTCCAAATCTCTTCATAAAATGGAAGAGAGTGAATGTTGGAAACGCTGCTTTCATTGTGCTTCCTATAAAAAATATAGTCGCTTAAATGTTTTTTGCGTTCAATGCAATCTGTTTCTTTGCTACCCGTGATTATTTTGAAAACTATCACGAACGACACTAATTATAAATTTTTAAGATTTATTGTATTTTAATTTATATTTTTAATAAAAAAAAACTGTTTTTAAATCATGTCTAAAAATTAATAATTTGGGATAAAAAGATTGCTTTCAACCCATATTTGCCAAGCGAAATGGGGGACTTAGAGGATACCCAGAAAGGCAACTTTTTTTCATCACTACTATTAGGCCACAAATTATTAAAATAAAACAAAAGGTTAAATCGCTTCAGCAGAAAATGTTGGGTCGTCAAAGGGATAACATACAAATGTTTAAATGTGCTGAACTTATTACATTTTTTTTGCATAACACCTAAATGCTTAAATGAATTTATATTTTTTTGTTTACCTATCGTTAAGCTAACTGACTGAGAGCTAAACTTTCAAATTTTATGCAACTTTTTAATGCATTTAATCCTCAATGGCAAGTGGACCAATTTCACTATGATTCACTGTATGTATGTAGTTTCCTCTGTATCTGGCTTAACGTAAAAGAACCGTAAAGATGAGCTAATATAAAAATTGTAAAAAAGATGCATTTGTTCATTAACGTTGAAATCATACTTAAGCGTAAATTAGTTTACTACGAAGACATAATAAACATTAGGAAGCTTATTTTAAAAGAAAGAACAAACAATAAAACAAAAAAGAATTACAATAACAAAACTACTATGAAGACCAAGCCTCAAAAGTTTATTTAATATTTTCATATAAATTTCAGATTTTATTTATTCTATTCCGACAACTGAAACCAATAGTTATTGAATAATCTGAAAATGCAATCCGTCATACTTTAACTTGAAACCGGTGTATGAACATATCTATAACCACTCCAAGGCCAATAACATTTGGGGTTATCAGTCTATCAGAAGTCTCTAACTCATCAAGCTTTTCTTTAGCCCAGGCCAGTGATTGCACCTCACGCTGCATGAGCTAATCTATTGGGATCTTGGAGATACTGTTAAGAACTCCCTGTATCGCTGCTTCGATTCTTTTAGTCTTGTAGTCTTATCAACCTTTACATTACCAAGGCCACTCTTGCTGAACATATGTAGGTCCGGCTTTTGGAGCAACCTTGCTTTTGGACAGGCCGCCGCTTTTGTCTTGTTGTTGTTTCCCGTTTTTGGAGTTATTTGGTTCTTGGTCTGCCTTAGCATCAACCAAGTCCTTTGCCTCATTTGTGGAGACGGGCGTCGGTTTAACACCTGTACGCGGATTTTTACGGGTTCCGTTCTCGACATTTGCTTTTAGTAAGTCGCCTAAGAAATATTTTTCGTATTTCATTTTGTTAGAGATGTCGGACCTGGAGTCTAATAAGTAATCTACTGTGAAATCAATTTGTAAAGAAAAAAATCGATTATTAACATTACTAAACATAAACTATAAATTAAATATAAGTAACGCAACACGTATAATATTTCCAATGATTTGTTTGCTAAGCTTACTCAACGTCCACATCATCGACATCAGAGCAATATTAACAATGTTGCAAAATAAATAGCAAAAACAACAAAAAAACAAGCAATTCTAATGTTGAAAAATAAAACGTGTCACATAGAAATATAAACAAAACCTGTGCTAATTATATTTTTAATTGTAAACGTAATAAGGTGAACAATTAAAAATATAAACGTGTATGTATGGAATAAATGAGAATGAACGTTAGCAAGTGAAATGGCCACAATGTCATCAATAAAACAGCAAATGTGTCATTTATACTATGAACTCTGCTACAACAACAATACTACCGTTATAGTTTGATGTTGTTTTATTACTATTTTTTACATTCTATTATACTTTTACACACTACAATGGCTATTGTACTTCAATACATACTACATGCATACATACTTTAACTTCCTGTTGAACGCTTTTCTGAAGCATTTATACAGACATACAAAAAATCACAGAGATGTAATGGGTGATTTTTTAAGAGCTATAGGAAAATTTTTCAAAAGAAAAAACACATACAATCCAGAAAAATGCATGAAATCTTTATTTTAATCGATAGTACGGTCTATATAATTTAATGTTTGAAGATTATTTCATGCAAATGTTGACCGCGACTGCGCTTCAAATGGTCCATCCGCTTAGTCCAATTTTGGCATACTCTTTCCAACATTTCTGCCGGTATCTCACGAATAAATGCACATGTCATGCAAGTCAAGCTCTTGCATTTTGGGCAAAAAAAAGTTGGATATCATCTCACGGTAGCGCTCACCATTCACAATTACGTTACGATTCGCAGCATCTTTGAAGAAGTGCGGTCTAATGTTGCCACCAGCCCATAAACCGCACCAAACTGTGACTTTTTCTGGATGCATTGGTAGCATTTGCAATGTTTCTGGCTGATCTTCACTAAAAAACCGACAATTCTGCTTATTTACGTACCCATTGAGCCAAAAATGAGCTTCGTCGCTGAACACAATTTTTCGATAAAGAAGTGGATCTTCGGCCAACTTTCCAAGAGCTCATTCACCAAAAATGCTGCGTTGCGGTAGGTCGTTCGGCTTCAATTCTTGCACCAGCTGTATTTTGAAAGGCTTCACATCTAAATCCTTCCGCAAAATTTTCCACGTTGTTGAGTAACAGAGGCTCAATTGCTGCGAACGGCGACGAATCGATAACTGATGGTTATTATTAACACTGGCCGATGCAGCTGCGATATTTAATGTCCAACAATATAAATTTGGTGTGAAATTTAGTCACAATAACCCGAATAGCCGCTTCAGTGGGTCGATTAAACTGACTATAAAATGGAAGAAGCGCGCGATGAACTTTCTTAACAGAGCACGCATTTTGATAATAAAATTCAATGATTTGCAAGCGTTGTTCATTTGTAAGACGATTGATTCATGGTTAAATTATAGACCAAACTGAAAATGTTTGACAGTGAAACAAAGCACGAAACGTGCGTGAGCTGTTTAAACTAGTGTTGCTAAAAAGATAATAGCTAAAAAATCACCCTTTAGATTAATAAAATAAACAAAACTACTTAATAGCATACATACATACATACATTACGTTTGAATAAAATATCCTTGCGTGGGTAGAGGAGAGAGGAGTGTTTGTTTGCGAACTCATTAAGTAAACACAGTCAAAACGCAAACAACAAAAACAACAGTTTAAAAAAGTATAGTAAAGCCGAGCATAAAACCGGTACAAATTGCCAACGAATTTTTCCAGCAACAAAATAGCACAAGTATATAAAAGAAGAAGAATAACAATAATAATGGTGGAAGGAAACTCAACCCTTTACGCCAAAAGCTTTCATGGTAAAGGAGGTTCTCGACTCTTTTATTACAGCTAAAAAGCTGAAGTAGTTGCATGAGTGATAGTGACAGTGGTTGTTGTATAAGTGTGAACTAGCATATACTCAAATGCCAAACTTATTATAAACAGTGAGTGTCCAACAACGTTGGAATTTCATTACAGAAAAAATGAAATGAAAAAACATGTTTTCCTCTTCATTGTAGTGATGGCATTAAAAAGATTCAGCTTGGAAACATAATTAGAGAAAAAGGGGGTAGATGTTGTATTTTTTTTAATGATTTCATTTGAGTAGAATAATGGCAGCATCACTAATGAAACCCAAAGCAGAGAGGGGAAAATGACTCGATTGCACTGCTAAAGGGCTATAACACAATAAAATAACAAAAAATTAAAACGTGCGTTGTTTACAGACATTGCGATAGACATTTCAACAATTAGCATTCAGTTTCACTCTAAAGTAGAACAGAAACATCAATTCCGGACCGTTGGCTACAAGGTTAAAATGTTCGCATTAAAAATAAAAAATAAATAAAAGCCTACTACATGTTTGGTCACCTTAGATCTGTTTAAAATTCGTCTTTCTTGTCTTTGTGTCCAAAAGATGAAATTCTTATCGTAAACGTAAAATCCATCCCTCTGCAGGCTTGCTAAATATGGAACATTGCACCAGAACAAACTGGTAAAGGACGAATGAAACGTTCCAGTAGTCAGATAGGACTTTGCGCAGAAGAACTCAATTAATAAATTGACGCTAATACGATACTACGCTATACAATACTGAGCAGTCGCTTTTGTGAAAATCAATAATTCTGACTAGAATTTTTCTTGTGGGGTTTTCTTAATCACAGTGTATGAAAAAAGAAAGCATAAACCACAGCGGCCTTCGATACCAATAAAAATCCATCTCATCGATCCAATTCAACCTGATATATGTCCCAGAGTCATGAATCAGTCATAATTTTAATATTAAGCGATGTAAAAGCAAAACATCAGTATCTAGATTTTTTCATTTTCGTAACAATACATATGTACTTATTGTTAGAGAGTTTTGTTTTGAAGTGAAGTCAATCAATTTGGCAAATAATCCACCTAAAATATTAAAAAAAAACAGAATATTTTTTTGAGTTTTGGAAGTAAATATTCGTTAAAATACAAATACTCAAAAACTACAGCAACCAACTTACTATTGGGACTAACAGTAATGCGTGATTTCACATTTTATAGTTAACAAACGTAAAAAAATTTCAGCTGCCAGATTAAAAGCTACCAATGAACCATCAGATGACACTACATCTTTCACTCGTACCTGCGTTAATTCTGTATGGTTGGAGCAATTCCTTAGAATTCCAAAATAAAATGCCAAATAAAAAAATGTGTTGAAAAAGATGGAAATTAAAAATTAATAAGAAATTTATTTCGTCATATTTAAAACTAAAAACTCGCTTTGTTTACTTTTATGCGACACGATAAATATACATATTGTTACGTTTTTACCTTTTAAAAACGTTTAAATATGAGTTCGTTAATTGCAAATAAAGTAAAAACAAATATGTGGTTATTTTCTCTTAAACTCTCTTTATTAATTACACTACTTTTGTGTACCATCGTATGGAACTTAACGATACAACAATAATAATCTGTTTATTCACTGTACTAGTTCACACAAGTATTCGATAGATCTTTACAACCACGACTTATTTTGTTCACACGCAACTTCAAACAAGGCTGACTAAATTAACTCTGCCTGCTGCTTGCTTTGTCCAGCCCTTTTATAGTCCGCACGCACGTATGATCAGTATGATGAACGTTCTCGATGTGGAAGGTTGTCGCTCACGCCTTCTCGAGACTACTGCTAGTACATTGTTGTTTGTGTACTTTGCTTATGTTGTCCGTTACATATTTGTCGTAGCTGGTTTACTTTATGTTGTTGTTGCTACCTGGTTCGTTGTACACATGGGTGTGTGTTCGTTGTATTCTTAGTGTTAGTGCGTATTTGTGTCGTGTGTATTGTGTTGGTGTAGCTGATAGCTTTTGTTTATCGTTTTTATTGTTAAACGATATTAGGTCGTTTCGATTTACGTAACACTGCCGCCCACTTAAGCCTGTTCATCCCGAATAGGCTCATTATCTCCTTTCCCATATTTTGCCAGTCGCTCTATGTGTACGACCTTCATTTTTGTTCGGGGGCTGTTAGCTTTCTGTATCCTGTACACGACATCGTTTAACCGCTTAATTATTTTATACGGTCCATCCCAGCTGGTTTGTAGCTTGGGAGATAATCCCTTCTTCCGCTTTGGGTTGTATAGCAGAACCATTTGCCCCTCATGGAAGCCCTCCGTGTTTGCTGCTCTATCATACCTGGCTTTCATTCTATCACTGACCATTTTTATACGGGTGCGTACAAACTCATGAAGTTCATTCAGGCTTTCTTCTTTTCCAGTGTATGTTTCGTTCCTCTCTGTGGCGGGCTTAACACCAAATTCTAAGTCACCGGGTAGTTTTATCTCAGTCCCAAAGATAATCTTGGCGGGTGATCTGGATGTTGAATCATGGACTGCAGATCGGTATGCCAGTAGAAACCTCGGAATGTGTTCGTCCCAGTCTTTCTGTTGCTCGCTCACTACTTTTCGCAAGTATTCCTCCAGGGTTCGGTTAAATCGCTCTACCATTCCGTCTGACTGTGGGTGAAGAGGCGTCGTTCGAGTCTTCTTAATGCCATATACTTCGCACATTTCCTTGAATACAGCTGACTCAAAATTTCTGCCTTGATCGGAATGTAGTTCTATTGGAACCCCGTAGCGGCATACCCAGTTGTTCACAAAAACGTTAACTATTGTGTTCGCCTCTTGATTGGGTATGGCATATACTTCCGGCCATTTGCTGAAGTAGTCCATCACAACGAGAACATATCGGTTTCCGGTATTGCTGACTGGAAAAGGGCCTGCAACGTCCATGGCTATCCGCTCGAAAGGTGCGCCTGAGTTGTACTGCTGCATCTGACCTCGACTTCTTCTTGTTGGACCTTTAGCTTCAATACACTGGGTGCAGTTTGCTATCCAATCCGCCACTGCTTGTTGACATCCAACCCAATAAAAACGTTGTTTTAGCCTTTCCAGTGTCTTTGTCACTCCAAGATGTCCTCCGCTGGCTCCATTATGGAACTCCTTTAACACTTCTTTCATTTTGGAGGAAGGCACTACCAATAGGTTGGATGAGGTCTTGCCATCTGCGCTTTCCCAAAGTCGATATAGGCACCCATTTATGATCTTTAAGCTGTCCCATAGTGCCCAATATGCTTTTGTAATAGGACCTTCTGCGGATATCTCATTTCTTGTAGGTCGTTTGTCCTCCTCCTTCGCTGCTATTAACTTCGCCAATATTGGGTCACTCCTTTGTGCTTGGGACCAGTCTTCGTTGGCTTCAATCCGCGTTAGCCGGATATCGACGATGGATTCATTTTTCTCAGCTTTCACGCAATGTTTACACTCCAAATTACAAGGTCGGCGTGAAAGAGCGTCAGCATTTCCATGTTTTATGCCTCTTCGGTGTTCAATGCTGAAGTCGTAAGTCTGGAGGCGTTCAATCCAACGTGCTAACTGTCCTTCAGGGTTCTTGAATTGTAGCAGCCATCTCAATGCGGAGTGATCAGCCCTCAGCAGAAAATTCTGGCCATACAGATACTTATGGTAATGTTTGATGCACTCCAGCACTGCCAGTAGCTCTCGTCGGGTTACACAGTAGTTCCGTTCAGGCTTTGACAATGTGCGACTATAGTAGCCTACGACTTTCTCTGTTCCATTGATCACTTGGGAAAGTACACCACCAATACCATATCCGCTAGCATCACTGTCTAAGATGAACTTTTCTCCTGGGACTGGATACGCCAAAACTGGTGCAGCACTCAAAAGGTCTTTTAGTGTCTGGAACGCCTTCTCCTGTGGCTCACCCCATTGATAGATTTTTGACTTCTTGATGAGCTCATGCAAACTTGTAGCCACGCTGGCAAAGTTAGGCACAAAGCGTCTGTAGTATGTGCATAGTCCCAAAAAGCTGCGTAGTTCATGAAGATTCTGGGGACGAGGCCAGTCCTTTACTGCTCGTATTTTATCTTCATCGGTGGATATGCCATCTGCTGTGACAAGATGCCCCAAATATTTCACCTGCTTTTGGAAAAATGCACATTTCTTTACGCTTAGTTTTAGTCCAGCCGTTGATATCCGTTGCAGAACTTCTCCCAGGTTCTTGAGGTGTTCGTCGAAAGTTCTGCCCATCACTATTATGTCGTCGAGATATACCAAGCAAGTCTTCCAATGCAGTTCCTTTAGCACACGTTCCATAAGCCGCTCGAATGTGGCCGGAGCATTACAGAGTCCAAATGGCATAACCTTAAACTGCCATAAGCCACCGTTCGCACTGAATGCGGTTTTCTCTTTGTCCTTGTCTGCAATCTCCACCTGCCAATACCCGTTTTGTAGATCCAATGTGGAGAACCATTTTGTTCCGGCTAGAGTGTCGAGTGTGTCGTCAATTCTTGGTAGCGGGTAACTATCCTTTTTAGTGACATCATTCAGCTTCCTGTAGTCTACGCAGAATCTTGTATTGCCATCTTTCTTCTTTACTAAAACTACAGGTGAGCTCCACGGACCCGATGATGGTTCGATTACACCGCTCCTCCTCATTTCGTCGACTAACTCCTTAACCTCATTACGCTTCGCCAGCGGTATGCTTCTGGGTGCCTGCTTTATCGGTCTCGCTTCGCCAGTATCAATTTCATGTTTGACCATGGCTGTTCTTCCTTGACTTTTGTTGTTCGTGGCGAAAGCGAAAGCATACCTCTTTAGCAGCTTTTTGGCTTTGTTTTTCTCTGCAGCTGCTAAACCTGCTATCCATTTCTCCACATTTTCATCAAATCCCTTTTGATCCTTGGCTGACATATCGGCAGGTTCCAGCGTTTGCTCGCTGTTTATTATCGCCTCGACTGGAACACATTGGCCAACCTCTGAGTTTTTATAGACGACTCTTTCATGGCCTGATAGATTTAGCACTCTCACCGGGACAATTCTTTATTCTGTGGATTTGACGAGGGCCTTTGCTGATATTAAATCCGTCTGTATTTCTGCTGGTTCAACAACCCACAAGCGGTTTTCCACACAATCTCCCTCCATACGCGCCCATATCAGTGATTCACTCTGGGGTGGCAATTTGAGTTGTTCGACCGCAACTATCCTTCTGGCGTCCACTTGGTGCTTGTACCCCACGTCTAGAGGTATCTCTACATTTCGCCAACTCATAATCTGTTGCCCCATATTCAAATTGATGCCATGAGCTATCATAAAATCGGCACCAATGATAACCTCGTCCACAATATCGGCAACAATAAAGATGTGACTTACACTAATGTTGGGTATAGTCACCTTCGCCTCTGTTTTTCCGTGGACGGTGGCACACTCTCCAGTAGCTGTCCGTAGTCTTACATTGCTAAGTGCCTCGCATTTTCGCTTCGCTACATCTGGTCTGATGATAGACTGCGTCGCCCCGGTGTCTATTGTGAAGGTATGTGGTCTGTCATTTATGTATCCGCACGCCGTAAGATTGTTGTTGTTCTGTTGCATCACTGATATTGAGATTGTGGGGCCCTCGCTTGTGGGAGCCAGCACTTGCCCCTCAGTGCTAGCTCGTTTTAGTTTAACGGGGACTCTTGTGAAGATGGTTGGTAGTTCGCCCGTTTCTTATTCCTTGATGGTGAGGCGGATCTTGATCTCTTGCGTGGCGCTTTGCAGTTTCTCTGGAAATGACCGACCTTTCCACATTTGAAGCATTTAAGTTTAGCCTTTTGTCCATTTTCTTCCAACGCTTGCTTCACTATCTCCTTAACTTTAGTTAAAAGGCATTCATCTTCCTCCACGATTTCCATTCTTCGCACTCTGCTCATTTGTGGTCTTGAAATTGCGCGAGCGGTCTCTTGGGCTAGTGCGAAGGCCACGGTCTCGGCAAAGGTTGTCTTCTGCGTAGAGCATACCACAAGTTTGATGTCAGGGTCACGTATACCATTGACAAACGACTTGGTCTTAATGTTGTCTATCAGCGGGTGGTTTTCTCCGCGGTATGTGAGCTGCACTAATCTCTCAACCTCCATTGCAAAGGCTTGTAATGACTCATTTGCCTTTTGCGCCCGGCATCTCAACTCCATGCGGTATAGTTCCCGTTTGTGCTCATCGCCAAATTTACGCTGCAACGCCACCATTAAGTCGTTGTAGTTGTTTCTGCTGCTGACTGACATGGTTTCTAGAATCTCAGCTGCGACACCTTTTAACGCCAGAATTAGTTCTAGAGCCTTCTCTCCTTCGTCCCATCCGTTTCTGCTGGCTACTGTCTCAAATTGGAATTTGAATACGGATAGGGGTGAACTGCCATCAAAGCAAGGTGGTTTTATCCTGCCGGTACTTTCGGATACAACTCGCACTGGTTCCGGTCTCTGGCTCTGGATGTTGTTGATCTTCTCTTCCATTATCTCCAGTTTTCCGTCGACGGTCTTTCCCAAATCGTTCACTTTCGTGTCGACGGTCCTTTCTAAATGTGACATCCTTTCCTCCACACCAGTAATTCGTTTGCTGACCGACTCGTGTATTTCCTGTAGCTTCCCTGATGTCGCTTCGAGCTCCTTTTCGATTTTCGTCAAAATTGCTGCTTGCAGTTTCTGGTTTTCGGCTCTAGAAGCTTCTTGCACTTCAGCTAGAAGTTTTTGATTTTCGGTTCTAGAAGCTTCTTGCACTTCAGCTAACAGTTTTTGATTTTCGCTTCTAGAAGCTTCAAATAGTTTCTGGTTTTCGGCTCTAGAAGCTTCTTTCACTTCAGCTAGAAGTTTTTGATTTTCGCTTCTAGAAGCTTCAAATAGTTTCTGGTTTTCGGCTCTAGAAGCTTCTTGCACTTCAGCTAGAAGTTTTTGATTTTCGGTTCTAGAAGCTTCTTGCACTTCAGCAAACAGTTTTTGATTTTCGCTTCTAGAAGCTTCAAATAGTTTCTGGTTTTCGGCTCTAGAAGCTTCTTGCACTTCAGCTAGAAGTTTTTGGTCTTCGCTTCTAGAAGCTTCAAATAGTTTCTGGTTTTCGGCTCTAGAAGCTTCTTGCACTTCAGCTAGAAGTTTTTGATTTTCGCTTCTAGAAGCTTCTCGTACATCAACAAATAGCTTCTGATTCTCCGCTCTAGAAGCTTCTTGTGCATCCGTTAATACTTGCATCTTTTCCATCATAGCGGCTAGCAACGAATTTATGTCGATACCGCTAGGGGTTACAGGGGACTATACCCCTCGTTCTTCTTCATCCTCGAACTCGTAGGAATCGATGTCGATGCCCTGAAGCTGCAGATGTTCCCTTAATCGCCTTTGCAGTTCATTTTTCGTGCCCATTGTTGGCAGCTCGAGTTTACCCAACTCCCGTTTAAGCCGTTCCACTTTTAGATCGCAGAGTTTCATTTTCTCCTTTTTTTTATTTATTTATTTTTGCTTTTGGATTTTGCAATCCCACTTCTGACACCAATTGTTACGTTTTTACCTTTTTAAAAACGTTTAAATATGAGTTCGTTAATTGCAACCAAAGTAAAAAAATAAATGCGTCTTTAGTTTTTCTTAACTGTCTTTATTATTCACACTACTTTTGTGTGCCACAGTATAGAACTTAACGATACCACAATAATAATCTGCTTATTCACTTTATTAGTTCACACAAGTATTCACTGAATCTTTACAACCACGACTTATTTTATTCACACGCAACTTTACACAAGGCTGACTGAAATAACTCTCACTGCTGCTTGCTTTGTCCAGCCCTTTTTATAGTCCGCACACACGCGTATCAATCAGTGTAAACAATCAGTGCCACAGAATATACACAGAATTGAAACCTTTGACGTTTAAAAACGCTCAAAGCAGCACTTTAACCTACCTCGTAGAGGGAGAAAAAAAATATTTTAATGCTTTGCGAATTAAATGTGTTAGAAGCAACAGATATACAGACTGAAAACTGGCGGTTAAAGTAGAAAAATTAAATGTAAATAAAGATTTATTTTGTGTTAAAAAAGGGATAATTTGGAATATTTTTTAATTTCTTCAATGAAAAGTTTAAAGATTCTTAAATATTTAAATATTAATCGAAATGTGTGTGATTTTCGGTCCCAATGAATATAGTTTCTTGTGCAAGAGGTAATTAAGAAGCTAAATATTACAAGATCAAAATAAGACGTACTGCTCATAAAAAAATTTTCTTGCTGAAAGTTGCCAATATTTTTTAATTTCTTGAAAGAAAAAGTTAAAGTTGTTATTGTTATTAGTTGTTTTTATTATTTATTAATAGTTTTAGACAAAAATTACATTGCTTATTAACTCTCGCCAATATAAAAAACCACCCCGAAAACTAAAAAAAAACATAAATAAACAAAACAGAGTTACAATCAGAGAGAGACAGAAATACTTTTTGGTAATATTTGCTGTCTCTTTCTCCATGGAAAGTTAAACGTCAAACTCTTGTTTCTATTCTGTGTATATTCTGTGAGTGCGATGAACGTTCTCGATGTGGAAGGTTCTCGCTCGCGCCTTCTCGAGAACTCTATTCTTAGTACATTGTTGTTTGTGTACTTGCTTATGTTATGTACCAGTCGCTACCAGGTTCGATACATATTTGTCGTAGCTGGTTTACTTCATTCCATGTTGTTGTTGCTACCTGGTTCGTTGTACACATGTGTGTGTGTAGCTTTAGATAATCAGCACGTTCATTGTATTCTTAGTGTTAGTGTGTATTTGTATTGTGTGGCTTTTGGTTATCGTTTTTATTGTTAAACGATATTAGGTCGTTTCGCTTTGCGTAACAATATTTTGTACGATTTAAAAGAAATTAGATATTTTAGAAACAACAAATACTTACTAAAATAAAAATAAATCCCTAGTATAGTTAAAAAATTTAATTTCAGTGTTTATTATGATATTATTAAAAATTAAACAAAAAGGTAAATAAAGAGAAAAAATTCATACGACAAAACATATTGGATTATGCAGCATGATCTAATATTTTGTTGCATAACCGCGATTTTTCAAAACTTCAGCACATCTTTTCGGCTTAGAACTAATAAGATTCTCTATTATATTCATTGGAATAGATGACCATGCCTCATTTATAGCTTGAATAATTTATTTGGATCCCGATGTGCCGATTCCCGATTTACCTTTCTATTTACTATTTCCCATAAATTTTCTATACGGTTAAGGTCGGGTGACTGTGCAGGCCACTGCATGACATTAACGCCTTCTTGTTCCAAAAACCGTTTCACCAATTTGGATGTGTGTTTCGGGTCGTTGTCGTGTTGAAATATCCACTGGCGTGGCATTTTATCACGGGCATGTGGCAACATCTTCTCCAGCAATATATTTTTATACATTTGTTTGTCCATAAACCCGTCGATTTTGTGTAAAGGTCCTAAGCTTTCCGCAGAAAAGCAACCCCACACCACAACATTGCCGCCTCCATGCTTAACTGTTCCGGAACAATATTTCGGATTTAGTCTGCTACTGACAGGTCTTCGAACTCTTCTCATTCTATCAGAATCCACAAAATTAAATTTGGATTCATTGGAAAACAATACAGTGTTCCATTGTCCAACTGTCCAGTTCAAGTGTTCTCGAGCAAATTTTAGGCGCGCCTTAGTGTTTTTCTGTGATAGCAGTCAGTATTGTTTTTTCTGAAAACATAGTATATAACAATTTTCTGTCCAATATGTTTTGACCGACACTGTATGTTCTTCTGAAATATATATCCCTTAATAAAATACGAAGGCTGAGGGTTTTGTTTCAACTTAGCCTTTTTTGCCTTAGTGGAAGTTTCTTAACAACTGATGGTAATTATTTTCAACAGGTTTTACGTAAACAATACAAATATTGAATTTACCAATATATAATTCATAAAGTCGCCGTAGTCTAGTAGGTAGTGTGTTGGCTTATAAGACGTAAGGCCACGGTTCAAACCCAAGGTCAGACATCAAAACGAAAATATGAAAAAATATTTCTTCAGCGACTTCCTCTCAGCAGATTTCTGGCAAAAACTCTGAGAGTAAATAAAATTGCAATGAAAAGTTTCTCAAAAATCTATCGTTCGGAGTCGACGTTAAACTGTAGATCCCGCCACTGATGTATAAAATTAACACACATAACTTGAGTGGCGTGAAAAGCTTGGTCGTAATCCAGACTGAAGGGTGGGTTGTAATGGCCAATTATATATGTACATATTGTTACGCGAAGAGAAACGACCTAATATCGTTTAACAATAAAAACGATAAACAAAAGCTACCAGCTACACCAACACAATACATACATACATAATTGGCCATTACAACCCTTCAGTCAGGATTACGGCCTAGCTTCTCACACCACTCATGTTGTGTGCGTTAATTTTATACGTGAGTGGCGGGACCTACAGTTTAACGTCGACTCCGAACGACAGAATTTTGAGAAACTTTTTCATGGCAGTTTATTTTACTCTCAGAGTTTTTGCCAGAAATCTGCTGAGAGGAAGTCGCCGAAGAAATATTTTTTTTTTTTCATATTTCATTTTTGATGTCTGACCTGGGATACGAACCCGGGCTTTACGAATAGTAAGCCAACACACTACCTACTACACCACGGCGACTTCAACACAATACACACGACACAAATACGCACTAACACTAAGAATACAACGAACGTGTTGATTATCTAAAGCTGCACACACACATGTGTACAACGAACCAGGTAGCAACAACAACATACAGTAAACCAGCTACGACAAATATGTAACGGACAACATAAGCAAAGTACACAAACAACAATGTACTAGCAGAAGTCTCGAGAAGGCGCGACCGAGAACCTTCCACATCGAGAACGTCCATCATACTGTTCATACGTGTGTGCGGACTATAAAAGGGCTGGACAAAGCAAGCAGCAGTCAGAGTTAATTTAGTCAGCCTTGTGTGAAGTTGCGTGTGAACAAAATAAGTCGTGGTTGTAAAGATTTAGCGAATAGTTGTGTGAACTAGTGAATAAAAGAGATTATTATTGTTGTATCGTTAAGTTCTATACGGTGGTACACAAAAGTAGTGTAAATAATAAAGAGAGTTAAGAAAAACTAAAGACATATTTGTTTTTACTTTGTTGCAATTAACGAACTCATTTAAACGTTTTTAAAAAGGTAAAAACGTAACAATTGGTGTCAGAAGTGGGATTGCAAAATCCAAAAGTAAAAATAAATAAATAAAAAAAGGAGAAAATCAAAATCAAAATGAAACTCTGCGATCTAAAAGTGGAACGGCTTAAACGGGAGTTGGGTAAACTTGAGCTGCTAAAAATGGGCACGAAAAATGAACTGCAAATGCGATTAAGGGAACATCTGCAGCTTCAGGACATCGACATCGATTCCTACGAGTTCGAGGATGAAGAGGAACGAGAGGTAAAGGCCCCTGTAACCCCTAGCGGTATCGACATAAATTCGTTGCTAGCCGCTATGATGGAAAAGATGCTAGTATTAACGGATGCACAAGAAGCTTCTAGAGCGGAGAATCAGAAGCTATTTGTTGATGTACGAGAAGCTTCTAGAAGCGAAAATCAAAAACTTCTAGCTGAAGTGCAAGAAGCTTCTAGAGCCGAAAACCAGAAACTATTTGAAGCTTCTAGAAGCGAAAATCAAAAACTTCTAGCTGAATTGCAAGAAGCTTCTAGAGCCGAAAACCAGAAACTATTTGAAGCTTCTAGAAGCGAAAATCAAAAACTTCTAGCTGAAGTGCAAGAAGCTTCTAGAGCTGAGAACCAACGTCTGCAAGCAGCAATTTTGTCAAAAATTGAAATGGAGCTGGAAACAACATCTGGAAAGTTGCAGGAAATCCATGAGTCGGTCAGCAAAAGAATTACTGCTGTGGAGGAAAGGATGTCACATTTAGAAAGGACCGTCGATACGAAAGTGAACGATTTGGGGAAGACCGTCGACGGAAAACTGGTGATTATGGAAGAGAAGATCAACAACCTCCAGAGTCAGAGACCGGAACCAGTGCGAGTTGTATCCGAAAGTACCGGCAGGATAAAACCACCTTGCTTTGATGGCAGCTCACCCCTATCCGTATTCAAATTCCAATTTGAGACAGTAGCCAGCAGAAACGGATGGGACGATGGAGAGAAGGCTCTAGAACTAATTCTGGCGTTAAAAGGTGTCGCAGCTGAGATTCTAGAAACCATGTCAGCGAGCAGCAGAAACAACTACAACGACTTAATGGTGGCGTTGCAGCGTAAATTTGGCGATGAGCACAAACGGGAACTATACCGCATGGAGTTGAGATGCCGGGCGCAAAAGGCAAATGAGTCATTACAAGCCTTTGCAATGGAGGTTGAGAGATTAGTGCAGCTCACATACCCCGGAGAAAACCACCCGCTGATAGACAACATTAAGACCGAGGCGTTTGTCAATGGTATACGAGATCCTGACATTAAACTGTTCCACACAGAAGACAACCTTTGCAGAGACCGTGGCATTCGCACTAGCCCAGGAGACCGCGCGAGCTATTTCTAGACCACAAGTAAGCAAAGTGCGAAGAATGGAAATCGTTGAGGAAGATGAATGCCTTTTAACTAAAGTTAAGGAGATGGTGAAGCAAGCTTTGGAAGAAAATGGACAAAAGGCTAAACTTAAATGCTTCAATTGTGGAAAGGGCGGTCATTTCCAAAGAAACTGCAAAGCGCCACGCAAGAGATCAAGATCCGCCTCACCATCAAGGAATAAGAAACGGGCGAACTACCAACCATCTTCACAAGAGTCCCCGTTAAACTAAAACGAGCTAGCGCTGAGGGGCAAGTGCTGGCTCCCACAAGCGAGGGCCCCACAATCTCAATATCAGTGATGCAACAGAACAACAACAATCTTACGGCATGCGGATACATAAATGGCAGATCACATACCTTCACTATAGACACCGGGGCGACGCAGTCTATCATCAGGCCAGATGTAGTGAAGGGAAAGTGTGAGGCACTTAGCAATGCAAGACTACGGACAGCTACTGGCGAGTCTGCCACCGTCCACGGAAAAACAGAGGCGAAGGTGACTATAGCCAACATCAGTGTAAGTCACATCTTTATTGTTGCCGATATTGTGGACGAGGTTATAATTGGTGCCGATTTTATGATAGCTCATGGCATCAATTTAAATATGGAGCAACAGATTATGAGTTGGCGAAATGTAGAGATACCTCTAGACGTGGGGTACAAGCACCAAGTGGACGCCAGAAGGATAGTTGCGGTCGAACAACTCAAATTGCCACCTCAGAGTGAATCACTGATATGGGGGCGTATGGATGGAGATTGTGTGGAAAACCGCTTGTGGGTTGTTGAACCAGCAGAAATACAGACCGATTTAATATCAGCAAAGGCCCTCGTCAAATCCACAGAACAAAGAATAGTCCCGGTGAGAGTGCTAAATCTATCAGGCCATGACAGAGTCGTCTGTAAAAACTCAGAGGTGGGCCAATGTGTTCCAGTAGAGGCGGTAATAAACAGCGAACGAACGCCGCAACCTGCCGATATGTCAACCAAGGATCAAAAGGAATTTGGTGGAAATGTGGAGAAATGGATAGCAGGTTTAGCAGCTGCAGAGAAAAACAAAGCCAAAAAGCTGCTAAAGAGGTATGCTTTCGCTTTCGCCACGAACAACAAAAGGCAAGGAAGAACAGCCATGGTCAAACATGAAATTGATACTGGCGAAGCGAGACCGATAAAGCAGGCACCCAGAAGCATACCGCTGTCGAAGCGTAATGAGGTCAAGGAGTTAGTCGACGAAATGAGGAAGAGCGGTGTAATCGAACCATCTTCGGGTCCGTGGAGCTCACCTGTAGTCTTAGTAAAGAAGAAAGATGACAGTACAAGATTCTGCGTAGACTACAGGAAGCTGAATGATGTCACCAAAAAGGATAGTTACCCGCTACCAAGAATTGACGACACACTCGACACGCTAGACGGAACAAAATGGTTCTCCACATTGGATCTACAAAGCGGATATTGGCAGGTGGAGATTGCAGACAAGGACAAATAGAAAACCGCATTCAGTGCGAACGGCGGCTTATGGCAGTTTAAGGTTATGCCATTTGGACTCTGTAATGCTCCGGCCACATTCGAGCGGCTTATGCATTGGAAGACTTGCCTGGTGTATCTCGACGACATAATAGTGATGGGCAGAACTTTCGCCGAACACCTCAAGAACCTGGGAGAAGTTCTGCAACGAATAACAACGGCTGGACTACAACTAAGCGCAAAGAAATGTGCATTTTTCCAAAAGCAGGTGAAATATTTGGGGCATCTTGTCACAGCAGATGGCATATCCACCGATGAAGATAAAATACGAGCAGTAAAGGACTGGCCTCGTCCCCAGAATCTTCATGAACTACGCAGCTTTTTGGGACTATGCACATACTACAGACGCTTTGTGCCTAACTTTGCCAGCGTGGCTGCAAGCTTACATGAGCTCACCAAGAAGTCAAAAATCTATCAATGGGGTGAGCCACAGGAGAAGGCTTTCCAGACACTAAAATAACTATTGTGTGCTGCACCAATTTTGGCGTATCCAGTCCCAGGAGAAAAATTCATCTTAGACAGTGATGCTAGCGGGTATGGTATTGGTGGTGTACTTTCCCAAGTGGTCAATGGAACAGAGAAAGTCGTAGGCTACTATAGTCGTACATTGTCAAAGCCAGAACGGAATTATTGTGTGACCCGACGAGAGCTACTGGCAGTTCTGGAGTGCATCAAACATTACCATAAATACCTGTATGGCCAAAATTTTCTGCTAAGGACTGATCACTCCGCACTGAGATGGCTGCTACAATTCAAGAACCCCGAAGGACAGTTAGCGCGTTGGATTGAACGCCTCCAGACTTACGACTTCAGCATTGAACACCGAAGGGGCATAAAACATGGAAATGCTGACGCTCTTTCACGCCGACCCTGTAATTTGGAGTGTAAACATTGCGTGAAAGCTGAGAGAAAGGAATCCATCGTCGATATCCGGCTAACGCGGATTGAAGCCAACGAAGACTGGTCCCAAGCACAAAGGAGTGACCCAATATTGTCGAAGGTAATAGCAGCAAAGGAGGAGGACAAACGACCTACAAGAAATGAGATATCCGCAGAAGGTCCTCTTAGAAAAGCTTATTGGGCCCTATGGGACAGCTTAAAAATCATAAATGGGTGCCTATATCGACTTTGGGAAAGCGCTGATGGCAAGACCTCATCCAACCTATTGGTAGTGCCTTCCTCCAAAATGAAAGAAGTGTTAAAGAAGTTCCATGATGGAGCCAGCGGAGGACATCTTGGAGTGACCAAGACGCTGGAAAGGCTAAAGCAACGTTTTTATTGGGTTGGATGTCAACAAGCAGTGGCGGATTGGATAGCAAACTGCACCCAGTGTATTGAAGCTAAAGGTCCAACAAGAAGAAGTCGAGGTCAGATGCAGCAGTACAACTCAGGCGCACCTTTCGAGCGGATAGCCATGGACGTTGCAGGCCCTTTTCCAGTCAGCAATACCGGAAACCGATATGTTCTCGTTGTGATGGACTACTTCAGCAAATGGCCGGAAGTATATGCCATACCCAATCAAGAGGCGAACACAATAGTTAACGTTTTTGTGAACAACTGGGTATGCCGCTACGGGGTTCCAATAGAACTACATTCCGATCAAGGCAGAAATTTTGAGTCAGCTGTATTCAAGGAAATGTGCGAAGTATATGGCATTAAGAAGACTAGAACGACGCCTCTTCACCCACAGTCAGACGGAATGGTAGAGCGATTTAACCGAACCCTGGAGGAATACTTGCGAAAAGTAGTGAGCGAGCAACAGAAGGACTGGGACGAACACATTCCGAGGTTTTTACTGGCGTACCGATCGGCGGTCCATGATTCAACATCTAGATCACCCGCCAAGGTTATCTTTGGGACTGAGATAAAACTGCCCGGTGACTTAGAATTTGGTGTTAAGCCCGCCACAGAGAGGAACGAAACATACACTGGAAAAGAAGAAAGCCTGAATGAACTTCATCAGTTTGTAAGCACCCGTATAAAAATGGTCAGTGATAGAATGAAAGCCAGGTATGATAGAGCAGCAAACACGGAGGGCTTCCATGAGGGACAAATGGTTCTGCTATACAACCCAAAGCGGAAGAAGGGATTATCTCCCAAGCTACAAACCAGCTGGGATGGACCGTATAAAATAATTAAGCGGTTAAACGATGTCGTGTACAGGATACAGAAAGCTAACAGCCCCCGGACAAAAATGAAGGTCGTACACATAGAGCGACTGGCAAAATATGGGAAAGGAGATAATGAGCCTATTCGGGATGAACAGGCTTAAGTGGGCGGCAGTGTTACGCGAAGAGAAACGACCTAATATCGTTTAACAATAAAAACGATAAACAAAAGCTACCAGCTACACCAACACAATACACACGACACAAATACGCACTAACACTAAGAATACAACGAACGTGTTGATTATCTAAAGCTGCACACACATGTGTACAACGAAGCAGGTAGCAACAACAACATAAAGTAAACTAGCTACGACAAATATGTAACGGACAACATAAGCAAAGTACACAAACAACAATGTACTAGCAGAAGTCTCGAGAAGGCGCGAGCGAGAACCTTCCACATCGAGAACGTTCATCATACTGATCATACGTGTGTGCGGACTATAAAAGGGCTGGACAAAGCAAGCAGCAGTCAGAGTTAATTTAGTCAGCCTTGTGTGAAGTTGCGTGTGAACAAAATAAGTCGTGGTTGTAAAGATCTAGCGAATAGTTGTGTGAACTAGTGAATAAAAGAGATTATTATTGTTGTATCGTTAAGTTCTATACGGTGGTACACAAAAGTAGTGTAAATAATAAAGAGAGTTTAGAAAAACTAAAGACATATTTGTTTTTACTTTGTTGCAATTAACGAACTCATTTAAACGTTTTTAAAAAGGTAAAAACGTAACAATATGTTATGTTGTGTATAATTCATATATATGTATATATAATAAAAAACAAGTACATAATATTCGTATAACAGATTAAACAAAAAAAATAATTGACAATATGTTTGTATTACACTAAGAAAAATATGTTGAACACAGTTCAATAGCATATATCAAACATTATCCTTACATGTATTTAAATTAGTAAGAGATATATGTAGGTGTTTATTTTTGCAAACTAGTATTGGAAATTGCAATAAATTTTCAAAACAAATTAGTGTTAACAAATTGACTGTTAAAAAAGAGCGATTAAAGAAAAAGTTGAACAAAAAATAAAATTACACACAAAGCTAATTACACACACGCTACACACACAATGCAAAATTACACACAATATGTGTAATTACAGACAAGGTGGCAACACTGCGCGAGCGAGAATCTTCCACATCGAGAACGTTCATCATACTGATTGATACGCGTGTGTGCGGACTATAAAAGGGCTGGACAAAGCAAGCAGCAGTCAGAGTTAATTTAGTCAGCCTTGTGTGAAGTTGCGGTTGTAAAGATCTAGCGAATACTTGTGTGAACTAGTACAGTGAATAAACAGATTATTATTGTTGTATCGTTAAGTTCTATACGGTGGTACACAAAAGTAGTGTAATTAATAAAGAGAGTTTAAGAGAAAATAACCACATATTTGTTTTTACTCTATTTGCAATTAACGAACTCATATTTAAACGTTTTTAAAAAGGTAAAAACGTAACAATATTATAAACATGTGTATATGTAACTATACATTTTGTTTTATAAATACTATATGTGTATGACTACATGCGGATACATATTTTTTAGTAGTGTTTTTTATACCAAGATAGAATTACAATTTAATTATAATGCCATATTTGAATATATGACAATATAAACATTTAAATAAAAATATTTTTAATGCACTTTTATTTGTTTTTTTGCGTTAGTGAGAAAATATAAATGCCTCACCTTCTGATATTATAATGATTCTCTTTATTATTGCATGTGTCTCATGTGTTTTTATACATATGTCACTTGGGTAATTAAGTTTACATGTCGCATTAGCTGCTTCAGGTTTAAATTGAATTTACTGCGTATGTATATAAATATGTAGGTATATACATATGTATATAACATTTATAAAACATTTTAATATAGAATTATTTGGAATATGTATTTAATTGTGTTAACGATTCTGAATCTGTTTGAGAAAGCATTTGATTATAACTCTTTTAGTGGCTACCGTGTTTTACACACTCTGTTTGCTACTACAAGTAGTTTAAAATAATTAAAATAAAAAAAATGTTTTACATCTGAATACTCTACAGTGAATGCCCGCGTATAAACGTGCAATTAATTTTCTTGTTTTATTTGCGATCTTGTGTTAAACACACTGCTTAAAATAATTAAAATTGCTTATTAAATTAATCCGATTTGCAAAAATCTAATTTCGGTTTTATTATTAATACTGGCTAATTTGGTGGCAGTAACACTCAATGTAGTCAAATTCTGACCCAATATGTTTACGGACTTACTGTTACTCTGGGAAAACACAAACACCCTGGGGTCAATTATATGATTCCTTACAATTTTCTGAATAGAATATTCGACTATAGAATTCCAACTAACCATTTGGTCTGAGGAATTGAAAGTCGCCAATTTAACCCTTAAAGTTTTCACTGATGGCACCAAGATAAGTAGAGGCTGGGCTGTGGTATTAAGGTTCTTAATATCCAGCTTTCGCATAGGCTGCCTGAATCCTGCAGTATTTTGCAAGCAGAAATCATGACAATTTTGAAAGCTGCTTAGTGCTTGTTGAGTAGCGGGATTTTCCCTGAAAATCTCTAGATTTACTCGGTAACTTTTATATGGGTTGAGGAACACGAGGCTATTGTTGGAACTTCTGATGATGGCAAGGCCCATTACTTAGCTGGTAATCTCCGACATGTTACAGATACAGGGTATAGTTCATTCGTTTTACAGGGAGACTTTATCTCGTTGGCAACAGAAGGGTACATGCAATATAGCCAGACAGGCACGAATTGATTAAGAGAGGACGGACTTACTTTGTTAAATCGTATGGCCATTAATCGCACAATACCGATCCTTCTTGCTTTTGTTTGGCATTAACAAATTCAAACAAATCTTTATTTTTCCTAACATGGTCGAAAAATCCTCATTACTGAAACTTTTATCAGTGATACTTTCTTAAATCGAGTTCTTGACATCGCTCCACATATGTAGGTGTGGCCATTTATTGACATTGCTACAAGCTGAAGCTCAGTATTCTCAAAAAATTTAGATCTGCTGTTATTCAAAGGATTGGCTGCTTTAACAGAAACCGCACGAAGATGAAGTGGGTGATCACGACATGAAAAAAATCGAGCAAAACCAGCCAAATGGTTATGTCATATGTCACCCCAAGATGAAAAGTTTAAACACATATCATGTTGTTACGATACAAATACGTCCTATATATGAATTTCGGACTAGCCAAAAAGTACTGCGTAAAATTAATTTGAATTTTTCACACACAAGCCTTGCTATATGAGTTATCAAAACATATAAAAATTATACGGCTTAAGTGTGAAGTTGGGTGCAAAAAAATAAAAAAAACGAAATAACTTTGCGAACAACCCAATAAAATAGTCCATCGCTAAACCAACAAGTAATCAGGCGGTTGATGATGATATAATATCTACTGAAATTCTACGACTTAAATGCCAAATCAAAACTTCTACATACTCATTCAGAAAAAAATTTTCATCAAACTTTTAATAAATGAATTATGTTGAAGTTACAGAAAAGTATCGACAAACAGGCCTTCGCCAAAATAAAAGCTAAGTACATCAGGTATATACTCAACGCAATAGAAAATAGTAATCCATATGAAAGGTACTTTCCTGAATCTAATGTTCATGTTCAGTTTATTTTTTCTTCTTTGGTTAACTTCTCACTTTTTTATTGTTTCTAAATATAATTTAATCATAAAAAGGATTCACCACGTTCCTTCAGAAAAGAGAAATAATACAATTAAAACACGTGTCGTCAATTCAGTGAAGTATGATGTTCACGGGTTAAAGCATTTATTGATTCTTGACCACTGCGCAGTCATTCAATAACTTTTCTACTTAAAGTGGAAATTTCATTTTTTGGTTGTTTCTATAAAGAAGCTGAGCAATGGAAGAGAGGAATATTATTTAATCAAATTTAAGAATTTACTCTTTCAAATATTACTCTGATAATAAAAATAAAAGATCTCGTGATTTCTTAAATAAACCTTGTATTAAAAGTCCTCGTATATTTTATAGTCTTTCTTATCTTTATATTTATGTTGCATCATGAATTCAATTCTGAAAATTAATTTCAGTAAAAGCAATTGTGATAAATAGTATAACATTGCATTAAAGCACAATTTACGTAAATACGATGGATGATGGTTATTTAGTGTATAATTTTTGATGGGAACGTAAATTCTTAGAATAGTTTTTAAATGGCAACAACTCTAAACCAACATGTAAATATGACAATTGTAGAAATCTTTATCCTCATCAAAATGTTACAAAATGTTCTGTCAGGTGACCGCATCTCTACAATAAATACAACAATGCAAAAGCAACAGGCATTTTGTTTTTGTTAAAGAGTAAACATCTTGTCAAAAAAACTAACCCTCAAACCTTAATGGGAAATTAATTAAAGCAATTAAAAAACTAAATAAATTTTATATATTGAAAATTCTTATGATTTTTATGTCTAAATTACACAATAGTGCAGCACCACGTAAAGAACATGTTTTTATATGGCCATCGAGACAAATGGCAGCTGCAAAGTTATTTCATATTTGTCATAGTTTAGGCACCTAGTTGGAGAGACGGAATTTTTTTTTTTTGGGAATTCATCACTCTCGTCTAAATAAATATAAATATAGTAAATCTAGGTTGTAGCTTAAAAGATATATGCATTTAGTGTTAAAGAGTTAAATATTTTTAATCATCTTGCAAAAATTTTAATTTAATTGGCTTCAAAATAGTATGTATGTAATATATAAAGTGATTGGAAGGAATTCTTCTTTTCTGTTCATGTTTCAGTTAGACGAGCACATAAATGATTAAAATTGATTTCAAATAATCATCACTTCTTTTTACTTTAGGTTTTATGTTTATTTTTATTACTGTGTTTTTTGGTATAACTTTTTAGAAGATTTTAGCACCTTTTATCTACCTTGCAAATGCTTTTTTATACAATATAACTAACTTACTATAACTAATCTTCTCTCAGATTCCCGTTCCTTAGACAACTGCAACAGTAAAAAATGTAAAACCTTTTTCAAACTCATGTGCAATGTGACAAACTTTATAGCAGAGAATAAATTAGTTAAATTTGCGCCAAAGCTACGAAAACGTGACATGACAAATACAAAAACTGAAATCTGTCAGACATTTTATGCCTTTACGGTAGAAAACTTTTATCAACCAAAAATATTTGAAGAGATATTAGCGACATACAGAATAAAGCGTTAAAAATAAGTTTCATTCCTCGTAAAATAATGAGAAAACAGAAATCCTGCTCATGCTGCTGTACTAACTCTAGAAAGAGTTAATATTTCTCTGAAAAGTATATATTTTTTAAAGTGAGAACATCAAAAAAGAAGAAATTTGTTGCAGTATTTCTGAGAGTCAACGCAATTTTTCTAAAATATGTCGTTCGGAGCCAACTTTATACTGTATGTCCCACCATAACACAAAACATAAGTGGTATGAGAAGTTTGGTTGTAATCCTGACTAAAGTGTTGTGATGAGTTGCATATCTACTATTTTATGAAAAATAGTCTATCTAAGATTAATATCTTGACTAATATTAAATAAATGCATAAATAGTTATAAAATTTAACTTAACAACAACATAATTTTTTTAAGTTATTATGATTCTATTTAAAGATAATAAAATTATTAAAAAAATTTTGAGGCTTTAATGGAATGCAAAAATTATTTTTTCAAATTGCTATTCAAATTTAAGAGATTAAAGCAAAAGAAAAAAATTAAATAAACGTTCAGATTCTCTTTATGTTAGTTCACTAGTCATTCTTGAAACGTAGTCATATCTCAAAAATATCCCCAGAGTCACATTTTTCAAATTTTTACTTTTTACTTTGCTGATGTTATTGTTATTTTTACATGTTTTTTCATATTTTGCATATCTTCCTTTATCATACAAAAAATTTCTGCATAATGTTTTTCGCTGTTGTAGTTGCAACATGTTACGTTAGGTTGTATTGTAATGTCTGGAGTTATTACTTTATCATTGGATTAAAACGCGCTGGATGCGTGTAAACGGATTTGTTATTCGTACAAAATGACAAAAAGCAATGTGACATTATCCTGTACTCGTAGAAGCCCAGGAGCACAAACACTTCAGTGTGCTGAAATCATAGATGTTGTGAATATAATGAGGTTGAATGCTGTGTTATGATGGAATGTCGACGATAATGATAATTATCAAAGGTTCCCTAATCGTAATTTTACGTACGATGTTAGGCTTTCCACGAATTTTTTTTCTACAATAAAAACGTTATCATTTTAAAAAAACCTCTTTTACACTTTTTATGAGTCTCTCTTTTCTTCTTTTTTCATATAGGTTTGATATAGAGGTAAAAAAGTTAAATATTAATAAATAAACGTTATGTGGTTTATTTCAGCTTATTTTTTATTTAAAGGAGAATTAATCTGTGGACATAGTAAGAATCTCCACTACGGGCAACCATTAGTGAAAGATGTTGCTAATGTGAACGTTGATGGTATAAATAGGCCTATGACAGTCCTTGCTGACATCAACGGTTTTCATACTCATCAACATAAATTCAAATGCTTATTCAGTCATAATGAAGTTAAAGTATAAAATAAAGGCCAAATAAATTTCAGGTTTTATTTGGATTTTTTCGTTTTGCAGCATTTCAACATTTTTATTAAATATAATCGCATAACATTTTACGTTTGCATACCACATATACATACGTACATACATATTTATGAATGTGCATTTAAGGATTTCGTTCATCTGTTACGTATAAAACATTTTGTAACTATAACACATACTTTCTTCAAAACGAATTCTGCTAAAATATATCAGAGCAAGGAAACGTATCACAGATACGCGGGAAACTCTCACTCTTTTTCCACTTGCTACTATTTATAATTATTTTAAATAGCTGACGTTCTGAAGTTTGAGTTGTGTTCTTCTAATTTCAACCATTCGGAAAACTTTTTCTGCGGGTATCGTGGTCAAAGTTCAGATATGAGCAAATTTCACGGTTTATATGAAATAAAATTGTAAAACTCGTTATTTTTTACATTATTTTGTCACAACATAGATATTTATTTATTTTAACGATAAGGTTAATAAAACGGATCCAGCAATAGATTAAAAGGATATTAACTTCTCTTTCAACTTGGACAATTGATAACAGTCATCTTGTTGAAGCTATATGTAAATTAAATGTCATTTATTCAATCACTTTTGGTAAATCACCATGGACGGATATAGCATTCAACAATAAGTATAAATAATAAAATTGTTTCTGTAGGAGTGTGTGTTCTGTGTCGGCAACGTACCGCCCACTTCGTTCATTTTACAAGGCTTTTTTTTAAAGTACGGCGTGCGACTAGTGAACTTAATTAAAAATTAATAGAAAAAATCTGTAAATAAAAATCAAAATAAATCAATCAAACTTACAGGCGCAGTCCACAACCAAACTGGTAGCTCGAATAGAGCATGAGCTCTATGACGAAAGTCCGAGCGATACATACAATCATAATTGGTCATTACAGCGCTTCAGTCAGAATAACGACTTGAATTCTTAATTATGTAGAACTATAGATTTTTGAGCAACTCGTGGCAACTTTATTTACCTTCAAATGTTTTGACTAATTTGACTAAAATTTTTTCATATTTTCGTTTTGATGTCTGACCTGTGGTTTGAAACGTGCCCTTACATCTAATAAGCCATCACACTACATGCTAGACTACTGTAATTTCCAAGAGATACAGCTTCTAAAATAAAACGAAGATAAGCGCAATACCACCAATGGGAAAGTTACCCAAAAAAGAAAGTTGGAGCATCGGCTCTTGTAGAATTGTCATCAACAGTAATAGATGATGAGAACAGGAAATTAGAGCTGTGTGGATGGATCATCCACATCTAGCTTTGCTGCAATGCACCAGAAGCTAAGCATGAAGATAGTTGCCACCGAATATGCTTCTATAACTAATATAATAATTTATCAGACGAATTGTATACCTAAGATACTGCCTCCTGCTCAGTCTAGAGCAGAGCCAGGCAACACTTGCTATTGGTCAGTTGTTGCGAGAGCGAAAAATAAGAAAAGAGAAAAATTTATCCTCTCACATTCACTACAATGCAGGCATGGAAAATTTAAATTATTAAATTTGTAAAATTCGTTTAGACTTCTTTGATTATATCAATTTAAGAAAGCATTTTAGATTAAAATTTGTTTTTTTTTTTGGAAATATACATATTTAATAGAAAACTTTCTGGGATATTTATACCGTACTCACAAAATGAATAAAAAAAACAAACAAAATCGATCAGTCTCGCTCGAGCTTTTATGCAGTGAGGCTTGCTGTGCGCTGTGTTTAATGTAGAATGGGAAAACAATTTCATGATTCCGAAAACTTTTTTGGCAAACCGGAGTGCCTGATTTGTAAACGGACGATGGCACGAATTAAAAAATTTTATGTAGAAAGACATTATTTTACATGTCATAGCGAATATGTAAATATTACAGGTGACGCAAGAAATTGTCTTATTTTAGATTTAAAAAAAAAAATTTTTTTTAAAATTTGTTTTAAAAATTTGTTTTAGATTACGAATCTCAAAATAAAGATGATCTTTCGTTAAAAAGGAAAGCTTCATACGACATTGCTGCAGCGCTTGCTAAACGATGCCGTCAGTTCGAGGACGGAGAGTTTTTCAAGGTACTGAGCAATAACGTGTTAGAATGTTTTCGATCAAGAGCTGATGAAATTCGTTAAATAATAACAGATATTCCGTTGTCCTCACGTACTGTGGCTAGAAGACCAATAAAATAATAATAAATTAATAAATTTCGACAATTTTTCTTTTTTATACGATTTTTTTTGAAAAATACTTCTGTTTTTATATGTGCATAGTTTTTATGAAGAGTGAAATATAAGTTGTTTTTGTTTTATTAAATTTGTTTTAATAAATTAGAATAATTTATTTTGAAAAATACTATAATTCTAAAAACGTACACCATACGCTGATGTTAAAAATATTAAGTTTTCCATCCCTGCATTAGCAGATCTTTATGTACAAAAGCAAGAAACATGCGACAACACAACCTCTTTCAATGAATGCTCAAACGAGACTGAGTGTGTTTTTAATACGTGTGAGTACGTTGTTGTAAATTTAGTAATGGCTGAAAAGCACGCGTGCATAGGAAATGCCGAGCTCTGGTCTAGAGCAATAGTCGGTTCACTGACTTATTGGAGCAGGCTATATGTGGTACCTAATTCACCTGGAGAAGGAGTGGATCAATGTTCCACTTTGATACTCTGAGAGCAAACTGAATTAGAAGTGGACATCATCTGTGAGATGGCGAAGGATGAAAGCACCCGTTAAAATTTAATGGCATCCACTTCCGTACGGATCACATTCTTATTGAATGCAAGTATGCATAAACAATCGATTGAATACAAATGATTACGAAAAAATATCTAAGCAGAAGGGAGGAGATCTTACAGCGTGTTCAGAGGTACTCTGGACACATATACTGACCTTGTTTTAACAAGAAGCACGGGGAAAACTATGATTCTATTGAATATACAAAATAAAGGTATATGCCAAACCTTTTGGCATATCCTGAGGACAGGTGATGACGAACACAGCAAGCTAATTATAGTAGAAATCGGGAAATTTCATCTGCTGTTGCTGAAAAGTTAACAAAATGTCAATCATGTTCAAGTTCAACAAGTAAAACGTTCCTCGACATTGATTACAACGACACTCATTAAACTTAACCTGAGCTTGATATTAATCCAAAAATCCTAGAACTTTAAAGATGCCATTAAGCTGCAACTGCGACAGGGTAATAGTGATCAAATGCACTTATCAAGATATTACCTTTTTTATTCTCAAAGAATATATGAGCAATACATGATCATCGTGGACAGCAGGTAAGACATGGCATTAGCATACTTCCCATGACAAAAAGTTTTCCCCAAACTGCTAGAGTAAGACAACTTGTGAAGATCTTATAGGACTGTTTGTGGAAGCTGAATCGGTTAGGTAGGGAAACAGTATTATCCTCTGGTATGTCCCGACTTACATAGGAATTATGAGCAATGATCAGGCCCATGTGAGGAGGGGAGCTTCCACCTCGCTGGTTGGGCCAGAACTTTACTGTGGAGTGAGAACGAATAAACACTATCCTCAAACCACATAGATTTAAGGCAATCAAAACTACTGTTGGATAATTACAATAGGAAGAAATTTCTAAACAGTGTCTTAACAAGGCACTGAAGACTTAAAGAGTACACTCTTATTTTTTTATTTATAACGCTGGTGTATGTGTATTTATAAATAGTATAGAAGGTCAGATTAGAGTTTTCTATAAACATTTTTTTCAAATTCCTCTAATTAGATGACGCTGTGGACTAGCAGGTAGTTTTTTGGTTTATTAGACGATAGTCTGTGATTCAAACTCCAGCTCAGACATCTGGAACAAACCGAAATAAGAAAAAATATTTCTTTCGGGTGATTTTCTGAAATCAATCCTTCGACATTAAATTGTTGGTCCTGCCACTTGTTGTTAAAATTAAATATAACAACATGGGTATTTTTTAATTCTGGCTAATGACGAATTAAGTAAGAAGTAATTAGTTGTACATGCTTATTTCCAAAATAAAGTTTGCAAATGTCTAAATATCTCACGAAGTATTTAATAAAACTATGTACTACATTTATGATGACGGTTTATTTGTATGTAAAATGGGGATACAAATACAGGAAATACCCAAATATAGGAAATACCCAGTTCATAGCGTCTGGCAGTCTAACCATCTGTCCGAGATATTCATTGTTGCTTTGCATTTGTGAATCTTTTTCACAATTATCTCATTACGGAATGGCGAAGTTTTGCAGATAATAAGTCAACAAGAAAAAATATTCATAATGGTTTTGAAAACATGTTAGTTTGGGTGCAAGAGTCAATACTGCACAATTCTTAGTGAACAGAGAATTTAATAAAATTAAATTAAAAAATAATTGAATGAAATTTAATTGAAGCAATAAATTATGATTTATTTATCTGTTAAACAAATTAACATGCGAGCAGCATATGAAAGAAAACGAACAGAATTCATATCATCTGTCGTTTGTTTCTTTTTTATTCTTTTCTATTTTAACTTAATTTAATTTAATTAATTTTGATTCAAATTATAAAATTTATGTTGTAACATTTATTTATAACTACTAATTAAATATCTAATGAAATTTGTCATTAAACATATTGTTACGAAAAAAAAAATCTAGATACTGGTGTTTTGATTTCACATGGCTTAACATTAAAATTATAAACAAAAATACAACAACAAACAACAGTATAAAAATGGTAAACAAAAATACAACAACAAACACTACAAGAATAAATGTAAACAAAATACACAAACAACAATACTGAAACAACAATGTTTACAATTATAGAGATTACGAGAACATTCGCCTTCAAGAACATTAATCAGCACAATGCTACATTGTGTTAATCAGACTGTTTATTCTGCCATATAAAAGGCCAGGCAAAGCAGGCGAGAGAGTGAGTGAAGTTCAGTCAGTCTTGTGTGAACACGCGGTGCGTTTGAAGAGAGTAATCGTGGTTTGAAGATATCCGTTACAAAGATCTGTCGAACAATTGTCTAGTAATTGTTATTGCACACAGGATTGTGTGAATAATAACGAATTTTAATTAAAACTAAACACAGATTTATTTTTATTTTATCTACGAGCTCATATTTCAAACGTTTTTAAAAGGTAAAAACCTAACAGTATTATGGATCGATACCACAATTTAAAGTTATCGCGAATGTTAAAAGAATATTTAAAGAAATGGATGAACCAGTTATAACTATTTGGGGAGTATGGCTAAAGGCGGTTAATTACTATACTAACAATTGTGAACAAGTTTTAGAAGAATCTAAAGGATTAAATATAGCTCAGACGCAATACCTTAAAATTTAAACAATGTAAACGTAAAGAACGATATAATTTCTATTGAAGATAATATTCGTTTTCTCAAAAAATGTATTAAAAAAATGCAATTTTGTGACCTTGCACAGTACGTTACACTAACTGAGACCATTCATTATTCTTATGGTTTGTGAAAGACCTTGAAATTTTGTTTATTTTATAATGAAGAGAAATAAATAAATGATATAAATGTAAAAAAATATCAATTATTTTTACAAATTACAACTTAAAATTCATAATATTATTTACACATATTACTGTTTAATTTTTTCTGCTAAATAAATTGCAGAAAGACTATGAAGAAATATGTATATTTGTTAAGAACAGATTTTATTCTCTATTGAAAATTTTATTTTAGCTGTTTTACTATGGCTTTGTGAATTTTTCTTTTATTTCATAACAATTTTTTTGCAGACATTTCTATTGTGCATAATATAAAGTTTTGCGACCCACATTTTTTCTTTTCATCTGCTGAATTGCAGACAGAATCATAGCTGATGCAAAACATGGTCCGTTTTTGTAATAATGGTCTTCATGAGCTATTTTACCAAGTGAAGGCAAAACAAAAAAGAGTAGAAAACAAAAAAAAAATTAAACATTTAAACGAGAAAAAATTTTGTGTAAGGAAACTTAATATTTTTTAGTTTTTATTTTATTGTCTTACTTCAATGCTCACGGGAAACAATAACAAATATCTTTTATTTGATTTTTTTTATTTAATTATTTTATTTTTATTTATTTATTTTCAATTAAATAAGTTCTCTTAAAAAAATACACAATGGCTAATGTTTCATTATCAGTGACATATTCATCTAAAAACACGTCTACTGTTGGCTATCATTCATTTCCAAGGTATAATAGAGTCATAGAATTTAAACTATTGAGTTGTTCGGAAAGTAATTTCGTTTTGTTCCCGACAGAGGACGCTTTGAGAGCTCATATAGCAAGGCTTATGTGTGAAAAATTCCAATCAATTATACGCAGTAATTTTTGGTTGGTGCCCTTTTAAATATGGATAAGCAACATTTTCGACATATCTTCTTATCTTACTTTACTACAGAAAGGTTAAAAATGCTGTTCAAGCCGGAAAGAAATTAGCCGATGTGTATGAAGAAGGTGCGTTGACAGTACGACATTGCCAGAACTGGTTCGCTAAATTTCGGTTCGTCAATTTTGATGTCGAAGATGCACCAAATTCGGGAAGGCCGGTTGAAGCTGATAAAGACCCGATAAAGGCATTAGTTGATGCGAACCGGCGAATAACAACACGTAAAATCGGATTGTGGTTAAATTTAAATTGGCTGATATTGTATGAAAACTGGTTTTCATTTCCACAAAAAAAAAAAGAAATTACTTTCCGAACAACCCAATATTTCTTTAAATTTTATTCAACTATTGTTGAATACGAATATATATCATAATACTGATGTACACATACGTTATTTTGGCAGAGTTAATTTGTTAATTTGTTGTTTCAATTGCTTATTTCAGTTTCATTGACTAAGTTTTTTCTGATCAGGAATGAATATGGCTGATTCTACTAAGATACGAAAAGGTGCTACGTTCCGACTCATGCATTTAAGAAAAAAATCTTATTTGAAATGCATAACACCTGCCTAAGAAAAGAGTGACCCTGAATATCTATCCCTATGTAGACCCTTATGACACTTAAAGTCATGATTTGGTGCTACAATTGAAAAACGCCGAGAATTTTGACGCTATGGTTTAAAATCTGGCACAATCGGTAATTTATGATTTTTAGCCAGTCTTATACTATGTTCAGACATGCACGTATATTGAGAAAATCGCAATAAACGGCATTATTGATCTCAATATTTCATATAAAATGTCAATTAATTATTTCTCAATAAATTCATAAATTGTTATAATATTGATTAAAACTTCAAATGCTGCACTGTCATAAGTACGTTCAGTGAGCATATTTCTATTTTCCGAACACTTTCTATTGATATTTGACAACTCAAATGTCAACAACAAACAAAAACAAAACAACGATAAACAAAAAAATGGAAGGTCAGCAGAAAGGGATGAGAAAATATTTAAAACTGATGTCATATAAAGAAGAATTTTAATAACATCACAGACTTGATGTCGTATTTAATTTTTAACCCTTTCCAATATTGTTTGATGATAATTTCTAATTTAATTCGAAAAGTTATTTATAATACCCTGAACTGAGATATTACTGGGAATCCAGCTCCTGCTCTGAATAAAGCAGCTTCTGTTTCTACCTGTCTTCTCCAAGTATGGCTGACCTTCTAGGTCTTGACTGATAATCTATACCAGTTCTCGCAATTTCATTATCGGGTTTATGCAGAATATGTTAACTGACCGGTATATTTTAAAAATACGACGTATTCAGCAGTTAACAAATAAAGATCTTTGAGTTACATTTTTCTCTAACAGTGCCATAAGAAAAAGCTTTGTTTTCTGCAAGCTATGCAGTATTATCAAATTTTTCTTTCTCATCCTTCTGAGAGAAGCCACTTTGGAGTCAGAAATATTCCCAACAGGAATATTCGCAATAGCTTGGCGTTTCGGGTAATCATTAGTAAGACCTTTTCCAATGTTAAATTGTTCTCCATTTTTTCTCAATTTTTTTTGGCTCTAATTTTCGTGATTAAATTAAAAGCAATGTTGTTGAAGCAATCAGCTGTTTTTTTTTACCAGCTGTCAAATAAATTTTGCGTATATTATGTGTCTGAACACTAAAAATATTGTTATCAATAAACCGAATATTAATTCAATCAAAGTACATGTCTGAACAAAGTAATGTATAGCACGCTTTGGGGAATAACTTTTCAGTGCATAACATCCTGTGGCCATATCATATAAGTTGGAAACCGAAAATACTACAGATAATATCAGGAAGGATATAAGGCTTCGCCCACTTTTACGAAACTACATCGCAATAGTTACCAATTAAATGGTTAACTACTTTGCCACACATAAAACAGAATAATTGCTGCCTACGAGATATCATATTTCTCTGCGGATGAATTGAAACTTCTCAATGTTTCAATTACAAAAATTGTGAAAAATATGTATTTGGAAATTCGTTAAACTCAACATACTTAAGTCTCAAATTTAAAATGATATTTTTTTTAAATAGTAGCTTAATTAATCGTTCTTAAGAATATGGATGTAATGTATTAATAATTTATTATTATATAATCTATATTTTTTTACTGTGATATAATACGTACTTGATGTAATTCCTCTGTGTCCAGTATTTTTTATCACTCATTTGTAAGCTTTTTACGTTGACTCTTGACATAAAAAATTAATTAAGTTATCATTTAAAAAATTTTAACATACATACATATGTATACCTATGCACATATCGTTTTGAAATTCCCCAAGCCTAATTGTATTAATTCTCTTGCTGAGCTATATGCACACTGATTTACAAAGAATTTGGTTTGTTGCAAGTAAGACCTTAAATGTAAAAAACAAAAACAAATAAAGGATTCTTCTTTGGGTTTCAATTATTTACTTACAATTAATTTTATTTCACAATTAATTTATTTTATTTTAATTAATTTTTATTCACAAGTGGTGTGGTCTGCAGTTTAAAGTCAAATCCGAACCACAGAATTTCGGGAAACTTTTCTTGGCGATTTTGTCTACTCTTAGAGTTTTTACTAGAAAATTGCTAAGAGAAAACCGCCGAAACAATTTTCTTTTTTATATTTCGTTTTGTCGGAAAAGTCTGACTAGGGATTTGAACCATGGTGTCTTGTCTAATAAGTCAATACACCACCTACTAGACCACAGCGACTACAATTGGATTTAAAATATTTATTTAAATACACTTACACTCAAAAACAGTTCTGCATTTAATCAGTTATTTAGATTAAATATTACAACAAAAACATTTTTAGTTAGAAAGCTAATACTTGAACACCATAAGAATTGAAAAACTTAAAACTACCAGAGTTTGAAGAATTAATGCCGTGTAAGAAATAAGCCAAAAATCCGGTCGCGCAATATTTTAACGGAATGTAAAGAAAGGAGGACCATTTTGTGGTAATGTTCAAAATATTTTAACAGAAAGTATAAATTCACCGAATTCTCCGAAGGATTGATTTTCAAAACAGAATCACATGCAAGTGTGATTATTGTGTTATGTATTTTCAACGAAAACGGATTGGTTAAAAAATTTCTGAAATTTACATCAGTGTACATCAGGCCCACAAATTTCAGAAATTTTTTAACCAAGACCATCTTAAAATCGTGGAAAGTTGTCAGACAATTACAAAGATTTTCAACGAAAAATAATTAATTAAGAATTTCTGAAATTTGTTATCCGTATGTATACTTTTGTGGCTGAGTGTATATATATATTTTTTTGATTCAACTTTATTTACAATTTCTGTTATTGAAAAACTACTTTTAAAATCACAAACACATATTTGCACATCACATACACCTATAATTGTTACAATAGGAGTGGCTAAAATGAACACAAAACTTATGAGTGGTGTAAGAAGCCAGACCACAATTTTGACTAAATATTGTAATTTTAAATAAAAAAGTAAAATCTTTACTATGAGGTAATCATCATATATCAGAAAGAAATATATTTCCATACTGAATACCGCTATATGAGATACCATCCTGTTGATATTGTTGTAAAGTTGAGGAATAATTGCGTCACTTACATACTTACTTAATTGGCCATAACAACCCGATTAACGGATTTCGGCCTGCCGCAACACATCCTTCCAGGCGCCTCTGCTTCTTGCGCGCCTACGCCAGTTGGTCACACCAATCGATGACAGGGCTTCCTCGATTTGGTCCTTCCAATGGATACATGGTCGTCCTCTTCGCCGACTTCCGCAGATCTCCGCATCAAATACCCGTCTCGCTAGAGCATCCTTCGCATTCGAACGACATGGCCGAGCCAGCGCAGCCGCTGGATATTAATACGCTGTACAACGTCCATGTCGTTGAGGAGCTCATACAGCTCACTGTTGTATAGGATGCGGAAATCATCGCCAACTCGTACTGGACCGAAGATCTTACGCAGTACTTTTCTCTCGAACACTCTCAAGGCTGCTGCATCAGTACTTAATAGTGTACATGCCTCTCCGCCCTAAAGAAGCACGGGAAGGATGAGCACATTGTAGAGTATTAGTTTTGTCGTACGAGAGAGGTCTCTGCTACTCAATTGCCTATTGAGACCATAGTAGCACCTGGTGGCAAGAGTGATCCTGCGCTTGATCTCCAGACTTATTTGTGGTGGTAACGGCGGAGCCAAGATAAATAAATTCCTTGACTGTATCAAAAGTATAGTTATCGGCCGTAATCTGAGAATCAATATGCCGCACGTCTCTACTTGTCGATAACATATACTTTGTTCTGCCCTCATTTACTGCCAAACCCATCTTAGTAGACTCGCGTTCAATAGCACTAAAGGCAGCAGTAACATCTCGCTTGGTACGCCCTGTGATGTCAATGTCGTCAGCGTACGCAAGCAACTGGACATTTTTTTGAAAAATGGTGCCATTGCGATGCACTCCCGCCTTTCGCAGAACACTCTCCATGACGAAGTTGAAGAGGTCGCATGATAAGGGGTCGCCTTGTCTGAAACCTCGCACGGTATCAAAAGGTTCGGAGGGGTCCACTCTTACCTTGACGGAGCTGCAGGAATTGTTCAACGTCATTCTGCATAGCCTTATCTGCTTTGCAGATATACCGAGCTCAGACATTGCGGCAAAAACACGATCCCTTATGGGGCTATCGAAGGCATTCTTATAGTCGACAAAAAGATGGTGTGTGTCGACTTGTTTTTCGTGGATCTTTTCCAGGGTTTGGCGTAGTGTGAAGATCTGGTCGCTGGTGGACTTGCCAGGTCTGAAGCTGCACTGAGAAGGTTCAATCAGTGTTTTGACGAGTGGCTTCAGTCATACACACAATACGCCAGTAAGATCCTTATATGCGATAGGGAGAAGGCTTATACTCCTATAGTTGGCGCATATAGTAGGGTCGCCCTTTTTCAGGACAGGACAGAGGACACTGAGGTTCCAATCGTTGGGCATACTTTCCTCTAGCCATATTTTGTAAATAAGGTGGTGCATGCGCCCTACTAACTCATTACATCCGGCCATCAGGACCTGCCGCTTTATTGTTTATAAGGCGCGCAATCGCGACTTTGACCTCTTCATGGCTAGGCGGCGGAATCTCCACGCCGTCATCATCGATCGGATTCGGAACATCATCTCTAAAGGCGGTATTGGTGTCGTCATCGCCTTATAGCAGAGTAGAGAAGTGTTTCCTCCACAACCTCAGTACTCCCTGCGTATCTGTTACTAAGTTTCCATTTTCGTCCTTGCAGGAAGACGCTCCGGGTTTATAACCCTCGGTTAGACGCTTAACCTTTTGATAGAATTTTCGAGCGTCATTCCTACATCTATACATCTCGACTTCCTCACGCTCACGCCTTTCCTGCTCCCTCTTCTTGCGTCTAATAATTGCGCCAAGTGGTGCTAAAATTCTAATTTTCCCGGTGCTATCCAGTTGGAGTTTTATTAGAAAGAATTGCAGTTAAGTGATCATGAGAGATTGTTTGTAAATTATCTTTCCCTAATTTAAGATTGTGTAGATATAGCCGGTTTACATTAAAAATTACTGGATAGTCGAATACTATTCGTAGCAATAGGTCCTGATTGTGATGTAGACGATGCAGTATCGCCAAGACTGCATACCCCCAATTTGTACTTAAACGAAGTGTGAAATACTGTTAAACAAATTTTCTGCTATAAATTTAATTATTATAGATGTTTTCGGACCAATTCGAAAAGTCCCTTTAAGCCCTCACTCACGCTTTAAGTCGGACTGTGCAATAATCAATAGCCGCACACACCTCGTCAATTAAAAAATTGGCAATAGCCCGAATCCAGGCAGTCTTAAGACCACAAGTTGGGTTATCTTTTGTATCAAATCATGTCCCCTAAAACTGTCCAAAATTTGTTGTTAAGCGGTTTTAAATCTGGCCTGCCAGATGGCCACATTTTAGAGGATATGAATGCTAGAAAATTATTTTGGAGAAAGATTTAGGTTTTTAGCTGTATGAGCTGGCCCAATATCTTAAGAGTAAGTTAACGGCTGGTTTTGAAACATAGAATGAATAAATGGTTTTACAACACCTTCCAAAATTGTTTCCTACTAAACTTTGACCAAAGTCTTCATCTCTTGTCCACCCCACCAAACCATAACTAAAATTGATGATAAACTGATGATCATTTTGGGCTCAAGAGAAAATATGAATTTAAATGCATCATTTATTTTTGTTTTTTTTTTGCAGACTTATAACACTTTTTTAATAACACGCCATCTCACACGTTATAATTTTTTGTTTGCGTACTAGATTCCCATTTTTACGACAATTTTGATGACTTCATCGTACGCACCACACGTTATATGACAGCCCACGGTTATATAATTTTAAATTCCCGGTATATATACATATATATACATATACTTACTCATATATATATACATATATATACTCATGTATATATATATACATATATACTTACTCATATATATACAGTGCGGTTCATCAGGATAGAACCAACATATTTTAAATTAAAAAAACTGTATAAATTGCAAATACAGATAGAATAAAAAAATTTTGCAGAAAAATAGTTAATACTGTAAATTATAATTTGAACACAAAAAATAGTATAAAAATGAATTATAACGGTACTTTTTCACTTTCTTTGTAGTCAAGTATTATATTTTTCATTTATTTTTTAGTTCAACAGAATAGAACCACGTGCATTTTTTACTTAAATCAGTAGGCGGCTGTAATAAAGCTTTATAAAAACCAAATAAAATTAAAGTCACAGTTTGTGACTGCAGTTAGCTAAATCAATATGGGAAGAAAGAGTTCTTTAAATTCGTCGGAAATGGTAAAAATTGACGTTTACCATTCTGAAAATTATTCTTATCGCGAAATCGGTAGAAAAATCGGACGACGTCATAATGAATTCCATAAAACATCGTAAACCATATAATAAAAATTACAAAGGAGGTACCTAGACAGCTCTGACCCCACAGGACAAGCAAAAAATTCTTCGAATTGCCTCAAATTCAGCCCATTCTACCTCTAAAATTAACCATTTAGCAGGAGTTAAAGCGAGTAAATCAACAGTTCGTCGCGATATTTTAAGCAGTGAACATTTACAAGTCCGAAAACTAAAGAAAAGACCTCCATTAAATGCAATACGTCAACAACAGCGCCCTCAGTTTGCCAAAGATCATATTGCATGGGATGTTCAAAGACAATTAAGCGATAACGATTAGCGAAAAGTAATTTGTTTCTGATAAAAAATTTAATTTGGATAGCTATAACTTTTATTTTCAGGATATGCGTATGGACGAAAAATTTCTGAGCCGCCATCACAGCATAACATTTTACAATTACAATTGTAATTAAGTGCGAATGTGTTTGAGCGTTTCGTTTTCAGTTTTACTTCATTATCTTTTTTAGCTATTTTTGCCATTCCACAGTTGTACTTAATTTTTATAAATTTTTTCTATTATTTAAAATGGAAAACATTTTCAGTTTTTTAATTAAAATAAACAAGAAGAAAATATGAATTTATATGTAATGTTCTTCGAAGCAAGTGAGTTCCGAAAACTGTTGTGTCCTAGCAAAGTAACTGAAAGATAGGCAAAGAAAGAAGATGATTTTTGAGAATTTTATTACAAAAGAAACTTTGATATTAATAAACATACTAGTACATTCATATATGCATGCATAAATCCCTTAATAGCATTCACGCGTGCGGAAAGAAAACGAAAAAGTTCTCTGTCGTCATGGGACTCTGCACAATCAACTCCAGCCAAAAAATGTCTGTAAATAAAAAAAGAAATACCGGAAATTGTTCTATCTTCTATTTTTCCATATTAAACACTGTACTGAATTTTATTTGAGGTCGTAGATCTCAGATGGCATTAATGCGAAAAATAATTTAGACACCAATGTTCCACATAGAAATTTAAATAAGTGCACATATTTCCATTGCTAATAATCTTTAATAACTGCTCTAAGAAATGTTTCGAAACTAACAATACGAATGTATTAGACCAGCATTTATATACATGCTTACATAATTGGTCATTACAACCCTTCAGCCCGAATTGCGACCTAGTTTCTCTTATTTTGTGTATGTAAACTTCATACGTGATATGGTGGAACATACAGTTTAAAGCCTACTCCGAACGACATATTTTTGAGAAACTTTTCCTGGTTATTTTATATAATCTCAGAATTTTTTGCTAAGAGAAACCCGTTGAAGAATTATTTTTTTTACTTTATGCGTTTGTTAATATCCATAGTCGTCGAATTTTGTGTGAAAAGCTGTTGAAGGCACCTCAAGAGCTAGTAATGCACTCTGAAATCTGCACAATTTAATCGGTTTTTGAACCGCTGAGCATAACTGAATCGTACTTCTTCAAGACCGATGAAAATCGCAAAGTTATAGTCCATGAAACAAGGTACAGTGCGAAGATTATTGACTCTTTTCTACCTAAAATGCAAGATTAATAAGACTATACGTTACAGAACACAAGTTTATTGAGTAATTAATCTTATTTTTTTTGAGCAGTCCCTTGGCCTACAAGATAAAAATATTTGGCACACTAGTCTAATGTTACGTGCATACAAAAAGTCTCTCCTGTGCAGAGACAAGCCAACTACAATTCTGACCTTAATGCTCGAGAAAGTATACCAAATCTGGAGACACGGGTGGACCACATACAGTGAACATCAAAATTTTTTATAATTGAATACTAGACATACATAGGAAGGTAGGTAGGTAAAAGTAGCTTCAATTCTCTTGGCTGGACACACTTATGCCACATAGGGCCCATTGTGTTACCACAGGTTTTCGCTATCCCCTAGACTCGAAACCACTCGGAGCTCCAGTTCCTCTAGATCATACAAATAGTAAGCACCTTAGTACTTCTTTCTACTCTGACAAAGAGCCGGCCGTATATCCAGCAAGTGAATTCAGTCTCCTCCTCTTCCTCATCCCTGTAGCTTCTGCAGAAGGTGTCCAAAGCGCCTCGCGTTCGTACCCATAATGTAATGCCCCATAATGAACGCACTCCATTGAAGTTTAAGCAGACCCTTTGTGCCTTGGCCAGATTTTAAGGGCCGTTCTACCCGTGTCCAAAGCCGCCCATCTATCGTTGACGGAATCGACGATCGCATTCTCAATTATGAGCCTACAGGTTCTCATGGGAGTGCCCAGAGTCGAGAATTCATCGGAGAGTTCGATGGTCGTGCCCCGCCTGGCCAGTTCATCAGCTTTGCAGTTACTCGGAATACCACTGTGCCCCGGTATCCATATGGTATGGACATCATATCGTGCCGCTATCTCGTTGAGATATCTGCGACAGCAGTACAGCGTCTTGGAGTTCTTAACGCTTGAATTTAGAGCCCTGATAGCCTCCTGACTATCAAAAAGTATGGTGATGTTCCGCTTGGAGACGTTTCCGTCTCCATATTGCCATTCCTCCCGCCTGAAAAACACTGCAGTAGTCTGGCAGTCTTATAGAATGGGCTATTCCAAACGATTCCGAAAAAATTCCACTGCCAACAGCTCCGTTCAGTTTTGAACCGTCGGTGTAGAATTGCACAGAGTGGTTACACCACTTTTCCAGACCTCGTTATCCGGGATTGATGTCTTGAATCTCCTTGTGAAGTCGTACCGCGGTAGTCACTTCTCTCAGCTGCTCCAACTTCCCCCATGATCTTTGCGTGGCCACTATCAGAATCATGCCACTGTCCAGTCGCCCAGAGACGCTTACTTATTTTGGCCGCCGCTCCCCTACAAAATTATCTCCAGTGTCGACGTAGGTATAATGCGCAGGCCACGACTAATGATAACACAGGCAGATCTCTGCAGTCGCCGTATTAGGTTCGAATTAGATTTCCAATCAAAAGATTCCCACCAGGCTTGGCATTCATAAGTAAATATAGGTCTGACAAACGGTGTGTAAATCCAGTGAGTCATCCTAGGTCCTAGGCCCCATTTTCCCACCAAGACTCTGTTACAAGCATGCAGAGCAACGGAAGCCTTTTTGATTCTGTTAACCCATAATATTCTGTTTATTACAATAAATAAATTTTTTATTGATTTTGAAAATTTTATAAGCTTATTTCAATTTACAAAATCCAATCCGGAAAAAGATCACGTGTTACATACGAAATCTTCAGCATTTCACAATCTTAACGTCCTTATACCATATTTCTATACACAATATGTGTCAAGACTTAATGGATGCGTTAACCATAAAATTTGTTTTCTTATCGTTCATTGTTCAGCACACAAGTGAAATTTAGCACATTATCAAATTTACTTCGTGACAATTTTGATTTTTTTTAAGTTACTACAGAGTTTTAAAATATCCTAAAAAAATCATCAAAATTGAAATACGCTCACGTAAAAACAACCAAGTGTGACAACACAATAACAATGTGCACAACAGTTAACCAAAGAAAAAAAACGAAAACGAACTTTGACATTTTTGGTGCTTTAAAAGCCCTTAAATCTGTGCGGATCAAAGTTGTGTCTCCTAATAAAAGTAATAAGCAACAACGACTGCAGAGCAAATGCTTTAGTATCCACTACCCAAATTGCATTGCAACACTATTGCAAATGTCGTGCATGTCAGTATCGTATTTTTTAAATCTCTAACACAGAGATTGGCTGCATCAGAAACAAAATTTACCAACAAGCAACCGCATACGCGGAACTGTTGAAGTGGTATATCAACCACACGTATGTAAGTTTGAGCTAAAAATTTTCACATTGCAGCTTGTGTATTATGAAAATTAGTTCTTAGTGTCACTAGAAGACATAATATGTCAACACACGCAACAGTGTCCCAGATATCCACAAAAAAATAAAACCCGAAAAAAGAAATAAAAATCAAAAGCAAGGCAGATTCCTTTTTGTATTATCTGAGGAGTTGAAAAATAATTTAAGTGTACCATATAGGTGGTGCCCTATAAAAACGTACTCCAAGAAGTTGGATTCAAAAACCGTACGGGTAGAAAGGTTCCGTGTTTTGAGTAAACCAAACATAACAAACAGGTTATATATTCAAATGATTTAAGATAAGCCTGTGCCACTATTTAATTTCCTCTTCCTTGAGAGGAATCTCTGCAAACGTCCGCTTTGAGAGCATCTCTCCGTGGTTAAGAAATTAAGGTCTTAATTCTTCTCTGCACCACTGATTGGCTTTTCAGCTTCTTGCTCCGTATCCATCGGATCCAGGATTTCGTATTTTGTCGTTTGCTGTTCATCCGCATTCGCAAGTCTTTCAGGGGTTGGATCGTACCAACCAAAATTCGTAGGTAATCCGTAATGTCTATGCATTTTTTTAATTATTTGCAATGTAATCATTCATTAAAAAATTAAATCAAAAGCTATTAAAAGATGGCCAAAGATATTGCAAGTATTTCATCGTTTTGATTTCCTTTCCGCATACAATACATTCGGTGTTATTTGCTGCCTCTATACTTTTCAACTGCGTATAGTCAAGTGCCCTGTAAGGACGATAATTTTTAAGATTTCCGTGTTTATAAAAAATTTGGTTTATTCATGAAGTTTGTATTCCCCTACTTCAACCATTTTTGTTGATTTTGAACATTTATTGTGCTTCCCAATGAAGCCTGGTTGCGTAGATATGTACGTATACAAAATTAAATTTTTTGTCCCCTTCTCCTTTGTTTTTTACAAATTAAATGAAATTTTCGAATGTATTTCTTTTTATTTTTTAAAACTATTCATTTTTTTCATTTAGTTGTGTTCACTCATATATTTGTAAATATGTACGCATGTATCGTATATTCATGTATATTCATAGGAGGGTTGGTACGTGTAGGAACCCACAATCATACAATTTACGTCGAGCATATGTGGTAAGGAGTATTTGATTTATTTGCGTATTTGTGTACACGTATTGTGCTGACCATAGATGGACACATAATATTTACAATATATTTTAAATCCAAAAAGTTAGAATAAAAAAGAACAAAATCGTTCATTATGATTTTTGAATTGCAAAAATAAGTGGCTTCACCCCCTCCTGTACAATCCTCACCAACTGGAAATGGAAACAGGATAATAATATCACACCAACTAAATGCCACCAACGAGAAGAAAGAAAGAAAGAAATAAGAATCAACAATGAGCAAGATTTCCCACCACTACTTTAAATACTAGGACTGCGTTGTTTCTAGGCAACGATAGATGGTAGCTCCATTATCGTAGGACTTGCTGCAACAGACCACTCACCTGCTCAGTTGAAACAACAAGAATAGATTAAAATAACGGAAATAAGACAGAAATTCTTTGTGAAAGTCATGTGCTCCCAAGAGGAATACTGAAAAAGAAGTAAAAAATTTTAAATAAAATAATTTCTAATACTATCGACTAACTTACTGTAAAACAACGAAGCAAAATACTATTCGCAAATAGTTAAAAATAACTATAAAATCAAATTTGTTCACTTGTCCAGTATTACGCGTTTTGTTTTCCGTTTTTAAGTAAACATTTTTTGGATTCTTTTTATAAAATTTTTTGGTGTTCAAGTTTTAGTTCAAATTTATTGTGAAACTTTTTGTTGCAATTTGTGAAAGAAGAATAATAAAATGAAATAAATTTCATATGAAATTAAAAACAATATAGACGCTCTATTTGAAAAAGGTTATTCTTTAAGAAAACTTGCCGGAAAAGTTGGCGTTCGTCATCGGACAATATTTTCAACTATAAAAATAGAAATGCAAAGCAGTTTATATATTCTGGAGGTCGCCTAAGATCTTTCTATATGATGGCAAACGGCTACTGGAGCAATTGTTACGAAATATAAAGCCAGAACTCCAAAAACAGCAGCAAATGTTGTGAACAAGAATGAGAGTGAATGGACGCGTTTTGGGAGGAATCGGTTAGTTTCAGCAGATAACCAGAAATGAGAAGCAAGCAAAACTGGATAAATGCTGTTAAAAAACATTTAAGTTGTCTTTTATATTTAAAAGGAAACAATTTTATTAAAAAGTTTTTTTTTTAAATAGGGTAAATAGGTTTTATGTTAAAATTTCACATATATAGATTGTTTTTTATTTTAATAATACCATTTAATTTTAATTTTAATTTTTTCATATTTGTTCAAGTTTGTCCGTTCATTGTAGTAAATTTTAATTAAAATATATGAAATAAGTGATGACATTGTGAAACTGCATTATCTTGTGAAGAGATTGACACTTCGTTTGATCAAATCGGACAAAACTTACAGTAGTTATTATTTAAAGTGTCTAACGGTTGAGTTATATTTTTATCAAATGAACTTTTAGTTCAGAAATTTTCAGAGATTTTATTAGATCTTAATTGTTTATCACAAAATGTATCAATTTCACGTTTGAGCGACCACCAGAAGTTGGTTAATGTTTGCGCAAAGAAAAATAATAATGTTTTCAAAAAACACAAACATCAATCACATCTAGATTCTTTAGATATGATTAAGTTTGTAGTAATAATAATATTCCTAGATATTGGTTCCAAGTTAAAGATTCATTGGATTTGCCTGCGACTCACTTAAGCCAATTTTACGAAATTCCAACAATTGTTGGGTTAATTTATGCGATTATAAAGCCAATTTGACATCAGTTGTTGATGTAGTCATGCTCCCCCTAATATTCAAAAAAGCTTCTGAAATTGATACAATCATTAACAAGATGTTTATTGAACTGCCATGTAATGATATGCGCATCCTTCTTTTCATTTTAAATGCATATCAATATTATGGTGTAGAGGATAAAGTTGCAGTTTTTAATATGAAACCTAAACCTGGTAAAGGTTATGCGATAGCTGAGACAAATAGAAGTTACGTGTTGTGAGAAGCAAGGTCATAATCATGACCAAAAAGTTGTAATGTCCAATTAAGTAAGTAAATCGAGACTTTTTGGAAAGTTGCTGATTTATAAATTAACGCTTATTTTAAGCACGTAGAAATGTTATCGGGACCATAAATTTTATTCAAAAAACAAGTTTCATTAGATTTACTTTATTTTCTGGTAATTGTTATTCAGCTCTCTTAACATCTATGTTTTACGGAAAGTTTGGATTTTATATTCCTTAAATTTGTGCTGTATAATCGATTTTCAAATCAATTTTCCAGTAGAAACTTTGAAGAAAGAATTTGAAATAGAATTAAAAGGAAATAAAACAAAACTTCCTGAAACGAATATATTTTTATAATCATATCACTTTTAGAAACCTTTAGGTTTTCCCTTTTTGATTTCTTTATTTAGTATATCATAAAGCGTTCACTTCGACACTTAAGGTCAATTAAAACTAATTAAGGTCCTAAACCAAAAAACTGTATCCATAAAATAACTGTAAATATATAATTCTGGCTGACTTCATAAACGCAGTTTGCAATATAACCTTACAATGCATAGTGTTCATAAAAGCAGTAAAATTTGTTTTGGCAATGCCTCATGTTCATTATTGCATGGGAATGCTTTTCAGTGCGCATTATTTGTCAATTTCGTGCATGGATTTTATTTGTGATTCTTTGTAAACATTTATTGGCGGCAAACATTTTTGGATAGAAATGGCAGATTTGTAGTAATTTAAATGTTTTTTTTTTGTTATATAAATACAAATGTGATTTAACATTTAATTTTTTGTACATAGTGAAACAAAATGGAATCATGAAAGGAAAAGCTATTCATAGAATTGCGTTTGAGGCATGAGCCAGACTTCACTTAAAAAAGAAAAGAAACACAATTTGAGAACAAATAATGCGGGATATCAAGGAAATTGATAGCACTTTTCCATTTATCAGAGGTGAAACCACAAGATGTTTTGTAAATATAATGGGAACATAAAAAATAATCAAAAAGCGCAACAACACATCTGGCGAAGGCTCTACAAACTAGGAATTCTTCGATTCTAATTTCAATTATTTTTATAATTATAGATATAGCATATATTTTTAAATACATATGGTTTTAAATACTTCGAATGTACTTTTCTTTATCCGAAAAAACCCAACGTCATCCTGCATATCTTCAATAGTTTCACAAAAGTTAAAATTTTTAACAATTTTTCTTCTTGAAGCTTGTCTTTTCAATAATGCAACACGGTAACGCTTCCTGTTATTTAAAATATTTTTAACCAACGTGATGTTTTTATTCCTTTTGCCATTCTATTCGAAGGCTGTCTTCAAAAGAATAGCACAGGATTGCCGGAGATCCATTTAAATACACATGAAATTAAAAACTTTTACTCCAGAAACAAAACATTTGTGTTAATTTATGTGTACATAAATGTACTAAAATGTTACAGCATTTTTTACAAAGCACTGTTGCTATACAATATTACTTTGCTTTGTAAACAATTTTCTTAGCAATGTTGCAATGCAAACTGCATTTATGAAGTCAGCCTCTGTTACACTTTTAACAAACTTGATTTCGGATTATTTACTTAAACATTTCACCTTTACCAACATTGAAGTGTAAACCCTTCTGTAGTGTTAAGAAGTTTTGTTGGACAGGCAAACATGAGAGTTCAGGTCAGCGAAAAAGAATGAAAACATAAAAGAACATTTGCATGTGAAATATTAACTGCAATGAAACTTTAATTCATATATTTTCAATATTAATGGTATTGTTTTTAGTACAGTAAAAACTCGTTTGTACATTTACACTGAAAAATGCTGTATATACATATATTGATACCTAAGATTTATTAGTGAAAGGAAGATCAGCAAAAACAATCTTCCAATGTGGTCTGTCATAATTTTAATTCTGACCAAATCATTCCTGCGTAAATCGTCTTTTTAGTACGCGGAGGATTCATTTGGATTTTAACTTCACTAATTCTACACGGTACGGCGTTCCTTATGTTCTCGTGTTCTTTTTGGAAAAAACAATTTTAGTTTTCTTTTGTGCTCCTAAACTCCTTACCCAACATTTCTCCAATTTGTTTATTCGTCAAAAAAAAAATATATGTGTTGAAAACATTAAAACAAGAGTTTGTTTGAGGCATACCTGTTAAATTTCGATTACGATTAGTAATCAATTACATTACTTTTTAAAAAGAATCGTAATGATTATATAATTCTATGAACAATTTTTTCCAATTACTAATTGATTACGATTACCGAAGAATCAAAAAATAATCAGGATTACTGACGATTAGTCTAATAATCAAAAATAATCAAAAGAAGTTTAAAAAACAATCAAATTGTTTTAAATAATTCTTTTTGATTATTTTCAAATATAAAAAAGTAATCCAAAAGTAATCAAATTTTTTTCAATAATTCTTTTTCATTATTTTCAAATATTCAAAAAGAGTTCAAAGTAATTATTGAAAATAAATTGATTACTTTTGGATTACTTTTGATTCCTTTTGATTATTAGACTAATCACCAGTAATCCTGATTATTATTTGATTATTTTGTAATCGTAATCAATTATTAACTATTTTAACCAAAAATAATCGTAATTGTAATCATTATTTCACCATTCAAAAAAAAAGTAATCAAATTACTAATCATTACGATTACTAATCATTACTTAACAGGTATGGTTTGAGGGATGATACTATTTTCGGAGTGAAATCAGTTTTTGACGATCAATTTGTTTAGGCTAAGAAACAAGAAAAAGTCACAATCATACGGCGGATGTGGAAGCAATTCCCAGCAGAATTCATGAATTTTTTCAACTTATGTTTGTACAGTTTCTTATTTTCTACACAAAGAACGTGGTAATCTGCTGTGAATGGCTATCAAACACAATTTTAATGACGCAAGTTTTGCAGATTTTGGCAGCTGACTGATTGAAGGTTAGTTTAGGTTAGGTTAGAGGAGGTGTACTTGTCAATTAAGTCAAGTACAGTACCTGGAGGTCGAATTGACCTATTGTACAACGTCCTAGTTTCTCACACCACTCATGTTGTGTGTGTTAATTTTTATACATGAGTGATGGAACCTACAGTTACGACAGATTTTTGAGGAGCTCTTTCATGGCAATTTTATTTACTCTCAGAGTTTTTGCCAGAAATCTTATGAGAGGAAGTCGCCGAAGAAATACTTTTTGTATTTTGTTTTGATGTCTGGTCTGGGGCTCGAACCCTGGCTTTACGCCTAATAAGCCAAACACAACCTAGTAGACTACGGCGACTTCATTGGCTGATTTGAAGCTCCTTTCAATTAAGAGGAGAGAGCTTCAAAAAGTCACGGATTTATTAACCCGCTCTCGTAAAAACAGCAAATTAGAAACTCAATTAAAAAAGTCATTCTTTTCTTATGTTTTAGGTTATTAATTTGTAATTTCACTTACTTACTTAGTTGATCAAAACTCACCTTCGATCCAGGTTTTATATCGGAGAGATTCTTTCATAACTATAGTTTACATCTCCCAATTATTTACTGAAGCATCCAGATCATACGACACAGTTGGATGTTCAAACTTCTCTTAGCAGTCGAATTTTAGATTATCCCTTGTATTATGCGATTACTGTAGTGCTATTCAAACTGAAGTAATGTTGATAAAACTTGCTGCTGTGTAAACCCGGTATCGTAGTAAATAGAATGTTATACACGCATATAGTGCAGCGTGCTTGAGAATGTGTACGTCTAATGTTCTGAACATATGTGCCGACGCACTCGCAGTATGTTCGTCTGACAAGAAAGTTGATCTAGTATCAGAGTGATGCAAATAGATGCGATTGATACATTAGGCATCCTGTAGGGTAAATCCTGGTTAAACGAAAATCCGTGCAGTCTCCCATTTATATTCTTCTGGTGATACGGTTTCTAATACTAGGTGAGCCTGGTGACGATGGACATTTTCTGACCTATCCCCCAGATGTTGTTCCCATTCCAAATCTCACCTGGCTGGACATCCTAATCTCCTTGTTAAGAATGCGGGTACTATTATAACGCCACAGCCTTACATTAGATGCAGTGCCGTTCACAATTGTACTCACAATCAGTTAATGATTTAAATATAAAGAAATTGGCAGTCATCTAGTCTGTAGTGTGTAAGCTTATTCAAAGTTAGGCCACAGAGCAAATAAAATTCTCAAGAGAAGTTTCTCAAAAAAATTAATCGTTCATAGTTGACTTTGAACTCTGGATGCCGTGACTTATGGACAAAAATTAACACACACAACATAAGTGTTGTGAGAAGTTAGGTCATAATACTGACTAAAGGGTTTATTTATTATTCATTTATTTATTAATAAGAATACAATTACAAATTACGAGTAACGTAGACCTTATGCTCGGTATAGTGTAACGGACCAGAGTCTCAAGTGGGAATCGAATCCACGATCCTCACGCTAATAGTTTAGCACACTTCCTACTAGACCACCAGGGCACCTGGGATTGAAAGGTTATAGTGACCAATTAAGTTAGTATGTAAAGATGTTAGAAAAAACAGTCAAAAATCGTTTGGGATCGCATAGCTGCCTTTGCAGCTTTTGATATGCACACCATCTTTGGTTGCTGCCAATTTTCCAAATTTCCATAAATCCCAAAATCCCAAATCTTTGAAAACTATGAGAAAATAATTGCAACCGTTAGATTATTTTTCAATTTTTTGTTTCATAGTTTTGCTAATAGAAACTCGTTTAAATCTTCCATGAAAAAAGTTATGACGGCAGCATCACTCGTATTTATTTTTAGTTCAAATGTAACGTTCTTCAAGGCTCGTTGTCCATTTTTTGGTTTGTTGGCAGTATTTCATTATTCTAAAATCAACATTAGTTGCTCACGACATAGTTTTCTTTTCTGGTTTATGTATAAAATTTAATACTACTCTGTCTACTCGTGCTGTTATTTGCCACCATTTTTATTTCACTATCATGTCTATTTCAAACCAAATTTTAAATTTTATTTTTAAAAACAAAACGTAGTTGATATAATTTTATTAATTTTCGCTCTTGGCGGTGAAATTATAAACCAATATTATATTTAACGTATGAAAAATCCATTGACAGTTTGATGATAGTGGTTGTTAATATTGTTCTATTATCTATTTAATGCGAAGTTGTAATATTTTCTCATATAATTTCGATAAGATGGGCAAGATGTTGGAGGTTTTCCAGGCTTTGGTATCATTTTTACTTCGGCGAGTTTCTAATATTAAACTAAATAAATGAAATCAAATACAGATACACACTACGAAACGAAATTCATGCTTTTAAATTTCTAAATTTTATTAAAGTTTTTATACTATATGTTTACCTCTTCAACCGTACGAAGAAAACAACAGTATCAAATGCTCACTCGCATCATATTGTATGAAATCCAACACTCATACGCTCTGCATAGCAAAATCTCAGAGAGTTTTATAAGTTCATACTGAATTGAATTTGTTAAATAACGTGAAGCAACTGAAAAATGAAAACATTTTTTTATTATTTGTTACGTTACTTACTTCTATTGAATCAAAAAAAACTGTCAATATGCCACATTCAATAACTTTCATTTCATTTTCGAAATAGTGATGGATATTTAAAAAACAAATTGCAATGCATTGCAAAGATGCATCGACGTTATATCGATGTTTCTCAAAATACATCGATGATTACTATTTTTTTTTTAACAAAACGGAACTAAAACAAACTTAATGTTGCATTAATGTACTAGAGTATCAAGCCATGACGAGTTATTGTTCTGTCCTCAATCTATATTGCATATTGCTCTCACGTCACCCCAAATCCTGTAGTCTAACATATTTCAGTATGCTATAGGAGTCATTACGAATGGCTGCCTTCCAAAATGTATCAATACAAAGTTTGTATGCAGTTCTACTACTTAATATAAACTATGTAGATATGCAAAGTAACCAAACAATGCATCAACTATAAATTTGACTGTGTTAATAATACATATTGACGACGTTTTGAAATAGAATACATTGTATATATTTTGTACAGCGGCATTATGAAACACGATACTTTGTTCTAACACAAAGCAACTAACATTTTGGAAAGCACCCAATAACTGCGTACCTAGTACTTGACATGCACACAGGTGTTTTCTATTGAAACGTACACGTTTCCAGTACATGTTCTGGCGATTCTTCTTCTTAGTACATAACTTTCATATTGGAATTGAACAGATTCATTACGATGTTCTGTGGGTCGCCAATGACCGATAATGGATTTAGACTACTCCTAGATAGTTTAACGCAAGATACGAATGTGTTTCCAATATTATTTCTAAACGAAAGCTTAGTTTGTCTCAACTTAGTCAGAACTAAGTTGATGTCGCCGTAGTCGAGTGGGTAGTGTGTTGGCTTATTAGAGGTAAGGTCAGACATCAAAACAAAATACAAAAAGTATTTCTTCGGCGACTTTCTCTCAGCAGATTTCTGGCAAAAACTCTGATAGTAAATAAAATTGTCATGAAAAGTTTTTCAAAAATCTGTCGTTCGGAATCGACTTTAAACTGTAGGTCCCACCACTCATATATAAAATTAACACACACAACATAAGTGGTGTGAGAAACTAGGTCGTAATCCTGACTGAAGGGTTGTAATGACCAATTATGTATGTATTGAAATAATACTTTGGCAGAATTTGAATAAAATTCTCATCTTCATAAAATTTTAGGATTATGTACGACATAATACGCATAACCGGAGGGGCAACGGGCCTTATAGTACTCACATTGGTTCTATTCAGTTAGGCAGTGCCAATATAACCCAACATAATATATAAGAGCTAAGGAAAATACTATCTCTGATACTTAGAGATGATATCCATTCCAGAGGGAGTGCCTCATTATATATTCTCTACGTACCGTGAAATTTAACATATGGGACATACCCCTAAAACAATCAGTCACACTCTTACAAAAACTTAATTTTTGTTTTATTTACGTATGTAATTTGTTTACATGAAGTCATGCACTCACTATGTGGTGTAGCATGATTTTACAGTTGTCAATACCAACAAAACATTGTTGCTGACCGTCGCTGCTGCGTATAACGTCACAATAGTAATGCGCACACACGACGATCATTTGACACTTTGTTGAGTGACCGCCGGCAGTATTGGTATGCATATAATATGCACAATGTGTTTTGTTTGTTGTATTGCATTGCTAGTGATCGTGTGTGGCTCTCTTCACACTTTACCGTTAGAATTATTATGGACAGCGGGCGCGTGCCATATGACATCCACTTGTCACACGATTAACACACACACAAAACCTTTAAATGTAGTTAAGTATTGAATGTAGACACAAACATGTACTATAGTATTAAGCTGATTTAAAAATTGTATTAGAAGTTAGGGGTTGATTTAGAATTGTCAAATCAGCCAAAATTTTAGTATAAAAGAAGGGACATTTTCCCTCAAGAAATTAATTTAAAAAATCTAGCCAAACTGTGCGCTTCAGAGTGCACTTGGTAAAAATAAATACAAAAGAATTTTGTTCTATTCCTGTTACAGTGGGTTCTTTTGTATATTTTCGGCTGTGTCTCTTTGTTTGTATTTCATTTTTGTTATCAGTTTGTGTTTATTGGTTTTTATCCATTTTTTCTACTACGCAATACAATTCTTCTGGCAATTATTTTATTTTCTGCTGTTTATTCAAGGACAACTACAAAAAAAGGACGAAAACATTGCATTGATGTTATAAAATTTTATATGAGTAACAATGTACGTATGTTGAAATCTATCCTGCTGTATGTGCATTTGTGCTTATTTGTCATCATAGTGATATCACCCTTGGAGCAATCATCACTGACATTTGTTCTCAACAAACGTTTCTAAAATTGGATTTGTTGACAATGCACCGACCAACGGAGGTTGATAGGGTTGCAATATAGGCCAGTGTTGTGTACAGTGCCATCAACTGTTTTTTCTAACACGCTTGAAAATATTTAAAAGAACTGCAATGGGCAGTTTAAAAACAGTGATATTATATTTTTCTTTTTAACTGCGAAATTGGCTAGTGTGCTAAACTATCAGCCTTAGGGCTTTGGTCGGTTAGACTGCACCGAGCATAGGGTTTAAATTCGTAATAATTAGACATTATTTGTAATTGTGATACAATTAGTAAAAAATAAAAAACTGTGATTTTTCGTGTGTTTTTTTTATTTAATGTTTCATTTAATTTTATCGGGTGGGCCGTCTTTCGGTTTAAATTTGAATCTGGCAGTACTTATGTGTTTCTATTCTGCCATAAAATTAAGTAAGCAAAATTGCCATATTTCGTGATCAGAAAACCCATACGTGGCCTTAAAGTACCCGTTACCCATTACGAGTGAATTTTTGGTGCGGCTTGTGCAGCGGCCCATATTTCTTTGAAAAAGAGGACGGTGCAATGGAGACGCTTATAGCACCATGTGCATGATATCTGGTTTCAACAGTATGGTGCAACTTGCCATACATCTCATACCACAATTGATTTATTGCATCAAACATTTAATTAGCCCAAATGGTGATGTAAATTGCGACATACCAGAGACAATTGAGCATTTGAAGGTAAACATTCGTGATGCCATTGCCGAGATACGACACCATACACTCGAAAAAGTGCACGAAAATTGGTCCGATCGAATGAGGTACTGTCGCGGCAGCCATATGAATGAATGAATACTTAATTTCTAACCGGAAAAATTGTACTTCAAACCAAAAGATAAATTTGGCAAAAATTCAAATCGTTTTGGTTTTATTGCTTTTTAAAATTTAAACTTTTAAATGGCCCACCCTTCATGACTTTTCTCATGAATAAATCCGCTCCAGCAAGAGAGCTCATGAGAGTTGCTTCAAACAATTGTTCACGTTAATGTGGTTGCAATTGGTTTGGTTAAGTTCCGGTAGTCGGAAGTAGAGATGAGCGATATTTTCAAAACTGTGATTTAATCACGGTGATTGATAATTCACTGGTAACTACAGTGATTGGAATTGCCAAACAACAGTTACTACTAATGTCGTTCTTTCAAAATTGTTACATACTCAAATTTATTTCATTTTATTTTGAACGAGGCAGAATTACTATAAGATGATGCTGAATATTTACTTTTGTCTTTTATACATGAACTTTCTGTGAAACTTAATTGTCAAACTTCATATAAAAAAAAAATTACATTAAAAGTAATAACATTGATGACACCACTTTGATTTTGTTTAGTAGTCTTTTCGTAGTATGTACCTAGTTGTCTATTTCTTACGACTTAATAAAGTACGTTATTGTCATTATTGTTTTCTTTTGGAATACTGTGATCACAATCACTGTTTTAAAGAACAGTAAAGTAAAAACAAATATGTGTTTAATTTCAGTTAAACTCCCTTTATTCTTTACACTACTTTTATGTGCCACCGTATACAACTTAACGATACAACAATAATAATCTGCTTATTCACTTTACTAGTTCACACAAGTATTCACTGGATCTTTACAACCACGACTTGTTTTGTTCACACGCAACTTCACACAAGGCTTCTTAATGACTGACTGCTGATCTTGTAGCCCTTTTATATACGCACGCACGTAATCAGTATGATGAACGTTCTCGATGTGGAAGGTTCTCGCTCTCGCCTTCTCGGGAACTCTATTGTTAGTACATTGTTGTTTGTGTACTTTGCTTATGTTGTCTATCACATATTTATCATAGCTGGTTTACTTCATTTCATGTTGTTGTTGGTATCAGGTGCAACCAGGTTCGTTGTACATACATATGTGTGTGCAGCTTTAGATAATCAACACGTTCATTGTATTCTTAGTGTTAGTGTGTATTTGTATCGTGTGGCTTTTGTTTATCTTTTTTGTTGTTAAACGATATTAGGCAGTTTCGATTTGCGGAACAATATAAAAACAACGAACAAACAAAAACAATGTTGTTGAAACAACCAGCTATTTTGTTTACCAGCCGTCAAATGAATATTAAATAAGCAGCTGAACTGCATATATTGTTATGTTTAAACACTTAAAATATTGTAATCAATAAACCGAATATTGACTCAATAAAAGTGTTTGTCTGAACATAGTATAACAGACACTACATAAGGGATTTGCGAAGCTAGATCATAAGCCTAACTGAATCAACTATGTATGCATGTATATTTTCCTTTGTGAGTTACTTATTTGAAGTCGCAGTAGTCTAGTAGGTAGTGTGTTGGCTTATTAGACGTAAAAATTTCTCAAAAATCTGTAGTTCGGAGTCGGCATTAAACTATAGGTCCCACCACTCACGTATAAAATTAACACACACAACATAAAAGTGGTGTGAGAAACTATGTCGTAATCCTGACTGAAGGGTTGTAATGACCAATTATGTATGTATGTTATGTATGTTTTATTTCAACTCATAAAGTTGAGGAACTTTTTATGTGCGTTGAGTGCTTTGACAGATATCGACTATTTTGTTTTTATTTTTTTGTTTGAAATTTTGTGTTGTGTAAGTTCTATATATTTTGCTTTGTTGTCAGTTGGAAATGTAAATCGACCTTGGGGTCATCTGCGGGATGGAAGATATTTAAAGATGAAAAAGATTAAGAAATTCTACTAGCAACCTTCCGTTAAGTGTAAACTTCTTTGTGAATAATTTGTGTAACTCAAACAAATTTTGCTACTGCATAATTCTGTGTACCCCATTGTCATTTTACCAAAGATAATTAAAAAAAAATGAAAATTTCATCAGTTAATCAGAATACCCGCATTCTCAAATAGAACTGAATTTAATTTATTCCAAAAGTTTGCAACAGTTCACCCTCATTTTGTGTTTTAAAAGCAGTTGCATACAAAGTCTTCAATGAAATTTGATGCCGAAGATAAGTGCATGGGCGACGTAAAGGAAAAGAAATATGAGAAAACTTAATTAGCCGTAAGAAATGCGAAATTTCAGTATTAAATGGAAAATAATATCTAATGTTTTGTTGTCTTCTATAATAACGAAAACAAGGCAGGAAGAAAACTAACGTAGTTTTATAGTCAGAACATTATTAACAATAAATGAAAAAGAACAATAAGAAAGAACAAAAGAACAATTTCTAGAATATGCCATACAAAATAATTTTTAATTTAATAGAAATTTAAATTAAAAGTTGCTTTTATTTAATTTGCAATAGTACTATGTTTTAATTAAAAATTTTCGTGAATTGAATAAAATATCTTTTCCGTATCTCCATCCTAATTTTGCATATATAATGGACTTACCTTGGGTCATTAATATTCTTAATATTTACATTGCCAATAGTACTTAAGTTTTTCCATTTCTTCAATTAATTTTAATAGCTGCAGTACATGGAGAAAATTTAATTTTATTGTAAAAACGCTATTTAAGTACCTTAAGGGCCATTATTACAACTTGCCGTTATCTAAATGGAGGATTTTAACCTGCAGATAAATTGTTTTTCGTTATTATGAGTACCCAATAGGATAGAAGTGATCGTTAAGCTAAAGGGAGGATCATCCCGTCTTTAACATTTAAAGGTCACTTTATGTTTGAGCTTGCCATATTATATATTATTTTCATTATGACAACTTCAAATTTAAACAAAATGAGCATATACAACAAAAAAACGAAGCCCGTGGTTGCCACTGCGTTAAAAAAAACTTGTATAATTGAGCTGTTTTATCGACATTGTTCCATAACTGCCATATTTCTGAAAACAGTTAACTTTATTTTATCTGTAAGTTGTAACTTTCCAGTTCCCTTCAGCTAAAGGTACCTTTAACTAACCCCAAGTTTAACGACAAGCTGTAATAATGGCCCTAAATCGAGTACAAAGAAGATATTAATAGCTTCAATAACATCTTTCAAATCAAATATGTTTATCGGTGCAGTTTTTAATTCAAAGTCTTAACAAACCACGTAATTCGGCTTTAGCCGAATGGTAGGATCATTACATCGTAGCTTAGATAAGAGAGCACAATTATGTATGTATCATCAAACACATCACAAGAATATATTCATTTACAAAAGGGTTCATCTTTAAAGGCTATAAAAACGGCAGCTGTTAAACGTTACTTGTTTTGGGGTTTATACACGATTTATTGAGAGTGCGTATACCACATCTAAGATTACCTAAAAATAGGTGTACGTGTGAGAAACATTCAAAGGTTATCCTTTCATGAGTTGCTGAGCCATTAACAAGACAAGAGCAATTATAATTAAAATAATTCATTAGTGAAACTCACATGTCTAATTTGAACATTTTTTATAGATTTTTGAGTAAGGTTTTTATCTCACTTTGGTTGAAAATTTATCCTTCAAAACGATTGAATTCCAAAATGAACTATGTGTAAAAGGAAAATTGGAATTTTGTTGCTGCGTTAATTTAAAATTCTCCGTACCGTCGTGCCGTCCACTTCAAGAGTTCCATTCCTAACATTGTACTTTTAATATTTTAAATTGCTTATTTTCAGGAACAAAATTTGTCGTGATAATTTGGAGAAATCAAAATCTTTGCAATACAAATTAAAAATTTTTTTATAACAAAAACTCTTTATTTTTATGTACTGAAGAGTTAGGTCGTTTCAGAGATATTTTTCTTTAATGAGATTTAAAAAAAAACCATTTTACTGACAAAATCATTACAACACCTGAATAGCTTTGATCTAGAAAGGTATAACAATTGATATATGCATTAACGTGTATTTAAATTTCAGACTCTGAATGTATATGCAGGCACCCAAATATTTATACGTATGTAACGAATACACATACAACGAATAAAAAGTTTTCCATAAAATAAATTATTTATTTTCTTCAAATTTAATTTCATAAATTTTTTTGCGATTTTAGTGATGTTTTAATTTTGCTAGTAGGCAACACAGCTTTAAACAGCTGTTATTTGCCACTGTTTGAACTTACGAAAAATATGTAAGAGCAAATAAATATTTGCCCAAAAATCATGAAAATATTTGACAGGGTGGTTACAGTTAAAACATTTTTGTTTGACGGCAAATAATTTTATTTGCCCGAAATCAACGTTTTTTTTTTTGTTTGCCACTCAAAATTATTTTGTGGTCACACTAGGGCAAAGAAATATTTTATGTCATTTATGTTTTGAGTCAAATATTTTTTAGATGTGACCGTACCTTTAGAATTTAGAGATAGAACGTGTCTAGTAGCCTCACCTTCATAAAACATCAGCATGGTAGAAAGCATGGGGACACTTGGTTTTAGTTCGATCTTGATCTGGTTGACGGTCGTCTCTTCTTTATGTTCCCGAAAAAACCTTTTTTTGATTATTTCTTAGTCGATGTTAGTTGATATTTTTCTACTGTTGTTTTTGGAATTTGCCTTTGACTTTTCCTATTCGTATGATCATTAAGGATTAATTTTCTAATTTGGCATGATGTATGGCGGCAAGTATATTAAGCTAAATGAATAACTATTTAAGGGCGTAAGATATTAAAATAAATAATTAAAAACTAAAGAAGAACGTAAAATAGATCCCTTATTTTTCATAGCAGCTCACAGTAAACCATTATTATTATGCACTGAATTTCTTACCATCTAAAATTACTAAAATTTTTTCTAGCCGAATAAAGTCTAATCTTTAAAATTTAATATCGATAAGTGAGTTTTTTTTTCTACATTTAAGGTTTTACATTCAAGCGGATCATTCTCATTGTATATCATCGCAATAACCACTAAAAATAATTTCAGATGAGAGCAGTGATTAAAGAATACATACATAATTGGCCATTACAACCCTTCAGTCAGGATTACGGCCTAGCTTCTCACACCACTCATGTTGTGTGCGTTAATTTTATACGAGAGTGGCGGGACCTACAGTTTAACGTCGACTCCGAACGACAGATTATTGAGAAACTTTTCATGGCAATTTTATTTACTCTCAGAGTTTTTGCCAGAAATCTGCTGAGAGGAAGTCACCGAAGAAATATTTTTTTTTTTTCATATTTCATTTTTGATGTCTGACCTGGGATACGAACCCGGGCTTTACGAATAGTAAGCCAACACACTACCTACTACACCACGGCGACTTCGTGTGATTAAAGAATGTTGCAACAAATAAATCAAAAACGAAATATGCAACATCTTTAAGCAATCAGCAATGAAATTGAGACTGGCTCGCGAATCGACTAATTAACTAATTTTTAATTAAGTGTATACAGTAACATTGCAACAGAAATGGAATAAGAATCTGTAAGTATTTGTGTGAGCGAATTAGTGTGTGGTTTATTAAAAATTTGCTGCTACTACTGCTCGCAAATGCTCTACTTTTAATACCGCATAGTCTTCCGTTCTTTGTCCTTTCATTCATTAACCCTTTCATGCCCGAATTTTTTGGGCCAGAGCTAAAATATTTTTAAGGACATGTGTTTGTTAGTCATAGCCTAAATATGAAGTGATATTAAATTCAGAGTCCTACGTATTCTGGTTTTACACGTTTTTAACCAAGCTTGTTTCCAAAAATAAAAAATCTTGTACAAAAATTAAAAATTACGGAATTTATGAACAAAAATGTACAATGTTGCCTATAGGCAACATCGGGCATGAAAGGGTTAATTCATTAGTTCGTTCTTTTTTTATTTTCTTACAACAAGTTAAAAAAATCCACAATTTCCATTAGATTTGATAATAATGGGGACGGGCTATCTCTATACCCAGAGGCAACCAAACAGAAAATGTTGGAAATGTAAAAAAACATTGAAAATTAAAACCAGTTGATTTGGCTAAATGGAAAAACAAATAAAAATGGATTTTTGAATTAAAAACACTCCTCGGAAAACAGAATTAGTTAATCAATTTAAATTTTTTGTATTTTTCAATTGCATATCGTTGTCATTAGGTTTTCTAAAGCATTGCTGAAGAAGTCATTGGTTTTAAGAGAGAAAAATACTACAAATAAAGTTGTTTGCATGCACTTGCGTTTTGTATGCGATGCAGAATCTATGAGGGTTCATATCAACTAAAAACCTGTAGATAAAAGACATCTACACAAATCTGTGTTCAATTTGAGTTCCGAAGATTTAGAACGCTTGGTTTGTCAATTATTAAAGAATTCAGTGTCGGCATAAAATTGTATTTTTAAGATTATAAATCACAATGGTGGGTCGATTAATTATTAAAAATTTAAAAAATATGTTCCAGTTAGAGATTAAGATGAAGCGTTTAGGCAATGCTCGTAGCTTCGCGCTAAGCGTTACTTACTCCACGCTATTAAATTGTTTGCTTAGCATGCGTACATTAACGTGCCCCTTAAATTTTAATGTCAGAATCTTTTGAGACGATACAATATTATCTTCTATTTAAATATTAGCTTGTTTCACCAACAATAACTCGTGCGGACTTGTGATTGTAACTTTTTTTTTTATTTAATTATTCTATCAATATCACAGGTAAAAATTTTTATATTATTTTATTTAATTACATTGTTTGAAGCACTACTTTTAAATAAGTATTGCAACAATTATTTGCTTTTTAAATTTATACAAATATGCTAACTAATAGATATTTACATTTTTAGGGGAAAAAATTTTAATATTAACACTTCTGTTAGCTTCATTCCTGAAGTTGACGAAGTTATTAATGTCACAAACTTCTTATTATATCATAACTAGACGACCTGTTGCGATCTTCAAATCGTTGATTTGTTGATAATTTCTGTGTAGTACACTTGTAGAGTATCTATAAGATAGATTAAATATAATTTTTAAGCTTTTATTTTGTACCACTTTGAGCTTTTTAATATAGGTATTCGCACATCTCTTTAACCACATTTGGCACACATACGTCATAATTGGTCTTATACACATTTTATATAGTAGGAGCTTACTGTTTAGTAAGCTCTCCCACATTTAACTGCCTTTTCGCATGATTGCAGAACCTGCTGCTTAAACGTGAACTTTTTATTGAATATAATGCCCAAATATTTAATAGCGTCCAAAAGAGGGATTTGCTCGCCATCTACGGACAGTGAAATGGAAGCATTTCTTTTCGGCGACTTGTTGAACAGAAATATTATAACTTGAGTCTTACTCTCATTAATCTTTATTTTCCACTTCTTATAATATGCTTGTACGTGTACAGCAGCATTTTTTAATTTTTTGACTATAGCGTTAGATACTTTACCCGTAGTTAATATTGCGCTATCGTCTGCGAATCATCATTAAGAACGTTGAAGTCTGATGTGTATATAGAATAAAGTGTGGGGGATAATACTGAACCTTGAGGTACGCCTGCAGGGATAATTCTTTACCCATCCTCAATTTTTACAACAAGATAAGAAACTTTGAATGAGTTTTTATAAATAAATTGGAAAGCCAAACATATTAAGTTTATATATCAGTCCGTCATGCCATACGGAATCAAATGCTTTTTCAATATCCAAAAGCACCACTTGAGTGCTCTTACTTTCATTTTTATTTTTAGATATTAAATTAACTATGCGCTTAATCTGATGTCTCGTAGAATGGTTTTTCTTAAAATCAAACTGCACTCTTTGTAGTATATTGCTATTTTCGGTGTATACATTTAGCTTGTTTAGAATAACTTTTTCAAAAACTTTATCAAGGCAGCATAAAATGCTTATTGGGCGATAGCTATTTGGAGATTTTACATCTTTGTCCGGCTTTAATACTGGCACAACTTTAGCTACTTTGAATAATTTCGAAAAATATCCGTGTACTATACACTAATTAAAAATTCTGGTAATTTGTATTTGTCATATTTTTTAAAATAATAGGACTTAACCGTCTAACCCAGGAGCTTTTTCTTTTTTAAAGTTTTTACAAAAAACTTGATTTCATCCACATCCGTTAAATTACCGGGTGGGTTAATTGACAAATCCGGATCCTTTAACCAACATGTGTCTCAAGATTATTCCTTCAGTGGGATTGAAATCAGGGCTTTATGCTTGTATAATATCAGCTTATTGGTTCTCTAAATGTTTTGTCCAATAGAGCCGTGTGTCATTATCTTAAAAATTCATTTCACAAAGTAGTTTTCACGAGCGTGTGTAATCAATTGTATCTACACAACATGTTTGATTAAATATTGATCCATCAAGGAATCAGTCTTTATGATCGTTCGCATACTATCATATATGGAAGCTGGTCAACCCCCCACTTTTTCTTTTCCTGCGTTATACAACTTCTTCTGCTTCAAAGTGGAGTGTGTATTTAAAACTTACTTCGGTAAACGTCACAAATTGTTCTTTCAGTTAGGCATGCCGAAAGACTTGGCATTCCGAAGAATGACTTCTGTCGGAGCTGTGAGCTAACACATAAGCGCCCTACTCTTACCATTAAGGGACTTTTGTTTTTATCCTTTACTTTCTGACCTCTCTGACCGAGGTCTCTCTAGTTCAAATATTACTTTTATACCCAGATTTATTTTGGAGTGGTTTCCTTTAAGGAATATTTAATCTCCCGGGTAGAAAAGATTTTAAAATCACAATGGGCGTAAATACTTGCCTAACGGGAATTCTTCCTTAAGGAGGGTCCTTAATCTTATTTAACCTAACCTAACCCAGAGTCAAATCGTATGAATTTATATTCATCCTTCATTCATAATATTTTAGCAAGACTATGTTTTGCTACCATATTTTTGTATTGCATTACACAACCAATTAAGTTGATTGCGATGGATGATTTTTGTTTAAATTAGATTCCTCCATAACGAATTTCTGCATATCTGACGACATTAAGAGGATGTTTTCCTACATTAGAGTATATGTATATTAGACGATCTGCGGTATTTAGTCGAGGATTTCCTTTAATGATAATAAAATTCTTTTAATTATTCGCACAATTCTGTGTGACACTGCTCACAACTTAATGTAAACAACAACAATTACTTTGTTTGTTATTCCTCTTTGCACTCTTTTGCATAAGCGATAACAATTACTAGTCAATTCTTCAATAGATCTTTGTAACGGAGATCTTCAAACTACGATTACTCTTTTCAAACACACCGCATCTACATACAAGACTGACTGAAATTTTACTAACTCACTCGCCTGCTTTGCCTTGCCTTTTATATGGCAGGTTAATCTGTCTTATGAATGCTCTTGAACTTCGCCCTCACGAAATCTCTATAAAGAAAAAAAGAAATGATCCACGACTTTTTAGCATCATATTTTTTTGCACTTTAAAAAGTTGTTAAATTTTATTGTTTATATCTTTAGTCCTATTAGAGTTACCACATAATTGCATTTATATGTATATATTCCAGAGCACAGTGTAAAATGCATCTAATTTTCCCTATTGCCCTATTTAAAACTAAGGGTTACCACCCCATTGCATTTTTGTCAAAACGCGAACTAGTGTGAATTTTAAAAAAAGCTGAGAGCCGTATTTAATTAAATCGACCAAAGATTAAAATATGTTAATTTGGCGTTTTTATTACAAACAACCCCGGACAAAAAAGTTCAAAAACCGTTCTTTTTTACAGAATATCCTTAAGAACAGTGTATGGATGATCCTTGGACACATTGTATATACAGTTGAAGGCGCCTTAAAAAACCATTCTTATGATACCCGTATTGTATATGTTGGTAAGGAAACAGATTCTCAAATTGAAAAAACATTCAAAAATATACCCTTTTTTAAAATGGTCCAGCTCATGAGAGGTCAAAGCTGGAGCCGAAGTATTTTAAATGTCATCATAAAAAATACCAATGTTGCACGAATTTCTTTTCCATACAACTTGAGTTGCTGTAATGTACATGTAACGTATGAGTGATATTCAATTCCATTAATTCCGTATACAACATAATTCAACTCATACTTCATTGCATACCTTTCAGGACAATTATGGCAGTACAGGCAGCATTGACTTGTAATGTATCCCATATTGAATTCAAGTATACCAACTATACGTATGAGTGATATTCGTTATACAACAAAATTAAACTCATATTTTATTGCATACTTTTCAGAGTAATTAGTCTACCAATGGTAGTATGGGTGTGGGTGCGTATGAGGAATATATTTTACAGAGAATTAAGTATTAAGTGTAGGCTCAATATGAACTTAGGCAGCGGATTATTAAAAAATAAGAAAAAAAAATAAAATAAAATATTTTTGTTCAATTTTTATTGTTTACATTTATTCTTGTAGCATTTGTTGTTTTATTTTTGTTTACTTGTTTCCATTTTTTTGTGCTGGTGTTTGTTGTTAATATTACGCAGTGCGATAATTTGTTGTTTTGTTTCTGTAGCTTTCGTTTATAATTTTAATGTTAAACAATATAAAAGCAAAACACCAGTATCTCGATTATTAATTTTCATAACAATACTTTATAAAGAATTTATTTTTTGAAATAAATCATATTTATTAAAAACAAAAGGTTCGAAGAAATATTTGTAAACAAGAAATCCATTATGTTTCTATTAAAATGAGATTCTATTGGTATGCTTACTAAATTAAAAACCTTTTGTAAGGATTACAACCAGACTGCTATGTGTGTTACGTGTGTTAATTTTGTGTTGAAGTATTATGTACACTAACAAATTTTGCTGTTAATTTTTACGTAAAGTTAAACAGTTTAGTCACAATACAAATCTTCCAAGCTGTGGTAAACAAAAAGTTGCTCCTGCACACTCTCATGGACAACTTCTATGTTTTCGACAGATCGTATTGATCGTTCTTTGAATTCGAATTTGTCTATCACATTGAGAATAATCCTCTTGTTATGCGATTATGAAGGCCGTAAAATAGATGAAGCATGCTGTACGTTGCTTAATAGATAAAAACATGTTAATATTCGCACATATTGTTGAATGTTACATTCGTCCAAGTTCATTTGGCAATGCAGGCTAATTTGCAGACGTAACTTCAACAAATCGATGTAGCATAATAGGTGGTGTGTTGTGAAGAGTCCACGGTTCAAACTAAAGATCAAACATCTCCAACAAAACGAAATATAAAATAATTTATTTCTTCGGCTACTTGCTCTCAGAAGAAAAAAATTTGTCATTCGGAGTCGAATTTAAACTGTAGGTTCACCCACACAGACCAACATAATTGGTGTAAGAAGCTAGTTCCTAATCCTGATGGAAGGATTGAAATGGCCAATTATTTATGTACATATACATATGTATGTAATAAAACCATAAGAGCTTTAATTATATTGTGGGTTTTATTTTCGATAACAATGGTATGACATCTCTATAAGTCAAATTGTCAGAAATTTACAGAATATTTAATGGATTTTTTCTTATTGCAAAATGTGTCAATTTGACGTTTGAGCGACCACCAGAAATTTTTGCGATAAACAATCAAGATTCATCAACGATTCTGATATATGTTTAAATAAAAGTTCCTTTGAAAAAATATATGTATGTACAGTAGCGAGCAAAAAAAATGCAACGCTAAGCCGATTGATCTTTATGTACGCCTCTTTCAAAAAAAAAAAAAAACGGTAAAGAAATTAAATACTTCTTTTTTATTTTTATGCTCCACAAACTTAGTTAACAAATGCAGGTTACAATATCAAAATTTTTCCAACCACTTATTTTTATTTTAACATTTAAGAAAAAAAGTGACAAATTTCAGAAAGCAATATATTCAATAACTTTATTTAAATTAAATGTAAATTCTTTTCAAAATGTTGGTTAAAAATATACCTAAAACTAATACTTGGTTGCGTAGCCTTTATTTTCTATTACCGCTTGCAGTCTGGAGGATATAGAATCCACAAGAGACACGATGGTGTGTAGGGGTATTTTTTCCCATTCTGACTCTAAAATTTTTTCTAATTTCGCCAAATTTTAAGGATTTTTCTTTTTAACTTTCCGATCTAAAATCTCCCATAGGTTTTCTATGGGGTTTAGATCGCGAGATTGTGACGGCCATTCCAAACCTTGCACATCATGGTCGCTTAGGTAGTTACGAAACAAGCGACTATAGTGCTTTGGGTCATAGTCTTGTTGGAATATGCTGTTTGTAGACATTTTCTCCAGAAGATGTGGGAGCATATTTTCTTCTAGGATCTCACAGTATTTAGTGGCATTCATAATACTATCGATTTCCACCAGCGGACCAACTCCGTCACGAGAAAACGCACCTGCCAATAAATTACATAAAATAAAGAATTTCGGTGAAAAACAAAAGTAACTTACCCCACACCATTAGTGAACCTCGGCCATGTTTTACTGTTGGTAGCTGATATTTGGGAGAATATCTCTGCTTATGTGGTCTTCGAATATATTTTATACCATCAGAACGAAAAAGATTAAATATACTCTCATCACTCCACAGCACTTTTGCCCACTGCTCACTTGACCAATTTTGATACCGCTTCGCAAAATCAAGGCACTTGATTTTATTGGCAATAGTTATTAGCGATTTCTTTGCGGGACGTCTGACAAATAAATTGGCATCATTCAATCTGCGCCGAACAGTATGCACAGAAATGAAAATACCCATTTGCTCATTAGCAAATTTAGTAACGTAAATATTGTAAAAATTATTAACAAGAATTTTGTATAAATAATTTTATCTACTTACTTTCACTAATAATTAACTGCGTTGCATTTTTTTGCTCGCTGAAATTTGTCACTTTTTTTCTTAAATGTTAAAATAAAAATAAGTGGATAGAACAATTTTGATATTGTAAACTGCATTTGTTAACTAAGTTTGTGGAGCATAAAAATTAAAAAGTATTTAATTTCTTTACTGTTTTTTTGAAAGAGGCTTAGTGTTGCATTTTTTTGCTATATAAAGAATTCATACTTTGTACAGCTCGGAAACTGGCAAAAATTAAATTTTTTTAAACTCAGATCGAGGTTATCATGCTGTAAGGAGATCGATAACCACAGTATACAATCCTCAATCCACTCTTAGGACGGTAAGGCATGGCATCTTTGTTTGATATATTAACATCTTAAATTATATATTTTAGAAAAAGTAGCGACTGCGCTTTAAAAAATACATTTTTGAAAGGTAATATTATAGTATTTAAATTTATAAAAAGAATTTCTTAATTTGCAAATATTTAAAAAACACAAACTGAAATAAAATTTCACTATTTTTCTACAAATTTATATAAATCCGTACAGTACATAAATTCATTCTAATGTCCATTTTGTCAAATATTCATGCTTTGGTGGCCTAGTTAGTAGTATGCTTGGCTTTAAATGCCAATGCTGTGGATTCGCTTCCCACCAGATACTATGGGTGTTTGTCTGACATTTTGTGCGATTACACACAATAGAAAAATATAGTGAGAATTATTACTAAAAAGCATTTCTTGGTAAAAAAAAGTAGCAAAGGTCATTTAAAAATGCGCACTACCACTCTTTCCTTTCTCCTATAAACTTCCTTTCCTGTATTCCAACACAATGCAGTGCTTAAACACTCTTCTGAGTGTTGGCCTCAAGAGAAAAATTTTTTACTTTTGTTAAAATATGAAGCAAAAGTTTAGCGTTATAATAAAAGTAAAGAAATGTTCTTACTCGACTAGGTTAAAAATTTTAGGTAAATACCCTTGTTTACGTGCCAAATGAGCATTGTATGAATTGCATTTTTGCTCTTATTTCAAATTGATCGAAGAATCTGTCCTTAGCGCAGAAGCTCATATCTGGTTAAATTGCTAATTCAAAAGCAAAATTGCCATATTTAGAGCGAAGACAATGCTCAGGCCGTTAGCTGATTACCATTACATGCATCACCAATACACATGTTTTGTGCGGTTTACTCGAAGGTTGCGTCATAGAACCTTATTTCTATCGAAATCAATTAGGAGCCAAAGGTACAAGAATTGGGAGCGGCATACTCACTGAATTTTTTTTCTAAAAATGATTCAGCTAGATATCAATGACATTTGTTTTCAAGAAGACAGAACAACTTACTTAAAGCGTGGTTAACAATTGATTGTCCTGTTTACTAGTCGCGTGTTCATGTTAAGTCATTGGTTCATGCCGACAAACCAGTTAATCTTGGAGCATTAGAGTCACCATTAATACCATACGAATAGATTAATTGAAAAAAGAAGTCAAAAATTGTATGGCAAAAAGAGTGTTGGCTTATGAGACGTGACGCCACGGTTCAAATCTCATGTCAAACATCTCGAGCTAAACGAAATATGAAAAATAAATTTTTTTGACAACTGCCCCTCTGCACATTTCTCTCAAAAACTCTGAAAGTAAAAAAAAAATGTTTCTCAACAACCAGTCGTTCGGAGTCGAATTTAAAGTGTTGGTCCCGCTACTTATGGATAAAATTAACACACACAACGTAAGTTGTGTGAGATCCTGACTGAAGAGTTGTAATGCCAAATTGAACAAAAAAATGTCATGAATGAAAATGAAAACTATCTACCAGATTATAATAAAAAAAATTCATTCTACCTATACCTCTTTTACGTATTACGTTTTTAAGGTTTTAATCTCCTGAGAAAAGGTGGAAGATTTAAAGATAGCTGAAATAATAAATACTTTCCCGCTAATGTAAAATATCTAAAACTCAAATGACAAAATGTATTGTTTTCAACATATGTAGCTTATGTCATCTGCATAATATTGAGCGTGTAAATATTTGTTCAACCTGTAATCTATTGCAAAATAAAACCAAAAGTTCTTAAGGAATATTTGAGTATAACTAGTGAAACAAATTAATTCCTTTGCGGAATGTGTAGCACATACAAAGTGGCTTTGTTCTTCTATTCATTTCATTCTCACTGTCTCTTGAATAAGGTTGATAATGTTAGTTTTCCTATGTGTAGCTGATTTATAAATAAATGTGAAGCAAGTTTTCGAACGATATTTGTTACATATTATGATATTTGATCCATAATAAAAACAAAACAGTAAAAACATAGTGAAATTTAAATTGTTTGCAACATCAATTTTACGCTGTCTTCTGTCTTTCGTTGAGTGAATATTTGGTGTGGTTTTGAAAACACCTGCTGCTGAAAATTCCCTTTTCGAATAGTTTGTCTTTACATTCCTTTTTGCATGCCTCTACACGTGCTGTCTGTTAGTAAACCATTCTGGGTTAAAATGCTCTACATTTGTGTTGAAACATTTTATATTTTATTCCATTTAAAAATACATACATGTAAACATACATAGTGTAGCTTTAGTTTACCGGAGTATTCCTTGTACGGTAATATAAACTCTATTTTATCCGCTGTTGTGCTGTTGGACGGTTGTTTATCACCACATTTTTCTAAAGAATCTTGAATGTTTTTGTTTTTCTTTTTTGAACACTTGTGAGTGCAGATGTTTTTTGATATGTCCAATAAGAAACGCGAAAGTGAAGTTATGTGGAGGCGCTTTATATTTAATTCTTAATTCTGATAATTTAATAGTTTTACTGAAAAATTCTGAGAGAAACATATTTTAAGCCAAATTTCCACATACCCAAAATTTTACTTTAATTTTATTAAAGCGATTTCTTATATTTGGTTTCATTTTTTCTTTTAGAAACGTATACCCTTGAATCGTTTGTGGATGTTAACAAATGCCAAAAATGAAATAAACTCGCCATTATGGTATTACAAGCAGATCCGTTATTGAATTGAACTAGAGAACTCAAAAAAGTGACAATAAAATACAGGCGCAATGACACTCCATTCAAATTCAATAACAGTTCTACCAATAACTACTGCGTGAAGAGTAAAAACTGTCAATAAAATTTGTAATAAGAATGTACTTCAATCGTAGACAATTGGCCATCAATGGCTACCAAAAAAAAAAAAGAAAAAATAAGGAAAATAACGAAAGTCATAAATAAACGTGAGTATAGACGGCAATTACACTTAACTGTAGGTGCAAATAAAAAAACGAAAGCAGTAGTGGCAAAAAGGCAAACAAATGTGAGTAGATTTTTTTTTTTTTGTTGAAATGAGAGCAAATATTTTTCAATAGTAAAAAAGAATTTGTTGTTTTTGTTGTAGTTTAAGGAAGGCTATGTTATTGGACCAACATTTCCATTTCCGTTTCATATCTAGTCTTTTTTTACCACTATACCAGAGTCATCAGTATTTCTGGCACTGAGCCACGTTTAACGTTTACTGCAGAACAAACATTGGCTGCCAATAAGTCCACAAAATTTAAAAAATGTATACTTAATGCATTATTCCGCACACGACAATACATACAATGTTCACCTGAACGATTGGACTAAAATTTTGACTGTGTCACTCGTCATGCTCAGATTGTCATTAAATAATATGAAATTAAACTTCTTGTATCTTAAATACTCTACAAGTATAGGAAAAATCCGTAATTGAATTTGTATATTATTAACATTATTTTACAAAAACAGTTAGTATTATTGTTATGGTTAAAAACGTTATTAATTCATTTTTAATTAAAAATACCATACTTTTGAAATGTCATCTCAAAATTTAAAAATAACGAAAGTTGGTTGGACTCACAAATCGATTATAAATTAATGTTTTTACAAATTATTTCTCCTTTTTTCTCCGACCTTTCACTGCTTTAGTCAGTATGACAGTGGAGGTTATTAATAAAGTTTGAATTAAAAAAGATCACCAAAAGAAACGGAAACATAAAATGGCTTTAATTTTAATATTGAAAATTCGATACTCTTTAATCTTCATTTCTTTTCCGTCATTGCCTCGTCTTTTGTCTTATTAAGTGCACCAAATTATGTTCATGCTCAGGCTGTTGTATTTACGTTACGTAAGGGGGTGAATAGTTGTAAACTTTTAAATTCCAGTTTTCTATAAACATTAATACAAATTCGTATAATGTTATTAATTAAAGCATTTCCTTTAAAGCAAGGATATAAGAATAATATTTAAAATAAAAAACGGAAAACTTTTAATTGTAATCGAAAGGATTTAAATGCATTTAATTTTGTTGAATGTATGTATACCGAATAAAATACATATTTACTTAAATTACGGCACATGTATTGTATAGCTATTTAGTGCAGGATATTTTTTCTTGGATTAGCATTTAAAAGATTACTTGTACTTCAATTCATGATATTTATTAATGGTTTTAAGGTTTGATGTAAATGGCGTGTGACAGGGGAGTATAAAAACAAGTAACAGTTGGACTGAAAAGTTCATTGGCTAACATGCATATGTCTCAACTAGTGTTAAATTGGTAAGATTTTTGGTTAACCACAATCTTGACAAGCCATGTGTATACAATTTTAATGCTGTCGTACTATTAGTTTATGGGTTTAGTGCAATTTAAGTAAAGCAACTCTTATTAAGAAAAAGAAAGTGTTGTTTCATAACCACAATTCACATACATACATACATACATAGTTGGTCATAATACCACTTACACTGTGTGTCTTAATTTCATACATGAATGGCGGGATCTAAAGCTTAAAGTCGGACATTTTTGAGAAACTTTTCATGGCAATTTTATTACTCTCAGAGTTTCAGGCAAAAATCTATTGAGGGGAAGTCGTCGGAGAAAATTTTTTTCATATTTCGTTTTGTTGAAGATGTCTAACCTAGGGTCTTAACGGTGGCACAATTCAGCCCTGTCAAAAACGCAGTTCCCAAAAAGAAAAACTGATGAAAGGCTAAAGGAACCAGTTGTTTTTGTTAATACGGACTGCCTACTTGTCAATTAACACATATACCCTCACTTTTACTTGTGCAGATGACATTGCTTTCCTTTGCAATAGGACGAATTGATATCGTTTTCGAGATAGACAAGTGGTTAATGTGCCTCATTATTCGCATATTAAATATCTGTATTAGACCACTGAATTTGAATTAAAACAAAACTAGTACAATTAAATCGAAGCTTTTCGAAATATATTGCATGTCTTTACAATAAGTCCATAAACTCTACTATAGGGTTTCTTGATAGCTTCCATTAATGAGTTTTTGTCACAAACTTGCTTTCCATTACATTTTGCTATAATTTCTTTGTCATCTTTGTCACAGTCGTTTTCGACAATGTTTAAGTCTTGTGACTAGGGTGACCATATTATTATGCTGGTCAAATAAAATTTGGAAATGCTGATTCCAATACACTTAAAGCATTCCGCTTACAGTTTAGCACTCTTGAAATTTTTTTCGGCAGAAACCTCTTTAAATTATTAAGGTAAAAATTTATAAATTATAAAATTATATAATTTATAATTTATAAATTTATATTTATAATAGTTTAAAATTTTTCGTTAGAAATTACTACGGTTTCTCATACCCACGTTTTCTTAATTCAGCGTGTTTCAACTCTAGTCTCTTTTCCTTGCGTTGTTTGATTAATGATGACTTTACTGCAATTATTTTATTCATAAGTACCATAAGCACATGATTTTATAACTCTCTTAACAGTAGTCGAACACGCCTTTACACCAGTTTAAAAACGAATAATGATCAATAAGGAAACATAATTAGAAACGTTTCTACCACATGTGTTGAAACAACGTAAGTACGACCTCTTATGTTTTTTTTATTTTGGTGAAAATTACGTTCAGAGCACAGCTGGAACAAATTTCATCCTCTGGGCCTTTCCAATGCGGACAGTGACGCATTTCTATCCATAACTACTTGTAAATAACTCATCAAAATTTGTTGCTGTTTTTTGTTTGAGCAAATCACTTCGCTAATATAAAACTGCAACTAGCCTTAGTCTAATTAATCATTTTAATGTAATCGTTATTCATTATCAATTATACACAATATGCCAAGAAAAATATATAAATAAATAACAATTGATATAAATGATATATAAATATTTATATATGACTTATATTGCTATTGAATTATTTATTGTATTTGAAAAGCTATGGGCTTATTCTAATGACAATAACTGTGTCTGCCAATTGGTTTCAATCTGTAAACTCTTACTGTATAATAATTATTATAATGATAATATTGTATTGGTTTTTAAACGGCCATCCTCCTAATTGTCTTGTTATGTCTGAAAATGAAAATGAGATTAACCTTCTGAAACAATTTTTAGTTACAGTCAGCTGAACAAATATTCATTCAACCATTTTAAAAGTTTCTTCTTTTTTGTTGTTGTTAATATTGTAACATTTGTTCCATTAACCAAATGTTTTCCTGCTAATAAATATTTGGCAATTTTTTTATAAACCGGACATAATTTATGTTATTTTCCTGCTTAAAAATAAAATAAATTAAATTCTTTATAAGTGTTTAATAAATTTGAGATCAAAAAACTGGCGATTTGGATAAACAACTAGCCTGGACAAATGGTTAAAAAACAAGAGAATAAAATAAGGATAATTACCGAAATTAAATATGCAATAAAGCAGAATAAGAATTCAAACCATTACCAAGGACATCTTTAAAATAAAACACTCTAAAAAAATACAAACAGGCCAACACATTTAACAGACTTTATTATGCTTGAAAAGATGACATTTTATATTAGACTGCCTTAGGCATGGTCCCCATACAATTAATAAAACAGAAGCCGAAGGAAGAAAATCTAAGTAACCGGGTTTTTGTTTTCTTTTTTTTTTTGGGTTTAGTCAAATTTGTTTTTTGACCTTTAAATGTACTTATGTATATACCAACGTGTGTTTTTTATAAACATCAACTAAAACCTAATATAGTACCTCTTAGGTATTCTAAACCGCAAAGGATATAAACAAAAATAAAATAATTTGTTGAATATTTTTTAATTAATTTTTTTACCCTAACACCCAGAGATAACTTCTTTTAATTATCCCAATTATCAAATAACCTTGAAGTCGCCGTAGTCTATTAGGTAGTGTATTGGCTTATTAGACGTAAAAGCCAGGGTTCGAGCCCCAGGCCACACATCAAAACAAAATACAAAAAGTATTTTTTCGGCGACTTCCTCTCAGCTGATTTCTGGCAAAAACTCTGAGAGTAAACAAAAATTGCCATGAAAAGTTGCTCAAAAATCTGTCGTTCGGAGTCGACTTTAAAACTGTAGGTCCCGCCACTCATGTATAAAATTAACACACACAACATAAGTGGTGTGAGAAACTAGGTTGTAATCCTGACAATTAAAAATTGAAGATAAAATTCAATATTTTGAGGGCCTTTTACTGATGGGTCAGGACAAAAATACTTTAAACAGGCATGCCTTTACCACCTTTTCATAGTTTTTTCTTATGATTGTTTGGTTGCTTAATAAAATTTTTGTTACCGATAATTATGGTTTGCGAGCTGCAAATGTTAAACAGTGATGACTTTCAGTCAGGTTTGGCAAAGCATCATGGATCGTTGACGCCAACGTTCGCAATTTCATAGAGCATTTAGACTATTTTATAGCCAATATAATCGGAGTAAGCAAGCAATTATTGCAATTATTGATCATGTTTGTATTAATTTTAATTTTCTGTATTCAATCCATAGATATGTGTGCAACGAAGTGAATATTTTGGATGAAGAGAATTCTACTGTACGTCTAGAACGGCTTCCAATTGTAAGGCCATAACACAATTTAGGGAAAATCAATGTACCTTTATTTCTACTTAGGACACTAGGTACTTTTTAATGGGCCCGATATTCCATTAAAGGTTAAGTTACCGAAATGAGACAACACGTAGAAAAATCGCTGCCTTACAGGAATCACTTGTGAGTGATTATTTTTATAATGTTAAACCGAAGTCGGTTATTAACATTATTAGACATTTATTGTAAAACTGTTAAGATACAGTTGTACCGAACTTTGAGCGTCCCAAATGTTTACAAAGTGAGGATTACGGGTACACAACAAAAAGAATCCAAGGTTATATCGCATCATTAACATTTATTTAAATAACGGTGGCAGCTACAATCACAGAAGCAAGTTTAATTTCTAAAACGTTTGGCCTGTTACCACAATTGCTGATCCAAACAAGGCAGAGTTAAAACGATTTTTCACAACTACTTAGACGACACCTACCCATATACAAAAATAATACTGAAATAAGAAATTAACTCTAAAAATGTACACTGGCAGTATGACTTTGGAACAAAACTGCCTTTTAAAGGTTCGTTGCAAAGCAATCTGTTTTGAACCTTTTATGAGAATAGTTACGATTTGATTTTTATTTTACGAACTATTACAAAATTTATGGTTATCCGGCTACTATAAGATGTTCGGACGAAGCATAAAAATTAAGCTCCTATATAACTATTAAATTGATATTGTGCTACAAGTAAACAGCACATCAATTAACTACTCACTGACGGATCCATAATATGCAACAAAGTAAGATGTGGTATTTTCGAAACAGTAGGGTGTTAGGTTATCTCTTAAAAGTCAGTAATTATAGGAGTATTATTCATGTTGAAATAATGGCTATAAAAGCAGTAAGTACCGTAATTCATCAAATCTTTAGATATACACTGAGCCTCATAAGTGAGTCAACACCCACTATAATTTTTAATTTTCTATTATAATAAATATACTCGTAGCACAACAATAATTTTTACAATGAAAATTTAAAGCTTCCTTCATAACTCTCACCACAAAATAAAAATTAAAAAAAAAGCAAAAACATTTTTTTTACTGGTTTAAAACAAAAAACTCAAAATATTTCGCAGCAAAAGTGAGCATACACTTTTCCTCTCGTTACAGTTTTTGCTAAAACTGTTAGATTTACTGCTAGTTTTCTTCAATGGTTTGTAAGAAAATACAATTTAAACATTCTTTAAGTTCATTAGTACTCATCACTTGCTGTGTAATAATCTAACAAGAAGTACAAAAGGTTTTAAAAAAATGAGAACTGAAATTTCAACTGAAACTCGAAAAATTATTGTAGAACTAAGGGAAAAAGGGAAATCTTATCATGAAATTGCGACAATTGTTGGAAGGCATCACACTTCAGTTAAAAAATCGTCGATAAATATAAAAACTTTAAAAGTGTATTATAAATCCGGGTTTCATGGCAGACGTCCAAGAAAAAACCCTTTATTTCCAAGGTAAATAAAGCAAAAGGCATAAATTACGCGAAAAAATATGAAAATAAGGACGTTAACTTTTGGGAAAATGTCCTGTTCATGGATAGAAGTAAGTTGGAAATTTTTGGAGGTAAAACAATTAAAAATATTTGACGAAAAAAATGAAGAGCTGGCCGTGCAAAATATTCAGTGTGCAGTCTGGAGTTGGAGAGCTTGACTTTATTGACACGACAATGAATGCTCAATGCTACGTAAACCTTTTAGAAAAAAATCTTGCACCAATTGTTTCCAAATTGAATTTGCCTGGACATTGGATCTTCCAACAATGATCCCAAGCACACCTCCCGTTTGCCAAAGGAGTGGTTTCATCAAAACACACCAAATATGCTGGATCACCCTCCACAATCCCCGGATCTTAATCCCATTGAAAATCTTTGGGATCATTTGGACCGCCAGATCCGAAAAAGAAATATTAGAAGCAAAGAAACACTAAAAGGAGCATTATTAGAAGAATGGGTCAAAATTCCACCCTAATTTACCAGAAAATTAGCGGAATCTATGCCAAATAGGCTAAAATGTGTCAAAATGGCCAAGGTCCAACTAAATATTGAAACTTATTATTTTTATTTTTAATATTTATCTTAAGTGTATACTAACTTTTGGTGTGAAAATTTAGAAATAGTTTTGTTCTTAAGTATAAAAAAAAAGTTCCTTTATCATGAATTGTTGTTTTTGTTTTAACATTTTATAAGTAATAAATAAACTTTTTACTTTTCTCTCTATCCTAAGAAAATGAATTATTTCAGTGGTGTTTACTCACTTTTGGCGCTCAGTGTACTTCACCAAGAATGAATGTGCAGAAGAACGTCGAGTGTCGCGATGACATTGAACATAGCAGGCGCAATTGCAAATGCTGGCGACATTAGGATTTTTCAGCTAAGGTACGGACTTTACTTATTCGGAAACGAAAAATGGAAAAGTAACTCAATTCTTCTGAAATAAAAACATCTGACTCGTTATGTATAAATGGATTTGAGATTCCAACTTAAAAACCTCATAACAGTCTGAAAGTGATCCTGGCTATGCACGATTAGGTGTTGAAAATACTTCAGAACGAATTTTGAAAAAGCTGCAAAGACAAAGAAACTACCACGGAATATTTAACATGAATCCTATCATTTTATTCATGCTCATAGTTTTATTTAAACATAGTGAGACACACAATTTTATTTTACTTACGAGATAATCAGCATACACGTATACCGTATTGGCGTGGTGGAAAATGATAAATGCAGGGAATGTGGTGAAAACATCGAAAATATGTCATAGCACAGACTTCGTTCCAAAGTTCTTTCACAAAAAATTTTGTTTGGTACCCTTGTGCGAACAATAAACCATCAACTCTTCAACCTATGTACAAATCTACATATGTACCTATTTGTACATTGGTCTGCAAAGACGTCTGCCAAAATTATTGAGCTTCCGCATAAGAAATTTTATCACCATTTTAAGACACTACCATAACTAGTTGAATGTCTAATACACATTGTGTATGCAATTGTTTCTCTGTTTCTCTATGCAACACAATTTGTTTCTTCATGCAAAAGTCTCAAGCGCACAACAAAATAAACGTCAGTGGCAAGGATAACAACTCTAAGGATAACAGAAATTTTAACATTATACGCTGTCAAGCTGCTAAAATTATGTATGAACACACATACAAATGCAGTCAAATTATATTTTATTATGTTTTATTTAATGTGTTCCTTGCGTCTTTTAGGATACTGTAACGAAATTATAATGTAGGGTTATTCACACACCATTAAACAACTAAAAGACAAGATAAAAGGAAACATGAATACATTTTCTACAGATGTTCGCTTGTTTTTTTTGGTGCAGCGTCAATTTATCATACAGTTGTTGGGGTAAGACATATGCAAATCTTGGAGCTGCAGATGCTGGTCTTCCTTGTAATTACTGGCAGACACCACTGAAAATGCAGTTTTGATCTGTTAATAGAATACAGTTTGTTTTTATACTGTCACTAGTGTTGCGACTCTTTTTTGTTTTATTCTACTTGTTATGTCGCCAGGCGTGACTAAAATCATCGATTACTGTCAATGTTGATGTCAAGTATTATTTGTTTGTTTTTTTTTCATTTTGAATTTATTTTCAAAGAGGTTTATACACTATTCTTAAATAAATAAATTGTTCTCAACTTAGGATACACATAACAAAACACACATAATTCGACTTAAGAAATCATTTTCAAGAAACAAAACAAAATTAATTATTTTCTTAATAAAAAAAATTACGGAATTGTTTAAAAATTTTAATTTTTATTGCCCTTATAAATTATATTTAAATAAAATTTTTATTCAATTAAATGCGATAATGAAAAAATAATTTAATAATATTGTTTGTAACGAATTTGATGAACTTTTTTAATTGAAATACAGTGAACGCGCGAAACGTGTGAACGTCTCAGAAACGTGAACAAATTTATTGTTCCACAGAATATTCTAAAACGTGAACAAAATCGGAAAGCTCTAAAACGTGAGCACTTCTTTTTATTACTGAACTATAGTTGTTTGTTTGTTTACTTATATTTGTAAATACTTCTTTTTCATTATACGTACTCGTTTATGTATGCGTTAAAAAAAATCAATTTAAAACTGAAAAATGTCATTAAAAAACATAAAGTGTTAACTTTAAAAGATAAAGTTGATATTCTTGAATTATTGCAAAGGGGTTGTAGTGTTAGTGGCTTGACAAGAAAATATGGAGTTGCAAAAGCAACAATTTCTTCCATTAAAAAGAAAAAGCAGGAAATTAATAATCGTGTAAATAATACACTTTATGGCACTGGAAAGCGTAAAACATTACATACATACATAATTGGTCATTACAACCCTTCAGTCAGGATTACGACCTAGTTTCTCACACTACTTATGTTATGTGTGTTAATTTTTATACATGAGTGGCGGGACCTACAGTCGACCCCGAACGGCAGATTTTTGAGAAATTTTCATGGCAATTTTATTTACTCTCGGAGTTTTTGCAAGAAAAAATCGCAGAAAAAATACTTTTTGTATTTTGTATTGATGTCTGGCCTGGGGCTCGCACCCTGGCTTTACGTCTAATAAGCCAACACACTACCTACTAGACTACAGCGACGTAAAACATTACGAGCAGCTGAATTTCCATGAATGGAACAAAAACAAAAACAAACAAACAAACAAAAAACAAAAATATGCCGGTAAGTGGACTGATGTCAAAAGCCAAAGCTTTAGAAATTCACGATCAAAGTAAGGAAAAAGATCGTGACGGATAGCTTCAAAAATTTAAACAAATGTTTGGTGTTCGCCTTCTTAAAATTTCCGGAGAAAAGACTTCTGCGCAGCCGCAACTTCCTGACCCACTTAAGGAAAAGTTAAGAGCGAAAATGGAAGAACTCTCCCTTTGTGAAGGTCAGATTTATAATGCTGATGAATGCGGGCTATATTGAAGCAGTTGCCAGATAAAACATATGTGTCATCATTGGAGAAAAGTGCTCCAGGTGCAAAAATTGAGAAACAACGATTAACTTTCATGGGTTGTTCAAATGCGTAGGGGACTCACGATGTTACTCTTTCCACGGTGAAAGACTGAAACAACAACCCTGATGAAAATTGCACAGAAGTATTAAGTATTGAAATTCAGGATGATACCGATGATGATTCGTTTATATTCCAGCCAGAAATTATAATTAAACCTAAAGCAGCTGTAGATGGTTTTGATAAGGCTTTAATATGGGCTGAAAGCGAGATGGTAGGCCAAGGTTACATTAGAGTGCTGAGAAACTTTAAGAAAAAGCTTCTTTAGAGATGGCTAAACAAAAAACTTCCCAAAAACGATATCGCGAGTTCACTGTAGTTCTAAATAAAATGAATAATTCCAGGATGAGTTCGATTTTCAGTTACATTTGAATTTTCTTTTTAGAAAAAGTTTTATGAATACTTCTATTTTAATTTAATAGCAATTGTAATATTTCTTTGTTAAAGTTATTGTTAAACTGCAGCGTTTTTATTGTAATATAAATAAAAATTTTAAATTAAATCTTTCCTCATATAAATATATGCAGTTAACGTACACATATAAATAATAGTTTATTAATTTTACCAATTCAAACTAATTTTGATTTCGAAATAAATAAATTAAATAATTGAATTTACAAAATTTATTTTAGTATACTTATCCTTACAACCACAGAGTAAAAGTTGTTCAAAAACGCGTGTTATTTATATTAAACCTTGAACATTAATGACCATTTTTGAGATCGAATTTAAACTCGTTTGCACTCGTTTTTTAACTAGCAAATAAAAGATTAAGTAAACTCAAAAACTCAATACGAAGATTAAAGTGAATTTAATCGTTGATCTAAAAAAGTGGCCCTAAGAATCTTATCAGTTAGAATTACCTATAAAAAATAGCTGTGAGCAACTTCAACAGACTATTGATTAAATGTCTTAAATATGAGATAGGTAGTGTGGAAATAGCAATGTTAATGGCTTTACAGAGTCTGTTATGCGATCTGATTGAATATTATTTAAAAGTAACATTTGCTTCTTCAATTTTATATTGCTGAAAACAGAACATGAACTGAACAATACTGAGAAGATTAGCATTTTTCCTGCGCAAGGATGCCACGCAAAATCGTAAAGCGTTCCAAAATTTTGGTAGTCGCCGTAGTCTAGTAGGTAGTATGCTTATTAGACGTGAGACCACGGTTCACATCCCAGATCGGACATCTACAACAGAAAGAAGTATGAAAAAATATTTTTTAGGCAACTTTTTCTCATTTTCATTTTTTGCAAAAACTCTGGGAGTAAATAAAATTGTCATGAAAAGTTTTTCAAGAATATGCCGTTCGGTGTCAAGTTGAAACTGTAGGTCTCGACACTTTTGTATAAAATTAAGACACACGACATAAGTGTGAGAAGCTAGTTCGTATTCTTGAATGAAGGGTTGTAATGAATAATATAGACGATTCAATATATCTGTAGGTCCTTCTATTTTGATAACTGATGATAACAGCGCCAAACATACCTGATGATCGAAAATTATTCTATCACATGTCCTAAATGGGTTGCCATATCAAGTGGTCAGCTTGTAGACGAGAAGATTCTAGTAATAAGTAATTCTAGTAATAATATAAAGCACAAATCTAAACTAATAATAGGAACCAGCCACTATTATGGCATCCACCGCAACTTACTTAAATGGAGGCTATAGGCGATTTGGGATCATTTAAGTTGGATGGTATTCTTTGTGACGTAAAGTGTTGTTACGAAAATAGAAAAGGTGTACATCATTTAACATTAAAATGAACAAAAGCTACACAAACAAATACAACGAACTTATTACAAGTAAGGGTGCCCTGGTAGTCTTGTGGGTAGTGTGCTAGACTATTAGCGTGGGGGTCGTAGCTTCGATTCCCACCAGAGACTCTGGTCTGTGACACTACACCGAGCATATGGTCAAAGTTACTCCGCTCATATATAATTAGAATATAATTTGTAATTGTATTGTAATTAATAAATAAATAAATAAATTATTACAAGTAAGCCAGCAACATCAGTATGAAAGAAAAGGAGATAGACAAATAAGCGAGAACGCAACAACAAGCAATGAGAACAAAATACACAAACAACAATGACGCCGCGATAGAGTTTGCAAGAAGCCTAAATCCCGAACGTTCGAGTTCAAAAACTTTCATCAGACTGCTTACGTGGGCATATAAAAAGGCAAGACAAAGCAGGCAACGAGTAATAAGAATTCGGTCAGTCTTGTGTGAAGACGCATGTGTGTGAAGAGAACAGTCGTGGTTTGAAAATTGCAGTTAAAAAGAACTGCGTGGGAAGAAAAAAAATAACAAACTAAGCCAATTGTTGTTGTATCATCAATTTGTGATCATTGGCACACAAAAGTTATACGAACAATAAAAAATTTAATTGAAGCTAAACACAAATTTATTTTTATTTTGTTTGCAATCAATGAACTCATATTGTAAACGTTTTTAAAAGGGTAAAAACGTAACAGTATTATTATTATAGCTTTATCCGGTATTTCATCATTTAACCAGTATCAGCAGCGGCTACAGGTATAGTTTAGTCAATAATAATATCAAAATCAACCTTACCCAAAAGTTGAGTTTGGTATGATCGTAGCTAATTGTAGTTTTCGCTGATACTTGCGACGGTAACAAGTTATGGTCTAGTAGGTAGTGTGTTGGCTTATTAGACGAAAAGCCAGGGTTCGAGCCCCAGGCCATACATCAAAATAAAATACAAAAAGTATTTCTTCGGCGACTTCCTCTCAGCAGATTTCTGACAAAAACTTTGAGAGTAAATAAAATTGCCATGAAAAGTTTCTCAAAAATCTGTCGTTCGGAGTCGACTTTAAACTGTAGGTCCCGCCACTCATGTATAAAATTAACACACACAAAATGGTGTCAGAAACTAGGTCGTAATCCTGACTGAAGGGTTGTAATGACTAATTATGTATGTATATATGTAATCTCGGCACTCTCCTAAATTTCAATACGTAAATTAGAACCTTTTTCTTGCTACTGCCACATCATGTAGCAAGTCTTTAAGAAGCGTGTTAAGGTATATATTACATATCAACAACAAGGATATATCCTAAACTTTTGAAACACTCAAATTATATTCGATGAGCATGTAACAGTTTCCAAACAAAAAAAAAACACATGAAGAATATTCTAATAGCATTGTTAACCGACTCCAGTTACAATTTGAACCATTTTGAAGTTAGTAACTGCATATCGTCAAAAATTAAATCGATATGGAACATACGAATACACGTCATTTAGCAAAACATTTAATTCATTTATTTTCAATTTACACAATATCAACCCATAGAAAAATAATTTCGCAACAATCTATTGTCATTATTAATACAACTTTTCTTTCACATCCATTTAAAACTTTTACTGCGTTGTCGTATAAAGAAACTAATAGAAAATGGAAAGACAATCACAACAAACATTTAAGTAACGTAAGTGAAGAATAAATTAATATTGTTTACATTGTTTTAACCTCCCTATGTTGAAGTTTTTATTCAACGCTATATTTACATATACATACATATGTATGTGTGCCTGTCTAATTAAATTTGCATACTGTGTGCCTTACAAATATTCGGCATTATTATCAACTGAAAGATAAATAATCCTAATAATTTTATACATTGATATTGAAAATGTATGTATGCATAGGTATTATTATGAATAAAAACCTATGTCATAGGTAATGGTGTTAGTGAGTCGTATAGTCAATGTATTGTGGCGACTTTCAAATTTTATTTTATCTGAATTCGAATATTTCAGTTAAAATAAAAGAAATTGTTTACTTCTGAACATTAACAAGACACTTTCACTGAGAACACTGTGCTTTCAAATTGTATTCACTAGCATTATTAATCAACATCAAACTTTTAATACCACTGTTCTGAATGATATATTTTTAATTCATCTTTCGATTAGTCATTCAAAGATTGGCAATGTATAAGTCCCGACTGATTGGCAGCGTCGCTTAATTAAAAAAATAGTCCAATATAAAATGATACCACATGAGATCTAAGAATGACAAAAAAGTCACTGTTTGGTGTAAATTTTGGGCTCATATTTGTTTGAGTTGGTTAGGTCAACACCGAGAATTAAATGGTTGATATGGACACCAGCTATGCTACACAGCTCCTTCTAGATCGTACATTCTCTAAGAACAATATAAAAGCACGGTATTCTCACGTGCTAATTGATCCTGTAATAGTTTTTCTTGTGGGGTTGTCTTAAGTCGCAGTTATATACGAATAAGTAAACATAACACAAGCAATAGGGGAAACTCACATGCGCTCCACCTTAAAAAGCAGATAGAATGTTTGGAAGATTTTATATATTACATTATGGCATCAATAGTCTTTCAAACGAATTATAATTTCGATGGTATCCATCAAAACTCCTGATCTTTTGGCTTTAACCTAAAAAATAAAATTATAGAATAATTAAAATTCCATGGGGTTTAGTTGAGATGTCTACTTAAAAATTTTTCCGTTTGCTTCAACTCCATAAGGAAAATGTTTTCGCGAGTTGGAATTAATGCTCAATATTTTCTTTCTTTTCTTACAACTTTTTTAATTGTTTCATGTATTTGGTAAAAAATTAAAGTTTTTTTAAATTCATAACACAGTCTAAATTGCTATGGTTAACATACATACATACATAATTGATCATTACAACCCTTCAGTCAGGATTACGACCTGTCTTCTCACACCACTTATATTGGATTATTTATTTATTTATATATTTTATTTATTTTATTTTCAAATTTAGCACAACAAGATAGAAATCTTATAAATTAAAGTGCTAATGATTACGTACAAACAATAAGTTTAAGCATAATGTAATAATTAAATATAAATTCAAGTTAAATTAGAAAAATTAAAAAAAAAAATATTAAAAAAAATATAATAAAAACAGATTACAAATAATTTAATACATTAATTTTATTTTATACAATACTTCAACTAGTCATTAACGAAAATATTTCAATAATTCAATTTTAAATCTGATTGCGTTGCTAATTATTTGAATTCTTTTCGGTAATTGGTTCCAAAGTCGAGTGCAGTAAATAAAGAAATGACGCTCAGAGATATATTTATATTTTCGTTGAATCAATACCAGTCCTCTACCCGATCTGCCGAAACTTATAGTTCCATAAAGGTAGGTCGGTTGTGCAGTATAAATTATTTTATGTAAAAATAACAAACTCTTAAACTTCAAAAGATTTTCAAAACTCATATTACAAATTTGGTATGAGAACACAGATATGGAATCACGTATTCCTCGATTGAAGATATATCTTGCTATATTATTATAAGCGACTTTCAATTTCCGCAAATCATTTGCATTGCAATTTGCATAAATTTCGCATCCATATAAAAGGACTGGTAGCAGATAAGTTTTAGCAAGCAGCATTCGTATCTTAAAAGGTGTTGAACATTTTACAGCCCAAAGATTCTCAACATACCATAAATTTTACCTACTGCAGAAGCAATGTGATTGGACCAGGTCAATTTATTATTAAAAACTACTCCTAAGTTTTTCGAACAGCTCACAAATTCAATTACATTACCATTTATCTCAATTCGAATATTGTCAGCAATCTTTCTATTACTTCTATCTATTAAAATACACTTTGATTTTGTGGGATTGATACAAAGTCCATTGTTTTTGGCCCAGATATCTATTTTCTGCAAATCGGAGTTTATATTGTTGACACATGCGTTAATTCCATTTAAAGTACCGCTGTTGTAGATTTGGACATCATCCGCATATTTATGTATTTTACAATGTTCTAAAGTATCCGGTAAATCATTGATATATAAGCAGAATAATGGTGGTCCAAGCACTGAGCCCTGTGGGACACCTCTATTAACATCAAGGCTTTCAGAATATGTTCCATTATAAAATACAATCTGAGATCGACCTGTGAGATAGGAATGTAACAATCTACAAGCTGTTTCTGAGAAGCAGAAAAGTTTTTCCAATTTTTTTAATAAAATGGAGTGATCAACTGTATAAAAAGCTTTACTGTGATCAAGTAAAACTAAAATGGAAATCATATTATTATCAAGATCTGCTCTTAGATTCTCCACTACATCTGTCAAGGCTGTCATACAACTCCTTCCTTTAATAAATCCCGATTGAACAGCACATAAAATATTATGGTTCCTTACATATTCATTAATCTGCTCACTCATAATATTTTCAATAACTTTAGATAAGAAGGGAAGAATAGATATTGGCCGAAATTCGTTGTTTTGTTTGGGTATTGGTGTAATTTTTGTTTTTTCCATTCATCAGGAAATGTCGATTTTGTTAGCACTGTGTTAAACACATAAGTAACATAAGGCAAAAGTTTATAAAGCAATATTTCAAAAAACCTGGGATTTAATCCATCTATACCGATAGCTTTAGACTTTATTGAACGAAAACTGCTCAGAACTTCCAGTTGGCTAACGCACCGAAATGTAAAATAATCCTCAATTTAGACACTACAGAGATCGTCATATATATTACTGGTCGGTGATGGTATGTTTGCATTTCTAAACATATGGTTTAAGCTATCGACATCAACATCACATGAAGAAACGTTATCCTTTCCAATTCCAATTTTACGAATTTCTTTCCATTTAGAACTGCTATCAATAGCTGACGAACATCTTCTCTGGTAAAACAGAATTTTCGCTTGTTGTATAATTTTACCAACAGCTTTACGACAATTTTGAAATAGTGCTCGAAGTTCTGGAATTTTAAATTTCCTCCATCTAGCATACGCAGTATTGCTCTCATTTATCAGTCTCTTAATATGAGTGGTAAACCAAGGTGTTTGATACGCTGCTACACGTCTAGTTTTTATGGGTACATTGGCTTCATATAAAAATTTGACATTCTCTTGTAAAAAACGCATTTGATCATTTACATCATTATATAAATAGATTTGATTCCAGTTTATATCTTCCAGCTGTTGTAACAAGAGGTTATAATCTATACCCTTAAAATCTCTGTATTCATATTCCTCCTGCTGTGTATTGATGTGATGATCATACGTTATAAATAACAGATCATGGTCCGAGAAAACTGATGCCGAAATCTGGTCATATAACAGAACTTTTGACAAATTGTTTACAAATACCAGATCTATCAAGCTGTTGGTGCATCCATGATAATGCGTAGGTATAAGAGTGTTCACGGGAAATAGCCCCAACGAACGCATGGGATCAATTAAAGTATTATTACATAGCAAATTATTGTTAAAATTACCAAGGATAATAATCTCGTTGTATTCGACAGAAAGGTTCTCCAAAATACTTATAAATAAGTCAATTTGTACATCTCTATGGGGTCTGTATACACTTCCAACTAATATCTTCCTATTGTTCTTTGGGATAATCTCAATAAAGAGGTATTCGACTTCACTGCCCGCTTTTGATTGCATTTTCACAGCACAATTGATACCACACCTCACAAAGATTGCAACTCCACCACCTATGGCTTTGCTTTCGGTTCTATTTATTATAATCCTTCTGTCCGAACGATATAACTTAAAACCAGGCAAGTTATAAAATGAATCAATAATATCAAGGGAAAACCAGGTTTCAGAGACACATACTATATCCACTCCAGAAGAGGCAAAGATATATCGAAATTCATCAATTTTATTACAGAGACTTTGAGCATTAATGTGGGCTATTTTTAAACCAGTTTTCTGCTTAATCAGAACTCGAAGCATATTATGTGCACTCTCCTTAGAACCAAATTTATTATTTAACAACATCAATTATAAAAAATAAAAATGTAAGTACATAATTGGCAACGCAATAGGACATATTATAAATGTTAACTATATAAAAGTAGTTGGAATAAACCAGTTGAATGTTAAATAAAACAGTATGAAAACTTTTTAAAAGAATTTTTGTCAGATTTGTAATCCTTGCATTAAGAAATAAGCTATTGATCTTAATATTAAAATGAAAAATAAATAATTTTAAAAATACTAATATAATAATATAATATAATAATAAATTAAACTTATTCCCCAGAACACGGAAAAAGCTGGTGAAGGTGACCAATTTCATCTATTTGAAATGGATCATCATTTAAATGCTTCTTAACATACACAAGACCCCGCCTTGTATAAACACTGCTTATGATTTTCCTTTTTCTCAGACGAATTGACGAGCGGAGTATTTTAAGATTCAATTGGATTAAATTTTCGTTTACATAAAATTCTGACTGAAGTTTAACAACTATTGTTGCATCCTTAGAATTCTGTTTATTTAAACCATTTATTCGGTAAATAGATTTTACACTTGGGACCGTAGTGCCAACATTACTACATATTGTCGCAAATATATCCAGTAGGTTTTCATTATCAAGATAAGGAATCTCGTTTATCCTCAGTTCACAGAAAACACCTCGATTTTCTTGTTGTTTAATTTTTGTTTTTAAAATTTGTATTTCACTCTGCATATTTTTCAACTCAGTAGCTTCTTTCTCCAAACGTGCTACTCTTTCATCTATGGCAAGAACTTCGGTCTTTAAGCTATTAAATTTAGTGACAATATCATTGAGGAGTTCATCCTTATATTCTTTAAATTTTTTATCTAGCATTTGTACAATTTGCTCAGTGAATTTTTCAAAATGTTTATCTATGACGTTTATCATCTTAAATGGTGATTGAGCGATGATATCGTTAGTAATATCTCTTACAGGCGTGTTGGTAGGGGTGTTTGAAAAAGCAATTGAGGATTGGTTATTCATACTTGTTGCCATTTTTGCGCCTTTATTTCTATTTTTAGATTCAGAGTTGTTGTTACTTACAATTTTCTTATTTTTCGTACTTGTTCTTAATGCATACATTTATTCAAAAATTTACGACAAAATGTGGAGTTAATATTTGATGCTCACTGTATAAATTAACGTTTAATTCATAAGCAGTGAATTTCAAACTGTAATAAACCGTGAGATTTGTTCAGTGTGTATTATTATTATATAGCTATATTAACACACATATGGTGAAAACAGCTGATATTAACATACATATGGTGAAAACAGCTGATCAATATAGGATGTTATTGTTGCTCTTTTTTATTGTTGTTTATCTTTTAAATTAACTTTATTTTGTTTTGATTTTAATATTTTTACAGATTATTCTTTCTATATTTGTTGTAATTGTTGTACAAAAACGGTTTATAAATTGTTCTGATTTTAGTTATTGTTTGTGTATTTGGTGTAGTTTTATTTTTTTAATTTTTATTGTTATTGTTTTCATATATATGCACTTGTTTTTTGCAATGTTCGTAAGATTTGTTGTTTGTTTTTAAATTTTCAGTGATTTTGAATATTATTATTAACTATAGTTTAAATATTATTTTAATTTGATAAATCTAATTTTAATTTATTTATATTTATATTTATTTATTTATATATTGAGTCAATGGACAAATTCCTTACTGACTAATAACAACAATAGGTACGAATAAAATTAAATAGAATTACAATTAGTCTCAACAAAAATACAAGCAATTGTTACAATGAAAATATGAAAAGTTATGTATTAAGAAAAACAATCATGTTCCGTTTTACAACGCAAGAATTTAAAGAAAAGTCGATAATGTCTGACAAATTATTAAATTGACGGCAAATTCCAGTTAACGGATCAGCAACAGCATAATTAGTTCTGCAGAATTGAATATGAATAGGATTATAACAGCGGAAGTTACGACAAGGAACATTGAATTTAACAGATCTTAACAAAAATTCACAGCAAATATTACCATTGATCAGATTAATCATGAAGGATATATTTAACATTGTTCGACGACTCTTAAGGGTAGGCAGTTTTATTAATGCCAGTTTGCTAGTGTATGAAGGCATATCCAAATAATTCCATCCAAGGCCACGCAAACAGAAGAGTAAAAATTGTTTCTGCACAGATTCGATGTGATCGCTGTAAACAGTATAGTGAGGATCCCATACAATGGATCCATACTCTAAAATTGGTCTGACAAGTGATACATAGAGCTGTTTCGTAATATATGGATCAGAAAATTCTTTTGCCCAACGTTTTATGAAGCCAATAATGCTTCTAGCCTTATTTACAGTCAAAGTGACATGATCATTAAAGTTTAATTTTGTGTCCAATAGGATCCCCAGATCAAGAAAAGAGTCCACTATCTGCAATTTATGACCACCAAGCAAATAATTAACCTTGATAAAATTATTTCTTGAGAACCGCATACATTTGCATTTTTTAATATTCAGCTCCATCATGTTGTACTCGCACCACGAAAATAAATTATTGAAATCATTTTGAAGATAAATATGTTCGATGAAATTATTAAACGAGAGAAAAACTTTTACATCGTCAGCATACATCAAGATATTGGCAAAATTAATTATGTTAGGAAGATCATTTATAAACAGCGAAAAAAGAAGTGGACCAAGATGGCTGCCCTGAGGGACACCAGATGGCACATAAATATGCTTAGATAAGCTATTGTTCACACATACTATCTGCTTTCTACCAGTCAAATACGATTCAAGCCATCTTAAACTCCTATAATTTACACCCATTAAATCCAATTTTGTTAACAGAAGTTTGTGATTCACTTTATCGAACGCTTTGCTAAATTCCGTAAAAATTACATCAGTTTGCTTCTGTTGAGAAAAGGCCGCATTTATCATGGATGTTAACTGAAGTTCATTGGTCGTTGTTGAACAGCCCTTTCGGAAACCGTGTTGATGAGGTGATAATAACGATGAAGTATGATGAACCAAAAAATCGGCAATCAGTTTCTCGAACATTTTTGGAATAGTACTCAGTTTTGCAATGCCCCTATAATTTGTAACATCAGACTTATTGCCAGATTTAAAAAGCGGTAAGATATATGAGTTCTTCCAAAACACAGGAAAATATCCATAATTAATCGAGGTATTAAACAATATGACTAATGGTGTGACGAATGACTCTGCACATCGATTTAAAATACAACTTGGAACCCCATCAGGACCAGGACGAAAAGACATCTTTAAATTTTTCAGGTTCACGAAAATATCATAGTCATTAAATAATGGAATACATATTACTTGAGCTGATGTCAGAGAGTAAGGGTAAATATTTGTATCATTGTAAGCAGAATTAGAATAAGTACTGGCGAAGAAATCAGCAAACATATCACATATGACATCCTCACTACCAGATTCTTTATCATCAAATTTCATATAGGATGGAAAACCAGCTGATTTTCTCTTGGAATTTACAAACGTAAAGAAGGATCTTGGATTCTTAATAAAATTATTTTTCATTCTATCCATATATGTTTTATATAATATGTGATTTATAATGTTATATTCAGAATGTTATATTCAGACCTGCTAATAGAATATTTTCCATAATCAATAATAGAGCCAGAACTTTGGTATTTCTTGTAACACTTGTTCTTTCGATTTTTCAGTCGCGTCAGTTGTTTAGAATTCCATGGTGGACCAATCATAGTATGCGAAGGTTTTAAGGGAACACAAATTTCAATTATTGAATGCACTTTCTTATAAAAGTTAGAAATCATCAAGTCAATATCTGAAACATTGTTAACAGGAATAGATAAGATTTCATTCCAACAAGTATTACTCATCATGCCATTAAATAAATTGTAATTGGTTTGATTAAAACAGTAGACTTTACTAACTTTAGAAGGTTTAGGATTTAAATTAGTTGGAAGGAAAAAATTAGTTTTTAAAGTTGGATGATATCGATCCTCAGGCAACGTTACAGGTTCAGACCGTAAAACATGACAGTAATTGACATCATTAACAAATACAAGATCCAATATTTTTCCAAAGTCATTACAAAGTGAGTTTATTTGATACAGTGATAGCCCAAAAATATCATTCAGGAATTCGTCATGGCAAGTCTTATTCTTAATCGGAATTAAATGAGGCATATCAGGTACCTGTTTCCATGCGATTGAGGGTAGATTAAAATCACCCATCACAAAAACAGAATCATTTTTTTTGGCACATTGGACAACAGATGTTATTGCGTCAACATGATCAGAGTAAACAGCATAGTCAGAATCAGGAGGAACATATGAACAAGAAAAGTAGACTCTAGACGTTTTCAATTTTACAACAACAGCAACAAATTCAATATTAGAAGTCTTGGTAATAAACTGTTCAGAAGGATATAATGAAGAGACAGCAACTAATACACCACCTCCTCTGTGCGTATTACGATTGTATCTATAAATTTGATATTTGTTACAAAGAATTTCCGCATTAAAAACACTGTCATTAAGCCAGGTTTCAGTAAAGACAATCACATCATACATAAAATCATGACTATTAACGAAGAGATTAGACAATTTAGTATTTAATCCACGAACATTTTGATAAACTATTGATAAACTATTACTATGGATATTTAGTCTTTTGGAATTTGAGGTGTAGGTAGACGAACAGTATTTTTTTGTCTTTCAGAGGGAACATATTCTCGGACATATGTATTAGCAGGCCAAAAATTAAAATCCTTGATTTTTTCAAAGCATTCGTCCGAAACTGTAATTTTAAAGGACGATATTGTTCTCGGCTGCGAATAAGCAAATTTATGAATTGATAAATTACAGCCATCACCTATTTTAGAGCGTATATAAAATTCAATGTCCTTTATGGCAGTATCCGAAGCTAGACGTGAAATAAAAATGCTTCTAGAAGGTGGTATTACTCTTAACGGCTTAGGTGAGGTAACCAGGATGTTATTAATATCAGCGACATTAGCAACAGCTTTCGAGTAACTTGATGTAGGTTGTAAATTATTAAAATTATTAGTGATGGACGAAATATCAGCAGCACGAGGTAATGGTGACATTGATTTGGTAGACGGTGATGTAGGATTATTATCCAAAGGATATGATGGATTCAATTCACCAGATGAAGTCAACACAACTTCTTCATTCGGATCAGCAGCAGGTGGTAATAATGGAGAAACATTATGAGTTGAAGCAGATCTTAAACCATCCCTTTTACGTTTAGGTGATGCAGTATGTTGATTGCTAACAAATTTATCCAAATTACGATATTTACCAAATAACTCACCAAACTCTGTGAACTTCTTTTGTAATTCCATGAGATCATTATTAATTGCGTTAAATTTTACCTTAGAATCCTTAAATAGTTTGTAGAATTCAATATTGACTTTTCTACAATCAGGACAAGTCCATTGAAGAAACTTCTGTGGATCAGCCAACGCATCCGCATCACGAGCCTTAAGACCACTACAGGATATATGATAGAGGCTCATACATAGCCAACATGAGACCATCCTAAGATTCCCAGTAGTTGAGCAATTAACTTTTGAACACTCCATTTAATCAATTTAAAAATAACGTTCGCAGTATAACCAATGGCAACGCTCCCTTTTAAATGTATACGGTATTGCCAGCACAGAAAGTAAAGATCGGAGAAACAAGAATGGTAATGCCTTCCACTAAATTTAATTATCAACACGATAATTACCAACACGAAACAGTAAGCTCGACGAAAGGAGATCAAAAAAATACGCAATAAATTAGGTATAGAACCAAAACAGCAAAAGAATTATAATATTGTTGTTGTATTTTTGTTGTCTATCAGTATACTCACAATAAAAATATTTAATTATTGCGGTATTAAAACAAAACTCCGGATGAACTTCTATTACAATTCACAGTCAATTATTTAATCAACGCAAAAAACGCAATAGACCATAGAACGAACATTTATTCCGCACAAAATCCACTTATTTAAGACGAAAAACGCACAGCTTAAAAATTCTCGTTAGTACACGACAGAGTTGCCAGAGATTGATAAAGTGAATTATAATTCACCTGATCATATTTGATAAATCTATTGTTAATTATTTTAAAATATCCAATGTCACACACAATAAATTCAAAAACACGTCCGTTCAACTCGATGACTCATATGTATATTTGTGTTGTGTGTGTTATTTTTATACATGATTGGTGTGACCTACAGTTTAAAGTCGACTCCGAACAACAGATTTTTGAGAAACTTTTCATTTCAAGTTTATTTACACTCAAAGTTTTTGCCAGAAATCTGCAGAGAGAAAGTCGCCGAAGAAATACTTTTTGTATTTTGTTTTGATGTCTGGCCTGGGGCTCGAAGCCTGGCTTTACATCTAATAAGCCAACACACTACATACTAGACTACAGCGACTTCAGCTATGTTTAATCTATGTCAAAATCATAGAGTTTATGTTGTTACACTTGACACAGGGTAACATCATCAATACACAACAGAATTTTATTTTTGTGATAAAAAATTTGCTGCAGTATTTATAAAAATCTGACATGAATTTCACGAATACCCGGAATGATCTCTTTACCATTTTTTTCATTTGCTAACATTCAGCAACGGCGGTCAAAGATATTCTATTTCTATGTATGTGTGCATGTCAAATTCATATTCAGATCCATGAAACTGAATTGCATATGAGCTGGAAAATTAAGTGAAACGAAGATATATATAATAATAAAAACAGCACTTTATAAAATTGATTTGCTCTTTCTCCTCAATAAACATGCACACATACATATGGTACATACATATGGTACATATTGTCTTTTACAAACCCGTAGTGTCAGTTCACATAAATAAGACTTCTAGAGTGTTTAACTTTTTGTGGTGCACAGCTGTACATACAAATTGGATTAAAAGTGATGAAACTGTTTAAAAACTTAACCTAGTGTCAGCAGTTAATATTGATTTTTAATTTATGTAAGTGATATTTTTTAATCGATTGGAAAACGATATTTAAAAAAAGTTATATTGTAAACGTTCATTGTTGTCTGCATGTATGTCTATGAATAGTATGTTTATATGTATGTTACATGATTTTGTGTTTATGTGTGTTTATAATATTTACAATTGTTTAAAACCTTAAACTGTTTACTCAAGTAAACTAGTAATTCGCGAATTTTCACAAAATCTTTTATTCTAGAAGAAGCAATATATCCTTTGTAAACCATTTACATATTAAATAATGTACTTTTAGGGCAATGCCCGATAATTTTTATAAAATGTAGAACAAGGGGTGGGTATTCATTACTACACATTTATGATAAAACCACTGGCCTAAAAATATATTCATAGCAGCAATGAACGCAAAGTTAGTTTGTTAATCTCAAAAAAGACGGCTTGAAAATTTTTGTCGTTAAATATAAAAACTGAAGCTAAACTACACATAAATATAAAAAATCATTTAACTCGCAGTATAACGACCATACAACTATACGTACTTAATATAGATTCGTTCAGATTGCAGGTCCTCTTACAAAAGCAAGTGTTGAAAAGTATTCAAACCACAATAGCACAACCGCGAATATATCAACATGCCACTTAAAACCAACTATCCAGCGAGCAAAACAGCCCATCAACCATACAACCCGAAAGACGGCCAACGTATTAATGATAACTATAATCGCGAACATACACACGTACTTTCATTGTATATACATAGTTTACATGCTGATATTCATATTAAAGTTGTTACTTTAGGCCACATTGCATTTCCCTTTAGTCGCCAGAATTTGGATTTTTCCTACTACTTTCGCTTTCTATGGCTATGTTTGCTACAATTAACGTTGTATGTCTCTGCTTCTATGGATAGTAGTTGCGTTAGCTTTTAGTTTGCAATCCAATAATGATATTTTTATACCCGGTTTGAAGTATTGTTTTATTTTTCATTATTTTTTGTACTTTTGGAGTTTCAAACACTTTTAGCAGTTTACGAATGAATATTGCATTTGTAAATATGCATAGAAATGTGTGTATGTGTGCTTTGTTTATTAAATATTCTCTAATTAGGCAGTGTTTAGATAGATGCACATTCTTATTAATTTGACCATCTGCTTATTTATTTTGGCCATCAACAGAAAATTGAATAAAAACACTGATTAGTGGTATATCCTAAATAAATTTGGAATGTGAAGATCGCAAATTAATAGACTGTAGAAACAATGAACGATTGCTTAACGATTGGGGCGATCCGCAATATGGGGATATGCGATCATAGCTCGCTCGAAGCCTAGAGGCTCGTTAGTGCGTGACATCGTCGCACCCTGCTAGAGGTGGCCCTGCCCTTCAACAAAACACTACGGATCCAGACTGGGGAGTCAATAAACACCCCCTCAGCCGGGGTAACCGTGATGGAACCCCCACCACTCTTTTTCGCATAGGTCTTCTCACAGATTTTCTCCGGACCAATCTTAACCCTGCTATTTCTGATCTGACTGCTTTGAGCTGGTGGCTGTAGCTTTCCAGACCTAGTTGCGTATGCACGGTAGCATCGCGGTGAAACCCGCAGTGTGAACGGCTCCAGGCTAGGTCATTTTAAACATATCGATTAAATATCGATTTAAATATTTTATCAGAGTAATTAAAAAATTTTTTTTGTATCGTAAATAAAATAATCAAATAATAAATAATCAAATAATCAAATAATCCATATATAACAGATTTCTATTTTGATAATCAACAAAACTCGTAGCTTCTAAGTAGAGCCATAATTCGAATTAAGATTCGAAATTTGAACAAATTTTCATTAAAAAATAAGTACAAATAAAACGAACAAAAAACTGAAATAAGTTGTTTTTGATAACAACAATTACGACGCAGATTTTATTAAATCTCGATGTGGTAATGAAATGTGATTAGTTTTAGATATTGTGCATTAGTGCCCCTTAAAAATTAAACTTGGTTGAACCCAATAACTTTTTTTTTATTAATTTTATGTCACAAACATGACAAATCTCAAGAGACACTTTTTAAATGAGGATATACACTCCCTCAAATAACCGTCACAATCTTTAGCTAGTGGTAACAAATATAGAGACAACAACAAACTATAGTTCCAATCATTCTGATATTTGGTCTATTTGTATATTGTACTCTTAAATAAGGTTATATAGTTCAATTATATTTAATTTTGAATTTTAAGAGACAACAAACTGAATACAGGACAACATCGGCGGGCCAAATTAATTATTTTTAATGGATATTAAGCCAATTTAACTAAATCAATATAACAATGCTCTGTTAATTGAATGGTATACCTCTGGATTACAATCTATTTTCACACAAATGTTATTTGCATAGTTAGAAATTATACTGTGATGCTTTAATTGTTATAAGAATTAAAGTATTTCAGTTTAAGTTTAGGTTAGAGGACGTGTACTTGCCAATTGAGACAAGTACAGTCAGCCCGGAGGTCAAGTTAATCCATTGTACAAACGTCCTAAAGGAGAGATGATAATAGGGGAGATAAGGAAAGAGGAGAGGAAGTAGGAAATGGAGAATAAGGAAGCGGAAGTACTTCAGTTAATTCGATAAAATATCATTTGTGTACCTATGAAGCACATTTCATAATTCTATGCGATTTAAATTGCTCGTTTTTGGTTACGATGAGTTATATTTAATAAATTATAAATCTATGTACTTAAAGCTAATCAATTTGGACGAGTACAAGGTTAAAATATGAAAATAATTAACATACAACAGCATTTATTTTATTTGTGTTGCATATATTTTGAGTCAAAATAAAATTAACTGAAGTCGCCGATAAAAATTAAAACAGTTTTATTCCTAATAGATATAATAGTAGATGCAGCCAAAACCAACTATAATATTAAATTCATTATTTAATATTAAATATATGCTCTTTAATTAAAACGCATTAATTTGAGAGAATATAAATTTTAATTAAATAAAAATAAAAGAGTTTTTAACGAAATGAAAATTTATAATAATATTTTATACTCGGGATGTACAGTGCACAGCAAAAGTCTAGATACCCCAATATATTTTAGTAACTGCATGAATTTTAAGCAATATTGCCTAAAAATAATTGATGCAATTGATTTTATTAATTTATTTCTATTTTACTATAAAACAAAAAAAATAGTAATGTTTTTCATACACTATAAGAAAAACGAGGACGACTTTCTGGTGACTCCATATTTTTGCGTCAGGTGCGAGTAGTTAGGAATTTATTGAGGAAATATTGTACAAGATAGTATTTAAACATTCTAAAGAACAAATTCACCTAAAGGTCGCAAGAATTGAGAATACGTAATGGGTTTTACTTTCAAGTTGAAAGTTTCAAAAAGTTAATGAACCCAGTCGTACTGTTGCTAATGTGAGGTTGTGATTTGCCTACTAAAGTCGCTACAGGCTTAATACTCTTGCACAAAGTCTCGATATGACTCCAAGAGAGTATTTGGGATATCATTTGGAAGAACGGTAACGTATTAGCTAAACAACAAATAAAAGTCAGCTGAAAAACTTGCTTGTGAACGCATGGCGGAAAATAACAACAGAAAACGCTAAATAAACTTGTGAATTCAATGCGAAATGGGTTAAATGGAGTGCTTGACCTTAAGTGTCCGTGGCATCAACATTTTAGTATATTGGACCCCAGAATTTTAAATATACTCCGAAATCGTCTGGAAGCATCTACACTTTTGCAGTGCTAAGATATGAAGTTACCAGAAAGTTCCAGTTTGTTTTTCATGGTGTGTGATAGATATTAAAATTTTTTTGTTTTATTCTAAAATAGAAATATATTAATAAAATAAATATAAAAATATCAATTATTTTTATAAATTATTCTTTAAAATTCATAAAATTTCTTTTGTTGCTAACTGTACATGTGTTTATAAAATGTGTTGTTCTAGCACAAGTTATCATTCTGAAGGCAATTGCAATTTGTCTCGATTTTATTGTCAAAAGTATCATAAAGTATCATAATGTGGACGCTGAAGACGTCTTTCAATATGTATGTAATGTAACACAATATAACATAAATTTTACACCTAGATCTTCTACGTGCCATATCTTTTCACTTGTAGCGGATTACCTCTTTTGAATAGTTCAGTTATTTATAGCATAGTTCTGAATGCGGAGTTGAGCTATAGAGGAGTATATTCAGTAGTAATTCGCAGAAGGAAATTTATGCTATGACTTTATATTTCTGTCATTCCATAAACTAATAATCAGAAAGAAAACACATTGCTATTCTACATTATTCACAAAAATTTTAATTTTTTACGAATCAAATGATTGTAAAATAAAAAAATAGAAAAATTAGAGAACTTTTAATATGTTTGGGGTTTTATTTTGTATATACGTTATTGACTTAATTTATTAATAGAGAGTTTTTCAGAGTCATCATACTTCAGAGATTTGTTGGCAAAACTATGAAATTTTAGAAATCATAGTAATTATGTTCGGAATTTTTATTTAATATTGTAAATTGTATTGAATATATTGTAATCAAAGTTGTACTGTAATCTAATTGATAAGAATTTAATAAAGATTTAATAAATAAATTGGAATTTACTACTAAAAATTGGAGCATTGATTGTAAAAAAATCAATTTAAAGTTTTTATCTGATTTCTAATAAATAATTTATTTTGCATACGTTTGCTACAGACAGAAGTAGAAAAATATCAAGAAAATATTTTTCAAATTTAATATTCATTATTTAATTACAGTTTTCATTGAATTATATTTTATATATAAACAAATACATTTTGTGTTTTATGCATTGTACATGTAACAACATCAATTAAAAAAAATATTTTTTTGAGAAAATGGGAAATTCAAACACCAACTTATTTGAATGCAGTTGTTGTCATTAAGGTGGCAACAATTGTTTATTATTCGATTTTATTTTACGTTATTTAGACAGTTGGCCAAACCGTAATATACCAACAGCTGTAATTGGTCGAAGATGTAAAAATTTATTAAAAATTTATAAAAAAATTGCAATTTACATAAAGCAGTCGTTTGTTTATATTGAACTTAAATTGATTTTTGATCGAATAAAAAGTTAGTTTAAAGCTTTTAGTAATTATATTACGTTAACCTAATATGTTTCAACACACAGGAGGAAAAATAACGCATAATTCCACCAATGTAGTATTTACTATACAAACCTGTAAACGAAATAATAGCATCAATCAAATGCCGAAAAATAGTTCGTTCTGATCATTAGCCCATGCGGGGTGTGTGTACCCAGGAGCCAGTGTCTCGTTACAACTGTTGCGAGGTTTCTAGGTTGAATCCTGGCTAGCTTTAACGCATACATATAGTGGGCCAGATTTGTCTTGTCTTTGTTTAAGTATATTTGTCTTAAATTAAGTATATTCCCTTTTTCTTTGCAACGTAAGGCTTGAGTGAGATAATTTTTTTCATTTCACGTATGAATTCATTCGATTTTTCAGATGTACCAGCCTTTGAAGTCGCATTAGCTTCGTTGTTACAATGTTCCCGTTTCTAGGAACCCACTTGATGGTAGGTGCCTACTGTATCGCCAAAGAAAGCGGTATTCTTGGACACTTTTAGATGTTATGTATCTCTAGGGATCTAATGGAAACGGTGAGTGCGTACCGCGCTGTATGGAAACCGCGCTATAAGAAACTCGGATTTAACTGTACAAACCAGGCTAATTCGCATCGCGTTCTATAGAAACCGTCTACCGTGTTGTATGGAAACCGCGCTATAAGAAACTCGGAATTAGTACAAATCCCATCATTCGTACCGCGTTATATGGAGACCAAGACCAAAATGAATTATAAATTAATTTTATTGTCTTAAAGAGTTCACATAAGGATTGATAAAAATGAAGCAAAAACTAAACTAAAAGACTGTTTTGCAAATAAAAATAATACAGACTTTTGTAAAATTATGTAATATTTCAACATTCACGCTCACTGTCGGATATGAGTTGCAGAAACATTTTTAGAAAGACGTGGTCACCAACAAAACGTATGTACTGTGAAAGAGCTCTGAGATGACTGAAACCGAAGTCGTAGACGGCTAAGAGATAAGCAGGTATGTTTATATAAATATGTTGTTTATACATCTAGGCTGTGCTTTTCCGTCGAAAATAAAACTGATATTAAACCCTCTTACAATATCCAGTTACTAGAATCATTCATAGGATGTGCTGAAGAAATGTATGGGATGTTTTTGAACGAAAACCTCGCTGTAGAGTACCGCGTATAGGAGGGTTATCAGCGCGTTATGTGGAAACCGCGTTCAGAGAGTACCGCGTTATAGGAGGGCTTTCGCAATTCCAGCACCGCGTTATATGGAAACCGCTTTCTGAGGATACCGCGTTATAGGAGAGCTGTCGCAAATTCAGCACCGCATTATATGGAAACCGCATTCTGGTAACGCGTTATAGGGGAGTTGACTGTACTCTGATACTGAATTCGCATACTTCCTATAGCCCTTATTTCAAACTGAGCAGTGCTACCGTAAAAGGGACGATATAAGATTAAAATTTTTTCCAAAAATATTCTACATTCAACTGTATCTACTGGATATATCAGTGAGTACTTGGGTGACTTTAACTGGGGGATGTAAAGCATTATCGGTAATATGATGTATTCGATATTTACGTTATCAAACCAGTGATACTAATAAAATGTTTCTCATAATAATGATCATATTCCATTTTGTTTTTCCGTGCGTTATGATTCCATGATATTTGCGACACTGGATAAAGTTAGATCTGCTAACAATTGGAAAAGGAATTTATTCGCTTTCATGCCATGTCAAATTTCTTCGAGTGACTCTACTGCAGCCCTTAATGTTAATCTGTTCGAGATGTTTAAATTGTTTCAATTGTCAACACCCCGATTAAAGTAGGGGTGACAACCAATTTCCAATTACGTGATGATATAAGATGTCATCGATTGCCCAAATAAGATTATAATTTGTTTGCCCGTTTATAGGCTTGTATGGGGTTTTTGTGGCTGTTTTCTGAATCATTTAGTGCCTGGAAGAGTATCATTTGGATATTGTACAGTATAAGATGTGCAATAATAGTTTTAGACCACTAGACCACTCTTGCTCTATGAAGTCAGCGGCAGATTAACTACCAAAACGTTTTATTATTTTGATGGTAAAAACCATTGGTGCTGAAGTCTCTTTTGATTTAATACATCGAGGCCGTTTAAGAACGCGAAGACTGACAGAAGCTATTCCGGATATCTTCAAATTTTCTGTGAAATCAGAGAAAACTAGTGTTTGACGCAGGCAATACCACCTTACCCAAACCATGGTATCTGAAGCTTTTGCATCTTATCAGGGTCCTATGAGCCTTTGACATGCCCAGTTTCAGCGAACCAGGCACTAGAGTTGAATTTTAGTCAAACACTGGCTTGACCATTATTGGTTTTGCCGTTCTAGTAGCATGCCCGTTGGGAGTTCAGGTCCGACCACTCCACTAACCGAGGTTCAGATCCTCGGAACGTAATATACCTTTGTCACCCTAAATGACTGGCTTTATAGAATTCAAAGGTTTGGCATTTACTTTCTTTCTTTCCTTTTTACACTTTTCTCAATGTGTCATTTATGTTTGCATAACAGTTTCTGTTAACATAACATTCACACAAAATTAGCATACTATTAGTTATTGTAAAAATTAAAAATATTTATTTATTAATTACAATACAATTACAAATTATATTTAATTATTGTGATTTGAGTAACTTAGACCATGTGTTCGATGTAGTGTAACGGATGATGGGAACCGAACCCACGACCTTAACGCTAATAGTCTAGCATATTACACACTAGACTACCAGGACAACCAAAAATTAAAAATTTTTAAATAAAAGTTGTTTCAATAGTGCTATTATTTTGACATTTACTGTTAAGGCTTAAATATGTAACTACGTAATTACCTATGAAATACAGCAAACCCTAGATGAATGGTGTGAAATTTAAAAATGAAAACAAATCTAAAATAAATTGCATAATCCAAATTGAGGCGTCTATATTAGCCATATAGAATTATGGATAGATTAGTATAACATATGAATACTTCGATACATACATACGTACATGTATTGATGTATAAATATTTTTTATTACTTTATGGCATAAAATATGTGGTATTTGTATTTTCGTCTAGGTAGATATGCAAAAAAAAAAAAATTTTTTAAATATATGCCTGTGAAATGATCTCAAGTGAAATAAATTTTTTTTATTGAATTGTCATGGTCGTTCCACGATTCTACGAGGTTTTTCATTCAGTAATAAAAATAAAATTTAATTTTATATATTACTTTTTTATGACAGCTTGTGTAAATCGTTCATACGAGTATATGAAAAAAAAATTAATTTCTGAATAAAATTAACACACACAACATAAGTGGTGTGAGAAGCTAGGTCGTAATCCAAAGTGAAGAGTATTTATGACCAATTATGTGTGTATGTACATATATGCAAAATGAAATCATTTTAGGAATTGGATCAAATGATGATAACAAAAATTTATTTAAAAGTTTTGTTCGATACTTTACAATATTTTTATGTTAACCTAAAAAGTGACATTATGACACTGTTGATAGTGTCATAATGTCCACATATTTTAGTTCCTTTAAAAAATATATAAACTCATTAGTATTTAATATTTTATTGAAAAATATTTAATTTATCTTTAACAATCTGTCACGCAAACCAAGTTCCTTTCGCAAAATCTTCCATAAAGTGGATGGACACAGATCCAATTCCTGTGCTCGATGGCGGATGGACTCATTCGGGTCATCCTCAATGCTACGCTCTACAGCAGCAATAGCTTCTTCTGTACGCACCGTACAGAGTCTCTGGGGATGCGAGTTATCAATAAGAGTAAACGTGGTGCGAAAACGTTCCATGGTTAATCGAATTAACTGCTCTGATGGACGATTTTGTCGACGATAAAATGGACGTAGTGCGCGATACGTTTTCCGCACAGAACCATTATTTTCGAAATAAAATTGCACTATTTGCAAGCGTTGTTCAGGCGTGAGTCTATTCATGATGAATTGCCAAACCAAACTGAGAATAAATCACTTGACAGCTGTTAAATCGGTCGCCATCTTGAAAAGTAATGCCAACTTAAAGTTATATACCCCTATAAAAAACACCCTTTACATGTGCGGTGGGACTTACAGTTGAAAGTCGACCCCAACTCGGATTTGCTTTGGAAAATACTTCATGGCAATTTTATTTACTGTTAGAGCTTTTGCCAGAAATCTGCTGAGAGGAAGTCACCGAAGAAATATTTTTTTTATTTCGTTATGTTGGAGATGTCTGACCTGGGGTTTGAACCTTGGCCTCTTGTCTAAAAAACTAACACGCTACCTACGACACACATCTTATCGTTATATGATCACTGCATGATGAAACTTGAAATTATTTACAATTCCCATTATGGAATGATGCTTTATAAATTATGTTATATAACCCATAAGGTAATAACATTAATACGCTCTATTCTTCTATTAAGTATAAATTCATCTATTCATTGATTTATTAAGAATTGTTTTCTTTTATATGTATTATGCTTTTATATTTTTTTTATTCTCATTCATTTTTCATGTGCTTTCTCATGGTATAAGAAATATAGAAGGTAGTTTCATTCTCTCTTTATTTTTTAAAATTCACTATCTGACATGCTTAAGGATTATGACGTTTTCGTTAAAATAATGCTACCATATTAATTTTAAATTTCCCCCATTTTCAATTTTTTTAAAATTGAGGAAATTCTTTAAATACTAGTCCAAATTACGAGTTAAACTTGTTGGACTTAACTAATATAAATTTAGATATAAAAATTGTTAAAAGGTTTTATCTTGGACGAACATTTTTTCGTACATAAATATACAAAATTATAAATTACACATTTTTCATAAATAATTTATTGAGAATATACAACAAAATTATAAATGTGGTAACGCTACATGTATTGTTTATGAGAAAATAAAACTTCAAAAAACCTTATTTTATGAAAAATATTTTGATTGAAACTACCTTCTATATTTCTTATACCATGGTGCTTTCTTTGAAATATGAAAACAACAAAAACTAAGTATACTTGAAGCATTTTTACTATAAGTTAAAGGAAAAAATTAATACTTTTATTCAAAACTATGGCTACATGCTTTCATATTTAGTTTGATTTTTTGGCTTTTATGCGGTATTTGAATGGTTCTCTTTTGTATATTTCTTCTATTAAGTACATTGACTTAAACAATTGTTCGTATTTTATTTCGAAAAATACCAGCTCGATTTAAGTCAAGTACAGTTTTTTAAAAATTTTCTTGGGCAAAGCAAAAGAATACATTATTGTGGTTCGGTGGAATATTTGTACCAAAGTACATACTTACATACATAATTGGTCATTATAACCCTCCAGTCAGGATTTCGGTCTAGTTTCTCACACACTTATGTTGTGTGTGTTAATTTTAGACATGAGTGGTGGGACCTACAGTTTAAAATCGACTCCGAACGACAGATTTTTTGAGAAACTTTTCATGGCAATTTTATTTACTCTCACAGAGTTTTTGCCAGAAATCTGCTAAGAGGAAGTCGCCGAAGAAACACTTATTGTAGTTTGTTTTGATGTCTGGCCTGGGGCTCGATCCCTGGCTTTACGCCTAGTAAGCCAACACATTACCTACTAGACTACTGCGGCTTCTTCATAAGTACTCATGGAATTTTGAGTATGAGTGAGTCAACAGAATTGAAATTCAACTGCTCTGATTTATTCGTACTCATTGCAACATTGATTTATAAGTACAGATTGCAATTCGTATGAGTACAACGTTGACATCAAGCTCATAACATTCGAAATATGTTTCATTTATACGCCTACTCATTCAGATTCATAAATTTAGAAAAAAGACTTATAATACTTATAAATGATTCGAATGGTTCGAATCAGTCATTAAAATTTACAGTCTTAGTAGTTTTTGCATTTACAAAAAAAGAAGAAAGACAAAGACAGCAAGCAAAGCAAACACACAACCTTCTTGGGATTATGTAGTGTTCGTACGCGAATCATACTTATTTTGTGATTCTTGTAAATGCTGAGTAAAGGAGAGACGAAATCAACAACATCATACGTGTTGTTAAGTATGAGTACGATGAGTACTTCAAACTTTGAATATGAGTAGTATGAGTATGATATTAAAATAAGTATGAATGCGTATAAGTATGAGAAATTATGAGTATGATTCGAATCTGCTCATCTTTTTGAATACTCATTGCTGATCTCTGATTTGTACATGAAACACACAAAAGCTAACAGTTTCTATGAATAATCGTTTAAAAGAAGTCTTTTGCGGGCAAAGGCATTATACGCGTAAGTTGATATAATTTTCGAATAAAAGCATTTGAATATTCTTTGCTGTACGAATAATTTTTTGGAAGAATCATTTTGAACTGTTTATTATTGAAATAACTTGTGTTATTTTTAAAACAAATTATCTTTGGAAGATTGGAATATAGGGATTAAGAAAGAGTTGAGCCAGTCTTCTAAAGAAAAATTGTTATTATAATTACTCAAATGTAATTATAATGGGTATTGAGAAAAGGAGAGAGAAAGAAAGAAATATTAATAAATGTTTCTTAGTTTCTTTAAAGGTTGTTAAGTGTAACTTACCCTTTTGAGATGAGATGAGTGATGAGAGATCTTTTTCTTTTCAGAAGTATTTAACAATTTTATTTATGAGATTGTTTCTAACCAATCAGTATGGCGTTGTGATAGTGAGTGATTTTTCTGTATAAGTTTAATTTAAAGAAACTTCGGAATTTTCCAAAGGATAAATTATATATATAAAAAGGATGAAGATAAATTTGGAATTTGGAATGTTTAAGCGTTAAATAATGTTAAAATTCATTAAAAACAGTAATGGGAAAGCTAGTAAATTTAATTCACAATAAAATTCAATAATAATAACAGTTTAAATAAGTAACTTCAATTCAAAATTTAATTTAATTCATTTATAAAATTCATGTCTAAAATTAGGTACAAATTCTTATTTGTACAATGATTTTTTTACATATAATATAACTGACCATTTTTAAAATGAGTGAAAAGTTCAAAAAAGGAGTTTTCGTCAAATAAAACAGGTTTGGAGGGTTCGAGAAATATAAAACATTTCTAAGTTTTTGTCGCATAGTGTAATTATAAGCACAAATTGAACTTTTAAAACAACTTTAGTTTGTTCAGATTTGGTAAGTAGTTTTGGAAATATTATGAAAATATTCTCCGCCTCCATGGTGTACGAAAATTTGTTGGAGACAGTGTATATATTTTAACTTTGCACATTGTAAACGTCCACTTCAAGTAAGCACTGCTTGGCTGTCACTTTACCGTAAAGGTATTAAATTCTTAAAAATATCAAGTGCTCAATAATAAAAAATGGCAACAAATTATTATTATTTATTAATTTTAGACTTAAGATTTAAAAACTTATTGTTAGTTCATAAAAATGAAGATACAAAAAAAACTATCACAGAAAAAAAATTTCAATGGTGGACGTTTCCGATAGAAATGAATATTGAATGGAATGTCTGAATAAGATGGTTGATTGTTTCCAGCTCTTTAATTCTATCTACGGAATGTTTGTATTGTTATACTTTCGTTTTCCGTTTTTTCAATATTCCTAACATTTCCCTCAAGCAGTTTATCAAATTTACTGTCTTGTTTCTTGTTCGTTGGCGGTCTGGTTATTCATAAATCACTTGAGAACAATTGAAATTTGTGTGTAACTGTGTATGTATGCCTCTCCAGAAATAAAGTATTTTAATAATTGTATTCGCACTTTTAGCCTTCAAGTCTATTAGTCAGTAAAACCTAAATAAGCGTTTAAATATAATAAAAATAAGAAGTACTCTTAACCATAAAAATATTATCACTTTTTAAGTGTTAATGTGTTGTTTTTCTTTCTTTATTAGATGAAGGGCCATTATTACAACTTGCCGTTAAACTTGGGTTTAGTTAAAGGTACCTTTAGCTAAAGGGAACTGTAGAGTTACCTTTAACTTATTTTCGCTATTACAACTTACAGATAAATTTTTTTAAAAATATGGCAGTGCCGGAGCAATGTCGATAAAACTACTCAATTATACAAGTTTTTTTTATAACGCAGTGGCAACTGCTGGTTCGTTTTTTTTGTTGTATTTGCTCATTTTGTTCAAATTTGAAGTTGCATTAATGAAAATAATATATAATATGGCAAGTTCAAACATGATCCTCCCTTTAGCTTAACGATCACTTCTATATTATTGGGTACTCATAATAACGAAAAACAATTTATCTGCCCGTTAAAATCCTCCGTTTAGTCAACGGCAAGTTGTAATAATGGCCCTAAGTGTATAAATATTCGATATTTGTGTTTGCATTAGCAAAATTGCAAAAAGCCATGAGTGAATTTCATTATTATGTATCCCATACTATAATCTAATCAGAACAGACTCGGTTTTACCTGAAGTGTTGTGACATACGCAGCAAATTATCTCCCCCCTTGTCTTTAGCAGGCATCAGTGGTATTAACACAAAATTGCTTCTTGGCAATAACAAATATTAGCAGAAATTACACAAAACAATGCCATATGTAGCTACGTTGTATAAAGTAATTAAATATTATTCTATTATACAATATAATTATATATGTATATACATAATTATTCTAAATACGTACAAGTTATAGACCAAATATTCTTGGCTACCCAACGTTAAACTAAGCATGTATCAACATATCGTCTGAATGTAGTTGTGTGTATCCATTAGTGAATTTATGTCGAACGGATGTTCAACACGATATTATGTATCGATAACTTGATATCCTTTAACACTTTTACATATGCTTTCTTTACAAACAAAATTGATTTCATATTCTCTAGACTCCCAAGCCACACACTAAGTCTTTATACAGTGCAAGACAAAATTGTGCACAATAAATTTTTGCGACGAAATAAAATAAATAAAAAACTTCGGGTGCACATGAAATGACATTTCATTTAAAACAGTTAAGGTATAACGAAAAGAAATAAGAAACAGTGGCTTGTGAGAATAGTGCGATGCAACAAAAGAAGCCATATCCTTTGAAATGTCTTGTCATGTACCACACATATATAAGCTAATTCCATACACTTTTATTTACCAGTGTATGGTTTAGCATACATATGTAGATTTTTATTCTACAAATTTCGTTTACATTTTTTTATTGTCCTCAGTCTATAGCGGCTTGCGTTTTTATTTTCGGTTACTTTCTTTGTTCCCGCCATACCAACGCTGTTACAAACCAGTATAAAACGAATGTTTCATACAAACAGAGTTGCCGTTTTTAATTATTTTTAACCACAATTGGTAATCTTTTTCTTTAATGTACAGATTTTACCGGTTTTGAAAAATTTGTTTTTTGACAAATAATGTAAATAGTGTTGATTAATGTTAAGTATGTAACTTTTATACTATTAATTAAATACAATAAAGAAATAATAAATAAATTAAATATATAAATATTGTTACGTTTTTACCTTTTTAAAAACGTTTAAATATGAGTTCGTTAATTGCAACCAAAGTAAAAACAAATGCGTCTTTAGTTTTTCTTAACTGTGTTTTGCAATTCACACTACGTTTGTGCCACCGTATCCAACTTAACGATACAACAATAATTTGCTTATGCACTACTCTATTTCACACTTCCGTCCGTGTTAACACTAACAACTGTTCGTTAGATCTTCTCTGCTTACAACCTTTTTGCAAGCAATACCACTTGTACGTTCAAACGTCAACGCGTCTTCACTCAAGGCTGACTGAATTAACTCTGACTGCTGCTTGCTTTGTCCAGCCCTTTTATAGTCCGCACGCACGTATGATCAGTATGATGAACGTTCTCGATGTGGAAGATTCTCGCTCGCGCCTTCTCGAGAACTCTATTGCTAGTACATTGTTGTTTGTGTACTGTGCTTATGTTGTCCGTTACATATTTGTCGTAGCTGGTTTACTTTATGTTGTTGTTGCTACTATGACGAACCAGGTTCGTCATACATATGTGTGTGTGCAACTTTAGATAATCAACGCGTTCATTGTATTCCTTGTGTTGGTGTGTATTTGTGTCGTGTGTATTGTGTTGGAGTAGCTGGTAGCTTTTGTTTATAGTTTTTGTTGTTAAACAATATTAGGTCGTTTCGATTTATGTAACACTGCCGCCCACTTAAGCCTGTTCATCCCGAATAGGCTCATTATCTCTACTCCCATATTTTGCCAGTCGCTCTTTATGTACGACCTTCATTTTTGTCCGGGGCCTGCCAGCTTTCTGTATCCTGTACACGACATCGTTTAACCGTTTAATTACTTTATACGGTCCATCCCAGCTACTTTGCGACTTGGGGAATAATCCTTTCTTCCGCGTTGGGTTGTAGAATAGTACCAGTTGTCCTTCATGGAAACACTCCGTGTTTGCTGCACGATCATACCTGGCTTTCATTCCATTACTGACCATCGCTCTAAACTCCAAAGGTGCACCGAGTTATACTGTTGCAGCTGACCTTGACTTCTTTTTACTGGACCTTTAGATGCAATACATTGAGTACAGTTTGCTATCCAATCCGCTACTGCTTGCTGACATCCAACCCAATAAAAACGTCGTTTTAGCCTTTCCAACGTCTTTGTCACTCCCAGATGTCCTCCGCTAGCTCCATTATGGGACTCCTGTAGCACTTCTTTCGTCTTGGAGGAAGGCACTACTAATAGGTTGGATAAGGTCTTGCCATCAGCGCTTTCCCAACGTCGATATAAGCATCCATTTATCAACCGTAAACTGTCCCATACATCACCGGTGGATTCCTTCTTCTCAGCCTTTACATAATGATTACGCTCCAAATTACGATATCGGCTTGATGGAGCATCAGCCTTGCCATGTTTTATGACTCTTCGTTTCGTTAATGGCCATGGTTCGGAATCAACTCTGATCTTCTTGCGTCCTCTTCTAACTTTTATAATTTCAGTCTTTTCTGCAGTTGTGTAAGTGTCCGAGGACTTTTCGATTTGCATATTAGCCTCTATTCTCGGTGCTTTGGACGCAGGATGATCCTCGATATTTTCAGGCTTTACGCGCCTTCTCTTGGAACTACTCGTTTCAGCGTAGTGTTCATCAGTAGCATTAGGCGTAGCAATGGCACGTCGTCTTGTTGGTGAGACCAGTCTTGATCTTTTCCGTGGCGCTTTACTGTTTCTTTGAAAATGGCCGCTCTTTCCACAGTTGAAGCATTTAGGTTTAGCCCTTCGTCCGTTGTCTTCTAAAGCTTGCTTCACCATCTCCTTAACTTTAGTTAAAAGCCATTCATCTACCTCCTCTACTTCCATACTTCGCACTTTGCTTACTTGAGGTTTAGAAACAGCTCGAGCGGTCTCCTGGGCTAGTGCGAAGGCCACGGTCTCTGCAAAGTTTCAAAGTTTCCGCCAGTTTAATGTCAGGATCTCATATACCATTGACAAACGCCTCGGTCTTAATGTTGTCTATCAGCGGGTGGTTTTCTCCGGGGTATGTAAGCTGCACTAATCTCTCGACTTCCATTGCAAAGGCCTGAAGTGACTCATTAGCCTTTTGCGCCCGGCACCTTAATTCCATGCGGTACAATTCTCGTTTGTGCTCGTCACCGAACTTCCGCTGTAATGCCAACATTAACTCGTTGTAGTTGTTCCTGCAGCTGGCTGGCATGGCTTCTAGGATTTCAGCTGCGACACCTTTTAACGCCAAAATTAGTTCTAGAGCTTTCTCCCCATCGTCCCATCCGTTTCTGCTGGCTACCGTCTCAAATTGGAACTTGAATACGGATAGGGATGAGCTGCCATCAAAACAAGGTACTTTTATTCTGCCGGTACTTTCGGATACGACTCGTACTGGTTCCCGTCGCTGGCTCTGGAGGTTGTTGATCTTCTCTTCCATAATCACCAGTTTTCCGTCGACGGTCTTTCCCAAATCGTTCACTTTCGTGTCGACAGTCCTTTCTAAATGTGACATCCTTTCCTCCACACCAGTAATTCTTTTGCTGACCGACTCGTGTATTTCCTGTAGCTTTCCTGATGTCGCCTTGTTTATAGTTTTTGTTGTTAAACGATATTAGGTCGTTTCGATTTATGTAACAATATAAATTAAATAGAACTCACAAATATTTTTTTTATATTCCTCGAACCCTTCTAACATGTTTTATTTGATAAGAAATGTTATTTTCTTCTTTTCACACAGTATTATTGCTTACTTAAGTATTCACGAACCTAATAAAGTAAGTGATTGTACATACTCTTATAGCACATTCTTTTGTGTAGAGATTGACACTTTGTTTGACAAAATCGGTGAAAAATTATCGTAGTGATTATTTAAAGTATATAACATAATATTTTTTATATATGTTTACTTAACAAATGAAATTTCAGTTTAAATATTTTCAAAATTTATGGTGGATCTTGGTTGTTTAGCGAAAAATTTGCCATTTTCACATTTAAACGACTACCAGAAGACTGCTAATATTTGAGTTTTTCACATATATTATTGTATATATTTTTGCGCAAATATTATCCTCTGGTAGTCAGCACTTATTTTACATTTCTTAATTAAATTTTGCAATTAAGGATAGTCAAACTTGATGAAATAAGAAAAAAATCATGTTATCGAAGTTTACTCGATAAAAATTCATAACATATAGGTTTAACCAATATGTTTATGTATACCCTTAACGAGTTATCTCTCCATTTTTCTTTTCAAATTTGAATTTTCAAAATCGGTTAACAAATAATTTGGTAATCAATAATTTTGTGTAAACAGTTCAAGAGCAAAAGTTTTTGTCAAACAAAATAAATTTGAGGGGTTCGAGAAAATATAAAGAAAGAATTTTGAGTTCACTCAACCTAGTGCAGTGATTACCATTTCATAGCACAATTGTACAGAGAGAATTTACAGACATGGCTTATGCTCTTTTATTTAGCTGTCGATAAGGCTGCGACAGGCACACATGCCAGCGGATGTTATAATATTTCTTCACACGAGTGAACAAACTCACACATTCCTCACTCTGACTTCCAACATAACAACACAAACATATCTAAAAATAATAACAATAACATCTCCAACACATATATCTATTCACCATACACATCAACATTCACCACACACATTCTTCAACAGGCTGTAAAAAGGATTGTTTAGATCATTATTATTTATTATAGATCAGTTGATTATCGACATCGAGCAACTAAGAACAGACCTAACCTAATATAAAAAGAAATTATATGAAACAAATACACATATCAAATTATAAAACAAATATAAAACTGTGAACTAATTGTATTGAATTATTTAAAACATTTGAATTTTCAATAAAACATAAAGATTGTGAACAAATTACATAAATTGTAAAATAAATAAATAAAACACTTTTTATAACGTTTTTGAAAATATTGTTACATAAATCGAAACGACCTAATATCGTTTAACAATAAAAACGATAAACAAAAGCTACCAGCTACACCAACACAATACACACGACACAAATACGCACTAACACTAAGAATACAACGAACGTGTTGATTATCTAAAGCTGCACACACACACATGTGTACAACGAACCAGGTAGCAACAACAACATAAAGTAAACCAGCTACGACAAATATGTATCGAACCTGGTAGCGACTGGTACATAACATAAGCGAGTACACAAACAACAATGTACTAGCAATAGAGTTCTCGAGAAGGCACGTGCGAGAACCTTCCACATCGAGAACGTTCATCGTACTGATTGATACGCGTGTGTGCGGACTATAAAAGGGCTGCACAAAGCAAGCAGCAGTGAGAGTGAATTTAATCAGCCTTGTGTGAAGTTGCGTGTGAACAAAATAAGTCGTGGTTGTAAAGATCTAGCGAATACTTGTGTGAACTAGTACAGTGAATAAACAGATTATTATTGTTGTATCGTTAAGTTCTATACGGTGGTACACAAAAGTAGTGTAAATAATAAAGAGAGTTAAGAAAAACTAAAGACATATTTGTTTTTACTTTGTTGCAATTAACGAACACATATTTAAACGTTTTTAAAAAGGCAAAAACGTAACAATATATACACAAAAAATATTAACACACTTATCATTTATATAGTACATTTACAATTTATATAACACAAAAGGTTGTGCATTATTAATACATTTATACACCCTACCCCCTCTTACCCTAAATTCTAACCCTCACCCTATAACCCTTATGTTCAATATTTTTTAGTGTAAACCTAAAAAATTATTTTATGTTAAAAAATCCTTTTTTAGAATTCAAAGTCTTATATGTTCTCAAAGCATATTTTGATTGTTTTAATAGTCAAGTAAATAATTTAGATGATATGGAAAGAGAACAACTTTTTTATAGGCATAAAGCAATATTTTGGAAAATTTAAAAGCTTGGTGATTCGTAGGAGAGGAAATTTACGAACCAAAATTAGATCCCAGCAAAAATCTAAAAAACATTCCCTATAATTATAGTCAAAGATGTATAACTTTATGTATGTTGATGAAATGAAAACCAAAATAGGGTATATTAGTAACACTTTTCTTTCAATTTAGAGTAGTTACTCAATTGTATTTAATTTTTTGTTTATTGTCGCATAGTGTTATGTTAATTACTTGTTTAACTGCTATGTACATATTTGCCTTTTCTTTCACAAATGCTGGTTAAATTTTTTCTTTTTCGTGGCAACACTGCCTGCAAGCATATTTTTCTTTTCGCAAACATATGTGTGTGTTCTTGAGTACCATACTGTATTTGTGTTAAGCGTTGTTAGTTATTGTTGTTGCTGTTTATATTGGTAGCCAGGACAACTATTGCAAAAAGAAATATATAGGCAGAGAGGCAAACATACAAAGCAAAGAACTATATATCACATTTTTGCCATTTCGGTTTTTTTTTATTTTATCTAAGCTAAAATTTAATAGAACAACTCGAACATAATGAATATTAAAAAAAATTTCGTTCGGTGACTTCCTCTCAGCAATCCTGTGGCAAAACCTCTGAGAATAAATAAAATTACTATGAAAAGCTTCTTAAAAAAGTGCTGTTCAACCCGATATAATGTCTAGATAACTTGATATTCCTTAACACTATGCTTTCATTAAGAACAAAAATGTTTCCATATTCTCGAAGACACTCTCTAAGTTTTTATACAGTGTAAGACATAAATGCGTACAATTCAGTAAGTAAGTGATAAGAAAATCCAAGAATTTATTAAAAACTGTTCTCTATAACTGTTTATACTGTTACAAACTTTAAACAGCGCCAGGATCTCTGAACTGCACATTTAAATCGAAAGTAATACAGAGTATCCAATTCCCTATTAATAACAAATGAAAATTATTTACAACGCCATCTTGGTACGATAATAAAGAAAACAAATATTTATGCAAATAATCTAGAAAATTCCAATAAATTAGTTGTTCCTTTTTTCATGCTATTATTTTTTAAGTTTCCGCCTCACATGCAATTTTCTTTATTATCTTCGCCCATACCTTTCCTGTCTGTTATCTTTTATATAAAAACAAACTATGTTACTGTTTACTGTGGTAAAACAAATTTTGTAGTATTTCATGTGTCTCACAGCATGTCAAAAACTCGAGTCACCGATAAAAAGCGATTAAGAGTATTAACTTCCAAATAATCCTTACCCAATGGATCCGGATTGCTCGGAGGTTGTCGTAGTTCTTAGGACGAATAAATCAGCAACACCTCTTGAAAGTGATTAGAACGAATTCTTTATTATGCTAATACAGCAATTTATCGATACTGTCTAAAAATTATGACTATGTAGATGTAACCACTCGGAAGAGGAATAACTAACAACAGAATTTATTTTGAAACAAACAATCATAATGAAACAATGATGAAATTCTTGGTCTAATAAATAAAAAATTAATTTAGTTTTCTGATAGTTATCAAAGAGTTAGGTTTGTATTATTAGACGTTTTGTTCCTATGCTACTACGATGCTGCTATCACCTCGAGTATGTATATAGTGTAGTGAATAAATTAGAATTTCCCAATTAATGAATAAATAAGTGGTTCTTCCATTCTGATAAGTTAGTAAAAGTCATATTAAATTAAAAATTGCTTAATACTATGTTCAGATATGCACTTTTATTGAGTCAATATTCGGTTTATTGAGTCAATATTTTAAGTGTTCAGACATAATAATATACGCAGTTCAGCTACTTATTCAATATTGATTTGACAGCTGGCAAACAAAACAGCTGGTTGTTTGAACAACAATATTTTTATTTTGTTTTGTTTATCTCTTTATTGTCGTTGTTGACATTTGAGTTGTCAAATATCAACAGAAAGTGTTCGGATAATTGTAATATGCGCACTGAACATACTTATGACAGTGCTGCATTTTAAGTTTTACACAATATTATAACAATTTGCGTATTTTTTGCGCAATTATTAATTGAAACTTTATATGAAATATTGAGCTCAATAATGGCGTTTATTGAGATTTACGCAATAAAGCTGCATACTTGAACACCGTATAACGTATAATTTATATTGTCATACCATTAAAAACACACACAAACACAGTACAAACCCTTCCCATAATTTCATTAACTACTTCACATGTCAAGTATTTTTTGTAAGAATTTTATTTTAACTCTTGTCGATGAAAGCAACTTGTGCTATATCAATTGGAGCCACAGGGGTAGTGGCAGTTAAGAATTCACTCTCTCACTTACTTATTTCTAGTTGACCAGAATTAGCAGCAAAAACTTGTGACCAAGGAATATTGCATGTTGAGCACCAGTAACAAAAGCATCGACAAGAAAAGCAATGTTATTGAGTTCGTTATACTACATATATAATAATAATATCAACAAAATGAAAAGCAATAACCCTAAGAAATAAAAGGCTACGGAGCAGCAGCATTAAATTTGGCGAGAGTTGTTATAAAAGCTAGTGAAAACAACAACTTTCTTAGTGGATTCTGAAATTATCTTTTTAGATATTTGACCAACAAATTATTTATTAGGTTTAAAGTTTATAAATTAAGCTGAAAGATTTTGGACGTGAATACATTTTACAATAATGTTGCAAATTTTATAAGAATAGTAACTCTAATTATATACATGTAGCACCGTAAACGATTTACAAGTGCGCAGGATATATATAGATAACTATCTCATAAAAATTTATGATATTGAAAACAATCGACTAGAATGATGTATTTTGTTATATCACATACTATTTAAAATGAAATGATATACAGAGTACAGCAAAGGTCTAGGTGCCATGATATATTTCATGATTTCAACTAATGAAGCCAATTATACATACTTCTGCTAATGTCAAGATGTTATTTGCCTACCAAAGTCCTCACAGAGTTAACACTCTTGCGCAAAGTTCCAATATGACTCCAAGAGAGTATTTAGGACAGCATTTGGAAGAATAGTTACGTAGTCGCTAAACCTGAAACAAAAGGCAACTGGAAAATAAGCTCTCAATGGAGTACTTGAAATTAAGGGATATTCTACTAAATATTGGGTATAACATTTTAATATGTTGAGCCTTTGAATTTTAAATTTACTCTAAATTGGGAGTATCTGCAATTTAGCGATGCAAAAAATGGAGTCAACAGAAAGTTTCCCTTTTTTCTTTTTTCTTTTTTCTTATTTTTTTTTTTGTTTTATTGTGAAATAAAAATATTTTGACAAAATTAATATAAAAATCATCAATTATTTTTACAAATTATTACTTAAAATTTACTTAGGCTTTTGCTGCCCACTGTATGTATATAGTACCATTGTATAAGACACATAAAATAATTAGCAGGGAATTTAAATTAACAACATAAGAAACTCTTTAACTTTATTAAAATCTTCTCCGATCTTTTTTCTTAAAATATCTAAGAATTACTTAAAAATGGAATCTAAAAAATATTTGCTTATCTTATCAAATAAATATGCATGTAGTAGTTTAAGCTCTTCTGCGACGATTTTTTTATGGTGACAAAGGAATGATTGAATTTTTTTTGTAATTAATTAATTTTATAATTCAGAAAGCAAAAAAAAGGGAAACAATAAAAATTTGTGGCCACTGAGCGTTAATGCTAATTTATGTGTGAAATAATTCCATGCATTCCGGGCATATCGTTCTTCACATTTCTCACAAATTTAGCGAGTTCGTCTTACACAATTTTTGTCGTGAAATCTGTGGGGATTTTGCAGTTCCTTTTTTTTAAAGATAATGACATATACCGTCCAGTCTAATTTCAGGATTAACTTTAGTCCAGCTTTTCGATTTTTTAGGTGGTGGTCCACATACAGCATTGCATGTATTCGCAAACATTTATGTTGAATGAGTCATTTCCGCAACAAATGGCGTATCGAATAGTTTCCTGTACTATATGGTTAAAAATGTCATCAGTAAATATTTGAATGAAATATAAGCATGGTGTTGCACCAGCTCTTTTTATTTCACGTCGACATTTAAAAGGTGGTGGATTATCAGCAAATGAGTTATCCTTTTTAGCGTACCAAACTGTAGACCGTTGATGTTGCTTCATATCAATTGGCTTCCATCGTCACTTTCCAAAACATTTCTTCTTTTATTCGGACGGCGATATTGGACATCAGAATCTGAACATTTTTCCGCAATTCTTTCACTTTCACTTTCCGTATCAGATAATATTTCCAAATTTACAATGTCTGAGTTGTCATTATTTTCCCTTTCTGTAATAATTTGAATCTCATTTAAATTTTGCCTTTCCCTGTTCTTTGTAACCTGGGTACATAAAATCGTAAAAATTTAAACATACGTTATACGTTTTCACGAAATGTTAAATTATACCTACGATTGTATTTAAGTAAACACACCACCTCGAACGATGACTGTACACTTATGTGTACTTTTGCTAATTTCTTATAAGATAAAAAACTAAAAGTAAATTTCTTTGCGCGGAATAGTTTTTTATTGTTTCACAAAAATAGACATTCCATATGTTCGTTAATATTGATCACTATAAATTGCGAACCACAGTAAAACTTGCTGTTTTCCTGTCATTACCTTTTTATTTCATAATTTTGTTTTTCTTTATAATTTATAAGCAATGCTAAAATGGAATGCAAAATGTTAATTAACATAATTAAAGTTAAGTGCTTTTTTTAAACATTTCTTCATGTAAACTCTTTCCAAAAAATTCGGTTGATGTCTTAATACGCGCTTCGTTGAACTGTTAGTTGACCGTATGTTATTATGAAAAAAAACCAAAAAAAGTTTACGCCACACGCCACAATAATACAACTTCCATTCGTATGGTTCAATGATATGTACAAGTGATATGCAATGTGATGAATATAAAATATGAACCAAGTGTGTGCAAGTGATGGGCAGTGTGATGAATATAAAATATAAACCAACTCATGTATAGGATCTTTTTTAAGCATTTCCTGCCTTAAGTTAAAAAAACAATGTGTGAGTGAGATACCAGCGAAATTTTGTGTTCGTATGAAAGACCCACCGGCTCCTCTTGGTGGAGCACATCCGAAATGTCTAAATGTCAATGACTCATAAATCAGAGTGAATTCGACCGATGACAAAGAAATTTAAATATATGATGCAACCAGCCCCAAAGCATCTCTAAACAGTGATTTTTGCGGATGCATTAAATTAATCTCATGTGGATTGATATCATCTCAAATTCAACAATTTTATTTGTTTACATACCCATTCAGCCAGCAATGGGCCTCATTTCATACAAATTAGTTGCCAACTGCTCTGAAGCCCACTCAGCGAACATATGTAAATATCTATGGTCCTCCTTGGCGATTTTGAAAGGAGATTGAATAATTATACTTAAGTATATGTATATATTCTGTATATACATATGTATGTATAATAAATTTTATAGAAGCCTATTGTAGTATTATAAAGGTACTATTGTGCATATATACTGCACATTTTATATTTGCATATTTTATAGGTGAACATACAAAATTACTTTTCATATATAGGCTACAACCTAATATGAAAGAATATTCCTTTATTGTTGTATAATTACATGCTATAAAGAGACGTACTATATGATTAGAATACCATACTCGTATACAGTAGCTGAGAACACAATCACATATATTCGTATGTTAATATTTTTATATTTTCCCATCACATTTATTCATATTAAAATATTAAACCGGCCAGCCTGCCAGCCAACCCATCAGTAGTAGTTGCGTGTGCTTTAACTTACCAAACTGGTCAACACTTTCCTACCACATTGACTTTCTTGTTTTACTTTCTTTTAACATAGTGAAATTAAATATAATGAAATATGGAACAGGGAGTTAAAATTAATAAAACAAATAAACGAAACGAGAAACAATCCTTACATGCCACACTATTAAATTTAATCATTTTAAATTTTTTTCTTTTTGGTTAAATCTTCTCAGCGTTTTATTATTATTTTTCTCCAAAAATGTTTCGGTGTTGTCCTTTCCTGCATTTACATACAATGTATATTACTTTTAACATTTTAATTTTTCTCCTTCTCTTTCTTTTTCTTATTCGTATTCATTCCTGCCTATCCTTGGTGCTTAAACAAAGTTCCCCAATAAAAATAAACAAACATGGTTTTCTTTCGTATGCAATAATGCAGTAATAGTCCCTACTACAATTGAACTGTTAGAATAAAATTGGTGAATATTTATACTAAAAAACAAAAAATTTAAATATGAAAATTAATTAATGAAACTTTGTTGTAATAATGTAAAATAAATTCGAAAATCTTTGGGACGAACTATATTAATATTACAGTAAGACCCCACTTAACGCAGGGGATACGTTCCAATAAGTTCCAGCGCTAAACACAACAGAGTTCTTACTATGATTGCGACTTCGGAAAAAAAGTTAGAATCTTTATTCTGGACAGACTAACAAAAGAACGGTGAAAAATATACATAGTATACACCATCGCTATATAGTGCACCGCTTTTGGTTAGTGCATAGCCGTTTCATTTGCACACATATACAACAAGTATCAATACAGTGTGCTTTTTAGGAGAATCCCAATACTACCGCGTAATACTGTAACAGCGTTAAGCGTAGCAGCGTTAAGCGGGGTCTTACTGTATTCATTCATCATTACATATACTACTTATGCTGATGCTGCCAATTTTTACCATGATGATTTTAAATTTCTTTTAAAATATAGGAAAATATTAATGAAATATATTTTATTAAACTTTGGTGTATTGCTACGTATATTGGTTCTTTTTATTAACATTCAAGTGTTTTTTCTTAATAAAATAATAAAAATAAACAAAAAAATATTATTATAAACAAAAAGCTCAAATCAATATATACATACGTACATATACTTTCAGCATGGTTATGATCTATGTTAATTTTATACAAGAGTAGTGTGGCATACTCCAAGTCCTGACAACATTTTCATGGCAATTTTATTTACTCTCAAATGTTCTGCCTGAAATCAGCTGGAAGATATATATTTTTAAATTTCGTTTTGTTGGCGATGTCTGAATGGGTTCTGAACCGTGGCCTCACGTCTAATAAGACAAGACTCTACCCACTAGACTAGGGCTACCGCTACCCAAATTAATTATAAACCTTAAAATATCTTTGAAACTCAAAAGGCATTCTTAATTAAAGAAAAAAACCAAACAAAAATATGTCCAGAACAAACTAAATCACATGTGTACTGATGGTGTATTACTTATCTAGTCGTTCACAGGACTCGCAATTTGTAAGAATATAGAGATAGGTTCTAAAGAATTCATAGATCGCACTGCTATTACCGCTTTAATTGTGTTTTTGGCTAACTTCTAAACGTTCAGTGTAGTCTTTATATAATAAATGTAGTCACAATTATACTTCTACTAGATGTACACTGCGCGTGTTACTGCGCCACCAAATAAAATAAATTTGAAGGAAAGACATTACACAAATGTCCAATTAATTTTAAATCATTTTAGTGATCTTGTTTCCTGTTGTCCCGTTGATGATTCAGATGAACGGGCCTGAGTAATACGCATTCGGTCAGTTTCTAATCTCACTTCTCGTTATTCAAGTGGTTTAAGCGAACGGGTTTCAGCGGCATATACTCGAAGATTTTCCAGTCTCAATGCTCGTCTGATTCTGAGGCTCGTAATGCTCTTTTCTTCCGTGCTTGAGGTGTAGGTCGACCAATTGCTTGTCACTCATTTTGAATAATTTTCAGTGACGCCATCCATCGGAAATTAATCGTTCCAACCTCCGTCGACTCATGCGCAACAACTTTGTTAAAGAATGCACATTTTACGATTTAATTCATTTTAAGTAATTAAGTGGTGGTAAATCAGTGGCGCCACCTGTCGGATACTGGTCATATCTACATAGAAACCTTCGTCGGCTCATGCGCAAAAACTTTGCTAAAGATCATAACATGATCAAATGCACAGTTTACGATTTAATTGGTTTTAGGTAATTTTCAGTGGCGCCACCTGCCGGAAATTAGTCATACTAAGTTAGAAACCTTCCCCTGCTCATGCGCAACAACTTTGCTAAAGATCATAACATGCATAATTTACGATCCTATAAGGTACATACAAACAAACATTCATGTATATATATATGTATAAACTATGGGAGGTGACACGCCCACTATAGCCAATCAGCCCATTTTGTTCATATATACGTCAAAGTCGTACATGCAAAATTTGAGGACTCTAGCTGTTGCAGTTTATGAGATATGCGACATTAAATACTTATTGGCTGTATGGGCGTGACACCTCACCTACTTGAAATTTTAAAATAAAAAGTAGCCTATAGTTCCTTCCAGGCATACAGGAAGGTACTGTTAAAATTTCAAGAAAATCGGTCCAGCCGTGTAGACGTCTATAGACATCAAACAAACAAACAAACCCACAAACAAATAAACACACATTCATTTTTATATATAAGAGGATGTATACACTATTATACTTTTATATAGCATTGTATCATTTATAATTTTTTACTATTTCTATTACTATTAAGCTTTCAAAAAAGCGCCATTACGTTTTAAGTCAAGTTTCGTTAACTCTTTCTTGTTTTTAAATTAAAAGTTTAATGAAACGAAATTTAGAAAAATATTTCTAACAAAACTAAAAATTATTACAATTGCAACCGTGGCGTCTCTTTATAACTTTCTGTATATTTTTTACATCTAAAATCGCTTCAACAACTACACTGAGCGCCAATCGTGAGTAAACACCACTGAAATAATTCATTTTCTTAGGATAGCGAGAAAAGTAAAAAGTTTATTTATTACTTATAAAATGTTAAAACAAAAACAACAATTCATGATAAAGGAACTTTTTTTATACTTAAGGACAAAACTATCTCTAAATTTTCACACAAAGTTAGTATATATTTTAAGCGTTACTTAAGATGCCAGGGAAGAAAGTATATGGTACATGTGTTTCGTTTCACTAGATGTTAAACACTTTTAAAAAATTAAACACTGATAATTTTGTTTTAACTGTGAACTGTTCTTCTATAATGTTTTAAAAAGAATGATCTTTATGCTTACAGTTTGATAGAATTTAGCTTCAAAAGTTTAAGTAAATAAAAACAGTTAGGAATGTGAAAAAGTAAGAAAGAGCAAAAAAAGGAATTCCACAATAACCGATACGGTATTTAAAGGAGTGAATTAATTATAAACAAATAATGGTATTTAAAGGAGTGAATTAATTTACAAATAATGATTTAAAGGAATGATTAATTTAGAAATAGATTACATTAGAATAGATTATTAATTAGATAATTTTAAATACAATATTAATTTAATGATGTAGATCTGACCGAACATCCTCCGCCCCATTGAAAGACCTCTTTCAATTAGCTTCGTCATTTGGTAAAGGCGCAATTTTATGAATGGGTCGTCTAAGGATGCCCTTTGGTGTTTTAAGATCAACAACTCGTACTTTTCCATCTCGACCTGGGATAACACGAGCGAGAAGCCTGAATTGTGGTGGAATGTTATCTTCGTGGATGATTACTAGAGTGTTTTTGTGTGATTTGAACCATTTAGATTTATTTTGTAGGCTTAACACATAGTCGCGCACCCATTGCTGCCAAAATTGTTGCTTTAAATACGTCACAAGTTGCCATCGTTTTAAGTATGTAATATTTGTGCAGTTATTAAAAGTTTCATCAGGCAGCGCCATTAAGGAAGAGCCAATTAACATGTGTGCAGGAGTTAAAGCCTCACCGTCATTTGGAGCATCTGATCTGGCTGATAAAGGCCTTGAATTTAAAATAGCTTCAATATCTATGAGGACTGTTTGGAATTCTTCGTATGTTAGATTGGCTCGAGACATATTTTTCACAAGGAGTGTTTTTGTGGCTTTCACAGCAGACCACCAAAGTGTGGAGAACGAGGAGGAATAAACATAAATTTAAAGCCTGTTGCTGCGCTGTAGTTCATTAACTCTTTTACGTTAGCTTTATCCAAAAACAGTTGCTTCAGATCTTGAAGTTTTGAGTTGGCACCAATAAAATTTGTTGCGTTGTCATAATATACCTTCTGAGGAATTCCACGACGACTTATGAACCTTTTTAGACATAAAAGAAAAGTATTAGTCGAGAGATCTGATATTACTTCAATATATATAGCTTTAGAAGCAAAGCAAACAAAAATAGCTACGTATGTTTTATACGGTGGTTTTCCTCTAATACGATAGGATGTGTAGAAGGGGCCACAAAAGTCTACACCAGAGACAAGAAAAGGCCGTTGAGCCTTTAAACGATCGGCAGGATGATCACCCATTACTTGTTGTAGTAGTTTTGGGTTGTACCGAAAGCAATGAACGCAGTTACGGACGATTTTTCTGACGACTTCTCTAGCATTAATAATCCAGACATGTTGTCGAAGTATACCAAGAAGCGCCTTTGGACCAGCGTGTAAATGTTTGCGATGAAGGTATTCGACGAAGAGTTTTGTGAAACGATGATTTTTTGGCAATAAAAGAGGAAATTTAGTTTCATATGGTAACGAAGCATTTGCAAGCCTGCCACCCACGCGAATAATCTTAATAGTTGATTTGCAGCACTGAATCTCATCAAGAAAAGGGGATAATTTTTGAAAACATGGTTTTAAATTTTGTTTATTGTTGAGTAGATCACTGATTTCTTCCTTAAATGCCAATTGCTGAACGTTATAAATAATTCTCAAAAATGATGATTTCAGCTCTTCAGACGTGATGAAAGAATTTCGCTTTTGTTTATCAAACACACGATGAATATAGGCGATGATGCGAAGGATGCGAAGATATGAGGAATGACGAGAAAGTAGATGATCAATAAGTGATTCGACGATGATTGTAGTTTTTAAAGAAGTTTTTCTCATTTCCTGTTGAGCTAGTTCGACACTATCTATTTTGTGTTTGGGAAAGTTTTCTTCAGGTTCAGAAAGAAATTTGGGACCAGTAAACCAAATTGTATTATTTAAATCATTGGCCAGACAGCCTCTAGATACCACATCTGCAGGATTTTGTTTTGAGGGCACGTATCTCCATGAAATTTTATGTGTTAAGTTTTATATCTCTGATACTCTATTTGGACGATGAATGATTCGTAAGCCAGTTCAGAACTATTTTTTAATCCGACCAAAAAACTATTTGGTAACTAAAACGATGAAATGTATGTTTGATTTTATCCCAGGTTCGGCTGAGTAGTAAGGCGGCGCATAATTCTAAGCATGGTAAAGTTTAGTGAATAACAGGAGCTACTTTTGATTTGGCGATAAGTAAAGTTGTTTTAATCTCATTTTCATGAGGCGCTCGTATATAGATGCAGCACCCGTATGCTAATTGAGAGGCATCTGCAAAACCATGAATCTGAATTTTTGTTTTTCCAGATGTACCTACAAATCTTGGGACTTCAATCTTATTAATATATGGAAAGCTTTCTTCAATTTGACGCCAACGGTTTGATAAACGCACGTTAAGTGGTGCATCCCAATCTAATTTTTGTTTCCACATTTCTTGAATTAGAATTTTGCAGCATACAACAATTGGACAAAGTAAGCCAAGAATATCAAAAATTTTTGCTACTGTAGACAAAACCGATCTTTTAGTTGGTATTTCAATAAATGGAAGTTCAAAACGAAAACAAAAAAAGTCGTCTTTAGATTTCCAGGACATCCCTAGGGCTTTAGTAATGTATTCATCATTCGCTTTTAAATGCAGCTCACCGTCACATGATGCAATCTCTGGACAATTTGAGTTCCACTTGGCTAATTGTAGACCAGCCTTTTTTAGTATGTTTACAATTTCGTATTTTTTAGATTGAAGCTCCGAAAGCTCATCTGCGCCCGTCAGAAGATCATCAACATATAAATCTTCTTTAAGGACTTCGGAACCAACGAGAAATTCCTTTTTGTAAGAATCAGCTATGAAGAATAAACTTCTCACAGCGAGAAATGGAGCGGCAGAAGTGCCGTAAGTCACGGTGTTTAACTGATATAATTTGATTGCATCATGAATATTATTCCTCCATAGTATTAATTGAAATTTGCGATCCTCTTCATGCACTAGGAATTATCTGTACATCTTGCAAATGTCGGCTGACAGAGCGAGTTTGTTGAAACGAAAAGATAAAAGCGTTAGTATCAGTTCCCTTTGGATTGTTGGACCAACCATTAATGTCTCGTTTAATGAAATGTTCGTTGACGTGCGACATGAGGCGTCAAAGACTACTCTCAGTTTTGTTGTAGTGCTTTGAGGGCGTAAAACAGCATGATGGGGAATGATGTAATGCGAAGAATTTAGGTTTTCAAGGCTAACGGGTGACATGTGCCCAAGTCGAATGTATTCGTCCATGAACTCTGAATACATTTGTCGAAAATCTTTATTTTTTAAAGTGCGTTTTTCCATATACAAAACTCGCCAACGAGCTGCTTCTAAAGACGTACCAAGTTGTTCTAAATTGGATTTAAATGGTAGACGTACCTGAACTCTCCCATTTGCATTAAATGTTGTATTTTTAACAAAATGGTCTTCACATAGCTGTTCTCCTTCAGTCCAGGTCGATTCTCGTTTTTTAAATTCTTCAATCTCCCAAAATGCTCTTAACAATGAATCCATATCTTCATGTTTAGTTATGATATTACAGGATAATGCTCGCTGTGTAGACTGCATGTTGATACTGCCGCCGACAACCCAACCGAGTGATGTATTGATCAGACAAGGTAGACCACTTCCAAAGGTAATTTTGCCTTCAAGCAGTAACTCAAAAAATACTTCAGATCCAAGTAACATGTCAATACGTTGAGGTACATTAAATAGCGGATCTGCTAATTTAAGATCAGTTGGTATAGTCCAGTTAGAAGCATCTATGTTTTCAGCTGGATGATGAGAGGAAATAGATTTTATTACTGAAAAACATGTTGTGCATTCAAATGCAGAATAATAATTAATAGTGGCAGTAACAGTGTATTTTAAATGGGTTCGAAGTTCTGAAACGCCAGAAATGTCCACATTAGATTTATTTTGTTTTAAGCGAAGTCGATTGACTGCTTCCTGGGTAATGAGGTTAACTTCTGAACAAGAATCCAGTAAGGCTCGAAGAGGTTGGAGACTACCAAAGCAATCTTTGACAAAAACAATAGCTGTTGGAAGTAAATTCATACGATGATTGCGTGTGACAAGCGACGTGAACTTTGTAAAATGAGTTGAAGCTGAATTAGTTGACTTATGAGTTTCTACCTGCGACGAAGACGATGAAGGTTGAAAAGACGATGAGCGTGGTTGTTGAAACGATGAGTTTAAATACGGTCCTTGTTGGACTGATGAGCTGGAAGATGATTGATATGGTAAGAACGACGAATTTGAAGTTGAATGCTGTTGCGATGAGTGTGAAGAGATATTTGTATCATTTGAGTAATGAAGTGATGTATAATGCGATATGCGGCAAATACGACAACGAGATTTTGAGGGGCATTGAGATACAACGTGCCCCTTTTTAAGGCGGTTAATGCATAATTTTGAACTTTTTACAAAATCGAAACGACGAGGTATAGGTAGTGACAAATAGTTAGGACAGCTTCCAATGAAATGTTCTTTACCTTTGCAAAATTCGCAAAACATGCTTGATACAATAAACGATGACCCTGGACGTTTGGGGTTTTGTTTAGCTTTGGCATCATGAACATGAAGTGACTCTGTTTCTGCTGAACGGCTTTCCAAATATTGGCAATGACGACTTAAAATTGAGTAGCAATTATCCCATGAAGGCAGAGAACTAAACTTTTGTTTTTCATCGTATACCTTTTTTGAATCTCCATCAATTTTTGATAGAACAATATGAATTATTATAGCGTTCATAATATCAAGCTCTGATCCCAACGCGAGCAATGAACTTCTAAGAGCGGATACAGTATCGATAATTGAACGGAGTGATGAAGCATTCGGTTTAGATATAGGTGCAATTGAAAACAATTATCATCAATGAATATATTATCAATGAACATTAAAGCTTTATTATCGTAGCGTTCCTTTAAACGATCTAGAGCTCTTTGATAATTTGCCTCTATAACCTGAAAAGGTTCAATTACTGCCAAAGCCTGGCCCGATAGACAATTAAGTAAGTAATTGAATTTGTCAATAGTTGATATTTGCGACTCATTATGCATAATCGCGAAAATTCCGAATATTTTCCATCAAACCTTGGTAATTTAAGTTGAGGTAAGCGATTTTGTCGTGATAAAATGGGTTGAGTGGCATTTAAAATGCTTTGATCCATGTCGCTGGCCGTTCGCTTCTGATTCATAAGAGTTACCAAGTGCGTCTTCGCAGAAATAAAAAGTTCTTCTATATCAGAGCGACTGGTGTCATTTTCATCTAATCTCTCAACCTGTGTCTGTATGTGGCATATTTGTTTGAAGTATGACTCAAGAATTTGAAGTCTACATTCTAATGTTGTAAAATCCGATGATTCACCATGTTTCTCAATTTTGCCCTTCATCTGCGCAATATTCCGTTTCATTGTTGCCCGTTGCGACTGTAATGAAGTCAAAGTTTCTGGTAGTAAATTGTATTAAAATTATATAAAATTCACCAATTTCGAAATTTAATATACGCCACACAATTTTTATAAAGTACCAAGAGGCCGAAAATTACCCAACACTGATGTATTTTATAAAGATGTCCAACACTGATGGTTTGCTGCTGGTACAGCGTATATGTATATATGTATATGATCTACTTTACAGAAGGTGACGAAAAAGTGCGTTTGCTGTGTATGTTATTGAGTGACGATGACGATGATGATGTTGATGATAATGACGATGACACTGGTGGTTTGCAAATGATGTTGATGATGATTTAGATGACACTGGTGGTGGCTTGCAAATGATGATGATGAATGAAGTTGATGGTGGCTTGGAAATGCGATGACGATGACGATAATTTTATGGCTTTTATTGTATTTTGCCAATATTACTGTTGCTGTTGTTTTTTTTTTTATATTTGTTGAATTTTTTTTTTTTTTTAACACTGCCTTCCTCGATAATTGTTTTTTTTTTAATTTATTTATATTGTCTATAAATTTAATTAGAAATTATGTTTTAATTGTCCTGTCACGGTCGCCAAATAATGTTTCACTAATTAAACACTGATAATTTTGTTTTAACTGTGAACTGTTCTTCTTTAATGTTTTAAAAAGAATGATCTTTATGCTTACAGTTTGATAGAATTTAGCTTCAAAAGTTTAAGTAAATAAAAACAGTTAGGAATGTGAAAAAGTAAGAAAGAGCAAAAAAAGGAATTCCACAATAACCGATACGGTATTTAAAGGAGTGAATTAATTATAAACAAATAATGGTATTTAAAGGAGTGAATTAATTTACAAATAATGATTTAAAAGAATGTTTAATTTAGAAATAGATTAGATTAGAATAGATTATTAATTAGATAATTTTAAATACAATATTAATTTTATGATGTAGATCTGACCGAACATGTTTTTTCTAAAAATCTCTGGTTTTAAAGCTAATTTAAAAGTTTATATATTTTTTATATTTAATAAAGAGAAACAAAAGATTAAAGTAAAAAGAGTAAAGTAATTTTCAGAGCTTGTTTATTTTATTAAATATTTCTTACAGCTAATTCAAATTCTTAAAGGAAAGATTTATATGGTGCAAAATAAGAAAAAAATCAAAACTTAAAAATAATTAAATATATTCAAATAAGACATTAATTTTAATAATGCGTGTGTCCTCCGAAGTGGCATAGGGTTTATTAACCATATTAACTCATATTAAAACATAAAATGTATGTTAAAAACATAAAAAAATAAGTTTCAATATTTAGTTTTGGAGTTTTTGACACATTTTAGCCTATTTGGCATAGATTCCGCTAATTTCCTGGTAAAGTCGGATGGAATTTTGACCCATTCTTCTAATAATGCTCCTGTTAGTGTTTCTTTGCTTGTAATATTTCTTTTCCGGATCTGGCGGTCCAAATGATCCCAAAGACATTTAATGGGATTAAGATCCGGGGATTGTGGAGGGTGATCCAGCATGTTTGGTGAGTTTTGTTGCAACCACTCCTTAGCCGAACGGGAGGTATGCTGGGGATCATTGTCTTGTTGGGAGATCCAATGTCCAGGCATATTCTATTTGGAAACACTCGGTGCAAAATTTTTTCTGAAAGGTTTACGTAGCATTGAGCATTCATTGTCGTGTCAATAAAGTCAAGCTCTCCAACTCCACACGCTGAAAAACACCCCCAAACCATTACTGAGCCTCCTCCGTGCTTAAGTGTTCACTGGATATTTTGCTCGGCCAGCTCTTCATTTTTTCGCCAAATTTTTTCATTTTTTTACTTCCAAAGATTTCGAACTTACTCTCATCCGTGAGCAGGATATTTTCCCAAAAGTTAATGTCCTTATTTTCATATTTTTCGCGTAATTTATGCGTTTTGCTTTATTTACCTTGGAAATAAAGGGTTTTTTGGGACGTCTGCCTTGAAACCCTGATTTATGCAATACACGTCGTATTGTACTTTCACATACAGATTTTTCCAAGTCTTCACTAATCTCTTTGTCAATCTACACTGCGCTAGAACCAGGATTTTTCTACTGTGGCAACAATCTTCCTTTCTTCCCTTTCATTTAATATTCTTGGCCGACCCGTTCGATTAAAATTTTCTATTCTTTTAAAGTTTTTATATTTATCGACGATTTTTAACTGAAGAGTGATGACTTCCAACATTTGTCGCAATTTCACGATAAGATTTCCCTTTTTTCCTTAGTTCTACAATAATTTTTCGAGTTTCAGTTGAAATTTCAGTTCTCATCTTTTTAAAACCCTGTCACATTATTACACAGCAAGTGATGAGTACTAGTGAACTTAAAAAATGTTTAAATTGTATTTTCTTACAAAATATTTAAGAAAACAAGCATTAAATCTAACGGTTTTAGCAAAATATGTAATTAAAGGAAAAGTGTATACTCACTTTTGCTGCGAAATATTTTGAGTTTTTTGTTTTAAACCAGTAAAAAAATGGTTTTGTTTTTTAATTTTGGTTTTGTGGTGAGAGTTGGTTATGAAGGAAGCTTAAAATTTTCAACGTAAAAACTATTGTTGTGCTACATGTATATTTGTTATAATAGAAATTTAAAATTATGGTGGGTGTTGACTTACTTATGGTGCTCAGTGTATATGTTTTTATATATGGATCTACATAAGTGTAAATCATTTAATCACAACTAATTTGATTGTGTTAGCAGCATTTCTGGTAAGGTTAATGTGAATACATGCATACACTTACATTAAACGGAAATTGAGAATGAGCTTATCTGTTACGTTGGCTACATAATCGAAGTCTTATAGTTTTCGATATTAACGTTGTATATGTTCAAGTGCATTCGTAAGTAGTGTTAATCGAATATTTAAAATGCTAATCACGCGCCGGAATTCCAAAAATAGTTTATGAAGAAATAAAAAACTCTTTTTTCATATCTCTCCAAATTTTTTCTTTGTTTTTATATCGATTCATTTTTCGCCGTTTGCTACCATAGAAAAAAATCATTTTATTTACTTCATTTAGATATGCTCCTGTTCCCATAAGGATGCATTCGTAGATTAGAACATAGTATATAAAGCTTTACCAGTGTTTGTGTTGTAAATCTCTGAAATAACTAGTATTAGAATTTCAAAAGAAAATTAAAACAAAAAATTATACATACTTTTTTCTTTCTGTTCTTCTTTTGCATGTTCTATATGCATGTTTTAAAGATACTATAAGTTCAATTTGTATTTTTGCCAACTTTTCTACCAAACTTTGCTGCGAATGGACGTGCAAAATGAAAACTCTTTATCATAATCTTATAACTCAATTATCAACTGCATTCACAAAGGTTTAATACTCCATGAGCACAATTATTTGAATAAAACATTCATAATTTAAAATATTTTTAACCCAATGATTTTTAAACAACATTGTGGAAATAAAATTGCCGAAAAGAGAAAAGTAATCCAATTTTTTTAACATTAAGTTAAAGACAACCCATATCTAAATATGGATTCGTTTCAGTTGGCCTGCGGTAATAATAGTAATAATAGCTTACAATTTACCCGTATTTCTAAATGAAAACTGCCAAAAAATTTACATTCCACACACAATTCACATTCCCTAAACAGGTTTCCTAGCAAAGTGTGAAATATGAACGAAACTGTTAAACATGCGTTACTTTTTAATTCTGGATTAATAAAACAAACGATCATTGATTATAGTGTCAAATTTTCGCTTCCCACTTCAAATGAGATTAAGTAACTGCCTCACTAGGCTAGGTTAGCGGGCAACTTGCCGTTCACAGACAAAATCACTCGGTGGCCCATTGTGTCACACAGTGAGAAAGATCCGAGGAAAATATTGACACAACAGTAAATGTAATGCTGTCTTCTTTTTTACAGAATAATAAAACTGCAAGGGTAGATGTATTGCCGGCATAGCTTTTAAAGACAGCGGTGACGACTTATTAAGGATCATGTGTTGGTTTGTGAGTATAATTTGCTGGCTGACTTGGCATACTACGTGCTGTACATAAGCAAAGTGACAGAGCCGTATCTACATACTACAGGGTAATAACTTTAGCAAATAAAATACTATCTAGTATATTATGCATAAAAAAGAAACCTAAAGTCTGCGAAGTAAGTAGACCTTATATGCGCGATTGGAAGTCACCGTAGTCTAGTAGAAAATGTGTTGGCTTATTAGACGTGAGGCCAGGTCAGACACCTCCAGCAAAACAAAATACGACAAAATATTTTTTCGGTGGCTTCCTCTCAGCAGATTCCTGGCAGAAACTCTGAGAATAAATAAAATTGCCATTAAAAGTTTCTCACAATTCTGTTGTTCGGAATCGACTTTAAATTGTAGGTCCCTATCACCTTTCACCAGTTTGTCGACTACAAACTGGTTTCTGACTATGAAAACGGGCAAACGTCAAAATTTTATCGTCTTGTGAATTATATTTTTTTTTTTTTTTTTTTACAAAAAACAGTGGTTTATTCCGTTTAAACAATAGCTTATTGTTGTTTATTTTATAAAGCAAGGTGTAAAGATTATAAAATCAATAAAGGTATGTCTGGTAAAGGCCGTCGCAGCATACAAAATGCAAAACTTTTCTGTGGCCAATGCGAAATGGAGGTAAAGGAGAATGAAGATAACATCGATTGTGATAAATGCGCCAAATGTTATCATGCATTATGTACGAGCTTAAATAAACGTCAATTTGAACATTTATTAAAAAATGAGAGTGAAGAGTATGTATGTAATGCTTGCAAGGAATGTGATGGAACAGTAAAAGAAGAACTTGTTGAAATAAAAAAACAACTAAAACAATTAAAGAAGTTGGATCAGCTGTCTTCGTTACAAGAAACAATGACATTCATGTCAAAACAATTCGATGAGATTATACGAGGGGTGGCTGAAAATAAAAAGAAAATTGAAGCAGTACAAAAAGAAAATCGTGTATTAAAGAATGAAGTAAACAATTTGAAAGATTCAGTTAAGCTATTGAATGATGAAAGAGTTAAAAACAACTGTCTTATTAGCGGCATTGAAGTAAAGGAAGGTTCAACAGCAGTTGATACGTTGTTAGAAATTGCAAAAGATGTTGGTGTAGACTTAAAGGAAGATGATGTTGAAGAAGCATTTTTTATTAAAAAGAACAATACCTCAAATAAAACTAAAAATTTAAAACAATCTATTATTGTGAAATTTGATTCGAAAAAGTCTAAACAAAAATTAATGTCAGCAAAACAAAAATTGAAAGAAAAAGAAGAAACAAAATCAGTTTATGTGAACGATTGTCTTAGTAAAGAGACTTTAAATCTTTTTAGACATGCTAAAACCCTACATAAAGTGGGATATCAATCTGTGTACACCTATAGTGGTAGAGTTTATGTAAAACTAAGCGAAATCTCTAAGCCTAGATTAATTAGATCTGAGGAGGAAGTAGATGATATGCTTTTGAAAGCCACAACTAACAAGCTTCAAAAACGTAGATCTAATCTTCAGCCCCCATTAGCAGTTGACGATACACATGATGAAGATGAAACTCGTGCTGCTTTTATGTCACCGGCTTAATAGCTTAAATGCAAATATATTGTTTTGATAAATATTTAAATATTTCTTTTTTTTTTTTTATGATTAATAATCAACATTTTTTAAACTTTGAATCTTTTGAAACTTATTTTTGTGGAATAAATTTTCCTACTTTGAATATTATTTCAGTAAACATAAGAAGCATTTCTTCTATAGATAAATTTAATAAATTTAAATGCATGATTTCTAAATTACCAAAACTACCAAGTGTTATAGCGGTTCAGGAGACGTGGTTTAGCTCAAATTTAGTTCAGATTTATAATATTCCTGGTTATGATGTTGTTCACTGCTGTAGATCAGATGGATATGGTGGGGCGTCAATTTACATAAATAACAGCCTTCATTACAATGTTGAAACTTGTTGTAGTAAGGATTTTATTGAAAATATTACAATATCTTTGCTTAACCACAAAATCAATGGAAAGAGTTTAAAACTAACAACGTTTTATAGATCCCAAAAGTGCAATGTGGAAAAATTTGTAAGTTTTATTGAAAATATAGTTGCAAGTTATGGTCGCTTTCCTAGTATTATAGTTGGAGACTCCAACATTGATTTTATTAATAATACTTCAGCTGATTTAATTAATATGTTGTCAAGTTTTGATTATAAAAACTGTCATACATTAATAACTCGTCCGGTATCTGGAACATGTATAGATAATGTGTACAGTAATATCCCAGATGAACTTTTGATAAATACTATTGAATGCTGTTTAACAGATCACAATATAATATATTGTATGCTTAAAAGTAATGCTCCAAATTCCGAGTATTTTGAAAAAGTTTACCGAATATGCAATTATGAACGTGCAAAAGAAAGTTTAACTAACTATTTAGAAACTTTTCAAGAAACTGGTGACCCGTCTGTTGATACTTCTCAAATTATGTCACATATTTTAAATGCAACAATAAATTCTACTGTGGAGAAAACTGAAAAAAAATTGATGAAAAACGAGTTAACACCTTGGCTAAATCAAAATTTACAAGCTCTTATATTTTATAAGAAAAATCTTTTGAAACAGAGGAAAAAACGTGATGTTGAAAGTAGATTAAAAAGAATTAGTAATGTAATCAAAAAAGCTTGTAAGCAGTCTATGAACAACTTTTATTACAGTCATTTAAATCAAATACAACAGGAGCCAAAAAAATGTTGGAAATTTTTAAATGAAAATCTTGGAAGAAAGTCAAAGAGTGAAATAAAAGTAAAAGACGCTGACGGAGAGTTTATTTTAGACAACCATCTAAAGAGTAATTTGTTTAACCAGTACTTTCTTCAAATTCCTAAAACATTAAAACAGCAAATTGATTACTTACCTGGTGACTCGTGTAATGCTCTTAGAACTTTAGGTCAATGTCAAAGCATCTTTAATTTTTCATATACCACAGAGCTGGAAATAGCTGAACAAATCTCAGAACTTGATGTTACAAAAAGCTCTGGGTCTGACGGGATTTCAGCAAAAATACTTAAGGTATGTAAAGATGATATTTGTCCATATCTTTCAAGAATTTTTAACAGAATGATTGACACTTCAACATATCCACATGATTTAAAAATAGCAAAAATTATACCAATACCAAAGGAATCTAAAGCTACACTGATAGAAAAGTTTCGACCAATTGCCTTGTTACCAATAATTGATAAGATTTTTGAAAAAATACTCTACAAACAGCTTTCTTCATATTTTGAAGTCAATAATTTATTATATAATTGTCAGTATGGCTTTAAAAAAGGATGTGGTACAGAAGAAGCGGTTATAAACGTAATTAATAACATATGTAAAGGTTTGGATGATGGTTTCAGTGGTGTTGGTGGTATATTCTACGACTTGTCTAAAGCGTTTGATCTTGTGGATCACAATATAATGATAAATAAACTTGAATACTATGGTGTTAATGGACGAGACTTGTTATTGATACGGAGTTATTTGGAAAATAGAAAGCAGTATGTTGAGGTGAATGGTGAAAAAAGTTTTATTGGTTCCGTCGAATATGGAGTTCCTCAAGGAAGCGTATTAGGTCCACTTTTATTTAAAATTTATGTAAATGATATAAAAAATCTTCAGGTGTTTGGAAAAATGTTTATGTACGCGGATGACATAAGTCTTTTTTATCCTTATAAACATGAAACTGCTTTAAAGGTTCATATGGAGTACGATGCTGCATTAATTTCAGAATATTTAAGACTTAATAGATTGAAACTAAACGCTGAAAAAACTAAAATATTGCGATTTAGACCGTATTTAGTTCACGATCAAGTTTTTGGCATTTGGGTAGATGGAAAACAAGTAAATGAAAGTCTTTCAACAAAATACCTTGGTGTGCACTTACAGAGTAATCTTTCATGGGATACGCATATTCAGAAATTAAAATACAAAATATTATCTGTAATTGGTCTACTATATAAGTTTAAGAATAAATTCAACACGAAAACAAAATTGGTTATATATCAGGCTTTAATACACAGCCATTTAAACTATTTGCCTATTATATATGGTCATAAAAAAACCAATGAATTTAAATCTCTACAGAGAGCTCAAAATAGAGCATTGAAAACGGTTTTTAATTTGCCTCTGACGTATTCAACAATACCTTTATATAAGAACATAGCTTTAACCATTCTTCCTGTACATGGCTTACACAAAATGCAACTTTTACTTTATGTTTTTAAATCTTTGAATAACATTGGGCATCATACAATAACTTTTTCCAGAAATCAAACAGCTTTCAACACAAGGAATAATTCGAATTTAAGGGTAGCACGATGTCGATTGGAAACCACAAAACAGCGGGTAGAACACATTGGTAGTTTGGAGTTTAATAACCTTCCTGAGAATACAAAAAATATTGTTCGAATCTCCATTTTTAAAACAAATGTTAAAAATTATCTTTTTCAAAATTTAGAAATGCTTCTTTTGTGATTATTAGTTTGATCTCAGTTAAATTCTTATTTATTTTTTATTTTGTTTTAAAATTTGTTATTTTCTTTTTTCTTTTTTTTTTTATTTTAAAATTTGTTATTCTTTATTTAAAAAATATACTTAAGTTTATATAATTTTTATTTGCCAACTCGCCTCAACAATGTCTTCAAGACGCAGAGGCACAACATATTGTAAAACAATTATTATGAATAAAGAATTAAATAAAAAAAAAAAAAAAATGTAAGAGGTTAGGATCATTTCATTTAACTTGGTACCTAAAATTTAGTAACATTAGTTAACAAATTAAGCCAATTTATTTCAGGCTAAACTTACTCAAATTACGAGTTGAAATAGGTATTTGCTAAATCTTTTAAAGCTGTTCTTGGGGTTTTTTATATCCTTGGTGGAGAAATTTTAACACACCGTACATATGTACATATGTACATTGTACGTCTTGAACCGCGTTGGGAAAAAAATTTTCTCACAAGTTACTGCCTGTAAAAATACGATTTTTTTTCCAAAATATACAATTTTCAACAGATTTCATTTTCTGATTTAGATTATATAAATTTCTTTCATTCTAGAAAATTAAAAATATGGAAGGAATATAATAGAAGCTACCATTATATGAAAAAGGCAGTCGATTAATAAATTTCTGATTTATCGTTTAATATTGTGGAGACTTGCATTAACATTAAACACAAATAAATTATTTCCCGAATTTGCACTTTAACAGATTGAGTGCTACGTCGTACGTTTCCGTACGACACCTATTCCGTTGCTGGGTGCCATGTCGTTCGTTTCCGTAAGACAGTGATTGTTTTTACTTAGAAACTGTAGTTCATTTATATACGACACAGAGTAAAATTTAATGCGATTTTTAAATAAAGAATTCTTTACTGGATATTTTTGCAAAAGAATTCATGGGTCTAGGATGATTTTTTGAGATTTAATAAGGTGAAAAATATGTGAAACATAAACGATTTCGGGACATTGTTTTTCCAGGAATGTTGAAGTTAAAGAGGTTATCTCTTGACTAATAATCTGAAAGAGACCCAACTGTCACCAAACACATCCATAAAAGAAGTCCCAGAAACTTTTTAATTTCAAGGTTTGTTGTCGCTACCCATTGTTTTTTTCTTGAAGATCTAGTTACGGCGGTTTTGTCCAAAATCTGTTTTGCATATGCTTGGCTACTTTGACAATTAAATCAATTATACAAATAGCAAATATGTATCCAAACAGGAAATGTTTGATGAAATATTTTGCTACATTTGCCACTAATGTAAAGGTCTTTTAAAGTGATGAAAATTCAGTCCAATTGACTTCGGTGTTCAAAGATTCCTCGTTTGCTGTTGAACTATCTTCTTCAGCATCGTCGTCCGCATTGATTACCATCTTCAAACAACATGTCATCGATTCCCCTGGATCTATGTCAGGCTCAGAGTCAGAATCAGAAACCACTAGCATCCAATCAATATCATCATCACTTGAAAAATCTTCATCACTCTCCGTCAAGGCTTCCAATATTTCCTTTTCGCTTAACTTTTGTTTCGACATTTTAGGTATTTACAAGTGCCACAAATGAGAAATGATTGCAAACTGAAAAAGAAAATAAACAAAAATAAAAACAAAATAATAAATAAAAAACAAGAAAAAGGCGTCTTACGTTTTACAAATGCATACCCGTCGTGCAGTGCCACGTCGTACAGAAATGTACGACACAAAATAGCCTATATAAAATAAAAAGCAAGGGGGCAGAATGGACTAGGGATATCTCAGAAATCGGTTTTTATCACTAATACACTCAGTCAAAAAAAAAAAATTTTGGCCTCCTGAAAAGGTTTTCGTCAAAACCGCTTGAAACTTAATGTGTTAAGAAAGATTACATTGTAGTTATAACAAATCCGAATACGACACATTGCAAAGTTACCAATTCTTCCATAAAAGATTGTTATTTAACTTTATTAAAAATTTGATTTTAAATTATAGTTAACACTTGGAAGTCAACAAACAAATTTATTTTTGGAGTATTAGAAGACCATTTTATTGGGTATATTGGTTTGTTGCTAGCGTTTTAAAGCTTTTAAATTTAATTTTTTTACAATAAAATCAAAGTAGCTTAAGGCTTTTTTCAAAGCATTTGTTATTAAAAGAATGTGAAGTTATTATTGGAATTTCTTTTAAAAGGTGATGTAATTGTAAGTTAGTTATAACATAAAGAGACATGAAAAAGTAAATTCACAATACTCGATAAAAAATTTTTAAATATTGTTAGAGGCTGTATGCAGCATCACAATTCGTGTTACGCTGTCTCATTCATGATTCGAACGCCAAGCATGATTGAAACAAAATATAAAATTTTAAGACCATACCATGTTGTTACACTTTAAACTGCTTTTAAAACCCGAGTAATGTACCGTCTTATCCAATTTGCCACAATCAATTAATTTTTTAATGTACATCATAAAGAACTATCACAAACAGAATAAGTGTCGAAAGTAAATAAAATTCATTCAACAGGAGTGGCATAGATCCATTAAGTTACATGCATTTCTATTGAGTATACTTGTCAAAGCAAATCTAAATTTTTTCGCATAATGTCGAATATACTCGTCTAATAATTATAGGAATTCTGGGCAATTCTTTGTAAATTATACTGGACATTATAAATTTTTATTCTAAAAATGTTAAAACACAGTGGAAACACTGTGAAAACCTTAGTAAAGGAAAGTAATAAATCATTTATAAAAAAAATCCATAACAATAAAAAGCCAATAAAAATATACTTGACACTATTTGTCTAAGAGGCATCAAATATTTTACTATGGTGATTAAAGTTTTTTTTTAAAATATTCTCTTTGATATAAAACTATGCAAAAGAAAGTTTTCAAATTAATATCCCTTGTTATGATGGCATAAAAAACTTTCAACTCAACTATAAATTGGAGACAAGAAAAATTATTAAACAAACTATTTGTCAAGTGAAAATTAAGAATTGCTTAATTAATTGACAAATTTATTGATGGAAATGCTGGTACTAATTGAAGTTCTGTCCAAAATATTTTGGTTGCAGAAGCCAGTGTCCCTTCTTGACCAAAATTAGTTCACTGGAATGGATTGTAATTAGATTTTGCACAAATCACAATTAATGTCACAGATTTGTCAAGCCTCTTTCTACAATTAATGAATGAAATGATTTGTTTGCCTCTCTTCAACAGTTGAACTCAAAGAAGTGTTAGTCAACTTTTGAGTTATAGCCTTCGGTTTTCCATACAAATATTTGTTTATCCTTTTGATTTTGATCCAAAAGGAAATTAAAATTAGAGCGAAATTTACATGAAATATTCAAAATACGAACCTATTTAAAGCTTTTCTAATACAGCTGTTGTCGTTCATGATAAACTTCTTAATTTAAATTAAATAACAAAATTAAAATTAATTTATGAAGTGCAAATGCAAAAATATTCATTTTCATTAATAAGTTATTAAAATGATTTTTCCTATTCAAGTAAATATTTCAAACCTTTTTTATTTGCTGTAAAAGAAACATTTTTTATTTTTAAGTAAAGCAAGTCAAATAGCTTTGTGTCCATTAAGTTCAAGGATAGAAAAGCACTTGGCGTTAGACAAACTCAGAAAGCTTGGGTTATATAACTTCGAGGACAGAATAAGGACATTATGGTCATGAACATACTGGAAGCTGTGAAATGATTGTTGGATGATAGGGTTTTGTCTGATGTACTCTCGCGGTCTGACAGACCATTCCCACATTAGATGACATTCAAACATACTCGGTATTCCCTAGCATGGCTGTTTTTCTTGTGTCGATGATCATACATGGCTTGCAACCTTCTTTAAAGAGGCACGGAATTTTTAGACAGTAGTCATTGTGCTGTACTTGCTTTAAGGATCTTATGGACGTTTTGTCAACAATAAATATATGTTCCGCTGTAGTGTTTATAATTTTTGTTTCAGTCTGTTTTATTTCAGCATAATCGTCTAGTCTTCGATTAAGTTTTGGACTCAACTGATCTGAAAAAATTCCATCTATAATCTTGCCATGTGTATAGAAAGAATTCTGACACAAATATGCTTCCAGTGAATCTTACAAATGTAACAAAACTACTTACTTTTTTATTTGAATGTTTAAATAGAAAGACAGATTAAATTAATCGGAAGAGTTTCACAAATTTCAACTAAGAATTGATGAAATTTTAATGCAATCCAATGTATACATACTTACACACTTATATTTTAGAATATCTCATATATACATACATATTGATTTAATTGTTTATAATTCACTATTATATACAAATTATACTTTGGATTTATGTGTTAAATGAGAATAAAAAAATATATTCAATACTCATTAAAAGGGTGCAAAAATGTTGAAGAAACTCTTTCTGATATTTGAAAAGCACTACAGCTACTACCACTGTTACTGTCAAAAACCCTACATCCGCTCCCTTTCCTGTTATAACTTTAGTTTGCACTTATTGTCCTTCTCCTTCTATCACTTGCTTGTTATTTAACACTTAATTTTTTGCTTTCTAATTCACGTGTGTTATTTAAAACTTCTTTCAATATTTCCTTTGCGGTTTCCTTTATTTTAGTTTTTGCAGATGCTGAGAGTTGCCATGAAAAATTTCTCGAAATTAAATTCTGTCGTTCGTATTGGACCTGTGTAAAATTAACACACATAACATAAGTGAAGTCGCCGTAGTCAAGTAGGTAGTGTGTTGGCTTATTAGACGTAAAGCCAAGGTTCGAGCCCCAGAACAGACATCAGAACAAAATATAAAAAGTATTTCTTCGGCGACTTCCTCTCAGCAGATTTCTGGTAAAAACTCTGAGAATAAATAAAATTTCTATGAAAATTTTCTCCAAAATCTATCGTTCGGAGTCGACTTTAAACTGTAGGTCCCACCACTCATGTATAAAATTAACGCACACAACATAAGTGGTGTGACAAAATAGGTCGTAATCCTGACTGAAGGGTTGTAATGACCAATTATGTATGTATGTGAAATGTGGAAAACAGTGTTTTGTAGTTCATTATAATTTAGGCTTCAATTAATTTCATTAAATTTGAGGAACTAAAATCAAACCATTAAGAAACAACTTCCTTCAAAACTAGCCTATCAAAGACTTGCATCACTCTTGAGACTAAAGAATGATTTTTCCACCAAAATGTATTTTTAATTAAATATAGCGTTGAGGTACCGTTTAATATAAAGCTCAATTACAAAGTTAATCTGTAAAAAACACTCAGTTGTTACACAAGATAGTTATGAAAACAAAATGGAAAATGACTTTAATTGATGCTGACACACATTTTTAAGAATGAAAAATACTGGCGAGAAATAAACAACATTGTTGGCAGGAATCAGTCTACTATAAAAAATATTAGAAATATGAAATGTAGGCGTACTTGCCGCTAGGAAGGCAATCCAAGCATTTTATAGACGCAGAGGTAAGATTTGAGAAGTGAGTAAGAGAAGTTAGCCGTCATCGGTGATGGCGATATAACGATTTTCACCGATGGCTCATAAATGGAATGTGAAACCGGCTCTGGGAATTATTCCGATAAACTGTCACATAAACAACATTGATACTATTAGATACAATTTGAACGTCGCATAAATATTTCAGCAAAAGCTTAGTTCTATCGACTGGGCTGGTTATTATCGTTTCACGTTACTGGCACGGAATGGATATAGAAATGGTTAGCTAATTAACGATCTTCTAGATAAACTTCATTACTGTGGAGTTATGCAGAAGGAATGTTGGTAAATATGACTAAAACGACAGTGTTTTGTTTGATTCCCTAAAATATTTTGATTTAACAAAGCGCCTGTTTATTATCAAACAATGATTGTTGGAACCATCAGTCCTTTAGCTCCAAAGGTATGGTGTGAAAATCTAAACAGAATGTATCTATGTATCTGTATGTGCAACAAACTTCAAAAGCAAATCTGTCTGGCTCAATGGTAACTTGTTTTATTACCGCTATGGAACTTACCTCATATGCGAACATAAGCATCCCATTAAAGCCACGCGTGTAGCTTCGGCATGATAGGGCAATATGATCGAGAGTGGATATTATGAGGCTAAGCGGGTCTATATGAAACTCCATATGGTTCGCATATTAGTGAAAATTAATAAATGTGTTATCACTATGTGTTGTACATTGTTCAGCTGCGTCTATTTTCTCGGCCTGATAACCTACATATGTATATGTAAGCATTGCAGCTTATATGTACGTATGTAAGCTAGGGATGGGAAATTGATCTTAACAAATTGTAGTAACTTCCACAAAAAATTTTACTTTTTTCTGCCCGATTGTACTAAATTCATTTTTTTTTTCTTTTTTAAACTTTTTTATTAAAAATTAAATAAAAATATAAATGACAATTCATTTTACATATATTTATGTACATACAGTGAGGTGCACAAATGAATACATGTTTGTATTTTGGACGCTTTTTATTGAATAAAACTAAAAGTAATAAAGAAAACTTCAAAAGTTAGAAATCATCAAGCGCTAAGAAAAAAACGAACAAAGCAAATTTAACTCGCATGTATTCAATTTTGTAAGTGTCCATTTTATGATATGTTTGCAAAAACGAAATCAAAAACTATCGTTATTTTTACTTGTTTTTGCACTACTTTGACTTTTTAAGAAAATATTAGTTTAATATTAATTACTTAATCTCGTTGAGCGAATATGTTTTGCAACTTATCGAACAAAAATCAATTTCTATTAAAAAATGAAGAAACAACTGAAGATAGTACTGTAGCTTTGACTGGAAGTGACCGTTCTACCAGGGAAATTTGTAAACAACTTGGAGTTAGTCAGTCGGTAGTCATCAGAGTCCAAAAACGGTCTGTTGTTCCCTAGCTTCAAGACAGACGTCGTAAAAAACTACTAACGAATGCGGATGCTCGTTCCATGCTAACAAAAATTAAAAGGAACACATTTTTAACATCCAAAGGAACTTTTTGGCAATCGGGAAAACCGTTAGTCGATGGACGGCAAGTAGAGTTCTTAAAGATATTGGCTATACCTCGGCACTCAAAAAGAAAAAACCTGCACTTTCGGCTAAAAATATAAAGGCACTATTAAAGTTTACAAGAAAACACGACCTCAATCCAATTGAGAATTTGTGGTCATTCGCGATGAGATGGTTGGGACAGTACTGATCAGCCCCAACCAATTTAGGTGAGCTTTGGCAACGGAGTCATCAGGAATGGACAAATATTCCGAAAGAAATTATAGAGAATTTGGTAGAGAGCATGCTAAGTCGCGTAAATGAGGTTTTACATAACAAGGGTCTTTGGACTAAATATTAGAAATACTCGTATTCCCTAAAATTTTGGAATTGAGTACATCCGAGTTATTTTCCTCTTGATTGTTTTTTTTCTTAGAATTTGATCATCTTAGTTCGGAAATTTATATTATTTTGTTAAGTACTAAATACTAAATAAAAAACGAAAAAAATTTTTGAATTGCTTTAACACTTTTATTTTTATGCAATTAAAATTGCTCAGAGTACAAACATATACTCATTTGTGCACCCCACTGTTTATGCGTAAAATAAACATAAAATTTAAAAAAAAGTACATTGCAGTTTCTTTGTACTAAGTACTTGTATATATAATAGGTAAACTTAACAACTTACTTTAATACTTAACTATAAAGGAATACAAAAGTTTATCAATTCTAAATTTTAAATCACTATTTAAGATACATTTTTTCCTAGCAAACTATCTGTTATTTCAAAATTGTAGCAACACGAATTTAATGACTTAAATCCCTTGTTTGGATTAAATTGGAGACAGTCGAAGCAAACAGTCTATTTCTCCCATTGTAGGGAGGGATTAGGGAAAATTTTTAAGTAGTGCTAAATAAGTCATTGAGGTGCTATGGTGTTTTTAACTTCCAAATAGTGCTAAAAAAAGTACAATTGTACCAACTTTTCCGTCCCTGATGTAAGCGGTTTTGAAGTATTTTATGCAAACTATCGATTTTCATGTTTCCAAATAATTTTCTGAAATGTAACATGGAAATGATGCTGATGATAAAGTCTTCTGGATTTGCATTTTATTTTTTCGTTTGTTTGCTGTGGAACTTATTGCCTGCACAAATACATATTCGTAGACATAGTATACAAAGTCAAAGTATACATGTCAAATCGACTTATATAATATTTAACCAGATTGATCTTCTAAACATAAGCCAAACCGATATTAAAAACATCAACAAGTTTTTCGTAGCCGCTTTGCACGCAGGTTTTTGCACAATAACTAGAGCGATGAATAAAATCAAAAAAATTTTCAGATCTCTAGAGTGGCCTATATATGTATATTAGAAGATCGTTAACAAATCCTACAAATGAAAGACAAACATCGGTCGAACTGTAAAATACCAGCAAAAAGTCTTACAACTTTGACTGAGTTTCTGGGACCGAGATTCAAAATTAGACAAATTTTCATACAAAATTCACTTGAATCAAATCGTTAATGGCAATAAATCTTTATTTAGCCTTTAAAATAATGATGACACATATTTTAACCAAAAATATTAACAACTCTAACGGCCCAGTAATTTCGTTCTGAGTCGCATGTAAGTCCTCTTACACTACATTAAACATTAAACCTTAAAAATTTTAAATTTTAAAAACTGTATTAAAATTGTCCTTTTAGTTCGTAAATATTAAGGTACTCATACACTTGCAATATTATTGTGCATTAGAAATGAGCGATATTTTCAAAACTGTTATTTAATCACGGTGATTGATAATTCACTGGTAACTACAGTGATTGAAATGGCCAAATAACAGTTACTAATAATGTCGTTCCTTCAAAATTGTTACATACTCAAATTTATTTCGTTTTATTTTGAGCGAGACAGAATTACTATGATGATGCTGATTATTTACTTTTGTCTTTTATACGTGAACTTTCTGTGAAACTTAATTGTCAAACTTCATATAAAAAAAATTACATTAAAAATAATAACATTGATAACACCACTTTGCTTTTGTTTAGTAGTCTTTTCGTAGTATGTATCTAGTTGTCTCTTTCTTACGACTTAATAAAATACGTTATTTTCATTAATGTTTTCTTTTGGAATACTGTGATCACAATCACTGTTTTAAAGAACAGTGATTAACAAATCACGTTCACTGAGAACAACGTTCTTCAAAAATCACTGGATCGCTCATATCTATTGTGCATTAAATGACATTGTGTGTATGTTATATTAGTAGGTGGCACAATATATTGAATAAAATCAAAAGTCTTTTGATTTTTATTGTGCAAAACACAACATTGTGTACAATAATTATTTCCCACCAAAATAGAGCACAACAACTGATATCAAAATTTAATTTTGTGTGTGTACATATAATAAGTGCTTTTTAATTAAAATTTTTTTAATAAAATATTTAAATAATTAAAAAATAAATAATTTCTACAAAAATTTATTGAAAATTTGTAGGAAAATGATGACAAAAGAAAAGTTATCAGAACGACAATTTATTATAAAGTGCCTCGAACTGTGTGAAACATTGCCGGCTATGTGTCTCTTCCGGTACCATTCCTTCATCCATTTCCGTTTTTTTATTTTCAGGGATTTTTTTTAAAAAATATTTGCTAAAATAATGGCTAGACAAGTCTCCTCGTCCTCACTCATATCACTAAACATTGTCTTTTAATTTATGAATTCCCTAAATTGTTTCATTTGTTTAGGTTTTTTGTACCAACGAAATTAATATTGAAATGTTTGTGTATGTGTTGGTTTTGTTTACTTTTTGATGCTATATATGTATATTGTATGTAAAATTGCGCCATATTATTTTTTTTAATATTGCGCAATTTATTGAATAGTGTAGGGCAAAGCGACAATAATAAACGTAATGTACTCAATAATATTGTGTAGTTTATGGGTACCTTTAAATTACAATTTAACGGTATACTTTATATTTAATTGAATTTGAAATATATTACGTATACGCATCATATTACCTGTACTGGAAGAATTACTCTGAAAAGTAGGCAATAAAAAATATGGAATTTTATCGTGTATGAAATTAATACAACTGAATATCACTCATACGACACATATTTGGCATCTATATATAAATATCAATGTGTGTTTGTTTGTTTGTTCGTATGTTTGAACTTTATAGACGACTAAACGGCTAAACCGATTTTCTTGAAATTTTCACAGTATACTCCTGTATGTCTGGAAGAAGTTATAGACTACTTTTTATGTTGAAATAGGCAATTGAAATAAAATAAATAAAAAAAGTATGAGTGTTATTGTCTAATAAAATATTACGTATACGTCACCCGTCAGCTCTATGTTATATACATATTATACACGACAGTAATTGAAATACATCTATCTAGCTATATATAAAAATGAATGTGTGTTTATTTGTTTGCAGGTTTGTTTGTTTGAAGTCCATAGACGGCTGAACCGATTTCCTTGAAATTTTAACAGTACCTTCCTGTATGTCTGTAAGGAAATATAGGCTACTTTTTATTTTAAAATTTCAAGTAGGCGCATATCTCATAAAATGCAACAGCTAGATTCGTCAAATTGTGTATGGACAATTTTGAAATCTATATGAACAAAATGGGCAGTCTTGCTGTAATGGGCGTGTCACCTCACATATAAAAATTATTTAATTAGTATATCTAAGAATATATATCAGTTAGAGTCCTAAAATTTTGTCGAATCCACTTTAGTATTAATATGAATATTATAGACAAAAATGGGCTGACTAGTAAAAGGGGGCGTGGTACTTCCCATATGAATTAAATTTAAAACTTCTTATATCTGTGAAATCATTATGGATAAAATCATCAAATTGTACACGGGCAACACTGAAATCCATATGAATAATTTGTGAATAAATTGCCGGACTAGCAATAAGAGCGAGACCCTCCCATATAAATGTGATACAAAAGTTCGTGCACATTTAAAACTATTAGAGCTCGAATCTATCATGAACCACTTTGACACACATATGAACATTTCGGACTGGGGAAATAAATGGACTCTATTTTTATATGAATTCTTAGACAGAAAGTAAATACTAAACATCATATATCTGATAAACTATTACAGCTAAAGTCATGTGTATTGCCTGTTCATTCCAATACCTGTTTTATTATATGTTTGTAAAAATACGCATAGAGGGACATGTGTAACTTAGGTATCATTAACAGTAGACACAGACCATTGATGACACTATACTGACTTAATTTATTAACTACCTACAGCATACATATTTGATTGGACTTTTCATAATAATTATTTCTTTTTCGCTGATATTATATTTTTAATATATATATTTTATATCGATAGGAGTAGCGAAGTACTCCGGGTTTTAGCTAGTATTGAAAAAAATCAAAAGTCCTTTGATTTTGATTGTGCAAACGCTATATTGTGTAATGTATTCACAACGTTGATACAAAAATTATTTCCCACCAAAATATATCAAAATTTATCAAAATTTTATTTTGTGTGTGCACATATGTATAATAAGTGTTTTTTAAATCAAAAATTTTGTAATAAAATATTTAAATAATTACAAAACATATAATTTCTACAAAAATTTATGGAAAATTTGTACAATCATGTCGAAAAAAAGTTATCAGAACGACAATTTATTATTGAATGCATTGAACTGTGTGGAACATTACCGGCTATGTGTCTCTTTCGGAAATATTCCGTTTTTTATTTTCATGCTTTTATAAATTTATTTATTTTCAAATAATGGCTAGACAAGCCATTTCATAGCACAATTATACAGAGAGAATTCACACATATTGCTTATGCTCTTTTATTTTGTATAACTTTATGTGTGTGATGTAATGAAAATCAAAATAGGGTATATTATAAACACTTTTCAATGACTGCAAACTCTCAACTTATTTTCTCTCTCTTACTTACTAATACACAAACAAAAAATTTCTGGTAACCCCTGGTAGACCAGTCCCTTCGTCCTCACTCATCACTAAACATTGTCTTTTAATTTATGAATTCTCTAAACTGTTTCATTTGTTTACGTTTTTTGTATCAACGAAATTAATATTGAAATGTTTGTGTAGATGTTGGTTTTGTTTACTTTTTAATGCAATATATATATTTGTAACATTAAAGCGTTTTCCAACGTTTTGTTCATAAATGAAGACTTGCCCGAACTTCTTTCACAAAATTAAGAAAATTATTTTTTTTTTGTTTTTTTTATAAATTTTTTTACTTTTATTGGTTTTAGTAATTTTAAGTTTAAATAGAAATTTTAATTTATTTTATGTATTTTGAAATAACTATGGGGTTACTCCGTAACTCGATACGAAAATTAAAATGTACGTATTCGAACAAATTGTACTCTGTAATACGAAAGTACGGAACATTTTCGAAAGCGTGACCAATTTTTTTCTTTTCGTACAAACAAAAACAACTTAACTCTGTATTACGAATACGAGCATAAAAAGCGTAGTAAAATAATAAAATAAAATAATAATTTTTAAACAATCGCAAAGGAGTGAGTCCAGAAGAATTTTATATACAAACCAAAAACAATACGGAACTATTGTGGACTTTATGGTGACGCATCCAGATTTGGCCAAGGGACATCTGAAAGTTCAGGATGCAAGAAAGAAATCTAATAACCTGTGGCAAAAACTATGAACCGATTTAGATGTTAAAGGTTGGAAAAAAGTAAGCTTAAATAGATTTAAATATTTGAGTGCGGTCTATCGCAGAGTTATTAAACATTTTAATTTTTATTAGGTTAGGGTCGACAACAAAAGTCATATCGAGGAGAAATGTAGTAGAAATAAACTAAGCATCTCTGGTGCTGGTGGAGGACTAAGCAAGTATTGCTCATTAACACCTCTAGAATTTCACTGACAATGGATGAGGAAATTAATGGTAGCCAAAATAAAGACTTTGGTTCAAATCCACAATCAAGTTCACCAGTTATAAATTCTGTTCTTGAAAAAGACCTTCAGTATTTAGTTGAAGAAAATAAGGAAGGATTAGAGTATGGTTCGTCCTTCCCAGATGAAAAAGACCTTCAGTATTTAGTTGAAGAAAATAAGGAAGGATTAGAGTATGATTCGTCCTTCCCAGATGTTGTAAATGAAGAACCAAGACCATCAAAACCACGTCAAAGTAAAAAAGGAAAAGTTGATAAGAAAGAAGCTCTTCTAGAAAAACGAGTGGAAAATCAAATAACATATCAGAACAACTCAATAAAAATATTAAGAGAAATAAATGAAAATTTAACTGGCATTCACGATTGTTTAAGAAGAAGTTACTATATTCAGGAAAAAAAAGACTGAAACTTGAAAAGGAAAAATTAAACATAAAGCAGCAAAAGCTCGAGCAAATAAAAAATGGCAATTATATAATTAAAATTAAAAATTTTTTATCATTAAAACTTGTAATCACCAAGAGCTGCCAAGTTTATTTTTTGGTTTTTCCGTGAAAATTTTCGAATGATTTACAGAGTACGGTTTTATTTACTTATCGAAAATACCTTTCGAATACTTTTGCTTTTCGAATCGAGTTACGGACTAAACCCCTGTTTCTTGTTTTTTTATAAAGTTCAAATTAAGTTGGTCGCCGCAGAACGAAGTTTGCACATTGATATTCACTTTTCAATTAATAATTTCTTTTTCAATATGTGTTTATATATTCTTATGTACAAAAATTTTATAATGGTTATCAGGCGATTTTTTGTTCTTATTCTTTCTTATTCTTTATTTCTTGCTATAATTTTATTTTGTAAATTTTTGGATATGTTTTGTTGTTGTTTTGTTTGTTGTTGAAGTTTTGTAATTATTAACCCTTCATGGGAGACACAAAATTGCAAATTCTTAACATTCTGACCCCTCTGCAAGCAGACTTCCGATGGTATTATCTGGCTCAATTGCATACTTTTGTTATTGCTCTTTTGTGGATGCCATCTGATGTTTTGACTGTGACCACACGTACTTTTCCATCGTCGCACAGTGGGGTTTTTGATACCAAAAGTGGGAATTAATTCAAGGTAACTTCCCTGTTTCTAGTTTTAACTTTTTTCAGTTAAATTCACTTTAAGAAGTAAAACTAATAAATTTTTTAATATTATTTAGTACAAATTTTAATTTTCATTAGTCCATTTAAAAAAAAAAAACTGCAATATTTCCAAAAAATAATAAGAATAATATTTATTCTCATATTTCTATTCCTTATCCGATTCTTATATCATCATCATCAATTATTATTATCATCATCATCACTATAATAGTATAGGTATCATTATAATATAATAGTATAGGTATCATTATTATTGGCATCTTCTGCACCATCGACATTTGATTCAAATCTTATCAATTGAATTGCTTCCATAGAAAAATTATGGGTTTTTTCTCTTTCAATTTTCTCATATTTGATATTACTGGATCTGAAGTATCTAATAGTCTTTTAAATATGTCTTCACTTAATTTTTCTCCAGAACATTTTCGCGAAAAATGCTCCATAAAATTTTTGAAATCTTTGTTTCGAGCTTCATGTGCTTCTTCCGTCAGCTGTCGAATTGGTAGTAAAGTATGGTTTATTATTTCTGGTCCATGTATTAAACATTTATGGATAGTTGGGGACATATAATACCAAGGATACAGTTGTAAAAAATACCTTGCGGTATCAAGAGCGAAATCTCGAAAGGCATTAGTATTTATTTGAAATCTACTAAAAACGGTAATCATAATTGAACGCAGTTGTCTTAAGTTGTCTTAAGAAGCGCCGAGCTGTGATGCCGTCACTAGAATTTCCAAAGCAGGGTTTCGGATGGTCAATAATAAGACCAAATTTATTTTTGAACTCCTCTTGAATACATGCTTTATTTTTTGCAACAACTCGTTTTTCGATATCCGATCTAGCTTGCCGTTTCTTTATAGGAAGCTTATATGCCAAATGGAGCAGGCATTCAAAAAATCTGATCCATCCATGCAGAATCGGCAAACTGAACTCCAGATTTTGTCAATACTATTAAATTCTTTGGAAGTAGCACCATATAAAAAGCATTTTTGTGTACTATTGGTTTCTGTGAGTGTATTACATATTTTTCCATCAGTCATGGATAGAACCAACTTATGATTGACTTTCAAGCGTTTTTCTCCATAAGAAATGACGCTCTTTAAGGTTTTTTAATTTTTTTATTTTTTTTTAATTTTTTGTATGTATATTTAAATTTTATTTCAAAATGTGCAAAAAAGTGCAGAAAAATTTTTCATAAATATTTTCAAAAGCGTTTATATTTTTAAAAAACAAAAGATTTTTTTCTTAATTTGGCTTTATTCACAACTATTTATCGACATATTTTCCGAAATCCCCTATTTTATAGGCTTATGCGTGAAAATTAATTAAAAATAATAACACAAATTGCACATAAAAACCAAAAACCTAAATTAATCTAACTAACCTGAGGTTGAAGGTTCCATTAAAATATTTTTAATTATCACTTTAGAAAACAACCAAAGGTAATTTTTAAGACACCAAAAGTTGAAATTTATATTTCACGTGAGGAAAAGTACAAATAATTCAAACTTTAAAATTATATTGTGACATAACAGTAGTTCTCAAAAACAAAATTTTTGCACAAGTGATGTGGAATGTTGTGTACTTTTATCGACAACAAAAATTTATTCGGTTTTCCTAAATTCAATTTTGCAATTAATTCCCATTTTTGGTATAAAAACCCCACTGTGCGTCGCCTTGAATTATTTGTAAAATACATCCGATAGACCATTTTAATGGTGCACCAAGTCGTGTACTTGCAAGTTTGAGCATGGGTGATTCCACTTTAATCGTAGTTGTAGTTGTTTAATGTATTCATTGTGTCAGCGACACCAAAATTGTTGTTGATTGTATGCAATGATATCTTTTTAATATGTTTAGATTTGTATTCTGGAGTGTTGGTTCTGCAATTGTTATGAGATTCCGACAAATTAAAAAATGTCCAGGTCTTAACGCGGTGAATTCGTTTGGATCATTGAACAGAGGTGTAGTGGGCAACTGTTTATAACAGCTTCAGCCTGACAACAAATGGTGTGTAATTCATCATGTGTCAAAACGTGCTTACGAATACAACGTCGAATGTATTTTTTTTTTGCTTGACCGTACTCTCCCATAATCTCCCAAAATGTGGTGATAGGGGTGGTATAAATTTCCAAGTTGTGCCTTCATTACGACATGCAGTTTCAACGTTGGTAATATGTAGTTGTGTATGAAAGTTTGCTAACATTTATTGTAGTTCTCGTTTAACGCCAACGAAGTTTGGTCCGGCATTTACCGCAACGAACATAGAACCTCTTTAGCGATGATATGAATGCTGTGGTTGTTAAATCTGGTACCAATTCTATGTGTACCGCCTTGGTGACGAAACAAATGAAAATTGCTAAGTAGACCTTAATTGGTGGCCTACCACGTATTTGTTGAGTTGAGCGTCAGGTCGACGCCTGATACTTCAAATGCATACGATTTTACAACTCGATCAGTCGGCAGGTTACCCATAAGTTGTTCTGATATCTGAAGCCGAAAACGATAACACAATATGCAGTCGTGAATTACTCTTTTTGCAGCACTTTTTCCATTGATAATCCAAAACTTTTCACGCAATATGTTGAATAAAGTTTGTGCATCAGTTGTTATGAATGGATGTGTAGATGGTAAAAGTACTGGATGCTTTGCATTAAATGATAGGGTTGAGTTTTCAATTCTTCCTCCTGCATAAAAGGTGTAACTTGCTTAATTTTTGATGACTTATCAACACAATTATGTTGTTGTAATGATTTTATTTCAGTAGAAAAATGAATTTGTTGTATTATACGACACACGAAAAGCAGAGCATCTACGATTTCTTCAGATTTTATTGGCTGTTTGGACGAATTTTTGATGATAAAGCGACGAATGTAGACCATAATGCATAGGTATTTATTGTAATTGTTTATGTATTTGTGATTATTGAACGACATCAAAAATGAAATATGAAAAAAAAATATTTCTTCGGCGACTTCCTCTCAGCAGATTTCTGGCAAAAACTCTGAGAGTAAAATAAACTGCCATGAAAAAGTTTCTCAAAATTCTGTCGTTCGGAGTCGACGTTAAAACTGTAGGTCCCACCACTCACGTATAAAATTAACGCACACAACATGAGTGGTGTGAGAAGCTAGGCCGTAATCCTGACTGAAGGGTTGTAATGGCCAATTATGTATGTATGTATGATTATTGAACGATTCTAATGATTGTGTGCACACTAAAGCGATTTTGCGACGACGTTGTTCTGGGATGTTGTCCATACAAGCAGAAGGTGCGATTAATTCCTTGAGACTTACTCCTCGCGAAACTATATCCGCTGGATTTTGTGATGATGGAACGTGATGCCATGTGAATGTTTTGGTCATATTCTGGATTTTTGTTACTCGATGAGCAACAAATGGTGGCCAATAGCAATAGTCGAATCAGACCGACTATGAAATGAAAGAGAAGATCTTCAAGATATAATGCAACAATTCTGCTAGTAAAAGTGTTGCACAGAGCTCTAATATTGGCAAACTTATTTCTTTTGTTGGTGCTGCCCTAGATTTAGCATATAATAACGCATAAATGCACGCGCCGTATGCTTGACTACTGGCATCTGAAAACGCATGAATTTCTGTTGAATTGATAATGGGTACATACCGAGAAATGCGTGTGTCGTTTAGCGAAGCCAACTCGTTCTCGTTCTGGTATAAATTTCTTGAGGTACACTTTCTCCCAAAGTTTCCACAAGTCTTGCATTAAGATTTTGCATGTTACTATTATTGGATTCAATAAACCTAAGGGATCGAAAACACTTGCCAACTGTGACAAAATAATTCGTTTTGATACCTTCAACCGTTTGTCTTGCATATTGTAGTTAAACAACAGTCTTCCTTTGGAGACCATTTCAAAACAAGTGCTTTTATGTATTCGGTTTCTCCAAAAGTGACAATTTCTTCTTTGTCGCATTCAGCAACATCTTCAAGGGCTTTGTTGTTGTTTGATGTAAATTTACGAAAGGGAAACCACCCTTTTCCAACAATTTGATCACCTCCTTTTTTCGGCAACATATCGGGGTTGCATTGTAGCTAGGGAGCTTCAAAAAAGGCGAAATAATAATTTGAAATCCCGTACAACACCAGGTAGGGGAGTGTATGAGAATTTTAATTCAAATCGGTTAATTCATGCTAACGACCAACAGGCAAATAAAAGTAGAGAACAACAAAATTTGAGAGGACTGAACAATCCATTTAGACAAAATGGTCAACAGAACAAAGCGGATCAACATTTATCTTATGCGTCTGTTCTGAAAAATCGAAATAGTGAATCGACAAGTAACAGGGCGTTGTCACACTTTTTAAGTAAATTTAGTAGACAGGAAGAGTTCTTCAAAATTATAGAATATCGTTTAAATGTTCTGGAACAGATAACTCAACAAGATTGAAATTTAAATGGAGGTACAAATTATGTTATGGAATTCTAATGGCCTAATGAAGAACCAAAGAGGGCTAGAAATAGTTCGGAATAATAAAAAAAGTTAAGTATGCCTTATCTCCGAAACCCATTTTACTAGAGAATCTTTTATAAGATTCAGAAATTATGAAGTATATCACACAATTCATCCCCAAAATACAGCTAAAGGAGGAAGCGCGGTTATAATAAGGAAAAACATAAAGCATTACGAAGAAGAAAAACTAAGTACTGAGGATTTTCAAGCAACCACAGTTCGATTAACAACAAACTCGCAGAAACTGCTGATAACGTCAGTATACAGCGTCACTCAATTAAGTCAATTGATTATAAAAATCTTATAGCAAAACATGATTCGAGGTTCATAATGGGTGGAGACTTTAATGCTAAGAATACTTACTGGCGATCCCGTTTGAACACTCCCAAGAGAAAGGAACTATAAGGCAATTTTGGAAACCGGATGTGAAGTTGTGTCAACAGGTAACCCAACGTATTGGCCAACAGACAGTACTAAAATACCTGATCTTATAGATTTCTTTCTAATAAATAAGATATCAAAGTCGTTTATCAAGTTGGAAAATGGATTTGATCTTAATTCTGACCATTTGCCGATATATATGACTGTTTATGAAAAGGCTGTCTGTAGAACAAAATCACCTTTTTTGGCAAATAAATTTACCGTTTGGCAATATTTTTAGACTGTGCTGCAAAATTCAAACATACTCCCTAATGAACCAGAAACAATTGCCACAACAAATAGCCAAAAGGCCGAATTGTTTTCTAACCATATTGGTAGTGTGTTCTGTCCTGATACTGATCCACCATCTATTACGCAGGAAGTCAGTAGTCTTGATGATGATGGTCGAGATGATTACACAATACCTGAAGTAACACCAATTGAAGTTTTTAAACAAATCCATCTTAATTTGAAATTAAAGAAATGTCCTGGATTTGACTTAATAACAACTGAAGTTTTTAGACATCTTCCAAATAACATAATTATAAAACTAACACAAAGTTTCAATGCTTCATTTAGACTAATTCATGCACAATCGTTTTGGAAAGTCGCCGAAGTAGTTATGATACCAAAACCTGGAAAACCTCCAAATTAAGTTAAATCATATAGGCCTATTTCGCTTCTGCCCATATTATCGAAATTATATGAGAAAATATTACAAGTTCGCATTAAACAGATAATTGAACAAAGAAACTTAATTCCTAAACATCAATTTGGTTTTAGAAATGCGCATTCAGCAATTGACTAAGTTCACCGCATTACTGATGTAATATAGAGAGCTTTAGATTAAAAAATGTTTGTACCGCTGTATTCTTGGACGTTTCACAAGTATTCGACAAAGTCAGTCATAAGGGTTTACTCACGAATCTAAACACGCAATTGCCAAAGGCGTACTGTACTTTATTTAAATCGTACCTGAATGATAGGTTGTTTCGCGTTAAATATGAGGACGAATATTCCCAATTAAGGGAAATACATGCTGGAGTACCTCAAGAAAGCATTCTGAGTTCACTTTTGTATGTTTTATACACCAGTGATATACCAGAAGTTGCTGGAACGACTATGGCTACATTTGCCGATGACACGGCTATTTTATCAGTTGCCAGAACTGAAAATGAGGCGAAACACAAGTTACAAAACGCACCTACCTCGGTAGAATGGACTAGAAAATAGTGCATAAAATTCTAAGTTAACACATATTGACTTTACAAATAAATCAACTTTAGGTATCCCTATATTCATGGAGGGTATACAAGTACCGTATACAAATACGGCAAAATATCTTGGTGTGATACTGGATGCGAAATTAAGTTTGAATGAGCATGTTAAAGTTAAAATTATGCAACTATAACTAAAATGGAGGAAATCCAAACTGTCTATTGAAAATAAATTGTTAATATATAATCAAATATTAAAACCTATATGGACTTATGGAGCACAATTGTGGGGATACACAAGCGAGGAAATTATAACTATTATTCAACGTTTTCAGAACAAAGTGTGGTATATACGCACAAGTGATTTACATCGTGGCCTTTGTGTAAATACTGTTAAAAAAGAGATTGAAAACATTGCAACAAAACATAGCATCCGATTCAGATACCACGTAAATTCAGAAGCATCATCTCTTGCTGATCCCATTGGTTTGGAACACAGACTTAAAAGAAGGAAGCTATCCGACATAATTAGATGCTCTCTTTTGGCTCGATGACGTAATATCATCATAAATATATATTAAATTAAAGTTTATGTTTATTTAAATGTTGGAAGTAAATTACTTGTTAGTTATAATAACTAGTTGTTAATTTCATTCTTACCTGAATTTCGCCATCATATGGTTTGCCACCTGGTATCTTGTTTTTGTTGATAAGAACTTGCCTGTACATTTTGGCTATGTCTACCATTAAAACGATTCTGTGTGCTCGAACTCTAATCAAAATAGTGGCTAAGTCGTCTTGCAATGTAGCACCAACTCGCAGGATGTCATAAAGGAAAACTGCGCTTGAAGTTCGACACGATGCGTCGAACACTACACATAATTTGGTGGTGCAGCTATCGAGTTTTGTGACACAATGATGAGGGGTGAAATTACGCGATTCCAAAGAGTTTCCAATAGGGTTGGTATTCCTCAATGAACTTTGAATACTGGTTGTGAAGATCTACGTCTTTGTTTCGTCGTAAATTTCTTCCACCAATTGTCGAATAGGGTCATCTAGTTGTGTTTAATCTAATATTTCTAGCTGTCGAGATTATTTAGGTTATTCTTTGCCGATTGAAAACGGTTTTCTAATTGTTTTCTTTGGTGTTATTTTTAATGGAACCTTCCGATCTGATGGATGAGTTTGCACTTCACCAGTTTCTCTCGGTTTACCTTCGTTCTGATGGATGAGTCTGCACTTCACCAGGTTCTCTCGGTTTACCTTCGTTCTGAATATCGAATAAAACGATAACGATTAGGAGACCGAATTTTTTATACCGATTGAGAAATCCGGTTCGATGGACCCTATGGTAATGTTAGAGCATTTTCCAACGTTTTGTTCCTAAATGAACACTTGCCACAAAATTAAGAAAATATTTTTTTTTTGTTTTTATAAATTTTTTATTTTTATTAATTTTAGTAATTTTAAGTTTAAATAGTAATTTTAATTTATTTTAAATATTTTGAAATAACTCTTTCTTTTTATATAAAGTTCAAATTAAGTTGGTCGCCGCAGAACGAAGTTTGCACATTGATATTCACTTTCCAATTAATAATTTCTTTTGCAATATCTGTTTATATGTTCTTCATTTCTTAAGTACCGTGACCACGATTAAATTTAACTGAACAAATTTCATTTGCAAAGTGTCGTGAAGAAGAAAACATCATGGTTTTCATCGGATAAAATTCCTTTATGGTGTTTTTTTGAAAAATTTTTTTTAGGTTTTCTGAAAGAACATATGGTTTTTGGTTGGGAGATTACTTTGTTTTTGTTTTTTAGTGTCGAGTTTTTTTCTTTTAATATGACAGATGACAGCCATTGCCCTGGCGCAGGCAATTAAAAAAAAACAAAAAAAGGAAACTGCGAAGCTTCTTTGGATGAAAGAGAGGTGTATAAAGAGAAAGAGAGAGAAAATGAATTAAGAGAATTTATTTATTTACGGTCAAAGAAAAGTGTTAGGAACATACCCTATTTTGATTTTCATTTCATCAACATACATAAAGTTATATATCTTTGACTCAAAAATTAGGAAATGTTTTTTAGATATTTGGTGGGAGCTACTTTTGGTTCATAAATTCTCTCACCTACTAATAACAAACCTTTTAATTTTCTCAAAAGAAATTGCTTTATGTCTACAAAAAGCTGTTCCCTTTCCTTATCCTTTAAATGTGATAAAATGTCCTTTAAGAATATATGTATAAGACATTGGGTTTTAATAAAGCATTTTTTAAAATAAAATATTTTTTGAGTGTAAACCTGTAAAAAATGTTATAGCATGGCCTAACATTTGCACTCGCCGCAGTCTGATCGACCACTAAATAAAAGAGAATAAGCAATGTAACCATTGCTTTAAATTCCAAATTAACAGTATACTTTATATTTTATTTAATTTGATATATATTACGTATACACATCATATTATTTTTACTGGAATAATTGCTCCGAAAAATAGGCAATAAAAATTATGGAATTTTGTCGTGTATGAAGCTAATAGAATTGAATACGACACATTTTTGTCATTATGAATATTTCGTATTGGATGTGAATAGGAGTGAAAATTTAAATTCAAATTTTACTAAACATCAATCAGGTATATTTAGAATATTATGCTATTTGTGTATCAAATTCAAGCACTTTACTACAGTAAATATTTCGAGGTCGACGTTTTTATAGTTTTTAATGTAGAAATGTACATTAAATTTTTCAGTTAGTTATGACTGACACTGTATATATATGTAATAATATAATATCATCCACCTCGCTACTTCCTATAAACTTCTAATTTTACCAAAATGTTCCTTAACATTTAATTTAATTAAATTAAATATGTATACAAGTAGCAATTAATTCGTTACGCTAAAGTTAGCTTAAGCTACTGCAATAGCACAACTGCACACTCTAATCCTCAAATACCTGTATAAGCGTCATTAATCACGTCTAACACTTTAAAAGTAAAATAAGAGACAAATTATTTTGGCTCTGCATTGAGAGTCTTGTTTCCGGTTTATGCGAAATAGTCCATTCTTTATTCTCAGATTTAGCTTTGCTTTGTTTCGGTTTAAAGCTCAAAATCATGTTTTACTGAAGACTGAAAGTAGTAACTATATCAACGACGTACTAGGTGTAGTGTTTATAAATATTTTTTTGTTGTTGTTATTATTATTGTGCAATCAAAAACATTTTGCACATTCATTGTTTCAACTTCCAGGTTTAATTTAACGATTCTTTTGTAATTTTACTGTTTACTTACCTTAACATTTTCTATAAATTTCTAAAAATACGTCTGCAATCATCCAATATATGTTTCTATGTAACATTTACATCTAAGATTTTGCGTGTAAAATTTAATTATTTATTTAATGTCAATAGATAAATTCATGTTTACGAGGACTTGGTTGGAACTCCTAAGAATTACCTCCATATGGGAGTGGCTAGCGCTTTAAACTGTCAACTCTTAAAAGTCGTCGTTCCATGATTAGTACTCTTTTCATTTTGAGATTAATACGGGTCGATGTTGATTCAGAGTTCCTGCTCAGTCGTTTGAAATTCAATGTTCCTGTACGACCTACACGTAATTTTGAACTGCTTTCACTAAAATACTGCAGATCAGACTTAGAAAATAATGATTCCTTTAAACGAGCGTGTAAAACCTTTAATGAATCCCACCAAGTAATTGATTTCTCGGCGCGTTCTTTACCCTTTAAAAAAACCCTAACCATATTTTTAATTTGTTAATTAAAGTTCTTGTTGAATTGTTATCAAATTGTTGTTATATATATTGCATATAGTCAGTGAGGATAAAATTATCTATTGACATTAAATAAATAAATAAATAATCGGCAAGAGTGACTTCCGTTACGAAGTTGCCATAACCTAGTAGTAGCGGTGAGGCCACTGTTCAAACCCCAGGTCAGACATCTCGATCAAAACGAAATAGAAAAAATATTTCTTCGGCGGCTTCCTTTCATCAAATTTTTGACAAAAACTCTGGGAATAAATAAAAAAATTGTCATGAAAAGATTTACATAAAAATTTGTGTTTCGGAGTCTACTTTAAACTGTAGATCCCGCCACTCTTGCGTTAAATTAACTCACATAACATTAGTGGTTTTCTAAGCTAGGTCCTAACCTGACTGAAGGCTGTAATGACCAATTATATATTGAGCACGTAGAATTTGTGGAAGCTGAAATACCATTTCAACTAATTTATTTATTTATTCATTCAGGCTTAAACACAGTACAACAAGATATCATCTTATTTAATAGTACTGCTAAGCATATAGGCATAACAACATAAAATAAATTACAGAAATAATAACCTTAAAAATAAATTAACATAACAAATATTATTAAAAACAAAATAATTATTATTAAAAAGTATGATTGCTTAATTACATATGTATATTATGTTCATTCAAAAATTTAATAATTGCAGTATTGAAATGCTTAGCATGCTTAGTAACTGTATGTTGTTCGGGAGTTCATTCCAGAGACGAATTGCATTGATGTAAAAGAGTCTCTCAGATATCTGTTTACGATACCTAATGCTATTAATTCTCAACCCTCTATTAGATCTTGAAAAAAATAGTCTATTAAACAAATAATGGGGTTTCCTAATATAGATGATTTTATGTAGGTATACCAGAGTACGGCATTTCAACAAATATTCAAAAAATGTATTATAGATTTGATATCAGAACTCAGATATCCTACTGTACCTTGTATGACCATAAACATATCGAGTCATACTGCTATAAGTGACCTTGAGCATGTTCCTACTTACTGAGTCACAACTAAAAAACAGTTTACATCCGTATAGTAAGGTGAGGATGAGGTATGTTTCTGCGAGCAGTATACGAATATTAAACGGAGTAAAATATTGCGATAGCCAAAGACTTCGCAACATGGCAACCGTTTTACCACAGATAGCATTTATATTGGATAATAGGAGAATGGAGAATAAATTTAATATAAAAGTGGACCAAGAATCGAGCCCTGTGGTACACCTCTAGATATTAAAAAATTGTTTATTTTGGTACCATCATGATACACAAATTGTGTCAAAGGCCTTAGAATGATCGAATAAAACCAAAAATGACGTTATATTGTCATCCGCACTTAATCGCAACTCTTCCGAAACATCAATGAGTGCAGATATACAGCTGTGATTAGGTTTGAAACCAACTGCCTCTTAGAAAGCACGTCATTGCCATATAAGTATTTGGTCATCTGCTTATAAATTAATTCCTCGAAAATTTTCGATAAGCATGGCAATATTGCGTTTGGGCGGTAAGTTTTATCTTGTTTTGGCACAGGTATTATCCTCGCACTTATCCACATTGAAGCGAAAGTAGATGATGTAATTATCGTATTCACTAAATGAGTCATGTACGGCAGAACATATGGCAAAATTAATTTTATAAATTTGGGATCAATTCCACCACTTCCTATGGAGTTAGACCTAACGGCTAGAATGCTCTCAATAACGTCATCCTGTGTTACGTTACTAAATTCAAAATTGGGTTGAATCAAGTGATTAATAGTAGGGAAGGCATCAGATGCGTTGTAATACTCCAAATCGGCATCAATTACCCCTACATTCGAAAATGTACTAATGACCTTTAAAAAAGTATAAATGTTTTGCCCTTTTTCGCGTGCATTTTGAACGGATGTTTTTCTATATTGTTACGAAAATGGAAAAATCTCAATACTGGTGTTTTGCTTTTAAATCGTTTAACATTAAAATTAAATATTAAAAATTTAGCATTAAAAGCTGCAAAAACAAAAACAATGAACATGTTTACAATTGAATTATTCACACAATTGACCCAAGAGAGCCGGTCATAATAATGACTTCTTTTAGCTCCGCCATCGTGACTCTTTTATTATCGTTTATTATTCGTTCATTTCATTTTTATTCGTCCTTTTATTTCGTTTGTCGTTCTCATGTGTGACATTCCTATTGAATGGTAGTGTCATCATCGGCGGTGTTACCACATATTAAAAAAAAAAGAACTTATGGAAACATTTTGCGCACAAAATTGCGAAAATTTCCAAAAATACAAAAATAAGCAAATAAAATTTAAAATTTTTTTTCTATTTGACTAAAAGAATGGTTCAGAAAAGAACCAACAGAAATTCTTACTAAATATTTAGTAATAAATCACATGTTTTTAAAGTGTTTCAAACACATAATTGAATTTTATCCTATTTCAACTTATTGGGATAAATTTACACGGAATACATTAATTCCTTAAAATTTATATATGTATGTATTGTTTACACCAGTTTAAATATAAATGAGCAAATGTTGCCATAAAGAAGTTACACAAATTGAAGAAGAGAGAGGAGTTGTTTAAAAGTACTGAACTACTGAATTAAAAGAACGATCTTGTTAGAGAAAGAACGAACACTCAAAAGACCTAACAAACCCAAGTCTAGTTTATAGTAGAGTTGGGTAGTTCGCGAACGAACTAGTTCAATTGAACTATTCACACAACTGAACTAAAAGAGCCGCTCATAATAATGAGCTCTTTTATTTTATTTAATAAGTTCTTTTAGCTCCGTAGTTCAGTTGGCTCTTGTTCTCGTTTCTTATTCGTTCATTTCGTTCTTATTCGTTCTTTTCTGTTGTTTATCGTAGTGTTAAATCAAAAGCGCGAAAATTGCAAAAAATAAAAAAATAAGCAAATTAAAATAATATATTTTTTCAATTTAACTCAAAGAAGGGTTAGGCGAGAAATATCCACAGAAATTCTTATTAAATATACTTTTATAAAAACATATGTAATTTTTGACGATGTATTAAAATTAAAATTTTTTGCTTTTGAATTTCTTGAATATAATTCAAATTTTATACATTAGAAGTAATAGCACATAATAGCTAAAAAAATTTTATAATATATTTCTTTTAATAAAATTTCTAAGTGGGCTCCATGGAAAGTTAGTGCATAGCGTAACGATTGTGAGTTTGACTCTCACAAGATAATCTGGTCTGTTACGCTAATAAGTATGTTTTTATAAATAATAGTGTCAACTAAAAATCTATAAGATTGAAAAAATTTAAATAAGACAAAAGAGATTGTAAATGTATTTATTATATATGTATATAAATAAATTTAAATTTATATTTTTATGTTTATGTTTTTCTTAATATTTATATTTTATGTATATATTATTGTTTTTAACGATTCAATTATCAAAATTTCCGCCAATCCATTGACTTAACTTTTTGATAGAAATTCAAATTTTTCGACACTGGTAGGTCAAAAAATCTTGCCAATAATCGGAGAAGGGTTCAATTTCAAAATCTGGATTTGCAAAATTCTCGCTAAACATGGAAAAAATTCGACATGAACTTCAGTCGACTTACAAAATCTGACAATAACATAGCTGCTGGAATTAGAGAATTCGATAAGTACCTAAACGAGGAGTACCTGGAAAGAAGGAAAGACCCTCTTGCGTGGTGGAATGAACGCAGGCATTTGTATCCAAGGGTGTAAATGTATGCTTTAAAACGCCTTTGCATAGTAGCCCCATCTGTACCATGTGAGCGCATTTTTTCAGCAACAGGACAAATAATAAACGAAAGAAGGACCCTCATCAAACCAAATAAAGTTTCCACTCTTGTGTTTTTACACAATAACATGTGAGCCAAGTTACTATTAACTTTATATCAAAAATGTAAATACAATGTATATTATATTATTATATAAACATATTATAAATGTTTTTTTTTTTTAAATTAAATTAATAAATGTGATTGCAATAGACTGAATTACTATTAGTTTCTATTTTTTGTATTTATTTTATTTTTGTTTTTTATGTCCCTATAATTAAATTAAGATTTTCAAAAGCTGCATTTTTTATTTTTCAATTTATTTTTTTCCTTTTAAATATATGTATATATTTAGATAAGTTTTGTTGTTATTATTAGTTAGTTAAGTAATTTTGATTAAAAAGCGCTTTAAGCACAGAAATGAATTAATAAAAATGAATATGTGTTAAATACTATACTATATACTGTTTTTATTTTATTCAATAAGTTGATATAAATACACGGAATGCATTAATTCCTTTAAATGTATATATGTATTGTTTACATCATTTTAAATATAAATAAAATTGCGGAGAGCGGAGCGGAGTTGTTTAAAAGTACTGAACTATTGAACTAAAAGAACGAACTAGTTCATTACAGAGAGCTGAACTAGAAAGAGCGAACACTCAAAAGAGCTAAAGAACCCAACTCTAGTTTATAGAGATCTCGAGAAGGCAAAGCCACGAACATTCGCCTTTAAAAAGCATTCATCAGACTGTTTACGCTGCCATATACATAAAAGGCAAGGCAAGTCAGTCAACGGAGTCAGTAAAAGTTCAATCAGTCTTGTGTGAAGACGCAAATCTAGTGATTTGTTATTGTTTATGCAAAAGAGTGAAACGAGGAATAGCAAACAAAGCAATTGTTGTTATTTACATCAAGTTATGAACAGTGGCACACAGAATTGTGCGAACAATAAAGAATTTAATTACAATTAAACACAAATTTATTTTTATTTGCAATCTATGAGCTCATATTTTAAACGTTTTTAAATATTTATATTCATGTTAAGTGTAGTTAGTGAATATGACGGTGTTGTAGTACTCACTCACTCATATATAATTATTTGAAAATGTTAATTTTTAAACAAACTTTAAACATAACAATTTACTCACTCATTCATTATACTCTTATTTGTCTTAACTATTATGCCTTAAACATTAAAAAAATCTAAAATTTCTGATGATGCTATATTTTTACGCTGTAAAAGTGTAAGTACTCCCAAATTGTTTTAAAATGTTATATTAAGTATTTAGTGGGATATCCCGTAAGGTTAAGTACTCCATTTAAACTATTTAGTCGTCCATTGTGATTTGGCAGAACAGACAGCAAAAAATAATAGCTTATTTGAGAGGCATAGCTTCAACAAACTGTTGCACTGTTTCGTATAGAGAATATTATTCCTGAATTATCCGTGAAAACGAAACAATACCAGGCAAAGACCAGATTTTCATTTGAAAGCGGAATTATACGGAGTTATAAGAGATGAAGAATTATTCCTAAATGAATGTATTTCAGGTGTTAAAAGGCTGTTAATATGGTTCCTTACATTTATAGTTCTTTAAGTCCAAAATAAATTAATATTTCAAAAGATTAGATTTCTTTAACTATCGCCAGGTCTCTTTCCAATGCAAAATAAATTAATTTCCAAAACTGTATTTTATTATAAGGAATTTCATATATTTTATTTAAAAATTTAATTTAAAAGCGAGATTAAAATATTTTTTTAGTTTTGATGTACTAATTTGAACGAACAATATAACAAAAGATACATATTTTTTGATTTTTTACAGCTTTCCTTCGGTCGATCAATATGTGTTTGATTGGGGAGAGAAAACGACATAATCTGCGTATTATCACAGAGCATAGATTTGGAAATTAAAGGCTCTTTTGTATCACTGTCGGGTGAATCGCAAATGTTGGCTATATCAGTCGACGTTGATTTAAAGAGTATTTTTCTTTATCAAATTGATCAATGGCTTCGAACACTTTTACACTTTTAGTTCTTGAAGCCATTTAGTAGTACGTTTATGTATCTCCCGGCTCACTTTTTTCATACAAAATTTGGTCCGTGCATACGCTACAGTCGGTAATATTCGATTAGTCGGTAGGTTTGGAACATGTATTGTGAAAATGCAACCCTTTTAAATGTGATGGTTTGTGGCAATGATGGTAAGTGGGTGAAACTACACTTAGTTTGGCAACCCTTTGATTGAAAGTGAGTAGGTTGGAATCGAGTCTGAATTCATGGTTCCTAGGATCTCTGACTGTGTGATGTAGCGTACCCTAAACTCATGTTGTCGGCTTGTGGAATGTTGTGGTTTTGTTTATTTTTTTTTTTTTGTAAGATTTAATGTTGGAGAAATAGAAATATAGTTGAAATACTTTAAAAGACTTCTTCTGCATGGTAAGACAGATTTACTGATTGCTTTTATCCGTGTCAAACATATACTAAAATTCCAAAACATCTAATATGCGTTAATGCAAATATAATTATAATATTTAAACAGGATTATATGAATTTAAAACATACATCATGTTATAATTGATATGAATTTTAAACAATTTGTTGACATTTGTAGTGAGTGTTGGAAAGATAAATATGGATTTCTTGTTGTAAGCAAGGATGATTTAATAAATAAAGGACGTTATCGAAAAGGATTTGATAGTTGTATACAACTATGATATGTTATTTGATAATTAGATAACAAGCAGATCGTGAGCAGATATAAAGCAGATCGTGGTCAGGTATAAATCATATCGTGATCAGATATAAAGCAGATTGTGACCAGACACAAAGCAGATCAAAATCAATATCAAAAAATTATCTTATGTCTAAAAATTATCATATAAAATGTTAGAAGATCTTGTAAAGATAAGAGCTGTTCTAAAGGAAAAGTTAAAAAATATTAAACTGAATAAAATAGATAATTAATTTATTAGAAGATAACTTTTAGTCAATAACAAAACCACTTAAACAAATAATCGGAAAACTTCAAGATAGGCATACGGATATATGTATATTAGGGCGTCGCCGTTTGTATGGAGAAAAAATAAGGTATAGATGTTCCCAACTAAAATGAAAGTTTGTTTCATTCTAAGACTACGTTTCTCAATTTTTTCGTCCTGGGGTCAATATTTGGTGAGCTGGATCAAAGGATAAAAATGTTCTTTTTTGAGGCTTTTTGGATTTTTTTCATATTTCTTCCAAAGGAACTATATATAAATTTGGTATCATATGAAATGTCTTTAAGAGGTGCTTTCAATAGATTATCAAAAATTTTAAAAAAAATTTTGAAAATTCAAAAATTTTGAAAATTTCGGACAAAATTTTTGTTTTTTTTTTAAATTTTCATAGAATTTACTGAACTAAATGGTTGAAATTTCTTGATTATAAAGACCATGTAATTTAACCTTAATGGTTTTTTCCGTTTTTCAAAATTCTATCTAGTTCAATTTTTATTAAAAAATGTTTAAAGCTAATTTCTTCTCTATCTGACAACCTCTGTTAACTCAATTCATATATATAATGGGCATCAGAATAACGCAAATTTTATTTTCTTTCCATTGGTGTATAATTTCTTATACTTTTATTTTGTTATACAACGAATATTTCAATTTATTGAAAGCGCCTCTTAAAGACCTTTCATATGATACCAAATTTATATATAGTTCCTTTGGAAGAAATATGAAAAAAATCCAAAAAACCTAAAAAAAGGACCTTTTTATCCTTTGATCCAGCTCACCAAATATTGACCCCAGGACAAAAATTTTGAGAAACGTAGTCTTAGAATGAATGAAACTTTCATTTTAGTCGGGAACATTCGCAACTTTTATTTTGGCGCCACCCTAATGTATATGTATATAGACAACACTATTGATGGTGGCGATGATTATGATGACATAAATGGTGATATTGATGTTTTCAATATGAAAATATGACAAATGATGGTAATGATGATGAAGAAAACTATGATCATAATAAATCTTTATCAATTACGTGTAAGAAAAACTTGAAAAGAAATAGTGTTTAAAGCTGATGAAAAACTTTCCATTATTTGAAAATATTCAATTATTTATTAGTAATTAGAAAATAAAAAATAAAATTTATTATTTATTATTTTAATTGGATAAATTAATATTTAATAGAGATAATACTATGCGGATAGGAATTATGAAAATAACACCGGGATTATTTGAACTAGTATTGCATGCAAAAGCGCCATTATTCTAAAAATTCTAAATTATCGAAGAGTTTAAAGAATCTAACTTAATTTATTAGAAAAGTCAAAGCGATGACTAATATTAATAAATTTGGAAAAAGTGTTAATAGACATAATCATAAAAACAGAAATGTCGTAACCCAAAAATATATAACACAAATATATGATGATGTAGTAGATCAAATGAACAATTTAAAAATTGAGGTAAAAAATGTTTATTTAAAACTTGACAATGACAAAAAATAAAAATAAAATAGACAAAACCACGCACAACGAAATTATATCGCACTAACAAAAACCAACAAACAAAAACAAATTTTTTTTAAGATATAAAGTAGATCGAGATTAGGTATAAAGCAGATCGTGAGCAGATATAAAGCAGATGGTGATCAGATATAAAGCAGATCAAAATCAATATGAAAAAATTTATAGAAGATGTTAAAATATTAGTATCGAAAACTTAATATCTACTGTTTTCAGTACGATCCCGAACACAAGAGGGATATAGGTACCGGTGCTGAAATGCATAACCCTAAAGACGAGAGGAGTTTTCTTTACAAGTGCTCTTCAAAACATCTTCTCATGATAATCAACTGAAAAAAAGTATAAACCAGAAAAAAAATTCCTACTCAATAAAAAAATAAAAGACATTTTTTTGTTTTTTTATTATATTTTATTTATAATTTATTTATTTTTACAGATCACAATATGTAAGTCTCTTCTCTCCGTCGAAAACGGCAGCATCCTCTTTCATTCTTATCCTCAATCCTCAATCCTCACCATCACTAAGAAAAATATTTAAGTAGTATGTTTATGGCATTTCTTGACCACTTTTCCATACAAATTTCAGATCATGCCTGCTCTTTATGTACCTTCTGTATCAATTTTCCCATACAAAATTTAGTTCATACCTGCTTCTTCTTGTTCCTTTTATTTGTATAGCTTTTCAAACGAATGATTGGACGGACAGAATGAGTGTGTGTAACATTTTTAAAGTGTATGCATGTTTCCTTGTGATAATAAAATGTTTACACATTTGATGATAGTCAAATGTAGGATAACGAAACATTGATGTTATAAATAATAACATAGCGAGTCCCTATCATTTTTGTATTTCTAAAAATTAGTCCAACAAGAATGTTTTTTAATATAAGCAAATCTTAAAACGCTTGATCATATTACAATTTTTAATTTTAAGTATAAAAAATGTACAGTTGTGTCTGCTTTTTTGTTTTTTAAGCATAAGTGGAATATCTGTTTTTACGTAATTGCATTTACTCTCCATTACTTCTAAAATGTATTACACCCTCATCTACATTCCAGAGTATAAATTGTCTTGTTTTTAAGGATTTATAAAACATTCTTGTCCTAGAAATCGTTACAGTTGTATTTACAAATTCAATATTAAAGAAAAAATGGCTGGTTTTATTTGTGAAGTTTGTAAAAAAGTATTCACCCTGAATACGAATTTAAGAAGTCATCATAGATTGTATCATGATGGACCATCCACATCATTTAAATATACACCTTGCAATAAGTATTTCTCAAACCAACTGAATTATTAACAACACATCTGACAACATTCAAAGATTGGAGATGGAATGAGAAACATTTAATACTGTTAATTGTACTGACTGCAATCGACATATTTCAAAGACAAATTGGCACTATCATATTCGAACAAATGCTCATAAACATAATTGTGCTGATAAAATTCGAAATTATGATAATGGTTGCGATATTGATGATGATGAAGTAAAATGCGTTAGATCAGTGTTTAATAATCGCATCATTACATAGTTTATTGCGAATGAAACAGATTTAATACCTGCGAACTTTTTATCGGGAATTAAATTCAAAGTGGCTAAGCTGTTAAGTAATATGACTCAAAAACATGATAATATAAAATTCAATCTGGAGATATTTTGCTAATACATTCTGTTTAAAGAAGAGGAGAATTTATATTATATTGAAGTAAAATCGCATCAGACTAAGATGGTTATAACTAATCTCTCATCATCAACTACGGATGCTATTCTAAATATTTACAAAACACAATGCGATGTTATTGTAAAAAAATGAGTGAATTCCAGGAACGCAATAGCGGACATTAATACAAATATTACGGATAGAAATTAATATAAATCAATATCAGTGTATAAAAGGTTCGCAGTATATTCCCCCTGCAGGAGATTAAGCGTCAATTGTCTAAAAGCTACTAGTACAAGTACTGGTACAGCTGACACTAGTGCTCAGCGGGTTTAAGTTTTTACAGAAAAATACTAGTAGTTAAAGTAGTTTAAATACACCACTCATAGACTAATAGTATTTTTTGTGTAACAAAACAAAAATTCACATACTGTTTTTGGAATTAAATTGTGAATCTTTCATTAATGCCATTTTATTGTGAAAAATACAATTTTTTGATGCAAAATGCTAATTTTCTAATTGAATTAATTGTTTTTTAAAGACTTGCCATATGACAACACTGTAATCACCACTCATTAAAAACGAGAAGTTCTCGAAGTAATACCCGTATTTTATTATTTTTAGCGTCAATTTCAATGTGCTGTGTGTTTTGAAGTGTGTGAAAAATATTTTAATTTAAAATTTATAAAAATAAAATCAAAAATAAAAAGGTAATTTTGAAACATTAAAAACGAAAATATATTTTAAAAGGAAATTAAAAAAACAAATAAGTGCATATAAACTAAAACTGTTACATCACGAAAATTTCGAACAAAAATTAAAAGAATGTGAAAATATTGTAAATAACATTGGCCTTCAACCGTGCTTGACAGAAGAAGGCAAAAAAGAAAACGATGTGCCATAGAATTCAGAAATATCAAAGGGAACATTGAAGCAAAAGTTGAAAAAGTAGTTAATAAAAACCAAACCCACAAGAACCTGCGCGGAAGAACTGTTTTCAATTTTATCACAGGAAGGTTTGTATGTTCCGCTGACAGTAGAAGGACTTCTTGGAAAAAAATTGAAGTAAGAAGTGTTCCACTGTGATTTAAATGAATATGGTTATTTTATTTTTTTTAAATATATTAATAAATAATTATACAAAAACTAATTTTTTAACTATTATTTTTCACTTAACCAATAAAGGAACCTACCTAATTTTGGGAACTTTGTCTATACAAAAGAACTAGTAATAAAGTGGTTCGAAATCTCCCAATTATATCCAAATATACCAGTACGAAACTAGAACCAATGGTACTAATAATTCTTCAAACACACTCAATACTAATTTGATCATTAAGATGGTATGGAAAAATTGACAGTTGAGTATTAGTGCTGGTGGTTTTTGTACTAGTTTTGTACTAGTTAGGTAGTTAGTTTAATCTCCTGCAGGGCCTCTACCAACTGCAATACAAAAGAAATTATTAATAACAATTCTAATAGAAGCATCTCATATAAAATTAATAACATTAGTGATGATATTATCATGTTGGAAAATAATACATACATACATAATTGGCCATTACAACCCTTCAGTCAGGATTACGGCCTAGCTTCTCACATCACTCATGTTGTGTGCGTTAATTTTATACGTGAGTGGCGGGACCTACAGTTTAACGTCGACTCCGAACGATAGAATTTTGAGAAACTTTTTCATGGCAGTTTATTTTACTCTCAGAGTTTTTGCCAGAAATCTGCTGAGAGGAAGTCGCCGAAGAAATATTTTTTTTTCATATTTCATTTTTGATGTCTGACCTGGGATACGAACCCGGGCTTTACGAATAGTAAGCCAACACACTACCTACTACACCACGGCGACTTCAAATATAATATTGTTTTAAATTTTGAATATTTGACTTTTCCGCTACCAATGAATAGAATTAAAGATTTTGAAATGAAAAATCCTGATATTAACGTGGACGCGTTTGGGTTGAATGATAATAGTGATATAGTCGGACCCTACTATTCCAATATAAATGCAAAGGCAAAGCAGGTTAATTTATTATTACTAGAAGATGGTGAGAGATTCAACTACGTATGGATTAAAAATATTTCAAGGTAAATCAATAATAAGAATAATAAAAAAATTATATTAATATAAAATTGTTTCACTTTTCATTTAATTACAGATTAATTAAAAGTATTTATATATGTAATACACGTTTAATACATATTCAGAGTGAAACGGCGCTGAATAAACACAAAGATGAATGCAACAAAATTGTAAGCAGTCCATCTTCTTTAGACAATAATATCGTAAGTTTTAAAAGTTTCAAAAAGCAAATGAATGTACCTTTTGTAGTGTACGCTGATTTTGAGTGTATTCTGGAGACAATTAATATTTAAAATCCAGCGAATGTTAAGTCAATACAAAAACATATTCCATTTGCATATGTTATTACATTAAATGTTCATTTAACAGTAGTTTAGATAAATTTAACATGTACAGTGGTGATGATGCACCAAAGCATTTCTTCGTAAATGTAATTAAAGATTGTATAGATTTATATGTGAATTATTTAAGTATCGTGAAGCCAATGAATAACTTAACACCTCCTCAACAGATTAGACAGAAAGAGGATACAATTTGTCACATTTGCAAAAATTCACCTGTAGATCGAGTAGCTGATCATTGTCACTTGACAGGTGAATATAGAGGACCTACACATAACAAGTGTAATTCAGAGTATCAAATTGCAAAATTTATTCCTATATTATTTCATAATCTATCATCATATGATTGTCATTGTCTTCTATTGAAGGTGATATAAATGTAATTCCCTTAAACAAAGAACTATATGTATCTACATATATCGAAAAAGATTTGTGTATATGAAAAAAATACTATAGAACTACATACGTTTTGTAGATTCTTGTCGGTATATGCGATCTAGTTTGGAAAAACTAGCGGGATGTTTGTCAAATAATGATCTGTTAACAGTAAAATCAATCCATCAAACTCCCAATGAATTTAATTTAATGAAACATAAAGGTGCCTTTCCATATGACTTTCTAGATTCAGTCAACGGTCTTGAAAAAACAGGATAACCACCCTGATGAAGGATATGGTAACACTGATACAACATATATGATGTTATTGATGAAGTATACAACATATATGATGTTATTTATAGGTTTCGTTATAAGTATCTATTGTAAATTAGTTTGTTATCTGTATAACGTTCAATGTGAAATGTAGTGAATTGTCTTGTGTAAATAAATAAAATTAGAAAATACAAGAGGTTATGGGCCCAGAGCTTAGTTGTGTATATAAGTATATAAAGTGTGTGTAATAAAAAAGGAAAAATGAATGCTCCAGTATTCCAAATTGAAAAACTGGATGAGAATAACTATGACACATGAGGTATTCAAATGCGCAGCGTCTTGATGGATTTTGGAAAATTGTGAGTGGTGCAATTAAAAAACCAACATCCGTATGGGAATCCAATGACGAAAAGACTTTGGCATCTATAATTTTAAGCGTGAAACCAACACAGTTGGGTTACATAAAAAATTCTGCAACATCCCACAATGCGTGAAAGAAATTGGAGGAAATATATATTTGCCCCCTGGTTCAATACAAAAGGTGTCTCTATATAAGAGATTGGTTAACCTGAAATTACATGAGAATGGCAATTTGGTTCAGCATCTAAATGAGTTCACAGAAATATATAAGAAACTTGGAGAAGTGAGTATTAAAATTCAAGAGAAATTACTTGCCATCACGTTGCTATCAAGTCTTTCTAGAGACTTTGATCCTTTTGTAATAGCAATCAAGACGCGTGATGAGTTACCCAATACAACTGTACTTAAACAGAAGCTGCTAGAAGAAAGCAAAAGAAGACATGAAAAAGACGAAGTATAAAACCAACACAACAGGCATTTACAGCAAAAGCATCTACAATCAATCTTGGACGAACTATTTTTTCGCGGATTAAGTATTAATTTTTTAATGACAAAGACAACTAGTGTTTTCATTATAAAAACAAAAAGTTACAAGTGAAAAACAGTTACAAGTGAGAAAATAACTTAAAGACAATTGTGAAATTTAAATTTTTAATATTAAATATGCCTGGAAGAAGAAGTAGCAGTTTGAGTAGTGCAACTAAAAAAGCATTAGTTATGCGAAACGCTAGAGCCTCAGAGACGAAGGAGCAGTCATCAGCTCACCTCTTGAGACAAAGCCAAAAGCAGTTTGCCCTAAGAGCTGCTGAAGAGGAGGATGAAACTTATATTCGACTCTCTCAACAAAGACAACGCCAGTCTGCATTAAGATCCACAAAATCAGAGGAACAGGGGAATGATAAACGATTTCAAGAAAGACAACGTCAGGCAGTATTAAGAGCCACAGAATCAGATGAACAGTTGAATATTAGACGCTCACAACAAAGTCAACGCCAGGCAGCATTAAGAGCCACAGAATCAGATGAACAGTTGAATATTAGACGTTAACGTCAGTCAGATCTAACAGCCAAAGAATCGGAGGAGCAGATGAGTAATAGACGTATTCAACAAAGTCAACGTCAGTCCGCACTAAGAGCTGGAGAATCGCAAGAGCAGATGAATATTAGACGCTATCAACAAGGTCAACGACAATCTGAATTGAGAGTTGCAGAATCAGAGGAACAAACGATTATTAGACGCTCTCAACAAAGACAACGGTAGTCTGCATTGTTAGCTGCGGAAACGGAGGATCATGCGAACATTCGACGCTCTAGACAAAGAGAAAGCCTATCAGCTTTAAAATCCGCAAAAACAGAAAAACAAGCTATTATTCAACGTTCTGAGGATAATCAACGTCATATGGCCCACAGACTGATGGAAACACGAGAAGAAGCAGAGTTGCGCCGTAACGTAACAGCTGAATGAATGGAAGCACGTCGCAGAAATTTCAAGAGTGTAAGTTGGATAGGCTTTAATATGCTGCTTTTGAATATGACAATTTATTAGATTATAGCAAACATAGTCAAGTAAATATTGGTTCGATAACACATTAATGTAGATATTGTGGAGCTTTAAAATGGAAATCTGAAACACCTGGAATGTGCTGCAGCTCAGGAAAAGTTAGTCTTCCATTTCTATTGGAACCTCCGGAATATTTAAAGCAACTTTTAATGAATCAATCTAATTTTTTAGCTAACATTAGAAAATATAACTTATCATTTCAGATGATATCATTTGAAGCAGATAAAAATGTGACAGGATTTTGTCCAATATTCTCTATACAAGGGCAAATTTATCACAAAATCGGATCGTTGTTCCCCTTAGAACGTCCGTTCGTTTAGATCTCTTACTCGTCGAATGTTTAGATCTCTTACTCGTCGGTAACAATATAGCAGTCCTGCACTAACCCACACTAACTAAGAACTACCAAGAAACGGACAAGCGTCCATCTCAAGAAATCACGCCATCGGACTATTGAAATTTCCACAGACAACAGACGAATGACGAGTAGACGATCACCTATAAAAGACGGACTTTTCATCTACAGGAGGTAGTTGCAAAGTAGACACTGAAGGAATAATAAGTAATATTATTTAAGTTTAACGGGTATTCTAATTTTTTGTAATTAAGTTAAGAAATAAAATGAATTAATAAAATCATCGTTTATTTGAATTAAAATAATAAAACAAATTCCTACAAATTTGGGGGCTCGCCCGGGATACCCGTTTGACGGAAATATAAAAGTGATGTTAATGGAAGTCTTGTGTTGTAATTAAAAAAAATGAAATATTAAAAATAAGACACTTTTAAAGGAAAAAGTGACAGTCGAAAACGGTTGGAAAGTAGAAGAGTTAGAGCCTATTGATACTAAATCCGTAGACAATATATTTGATGTTCAAGAGGATAAAATAAAGGAAAACCTTAGCAACAAAATTAGATATTATAAGCAAAAAGCCAAACAGTTACAGAAAATTTCTAAGAACGAACAATACAGAAATTTTAAGTAACATGAACAAAGAAAATGTGCTTTAGCAATAGAAGAACATAGCACCAACAACAACAATAGAAATTAAAAGACAAAGAACATAAAGTTATACAGTTACGACAACAACAAGAGCCTAAAGAAACAACAGTATGGGTATCGAAGCGTCTGCTTGTGAAATAAAAGAAAGACCAACTGGTAAAAGCTGAAGAGCGACTAAAAGAGAGAACAACTGGTAAATTTTCTTGGTTATATAATAGAAGAGGGAACCATACGTCCTTCGAAGGAAAAGACCGCGGCCATTAAAAATTTTCCACTGCCCCATGACCGGAAAAGTTTGCAACGATTTTTAGGGTTGACCTCCTATTTCCGCAGATTTGTAGATGGATATGCAATAATCGCTAAACATGTCTGATCTATTGCGAAAGGGCAGAGAGTTCAAGGTAAATGAAGAGATAATTGCTTCTTTTAAACAATTGAAACTAGCGCTAACAAAAGATCCTGTGTTGAGACTCTATAATCCGAGAGCAATAACAGAAGTCCACACTGATGCCAGTAAGCTTGGATATGGTGCAGTTTTGCTGCAGAAAGACTCCGAGGATCAGTACCTCCATCCAGTTCAATACATGAGTAGAAAGACGTCGCCAACTGAAGAGAAGTACCATTCCTATGAGCTAGAGGTCTTAGCAATAATAGAAGCACTCGAGAAATGGAGGATATACCTCATGGGTTCGAAGTTTAAGGTCGTTACGGACTGTAACGCTTTCACCATGGCCATGAAGAAGTCAGAGGTTCCACTTCGTGTTTCGAGATGGGCGATATTTTTGTAAGATATTAATTATGAAATTGAACACCGATCTGGCACGAAGATGAGGCACGTAGATGCATTGAGCAGAATAACTTGTTTATTGATCGAAGATTCGTTGCGGCACAGATTAAAAGAAGCTCAGTTGGAGGACATGTGGTTGAGACCTGTAAGGACAATTCTGGAAAAAGATCACTATGAAGACTATTATATCTACCATGACATTTGGAATTAATAGTGGTCCCATCTCAAATGGAGGACGAAATAATAGCTACAGCGCACAGGAAAGGTCACTTTGGTAATAGGAAAACACAAGAATATGTTGAGAAATACTTTTATATTCCGCATCTGAGCGCTAAAGTTGGTAAAGTGGTAATGAGTTGTGTAGACTGTATAATGATGAACTCAAAATCCGGCAAGATGGAGGGTCTACTGAATCCCATCGAAAAAGAGGATCAACCGGGTACCTATCATATTGACCACGTTGGTCCCATGACATCGACGAATAAGCAATATAACCATATACTGATAATAGTCGATGGATTTTCCAAATTTGTTTGGTTATACACTACTAAAGATACTAGCAGTGACGCGATAATTGAGAGGCTGGAACGCCAATCAGCGGTATTTGGCAATCCGAAGAGAATCATTTCTGATAGAGGTACCGCATTCATATCTAATGCCTTTAACTAATATTGCGAAAAGAGACGAATTCAACATTTACAAATAGCGACTGGAGTGTCAAGAGGAAATGGACAGGTTGAAGGAATACATCGAATTGTAGTGCCAATGCTAGCGAAACTATCCCGTGGGAACCCAAACCAGTGGTATAAGCACGTAAACAAGGTTCAGCAATATATGAACAGTTGTCCACCGCGATCGACGCAATGCTCACCTTTTAATATACTAACCGGCTGTGAAATGCGACTCGTAGAATTTCCAGACCTAAGAGAAATTATGGAGAATGAGGCCATTGGGAAATTACAAATTGAAAGAAAAAAGGAACGAGAAGTAGTAAAGGAACACAAAGATCCAAGAAGAGAACAGAAGAAATTTTAATAAGAATCGCAAAATGGAAGAGAATTACGAGCTTAATAACCTCGTTGCCATAAAACGAACCCAATACGGTGTCGGCCTCAAACTCAAGGGGAAATATTTTGGTCCATATAGAATCGTCAGCAAAATGAACCGTGGCAGATACGAAGTTGACAAAGTTGGAGAAGGCGAAGGTCCAAGGAAATCACTTTCAGTGGCAGAACATATGAAGCGATGGGTACCAGTATTCGAGCCGAATACCTCGTCAGGAGGGCCGAATGTGGGATGCGAGTCAAATCGATCCACTGCATAGAGCAAGAACAATGAAACAGGAACAAAAACAAAGAACCAACATAGAGTAAGAACAAAGAAACAACATAGAGCAAGAACAAAGTCCGTCCGTTCATTTAGATCTCTTACTCGTCGAATGTTTAGATCTCTTACTCGTCGGTAACAATATAGCAGTCCTGCACTAACCCACACTAACTAAGAACTACCAAGAAACGGACAAGCGTCCATCTCAAGAAATCACGCTATCGGACTATGGAAATTTCCACAGACATCATACGAATGACGAGTAGACGATCAGCTATAAAAGACGGACTTTTCATCTATAGGAGTTAGTTGCAAAGTAGACTCCGAAGGAATAATAAGTAATATTATTTAAGTTTAACGGGTATTCTAATTTTTTGTAATTAAGTTAAGAAATAAAATAAATTAATAAAATCATCGTTTATTTGAATTAAAATAATAAAACAAATTCCTACATATATTTTATGGGAGATGAAAGAGCGGAAGCAGAAAGGAGATGTGAAGTTATACGTGGTGTTTAAAGTAGTATTATTAATAATCTACAGAGTATCTATGCTTCATCAAAATAATGAATTAATTAGAGCTTTCAAGACAGCTGTTGAAAACATGCCTAACGAGAGCTACAAGATATTAATCCATTCTGATCGTGTTCCTAGAGGAGAACCCTGTTGTAAATGAAGTTGCTGCATTTATTGTTGGAAACCACGATTCACCACGCGATAATGTTCTCCAAGCCCGGGATGGCAACTTGACTAGAGTATCTGATACCCACTGCTTCTATGACGCTCTTCAATACCCATTGATATTTTGTGCTGGACAAGAAGGATACCACTTCAAAATTCCGCAGGTAGATGCCATAACTCGAGCTCCACCTTTAAACAAAAAAGTATTCTGTATGGACTTTTACACCTTACATATAATGTTTCGTCGTAATAACTTTAATTTATTGCTAAGATACAGGCAACTTTTTCACCAGTTTTTGGTTGATATGTACGTTAAAGTTGAGAGTGAGCGACTGCGCTATTTAGCATTAAATCAGCAAAAATTATGATCTGATTCGTATATACATTCGAGATGCCGTAAATAATGATGCAAATGTAAATCCTAACAATTTAGGCCAAATGATAATTTTACCATCATCATTCGTTAAGAGTCCTCGCTATTTACATGAATATACTCAGGACGCTTTTGCTTATGTTCGTGCGTATGGTAGACCGGACCTCTTCTTGACCTTTACGTGTAACCCATCATGGAAAGAATTGAGTGATGAACTAATGGAAGGACAAAGGCCTACGGATATACATGATCTTATTGCTCGAGTCTTTCGGAAAAAGTGCAAAAATTTGTGGCAATTTTAACAAAGGGGAATGTTTTTGGGAACACCTATGTTTCATGTATTCCATTGAATGGCAGAAACGAGGATTACCACATATGCATTTACTACTTTGGCTTAAAAATAAAACACGTGCAAACCAAATTAACAAAATAATTAGCGCAGAAATTCCTGATCCACAAATAGATAAGGAACTGCACGATATTGTCATAAAAAACATGAAGCACGGGCCCTGTGGTAAACTTAATCCAGCATCCCCATGTATGAAGAATGGGAAATGTACGAAAAAATTTCTTAGGCAATTGCTCCAAGAGACTCAGGAAAACGAGAATGGCTATCCTTTATACAGACGTAGATCACCAAATGATGGCGGACAAACTGCAAAAATTAAGATAAGAAATTTGCAGCAAGAAGTAGTTATTGATAATACATGGATTGTACCATATTCTCCGTTATTATCAAAAATTTTCAAAGCACAAATTAATATCGAATTCTGCAAAGGCCATAAAATATATATCAAAATATATATCAAGCAATTTTTAATTTGCAGCAAGAACGTGACAATATTGATGTGAGGGATGAAGTTCAAGCTTATCAAGCGGGACGTTATATGGCGGCGTGGCGTTTACTAAGCTTTCCGTTACATGAGAGATACCCCAGTGTAACACACTTGGCTGTTCATTTGGAAAACGGCGAAAGAATTTATTTCAATGAACGCAATTTTCAACAAAGAATATCCTCACCTCCTAAAACCACCTTGACTGCTTCTTTTGAATTGTGTCGGTTTGATGAGTTTGGAAAACTCTTCTATATTCTGAAGTTCCTAAATACTACACATGGAACATAGCTCAAAACCAATGGAAAAGGAGAAAGATTGAAAGATTGGTTAACGGCTGGTCAGGAATTAAATCTGGAGATACTCTAGGCCGTGTGTATACAGTAAACGTGTGCGAGTTAAAGTCACCTATATACTCACACACACATATGGAACAAGCTTGGAAAATTTGATAATGAAAAGCCCATGTAAACAATTGTAAACATAATCACAAATGTAAAAGATATTTAGATATCATAAAAATATTGAACCAAATTATTTAGGATACTTTAAACAAGATCATAAAAATATAGATTACAAAGAGGAACAAAATGTATTTATGGTAATGTAAACCATAAGTAACCAAAACTAATCAGGTAACGATAAACAACTTGTAAACCTAAATATGTTATCTATAAATGCAAAAACATGTTGTTTATGATTACCTACCTAAATATTAAGGACAAAGAAAATATTTTAGTACTTAAGAGAACGAAATATCGTTGGAAGAGTTAGTTAAGAATACATAACATAAGAAACAGATAGTGTTTAAGTATCTTACTCAGTTAAGCAAATATAGTTTTATAAGAAGCATAGTCTTCATATATTTTAAGTTTATTTTTTGTTAAAACAAAATAAATAAAAAACCAACGCATACGCCTTGAGAAAAAAAATTATATTTTTTTGACCAAAAAAATAAACTTTTAATTCACGTCTAGTATGTACACATTAACATCACATTAACATCCTCTGTTAAACACATTTTAATATTTGAATGTACTTAGCAACCAATAAATACAAAATATTACCATGACAAAAAATAAAATAAAGGATTTTAAAATACCGACGAATGTGCAGTTAAATTTATGAATAAAAATAAACATATTAACTGACAAATAACTAATTTTTAAAAATTAATTTAACAATAGAAGAAAATCTTTCTCTTGAAGAGACAGCAATATTTTAGTCCTACACTTAACGTTCCGTGGCTGCAGCTGTTTATCTTCCACTTAACGCAAAAAATTAGTCGCTAACTTGATTATATTTTTATAGAATTTAAGAAAACAAAAAATATTTGTTTTTCATTTTAAAACAAAAAACAAAAAATCATAAATAATGCCACCGATTATGTATACTGCCACTATTTCACCAAATACCATAAAATCTGACGATAAAATACGAGCCAAGGGAATTCTAATGGATGGTGCTAAAGAATTTTCCGTAAATTTCGTCAACGAAATATGTCGGAACCCCTCATTTATAACGTAACATTTTAAATGGATTATCGATGAAAATGTTATTGTGGAAAATTATAAGGATAATGGTAAATGGATTGCACATAAAGAGAAACAAAACGATCAACTTGACGGTGTGTTTTATAATACAATGTTCGATGTAGAATTTACATTCCAAGATGGATATATAGATGTTTACAAATTCTATCAGGATTTATCAAATCTTCTTTCCACATATGAAACTCAATTAAATATTTCCGATATGCAAGGCATACAAGTATGGGGCGATGTAACGAAAATTACAGAAGTTAGCTTTAAATATCCATAGAAAATTTAAATATCGGAAAGGCTAAGAAAAAAAGTTAGTATATTTTTTAGATTGATTGTCATAAAACAATTTTCATTTCGTTATTTAAACATTACTACAACGGTTCAGTATTAAATCAAGCATTAGTTTTAATTTTTATTCAATTTATATTTACTTTTATAACAACAAATATTTACCACTTTTTTCGCTCTTCAGCCCCCAACATTAGAAAATATAATTATGACGTTTCGTTATAAACAAATGAACAAAACACCTTTAAAATTCAATTTTGCATTGTTTCAAAATGCTGCCTTTTGCGGCTACTGAAGACCTTTATAACGTGCTAACGTTTTTTTTATTACTTAAATATTTTCAATTTAAAATTTTAATTCTTTTAATTCATTTTTTAATTTTACTTCGTTTTTTTTTTAAATTTACCAAAAGCGTTTTTAGTTACAACATATAAATATTAATGTTTATAATCTTATAATATAGTTTGTACAAACAAATATTTTCCCTGCTTTTTTCCAACACAATGAAACATAATTATGACGTTTCATTATAAATAAATTGCAGAGAATTATTTCACCAGTACATTGTGGATATGTGAGCGAAAATTGAAACAGAGCGTCTATTATACATATGGCGTAATCAAGCTAAATTAAGAGTGGATAATTACATTCATCTTCGGGATGCATTAAAAACCCATAATGATATCAATCCCAATAAACTTGGTCAATCTATAATTCTTCCGGCAACATTCACAGCTAGCCCACGTCATATGCAGGAATACTACCAAGATGCAATGACATATGTTCGATCATACGGACACCCAGATTTGTTTGTTACATTCACATGTAATCCAAAATGGGACGCAATTTTATATGAATTGTCCCCTGGTCAAACACCAATACATCGGTACGATATAACAGCACGTGAGTTAACGCCAATAATATGAGAACTAATTTTTTGTTTAGAATAATCATAAACATATTTTCTTTGTAATAGATAAGTATTCTTTAGTTTGTAAACACATTTGGGTAACATATGTTAAAATAATAAACAAAATCATAAAACCTTAGGATAAGAATTTAATAAAACCTTAAAAACCAATGCAGGCTTAATGAATATTTGTTATTTATAAGTTCTAAGAATAAATAAATAATAAACATTACCTGCGAGCAAACATATTGCTTATCATTAATAAGGATAACCTAGTATATAAGCAACGGTTTGCATAGGATTATTTTAGTTAAAAACATACTACATAGGAAGACGTAGTGTTTAAGAACTCAAGAAAATATTAATAAAGAAAAACGCATATGCGTTCAAAAAATATTTTTTTTAATAAATCGAAAACTTTAATTGGCGATCCTGCCAGGAGAATTAATATATGAAATATATTCTTCTGTGAGCGGATCATTATGAATCCTTGTCGCAGCAAGGACACAGCAACAATTCTTTATAAAAAGAAAAATTAAAAAGCCATTCATAGAAGGATAACACAAAACTTTTTATGAAACACATAAAGAGGCAAAATACTCACGACGAAAACAGATCTTTGGGACTACAACAAAGCAAATGGCATGAACACGTTGATGCAGACAATAGCAGCCTTGCAGGCCACAGTGGAGACCATGCAAAAGATGCACGAAACTCAGGCAAGAAGGTTGGAGGAACAAATAAGGCAAGACCGCAATCCCCACCTGGAAATCATTCCAGAAAATCAAAAGTTTTCAATACAGCCCGCTGTAACAGATGAAAACCAAGTAAAATTATATGTAATTAAGTCATTACCCGTTTTTAATGGCAACGTAAATAACTATAGAATATGGAAAGAAGATGTAAGTAGAATGATGGAAACCGTATCCAGATTAAGTGACAAGCCAATATATGCTCAAGCTCTACAAATAGTACAAACAAAAATAGTTGATACCGCAGCCCAAATCCTGGCAAACCATGGCACAACCTTCAATTTCTATGCCATTCGTGACACTCTTGATAAAACATATGCAGATACCCGTCCACTATATGTACTTCAGGATGGGATGAAAAAATGCATTCAAGGAAAGAAATCATTGGGAGAATTCTATGATGAGATAAATAAATATTTAAATTTAATCATTTCGAAAATATCATTGTCCGATCACATCGAAGCAGTCGCTAAAGCAATGATATCGTACGCAGAAGAAGAATCTATTCGAGTTTTTATAGCTGGAGTCAACAGCACATTCATCCAATCAACTCTCTATGCCAATGTACCACATGATCTAGAACACGCTTTTACAATTGCAAGGACAATTGAGCGAGATAAGCAACATCAAAACTTAAGGGATTAATAACATACACAATATTTTAAAAATGTAAATATTTCGTGTTATTTTTGAATTTTTCGAAAAAACTTGGTTTGTTAGAAAACAACTTTAATGAAAACTTTTTCGCATCTCAAAAAACTTGGAAAAAAAGCGAAAACTTGGCAACTGGCAACGCTGTTTGTATGGCTAGTGTTCTTGATAAAGCTGGTTTCAAATCAAAATTTGATGCTAAGAGTAACGAAATGATTATGGTTGGAAACTCAAATGTAGCTAAGGCATATAGATTGTATGACGTAAGGAAGAACAAAATATCCGAACATCGCGATGTGCTTTTTAAAGAGAACGCATTCAAAAATAATGACGTTACAGAACAAGAAAAGGAACTTTATGCCAATGATTTGTTGAATATTACATTTGGTTGTCAAACAGAGCAAGCAGTTGAAGGTACAGAATACAAAATCGATGCAGTACATGAAATTGAACACCAAACTGAAAATATCATCACAAAAGATGATGATAATGAAGAAGCTGACGACATCAAACAAGAGCCAATTCAAGGTAAACCTGGAAGACCTAGGAAAGCGAAATGGAAAACTTATTCTTATTTCAGTATGCGTTGAGGATTTAATAGTGGGTTGCGCTGATAAGTCAATTGTCTTCGATATAATGAAAACCAAAGTATACAACATGGATGATATTATTTATAGGTTTCGTTATAAGCATCTATTGAGAACTAGTTTATTATCTGTATAGCGTTCAATGTGAAATGTAGTGAATTGTCTTGTGTAAATAAATAAAATTAGAAAATACAAAATTTATCAAATAGTATAACAGCTAGACTAAAGCTGGATTCACCCATTGTTTCGAAACAAAACAATTGTTTTCGGAACAAATTCAGAAACAGTTTTTTTTTATATGTAGTTCGAAGTTTCTCTTTTTGAGAGAGAGCGAAAGAGAGTAAGCTTGCTTCGGAACATTTTCAGCTCGAATTGGTTTAATTTTAATTATTGTTCCGAAACAATCGAACTGTGTTGCCAGCTACTTTAATTTTTTAAATAAAATTGAACTGAGCTGCCACATCATATTATATGTACATTTGTATGTATGTATCTATAATATCCATTATTATCCATTTTTTCACTTAAACAATTTCAGATTTGTTTTAATTTACAATTTCTTTGTAACACAATAAAAAATATGATCACACTTGAGCCAAGAAAACAAACGAATTGCAATCATCTGCTACTGTGCTGCCTAATTGTAAAACTAACACGCATCGTTTACAAAAATATTTCATATGGTAGCCTTGTTTTTACAGAACAATTGTTCGAAGTGGGAAAATCGTTTCGGAACAAACTCTCACAAAACTGAGTTTGTTCCGGAACAAGCAGTTTGTTCCGAAACAATGGGTGGATCCAGCTTAAGTATTAATGATTTTAGAAAATGTCTACGAGAGAAAATCTGTATCAAGATTCTATGTATGTGTTTAGTAAACCTATGAGCGCATATTGATTGTAGCAGCAAATATAAATAAGAGTGAAGCAAAGATAGAGAACAAAAAAAAAGCAACTGCACGAATAAACCACTGTACAACAGTATAAAAGAGAGTTGTGTGAAGAGTACAACAAAAATATTGTAATCTTCATAGTGTCACAACATGCATTTCTTTTTGCAGTAAATGGGAAAGAAAAAATGTTTTCTTATTTTCATAATAAAGGAAGAGTATTTATTCAATAGGCAATTAGCAAAGATAGATTGTTGTTGAAAAAGTTTATGGCAAAAGCAAAGAATGTATAGAAACACTTATGCACGCATATTTTTCAGCGTAAACATTACTGAAATTCATTTGAAAATTTAGTTTCAGTAGTGAAATATGATCTTACAACACAAAGCATATTTCCGTTACTTCCAGATAAATAAGTGCTGTTGTATACTTTGAATAAAAGAGAAATACACATTTCAGTGTACTCGTAAAATCAAGAGCAACAGAAAAGGGAACAATTCAGTATTGCATTTAATGAAGGGTAAGCTAGCAAAATATTTTGTGCACACGTTTAGTGTTTAGATCTAAGATTCATCAAGTATGTACACAATATATAAGTAAATTAACTTTAAGTTATTTAAACGATAAGAGATTTATACGTGAAAATAATGTTAACACTTACGCCTGGGGACATTGTCCATTAACATCATCATCAAATTTCAATTCATATATAGAATTTATGAAAGACGATACTGATGAAATGTTTTTAAATGTAATTATGTATATAGATTAAGTAATTCATAAGAAATATAATGTACAAAATAATATGAATTAATAAAAAAAGAATATATTATATGTATGTATTAAACGGTTTTTTATTTCATTTCAATTTATATTTATTGAATAAAGATTTTAAACACAAGTGCCCACAATTAAATGTATTAAATTTTTGTTTTCGTTCATAATTATATTCAATGGGAAATTTTTAGTAGTTGACAATTTGAAGTAGTGGTTGAAAGTTTCCAAAGCTATCAAAGTAATCTTTATAGTTGTGGTTTTTATAACATGCCATCCAATGTGTTCCCATACAATTTGTATCATCTAAATTAACAATACCGCATTCATCTTTGTATGGTTTTTAGGTAAAGAATCACGCATTTTAGAAGACTATCGTGGTAGTGAAATTAAAGATGGATCTTATGAATATGAACTTTTGAAAACGAAGTATACTCAAGCATATTTAGTTAAAAAAGTATTAAAGAGAGAGAGGAAATACATATGTTGTATGTTAAATGGTTGGGGTTTTCATCAAATCATAATTCTTGGATAAATTCAAATAATACATCAGCATCGGCATAAACATCACTATAAAAACACTGTAATATTTGAAAATTATTCATCATCATTCGTGTGTTGACAGTGCTTGTGTTCATATCTAGTGAAGTGAAGTGAAAAATAGTGAATAAAAATAAAATAAAAAAATTTATTACAAAGCAATAAAGCTATAAAGTGCTGAGGGTAAGTGCGTATTTTATACCTGATACCGGGTGCTTTTTGTAAAGCATCAGGTAGTTGGAAAAATCTTTAACAAAAATGAGCGAGGAAAGTCGCCCAACAACTAAACGGCCGAGAATGGTGACCTCGGCTGATGAATACAACATTTTGAAAGAAAAATTTGATATTATCTATGCGGAGAACATCAAACTGAGAAAAAATTTGGAGATCCTGATGAAGCGTCTGGAAGGAAGTGACGATACCTCATGAGAAGGCTCGGTGGAAGAAGAAGAAGTAGAAATGTGCGTCGCAGATGAAGATGCAGATATAACTAAAGAAACGGCACACGCTGAGGGTGATAATGTCAGCTCTGAGCGTAAAGCAGAAGAAAGCCTGCCCAAGAAGCCAACAGAAAAGAAGAGAAAAAACCAAAAGAATGTCGAGAAAAAGAGGTGGTAAGTCAATACCAATTTTTACAACTTATAACGTGAATGTCAGGAATATGACTGACGGTTTAAGGGATGCACTGGGACACAGTGATGTTAATATAAAGATATTAAGTAGGACAGTGACGAACGTTGAGGTTTGCACACTTGAGGATTATGAGAAGGTTAAGCAGAAGTTTGTTGAGAAGAAGGTGGCGTTTTACACATATACGCCAAAGGGTCAATCACCCTATTCATTGGTTATAAAGAGGCTCTCGGACACCTTCGATCAGAAGGAGGTCCAAGAGTACATTGCCGGTCTACAGATTAGGGCGGAAATTTTAAAAGTTAGATAGCTTGGGGGCAATAAGTGGCTTCTTAGCTTGAGTAGGGACTCTGACATTTGGGGTTTCCACCAGATAAGATATATCCTCCACTGTAGGATTTATATCGAGAAATTTAAGAGACAGGGGTTGACACAATGTTTTAATTGTCAACGTTTTGGACACGTGTCCTCAAACTGCAACATGCCATACAGGTGTGCTAAATGTGGTGGTCCACATGAACCTGGGAAATGCAAGGTCCCGAAATAGGGAGAAAATAATGAGGGTCGGTTGATGACCGATCCCGAAACGGGTCAATCCAGTTTTAAAATTGACTTGCCTGTAAAGTGTATTAACTGCAACGTGGAAGGTCACGTTGCTAGTTCGAAGGAATGTCCGAGACGACAAAAAAAGTCGTGGAGGAAAAAGCCTCTCAGAGGAGCAGGCAAATAACAGAACCAAGTAATGTGCGTGCAGGAGTGTCACATGCAACTGCTGCAAGGAGCGCAATCCCTGCAAAAACGATGTCTTCTTTTAAGGCATCGGTTTCCACAGTGACTGAGGTCACTATGAATACTGCTGTGTCAAACTTTGACAAAATTTACAGTGACTGCAATCGCTTCTTTGGGGGAGGTTTACTTAAATGCTTGGAAAGAATAGGAGGTTTCGCCAACGAATATGAGAAACTTAGGAATGATGAGGAGAGATCCAGGGCTCTGCTTGGGATGTTGATGTCGATTAGACATGGTACGTCGTCTTAAGTGTATCTTCGCGAATGTGAACTCTGTTGTGTCTAGACACAGGAGGCATTATTTGAACTTATTTTTGAGGGAGCATAGACCTGATGTAGTGTTGCTAGCCGAACATAAACTTAGTCCCAGACACATGCTTAACTTTGCGGGATATAGGATCTTTATACACGATCGGTCGAACGGACGTGGTGGGGGAACCGCTGTTATGGTCCGGGAAAATTTGTGTTGCGATAGGATACACCTGGAAATGAGTGGTATAGAGAATACAGCAGTGAAGATCTGGCGCGAGGATGGTTCAGCTCTCCTTGTCATCGCCATGTATCTCAGACCTGCGCTTGCTTTGAGAGTTTCCGATCTCGATCCACTGCTGGATTTGTCGTCCAGGGGATCTACACCGATTGGAGCGGACATAAATGCAAAACACCCGGACTGGGGAGGAACTGTTTGTAATAGCAGAGGCTTAGGGACTTTCTTTTTACATATCCATATCTCGGTGTCCGGCGTACTGACGGACCTACGCGTATTCTAGGGGAAACCCAATCATACATTGATATTGTTTTGACGACACCTGATATCGGACCCAAGCCTGAACCTACCAATGACTACGAATTGGACCATAGAGCAGTGGAGATTGTTAGAGGTACGGGCGAATTTCGCAACAGGGAGAGGCCGGCCATGTTTGACTGCAACAAGATCGACACAAGGCGTTTGAATGACGTCTTATCGCAGGCCTTTCCTGGACAGGAACGTTTCGACAGCTGAAATAGATAGAACATCATCGACATGACTGAAATTTTTAACCGGACTATGGGGGAAGTAATACGCAGAGTCCCTGAGGGGAGTCGTGGTCTCTTGAAGCTCCCTCCAGATATCCTGCACTTTATAGCAGAGAAAAAACGGCTTCGCAGAATTCTGTATAGTACAGGGAACCTGTCGAGGGAGCCTATCCTGAAGGCGGATATTAAAAACCTGGACAGGATCATCCAAGGGTTCATTGCGCTTCTTGAGAGAGATCATTGGACTAAATTCTTGGAGAATATTAGGATTGATCACACGACCTTCCGGAAAGTTAGAAGAGGGGCTGGAACCAGGTGCAGGGCAACGGTGCCTGACCTTTTGGGGGATAATAATACCTTTGTTAGGGACGAAGTAGGTAAGGCCAACCTTCTGGCTGAGCATTTTGATGGCACACAGCTGAGAGTGGGGGATATTCGAACCCCTACTTTTGTTGATATAGTAAGGAACAGGGTAGCTCCATTGGACAACCAAATTCCTATAGTGAACTTTGGTCGGTACTTCAGGGCGGATGGCACTACGACGGGGGCAGCCCCCATGAATGGTTTTCGGTTGTTGACCCTACTGACATTGGATATGCCCTACGAAGTAGGCGAAATAAGAATTCATCTGGCCCAGATGGAATACCTGATATTGTTTTGAAGAAAACAGGGGTGGTTGTTAGCCATACTATTCAACCACTGTTTTAATATAGGCTACTTTACAAACGCGTGGAAGAGGGCGTTGGTTGTGCGAATACCCAAACCCGGCTCCAGTCCTGATCGGGTGGGTGGTTATAGACCTATCTCCCTGTTGTCTTGCCTAGGGAAGATAATGGAACGCTTCATTCTGGATAGAATGAGGGTGTCAATGCAGGATATGGGCGTGCTGCGGGATTGCCAATTTGGTTTCAGAGGTCGATATTCTACTTCTCACGCACTTATGGTATTATCTGATCATGTCTCAAGGGGACTTAATAGAAGATGCCCCACGATAGCGGTTAGCTTAGACTTTGCAAAGGCTTTCGACACCGTCTGGCAGGATGCCATAATTTGTAAGATGATGTCCTTCGGGTTCGATAGGAAATTGTGTAGAATTACGGATAATTCCTTACGAAATCGTACATTTAATGTAAGAGTGTGCGACATACTATCGGAGCAGAGGACTGTAGAAGCAGGAGTTCCACAGGGATCTTTGCTAGGGCCTGTGCTCTACAATATATTTTTGGCGGACATTGCACCTCCGCCTGAGATGATCTCTTACTGATCTATGCGGACGACATTTTGATAGCGGCGACTGGACCGCGAGTGCTGACGATCAACTCGAGACTCAACGAATATCTAGGAAGGCTTTTTGACTTCTTTTGTAAATGGGGCATGAGGTTGAACATGAATAAGACCAACTGCATGATATTTAAAGGACGGCGCGGGGGATTATACCCGAATGCTAGGAAATTTATTCCGTCCCTGAGCCTGGGTGGTGTGGCCATCAGGACAACGGACAGTTTCAAGTACCTCGTAGTTATCTTTCATGACAACTTCGAGTACTATAGACATATCGACTTCGTTTTGACTAAACTGAAGAAGATATTTTTCTCCTACTGCAATCTGCTACGCAGTAGGGGAGGTTTCAGTAACAATGTTAGACTGCTTGTATATAAGCAGATTATTAAACCTCTTATGTCCTACGCTTTCCCAGTCTGGTTTGGTATCTCATCTCATCAGATGGAGAGGCTTAGAATATGGGAGAGACGCATACTAGCCGCGTGTCTGGGTCTGAGACCGCGGATGCACCCCAGTGGGACTTTTAGGAGAGTGATTTACAGGGAATTTAACTCTGAGAGGATAGATGTGTTTCTGATGAGGACGCCCATTGCTTTCCTTGAACACTCGTCTAACATGCAAAATGACATGTTAGGGAATTGCTTTGCACATTCCTCTGATATCGAAGGGATTAGGAGTCATAAATATCTATCGCCGATAGACTTATTAACCCTTAGGGACGCTGGACTAGTTTATAGGGAAAATAGGCTATTATTTTACCACAGAAGGGTGAACACTTTGGACATAGAATACATAGTGTACAATACTGCTCAGTAGGGAAAATTGGTATTGGCCTACCTTAAAGCAATTTATTATAGGCTATTGTGATAACTATACGTTGTATATTATTTTGTTAACTATTTTTAAGTTAGATTTTAAGTTAGTGTGTAATTTAGTAAATAAGTGTTAATTAGTTCGTAAGTATAATAAAAACTAAAAGAATGTTTCATTTTTTCCCCCTTTTTATGGAATATACTATAAGCTAGATATTAATTGATTGTCTGCACCTTGCTGCAATTTTTACTTCTTTAGTTTGTAAGCCTAATTAAGGTATCAGATACGGTTAGGATAAGTACTATTTAAGAATGTAGTTGTAAGTACACATGTAAAAATGAATTTTAGGGCGAATAAATATGAAATGAAAAATGAAATGAATGAAAATTATTCATTCGCCAGATATGCGTTAAGATGTCCATTACATTAACTCTGAACTGATATACATCAAAGCAAGTTAGGTACCGACTATTTACCACCATTGTGCTTGAATCAAACTATGTTTGCGGTCTAATAAGTTTTGATACATATCACTCAATTCCGAATGTTGATTATGAGAACAATTTGTTTCATATTGGTAACCATATTATAGAAATTCCTGTGGGATCATATGAATTTTCAAACTTAGCTGATTTTCTAATTAGACAATGTAAAAAGTTGAATGTAAAAGGAAAACTTAATATTCAATCACATTATAACACACTACAAACCTACATAGAGAGCTCAACTGATATGATATGATCAATTGGAACGCTGCTTGGAGTGCTAAGTCCGACAAAACAATAGATATTACAAAAAGAAACACTATTTTAATTGAGTGTAATATTGTCAGCGGATCCTATATAAATAACGGTTCTGCTCACACATAATCAATTTTCGCTTAACGTGAGTCCTGGCTATAAATAACAGAAGCATCAGCAAACGTCATTTATTTACCAGTTAATACTAGATCAATCAACACCATTGTTCTAAAAGTAACCGATCAGGACGGAAACCTTATTAATTTTCTAGGAGAAAAAATATCTATTAGATTACATTTGAAACCTCTGAAGGAATGATCATATGCAATAGTAAAAACAATTCCTACAACAACAACAACAATTTATTAACAATATCGCAATCCAGCACCAACAATAAAAACAGCAACAAGAACTGAAGATTTTAAGAAATTATTACAAAATAAAATAAAAGAGGACAGAGAATCTCAGAAGACAAAATCGTGAATTTCTAAAACAACTTGGTTTTAAACTAAACAGCAATGAGTATAATTAACATACTACAACACTCAAACTTTGATAATTCAATTATCAAGAAAGAATATCATAGTTATACAATGTCGGACAAAATAAAGGGCGGTTTGAAATATTTTTTTGTGTTTTTGACTAAAGCATATGTTTATTACTTTCAAATGTTTATAAATTATAGTTTCATTTTTAATTCGGTTAATATTTTAGCTAAAAAGTATCTTAACATTGAATTCTTTCTTTATATTTTCTATTTATAATAAAAACTATATGGCACATAAGGAATTTCAAGTAACAAAATAAAGTAACACTTCACTAGAAAATATTATAAATAATTAAATTGCTTCAAAATTTAGTACGAAGTTGCTCCTCCTTTGTTATTTGTGACTTCATTTAATCTTTTCGGCATACTTAGAGCAAGGTTCTTCAAAGTACTTGTAGGAATTGATCTCCATTCACTTTGCAGTTTTTCCCAAAGTGTTTGAATATTTGTTCTGGACTCCATTGGAATTTTGTCATCTGAGGTAGCCCAAAGATTCTCTATGGGGTTTAAATCTGGGCTTTGAGCAGGCCATTCAAATTTTTCAACATTATTTTCTTCAAAATAATGTTTAAGCAACCTTATTCGTGTGCTTGGGGTCGTTGTCTTGTCGAAAGATAAACTCCCCCAAGACTATTTCCTCCTCACTGCTGTACAAATTTTCTTCCAAAATATTTACATAGTCCTTTCCAGTCATTTTGGAATCAATTTTAACGCGTCTGCCTACTCCTGAAGAGGAAAACCATCCCCACACCATGAGGCTGCCTCCACCATAAATATTTACATAAATAAATATTTACATAAATATGTCTGAATCATTTTGGAACAAAATTATTTGAACAGACGAGTCAAAATATGAACTCAAAAATAACAAAACTCGGAAAAGAGTGTGCTGTGAACCAACACAAAGGCTTAAATTGAAAAACCTTATCTATACTGGAAAACATGGTGGAAAGGTTGAAGAAATAGCTATCTAATATCCTTTGGCAAATTTCTGCTAGGACCAATAGGTGAAAAGTTACACACATTTCAAAAAAACCCTGTATGACCAAAATGTCCAACTTTTACCCCCTCTAACTCCGGCAGTTCTTGACTGATAGAGCTGAAAATTTGTGTCTGGCCTACTATCGGAAGACATCGATTTTAAAAATTGGGTCACTTGACACGAAATTGCCCATATGTATATTTATATAATATAATTGTATAATCCTAGATATTTATAGTGTAGCATGATTTTACGGTCGTCAATAACAGCACAACATTTCATGTACATAAACAAAAGAATATCCAATAGCATATGAGCGGCGACCACTTGCCTCAATGTTTCTGACCGTCGCTGCAGCGTATAACGCCACAATAGTAATGCGCACATGCGACGATCATTTGATACTTTGTTGTCAGGCCGCCGGCGGTGTTGGTATGCATATAATATGCACAATGTGTGTTGTTTTGTATTGCATTGCTAGTTATCATGTGTTGCTCTCTTCACACTTTACGTGAGCACAAACCAATGTAATATTATTTAATATAGAATAGTATATATACAAACAAACAAACAATTTTTAAAGCATAAGTAAATATAGGAAATGTATTATAATTAAGGGGTTGATTTATTAATGCTAAATCAGCCAAAATTTTGTATAAAAGAAGGGACATTTTCCCTTAAAAATCAATCATTGAATAAACGCAAAAGAGTGCCCACAATCCGCACCTAACAAAGAAAAAAACCTAATTTTTTCTATTCAATTATTCATCCTTTCTTACAATAGTAATATTAAGAAGAGTTTGAGGAGTAGCAATGTTAGGTTAGTTTTCTTTCATTAATTTCTTTTTGTTTTTGGTAGGATTCGATTTAAAGTTGCCTTAGGGAAGGAAAAGGAAATATTAGCTAATTAGTTGTAAAAATGAATTTTTGTGGTGTTTACGTTTTTTATAATGAGTGATTAGTTAGGAGAAACAGGTAAGTCAATACGATGGTGGCAGGGTAGACGTAAGTTAAGTTGATATTAGGGATAGCTCCGAAAAGTCTGGAGCTATCAAGGTGGGATCCTTTGTATGCCTGTGGGTGGGCTATAGAGCTGCGATAACATCTGCAGTCTCCTCTCATTGGAGTTGTGTACCCCCAGTCGGTATCTGTTAGTTGTAGTTTCCGTTATTAGTTGTTTCATTTTCGTGTCCCTTAGCATGTTTTTTTTTTTGTAGATAGATTATTTTTTAATCTAAAGTTGGTATGGATTTTTTTATATGTGAGTGCGCTTTAGGTGCAGATAATCGGCAAGGACCACCCCATCCGGCGAACCACAGTCCGGCAAAACGCGATCATACCAGCGACGCAGGTTATCTGGACACTCTGGCTTACTCTGTTTAATTTTTTTGTGTGCAGCTTTAGCACAATTTTCATTGTCGTATTAATACCAGCGCAAGCATCTCACATTATACAACTGTTATCTGTTCGATGAAATTCGTTATGAGATAAATGGTGTAGAAATTGATCGTACACGTCATATGGATCATAACAACGGATACTAAGAACTATATTTCATTAAATTAATTCGAAAGTTATGCATTAGTAAATGCATGAAGGTCATCAATCAATGGTGAATCTGATCTTTCGCTTATTACTGGAGGCTTTAAATTTTGTGTTCCATTAAAAATGTTTCACACACTCATTCTGTCCGTCTAATCATTCGTTTCAAAAGCAATAAAAATAAAAGGAACAAGAAGAAGCATGTCGTACATGTTGTTGTTGTTGTGCTTTAGGATCTATAATTTTAAACTGATAACAAAGGAATGTACAGCGTTTCCTTGTGTAAATAAAGTGTTTACACATTTTATAATGGTCAAATGTCGCATAACGACACATTGTGTTATAAATAATAACATCTCGAGTCCTTATCATTTTTTGTATTCCTAAATAGAAACATAGTTGTTCATGTTGTTGTTGTTGTGCTATAAGGATCTGTGGCAACACTGTATTATTCATTTTGGCATTTTTTTACATTTGTTCATTTTTTACATTGCCCTGCAGGAGATTAAGCGTCAATTGTCTAAAAGCTACTAGTACAAGTACTGGTACAGCTGACACTAGTGTACACCGGGTTTAAGTTTTTATAGAAAATACCAGTGGCAGAAGTATTTTAAATACACCACTCATAGATTGATAGAATTTTTTGTGTAACAAAACAAAAATTCACATGCTGTTTTTGGAATTAAATTGTGAATCTTTTATTCATGCCATTTTATTATGAAAAATAAAATTTTTTGATGCAAAATGCTAATTTTATATTTGAATTAATTGCTTTTTAAAGATTTGCCATATGACAACACTGTAATCGCCACTCATTCAAAACGAGAAGTTCTCGAAGTAATATGGTAAGCCCGTATTTTATTATTTTTAGCGTCCATTTCAATGTGGTGTGTGTTTTGAAGTGTGTGAAAAATATTTTAATTTAAAATTTATAAAAATAAAATCACAAATAAAAAGGTAATTTTGAAACATTAAAAATGAGTAGTTCGAAAATATATTTTAAAAGGAAATTAAAAAAACAAATATGTGCATATAAACTAAGAGTGTTACATCGCGAAAATTTCGAACAAAAATTAAAAGAATGTGAACATATTGTAAATAACATTGGCCTGACAGAAGAAGGCAATAAAGAAAACGATGTGCCAAAGAGTTCAGAAATATCCAAAGGAACATTGAAGCAAAAGTTGAAAAAGTGGTTAATAAAAACCAAACCCATAAGAACTTGCGCGGAAGAACTGTTTTCAATTTTATCAGAGGATTTAGATGTTCCGCTGACAGTAGAAGGTCTTCTTGAAAAAAAAGAAAATTGAAGTTAGAAGTGTTCCACCAGGCAGTTTCCACTACTTAGGAATTCAAAACCAGCTGCAAAAAGTGGAGCATATTTTATTGGACTATTCAAAAGTGGAGCTTGTAATAAATATTGATGGCATTCCACTTTTTAAGAGTTCCAGAGTGCAGCTTTGGCCTATTTTAATTAAAGTGGACATTCGTTAAAAGTTTATTTGTCTGCCTTTTTTAAATAATTTTGTACTTCTTCCTTTTTTGCGCAGCTGCTTACCACAAAAATGCCAAAAGACTGCGACCAACAGTCTTCAGAGGCAAAATTGAAATATTACCAAACAGGTATGTACATTTAATCGACTTAAATCAATGTATATGTTCCACTAACCGTTCTTTTCTTCTAAATGTTTGTTTTTAGCCGACAAAAAATGCATTCTTTGCCAAGAGCTCTCACTAAAAATTTAAAGTCTGCAAGGTTGTTTTATTTTGGGACCACACATAATACACAACTTTAACGTTGATACCCACGGAAAACAAAACTTTAAACGAAAGCTTGAAAGCTTGTATGCTGCATTCATAAGTAAGTTAATTACCAATTTATAAATGTATTAAATTTTAAATTCTTTGCGTAACTTGTTTATTTGATTATTTAGATGCTATTGCCGTATTTTCTGATGAGCCCGATATAGCTTTAAGAAAAGCTTTCCAGCTTCATAAAAAGAAACTATTTAAAGCCAACCGCTTGGAAAGATTAAAAAATGAGCAAAATGAACCATCTACTGGGCAATGACTTAAACAATTTTAAACTATATTATTTAAAATTTTCCATTTTTTATAAGGTCTAGCCAGTCTTGAAAAATGGGCCCAATTTTTCTTGTTTTAAACTGTGATTTAAATGAATGGTTATTTTAAGTTTTTTTTTAATATTTTAATAAATAATTATACAAAAACTAATTTTTTAACTATTATTTTTCACTTAACTAACAAAGGAACCTACCTAATTTTGGTAACTTTTTCCATACAAAAGAACTAGTAATAAAGTGGTTCGAAATCTCCCAATTATATCCAAATAAACCAGTACGTAACTAGTACCAATGGTACTAGTATTTTTTCAAACACACTCAATGCTAATTTGATCATTAAGATGGTATAGAAAAGTTGACAGTTGAGTACAACTGCTGGTGGTTTTTGTATTAGTAGGTACTAGTTTAATCTCCTGCAGGGTGGAGTATCGATAAATTTATTTTATATGTATGTATATGTTGTGTGGTTGTATGAGTGAAGCATACAATCTTGTTTGTAATAGTAAATAGATTATTTTCGAAGTTTAACTGATGTATGAGCACACATGGTATAAGAAATAAAAGTTAGCAGTTGACACTCGTTAAAAGCGAACAGGCGTTGTTTTATTTAAGTCATTCCAATTAGTAATGATAGTAAAATTAACAACGCAAATCAAGCCAAAGCGTTAACTTGGGTCAGGCATCAACATCTGGACAATCAGGTGTATCAACCACTTCGTCTGCCGAACAACCTGAAATTTGTTTCGCACAAGTTGAAGCACAGTTCAGCATCTCAGGAGTTAATAATGATATCTCCAGATTTAACACTGTAGTAGCCGCCATTGAAAGCAACGTTTTGGCTCAAATATCAGATGCTATTTTAAATCCTCCTAATCAAGGCAAGTATGACAACCTAAAGTCTTGCATAATAGAGAGATACTGCGATAGTGAACAAAGAAGATCCAAGAAACTAATATCAGAGTTCGATTTGGGGGATAAACGGCCTACACAATTATTAAGTGAGCTTAGTGGCTTAGCAAAAGGAAAAATTAATATCGATTTCTTGAAGTCACTTTGGTTGCAGAGGATTCCGTAAACTTGAGCCATACTGCAGGCATCAATTGCAGATCTACCAGAACTTGCAAAATTAGCAGATAAAATCTTAGAAGTATCCGACTGCCAGCAGATAGCAGTCTTAGCCAAACAGCAGACACAAGAAAAAGAGACCGAACTGCGAATGCAACGTATAGAACAACAACTAAACCAATTGGTAAGTATGAGTGCAGGATGAATCCGAGGAAGAAGCAGCCATCGCAGCAAAAGTAGGGAGCGACGAGCACGAACACCTTCCGGCCGCTCAAATCAATACCATGAGCGAATTGGAAAAAATGCAAGAAAATGTAGAGCGCCTTGCAACTTTTCATCCGATTTTGAAAAAAACTAACATCATCGCCACACTCTACTATCGTTATTTGTGATCACTCATTGCAAATCGCTCGTCTCATTATTCATTATAAAAATACCACGAAATTTTTAATAGATACAGGCGCCTATGTGTCTGTTATTCCACCATAATTCGGTCAACGCTGTCTTAAATTGTCACTAGGCTTACGCCACAGCTTAAAATGGAATTTTTACGTCGCCGATGTTAACACAGCTATCATCGGCTCTAATTTTTTAAAAGCGTACGATTTGCTAGTTGACATTAAAAGAGGAAAATTTACTGACAAGAAGACTATGTTGGAAACAAAGGTGAAGTTTGAGCAAAATACAACAATTAAAATATTAACACACAAAACGGACAGTAAATTCCCAAAATAGTGATTTAGCTGTTTTAAAGTCTAATAAAATGCCAATAACAACAAACACAACACACAACACAACAGTGACACCAGTTTTTTCTCCGCCGAAGCGACTTGTTGGTGAAAGATTCGAGGCAGCAAAAAAAGAATTTCAGTTTTTAATGGAAAAAGTTATTTGCCGACCATCAGTTAGTGGGCAAGCCCACTACATATGGTACTGATAACTAAGATAACAACAAACTGTATTTTGAAAAACTAAAAACAAGAAAAAACTTCAAAAATGAATAGTTTCAAGTTTTACAACGACGACGAAGAATGGTTTCCATCGAACGGACAACATCCGTTAGGTAATTTACAAAGAGAAATACAAGCGCCAACGTCACCCTCAGCAGTTGCCGACTCACCGAGGCCTCCATCACCTGGGACGGCAATAACACGACCCCCTCCCTCCACCAAGGATTAGTTTGAGGGATGTTAATAACATACCTGAAGATATCAAAAGACTTCGGAATTTGTACACAGAAGTGTACACTTCCAATCAAAGCAAATTATTAGAGGTGAAGAAGAGTGTCAACAATAATCCGGCGGCAAAGACTTTTAGAAAGAGATACATAGAATATCTAATAGATAGTAAGAATGAAAAAAATAGTAACGTCTTTAGAAAATTTAATTAATCATAAATACAAATGTAATGTTTACCCAGCAAATAAAAAGGGGCATGCAATTGTTTTCCTACATTGTAAACACTATCTGTGTCAGGAGTGCAATAAAACAGGTGAATGTGAACGTGATAGCGGATGGACATTAATACAAATATTACGGATAGAAATTAATATAAATCAATATCAGTGTATAAAAGGTTCGCAGTATATTTTTCTACCAACCCCAATACAAAAGAAACATGCATGCATCAATGTTCAAAACAATGATCAATATTATTTCAAGTGGGCTATTATATCAGCATTGTATCCTATTAATAACAATTCTAATAGAAGAACATCATATAAAATTAATAAAATTAGTGATGATATTATCATGTTGGAAAATAATATTGTTTTGAATTTTGATAATTTGACTTTTCCGCTACCAACGAATAGAATTAAAGATTTTTAAATGAAAAAATCCTGATATTAGTAAAATGAAAAGGCTAAGCACGTTAATTTATTATTACTAGAAAATGGTGAGAAATTCGACTACGTATGGATTAAAAATAGGTAAGTCAATAATAAGAATAAAAAAAAATTATATTAAAATAAAATTGTTTCACTTTTCATTTAATTACAGATTAATTAAAAATCAATCAACAAATCACCGCCGATGTATTTATATGTGTAATACATGTTTAATATATTTTTATAGTGAAACGGCGCTGAATAAACAGAAGGATGAATGTAATAAGATGGTAACCAGACTACCCTCTGTAAACAATAATATCGTAAGTTTTAAAAATTTCGAAAAGCAAATCGATGTAGCGTTTGTAGTCTACGCTAATTTTTAGTGTATTCTAGACACTATTAATATTCAAAATTCAGCTAATGTTAAGTCAATACAAAAACATATTCCATTTGCTTATAGTTGTTACATCAACTGTTCATTTAACAGTAGTTTAGATAAATTTAACATGTACAGTGGTGATGATGCACCAAAACATTTCATTGCAAATTTAGTTAAAGATTGTACAGTATGGTGACCCCATGAAAGATAAATATAATGGAAAAAATATTAAGGAATTCATTGGTTTACGAACTGAAATGTATTCCGTTAAAATAGATAGAGTAGATAAAGTAATTAAAAATATTAAAGGTGTAATGGCATATAATTACATTACATTAATTAATTACACTATTTACATTAATTTATATTTTTATATCGCCAATAATAATAATAATAATGCCAGTATTTGTATCTTAAGTATTTTCATATGGTAATGCCAGTATTTATATCTTAAGTACTTTCATATGGCAATGTTAGTATTTATATTTAAGTATTTGAATATGGCAATGTCAGTATTTATAAGCCACTCGTTGAATAATGACTTATAAAGTGTGTACTAAGCACGATGGCACTACAAGGCGATCCTGCCACTTGTAATTTGATTCAGCGAACAGAAGCATCGTAAACCTCAACAAGTAAAGTGCATAAGTGAAAAAAAGAAGTGGACATTTTTTTGGTATTCTTTTTACCAAAAAAAGGAACATCAGTTTTCTATTAAAGAAAAATTTTGAACATTAAAACAAGTGGTTAAGATTATTATAAAAAAAAATTTTTTTGTAAGAAACCTGAGCTAGACTAAGTATTAACGACTTTAGAAAATGTCTACTATAGAACAAGCTGTATCATATTTCTATGTATGTGTTTAGATCTAAGATTCATCAATACACACAATACACAATATATAAATAAATTAACTTTAAGATATTTAGACGATAAGAGATTTATATGTGAAAATAGTGTTGACACTTATGCCTGGTGACATTATAAAATAAATTCTCCATTAACATCATCATCAAATTTAAATTCATATAGAGAATTTATACAAGACGATAATGATGAAATGTTTTTAAATGTAAATATATAGATTAAGTAGTTCATAAGGAATATAATGTACAAAATAATATGAATTAATAAAAAAAAAAGAATATATTATATGTATATAAATTAAACAATCTTTTTATTTCATTTCAATTTATATTTATTGAATAAAAATTTTAAACACAAGTGCCCACAATTAAATGTATTAAATTTTTGTTTTCGTTCATAATTATATTCAATGCGAAATTTTAAGTAGTTGACAATTTGAAGTGGTGGTTGAAAGTCTCCAAAGCTATCAAAGTACTCTTTATAATTGTGGTTTTTATAGTATCCTACCCAATGTGTTCCCATACCATTTTAATTATCTAAATGAACAATACCACATTATTCTTTGAATAGTTTTTAGGTAAAGAATCGCACATTTCAGAAGACTATCGTGGGAGTGAAATTAAAGTTGGATTTTATTAATAAAATAAAAAAAAAATATGTTCATATTAATATGAACTTTTGAAAACGAAGTATACTCAAGCATATTTAGTTGAAAAAGTATTAAAGAAAAGAGGAAATCTGTTGTATGTTAAATGGTTGGTATTCAAATAATACATCAGCATCGTCATAAACATCACTATAAAAACAAGGTAATGTTTGAAAATTATTTATTCGGAAGATATACGCTAAGATGTACATTACATTGACTTTGAACGGAAATTTATCAAAGCTAGTTTGGTACCGACTATTTTCCAACCATTGTGCTCTGAATTTAACTCTGAGAGGATATATGTGTTTCTGATGAGGACGGCCTACCTTAAAGCAATTTATTATAGGCTATTGTGATAACTATACGTTGTATATTATTTTGTTAACTATTTTTAAGTTAGATTTTAAGTTAGTGTGTAATTTAGTAAATAAGTGTTAATTAGTTCGTAAGTATAATAAAAACTAAAATAATGTTTCCTTTTTCCCTTTTTTATGGAATATACTATAAGCTAGATATTAATTGATTGTCTGCAATTTTTATTCCTTTACTTGGTAAGCCTAATTAAGGTATCAGATACGGTTAGGATAAGTACTATTTAAGAATGTAGTTGTAAGTACACATGTAAAAATGAATTTTAGGTCGAATAAATATGAAATGAAAAATGAAATGAATGAAAATTATTCATTCGCAAGATATACGTTAAGATGTCCATTACATTAACTCTGAACTGAAATACATCAAAGCAAGTTAGGTACCGACTATTTACCACCATTGTGCTTGTATCAAACTATGTTTGCGGTCTAATAAGTTTTGATACATATCACTCAATTCCGAATGTTGATTATGAGAACAATTTGTTTCATATTGGTAACCATATTATAGAAATTCCTGTGGAATCATATGAATTTTCAGACTTAGCTGATTTTCTAATTAGAAAATATAAAAAGTTGAATGTAAAAGGAAAACTTAATATTCAATCACACTATAACACACTGCAAACCTACATAGAGAGTTCAACTGATACGATAATTTTCGATAAAGAGAGATGAATTAGAACACTGCTTGGATGTAATAAGAGAGTGCTAAGTCAGACAAAACGATAGATATTACAAATAGAAACAATATTTTAGTTGAGTGTAATATTGTCAGCGGATCCTATATAAATAACGTTTCTGCTCACACTCTACATCAATTTTCGCTTAACGTGAGTCCTGGCTATAAAATAAAAGAAGCATCAGCAAACGTCATTTATTTACCAGTTAATACTAGATCAATCAACACCAGAGTTTAAGAAATTATTACAAAATAAAAAAATACACAAAAAACAGAGGACAGAGAATCTCTGTAGACATAATCGTGAATTCCTAAAACAACTTGGTTTTAAACTAAAACAACAATGAGTATAATTAACATACTACAACACCCAGACTTTGATAATTCAATCATTAAGAAAGAATATCATAGTTATACATCATATCTACAATCATTTAAGAATAATGACGAAATTCGTATATCAATTCAAAACCAAGATTTGTTAGTTCTATCAAGTGAAAGTTTTCTATACATAGAAAGATTTGTAACACAAATATCCTATCTATTCGATGATATTCGTTATGAGATAAATGGTGTCGAAATTCTTCTTACACGTCATCTGGGTATAACAACGGATATTAAGAACTATATTTCATTAAATTGATTCGAAAGTGATGCATTAGTAAATGCAGGATGGTCATCAATCAATTGTGAATCTGATGTTTCGCTTATTACTGGAGGCTTTAATTTTTGTGTTCCATTAAAAATGTTACACACACTCATTCTGTCCGTCCAATCATTCGTTTGAAAAGCAATACAAATATAAGGAACAAGGAGAAGCTGGCGTGAACCAAATTTTGTATGGGAAAATTCAGTACAGAAGGTACATAAAGAAGCAGGCATGAACCCTAGTTTGTATGGGAAAATTGATATAGAAAGTACATAAACATACTACTCACCTGCCTGCGACAATCATCTGATAAATGTCTAAAAGCACCACAAATGCAGCAACATTTACGTGGATTACTATTAATAATATTATCAGGCCTAACATATGGCTCAGTCAAAAGTAAAAGAGATGATTATATATTAATTATATGTATTTTATGCATATGTGTAGTATACAGAATACATTCTGAATTTTTGATTTAACAGCACTAACTTAATATTATTTGTTAGCTAAAGTGAGTTCTAATTATTTATGAAATCAGCATTTGTGAATTTAAGAGGTTAGGTTAGGTCTGAGTGGTACCTCTGATTTCACAAAGCTCACTTGAGCACGCATAGCGGCCCGTTGTGATGCCACGGGTGAAAGCATTCCCCTTACTGACCAAGTTCCACCAAAATCAGGGAAGAGGAAGAAGTTGGTCAGCGCAAGGGCTGCACTGAATTTAAGAACATTTCATTAAAATAACGAACACTTACCGTTGAATGATAACTACGGGACAATAATCGGATAAGTGACAGCGCAATTTGCATATGAAGCACGTAACACTATTTGAGAAATGCAAGAATTGCATCTTTTCATAAACAATTCCGGCTTGGTATCACACTGTAGAAAAAATAGATGGGTTACTTCAATAAGTGAAAGATTCTTTCATTCAAAAAACTTACCCTTTGACAAATGCTTTTACGACACTGTGGCTCGTTATGTCTGCTCTCGCCGCACATATAACAAATTGTAGGTTTTCTGGTGTTTTGCATTTCCAATTCTATATCCTTGTCTTTAGCCACACTAATTTTCGTTTGGCACTTTGGTTAGCTTTATAAGAAACATTTCTGTAGTTTTAGTGTTTTCGCATGTTGATGTTGTGATACTTTCTTGAGTCGGATATTTAGCTGTTAATGTTGCAGTTGAAGTACACAGTTTTGTCAATATTCTTTGTCTTTAATATTTCTGTAATTAAATAATCGTTATTGCATAAAATATGTATGTATTTGTAAACATAAAATTTACAAGGAACGCAAATTTACAACCACAAATTCAATGAGTACTGGTGTACTAAGCATTAAAATTCTTTTTAGTATATATTAAGGGAAGCATTCAGCTTAATGCGTTTGTTTTAAACACTTTTGTAAAATATTGTTGGAAATTTAGCACATAAAGGATTTAATTTAAATACCAAGTATTGTCAGTTCACGAAGAGAAAGTAAAAAACTTGAAGCTGTTCTTTATGAAGCGAAAATAAATAATCTCGGATGAGATAGATATAATTAAATGAATACATGTTAGACAAAAAGGAGTCATTCCTTGACATATGTATATTACATTTGGAAACACATTTAAACACTTTGTACATTTTTAAATACTTACTCATTTTTCTCCAGAATATCGTAAATAAAAATCGGTTTTAGTGGCAGTTTGATTAGCTATTTTCGATGTACGCTCTAAATGCTGCTTAACTTAATGCTTTGATTGTTCAGTAACAACTGAGCGCATGTTCCCGTTATTACTTCCTTTTTTAGGACTTGAAATCGGGATTTGCTAACAGTAACTCAGTACCTGTCTAATTATACAAACATCTCAAATAATTACTTTATTGCGAGGATATTAACGAAACTAATAAAACCCTTCAGTTGGAGGTGCAGGTAGCCGGGACTACAGGTCATAAATACTGTTGTAAATAACTTCCCATATAGACTATAATCTTGTCGACAATAATAAGTTCTTTTGTATATACCTGTCTTATTAAAGAGGAATTTAATGAATTTTGACAACGTTGTTGTTGAACATGTTGTTTCACATGTTCAACACTCTGTTATTTCTTGCAAATTTTAGGAAGTATGAAAATGCTATTTTGTCTATATTGAAGTCGCCGTGGTGTAGTAGGTAGTGTGTTGGCTTACTATTCGTAAAGCCCGGGTTCGTATACCAGGTCAGACATCAAAAATGAAATATGAAAAAAAAATATTTCTTCGGCGACTTCCTCTCAGCAGATTTCTGGCAAAAACTCTGAGAGTAAATAAAATTGCCATGAAAAGTTTCTCAAAAATCTGTCGTTCGGAGTCGACGTTAAACTGTAGGTCACGCCACTCACATAAAATTAACGCCCACAACATGAGTGGTATGAGAAGCTAGGCCGTAATCCTGACTGAAGGGTTGTAATGGCCAATTATGTATTATGTATTATGTATGTATGTATGAAAATGCTATTAATCTACCTACATATTTGCTGCTTCTTGACACAAATCTCAAGGATATAACACAAATATTTCTTTAAAGTGAAATCCAATAACAACACAAAGGAACAAAAAAAATAAATACACCCTAGCAATTATATCGTCTAAATTGTATATTTAATTTAATAGAATTAAAAAAATATTTTTATATTCCTTGTTTGACAGAAACTGTTTTTATGAACTTTTCATGAAAATTATTGATTACTGAAAAATTTTTTACCTGATTTTGAAAAATCAAATTTTTTTGGGAGTGAGAGATATAAACCTTTAAAACAGTATACATACTTACATAGTGGTGGTTGAAAGTCTCCAAAGCTATCAAAGTACTCTTTATAATTGTGGTTTTTATAGTATCCTACCCAATGTGTTCCCATACCATTTTAATTATCTAAATGAACAATACCACATTATTCTTTGAATAGTTTTTAGGTAAAGAATCGCACATTTCAGAAGACTATCGTGGGAGTGAAATTAAAGTTGGATTTTATTAATAAAATAAAAAAAAAATATGTTCATATTAATATGAACTTTTGAAAACGAAGTATACTCAAGCATATTTAGTTGAAAAAGTATTAAAGAAAAGAGGAAATCTGTTGTATGTTAAATGGTTGGTATTCAAATAATACATCAGCATCGTCATAAACATCACTATAAAAACAAGGTAATGTTTGAAAATTATTTATTCGGAAGATATACGCTAAGATGTACATTACATTGACTTTGAACGGAAATTTATCAAAGCTAGTTTGGTACCGACTATTTTCCAACCATTGTGCTCTGAATTTAACTCTGAGAGGATATATGTGTTTCTGATGAGGACGGCCTACCTTAAAGCAATTTATTATAGGCTATTGTGATAACTATATGTTGTATATTATTTTGTTAACTATTTTTAAGTTAGATTTTAAGTTAGTGTGTAATTTAGTAAATAAGTGTTAATTAGTTCGTAAGTATAATAAAAACTAAAATAATGTTTCCTTTTTCCCTTTTTTATGGAATATACTATAAGCTAGATATTAATTGATTGTCTGCAATTTTTATTCCTTTACTTGGTAAGCCTAATTAAGGTATCAGATACGGTTAGGATAAGTACTATTTAAGAATGTAGTTGTAAGTACACATGTAAAAATGAATTTTAGGTCGAATAAATATGAAATGAAAAATGAAATGAATGAAAATTATTCATTCGCAAGATATACGTTAAGATGTCCATTACATTAACTCTGAACTGAAATACATCAAAGCAAGTTAGGTACCGACTATTTACCACCATTGTGCTTGTATCAAACTATGTTTGCGGTCTAATAAAATTTACAAGGAACGCAAATTTACAACCACAAATTCAATGAGTACTGGTGTACTAAGCATTAAAATTCTTTTTAGTATATATTAAGGGAAGCATTCAGCTTAATGCGTTTGTTTTAAACACTTTTGTAAAATATTGTTGGAAATTTAGCACATAAAGGATTTAATTTAAATACCAAGTATTGTCAGTTCACGAAGAGAAAGTAAAAAACTTGAAGCTGTTCTTTATGAAGCGAAAATAAATAATCTCGGATGAGATAGATATAATTAAATGAATACATGTTAGACAAAAAGGAGTCATTCCTTGACATATGTATATTACATTTGGAAACACATTTAAACACTTTGTACATTTTTAAATACTTACTCATTTTTCTCCAGAATATCGTAAATAAAAATCGGTTTTAGTGGCAGTTTGATTAGCTATTTTCGATGTACGCTCTAAATGCTGCTTAACTTAATGCTTTGATTGTTCAGTAACAACTGAGCGCATGTTCCCGTTATTACTTCCTTTTTTAGGACTTGAAATCGGGATTTGCTAACAGTAACTCAGTACCTGTCTAATTATACAAACATCTCAAATAATTACTTTATTGCGAGGATATTAACGAAACTAATAAAACCCTTCAGTTGGAGGTGCAGGTAGCCGGGACTACAGGTCATAAATACTGTTGTAAATAACTTCCCATATAGACTATAATCTTGTCGACAATAATAAGTTCTTTTGTATATACCTGTCTTATTAAAGAGGAATTTAATGAATTTTGACAACGTTGTTGTTGAACATGTTGTTTCACATGTTCAACACTCTGTTATTTCTTGCAAATTTTAGGAAGTATGAAAATGCTATTTTGTCTATATTGAAGTCGCCGTGGTGTAGTAGGTAGTGTGTTGGCTTACTATTCGTAAAGCCCGGGTTCGTATACCAGGTCAGACATCAAAAATGAAATATGAAAAAAAAATATTTCTTCGGCGACTTCCTCTCAGCAGATTTCTGGCAAAAACTCTGAGAGTAAATAAAATTGCCATGAAAAGTTTCTCAAAAATCTGTCGTTCGGAGTCGACGTTAAACTGTAGGTCACGCCACTCACATAAAATTAACGCCCACAACATGAGTGGTATGAGAAGCTAGGCCGTAATCCTGACTGAAGGGTTGTAATGGCCAATTATGTATTATGTATTATGTATGTATGTATGAAAATGCTATTAATCTACCTACATATTTGCTGCTTCTTGACACAAATCTCAAGGATATAACACAAATATTTCTTTAAAGTGAAATCCAATAACAACACAAAGGAACAAAAAAAATAAATACACCCTAGCAATTATATCGTCTAAATTGTATATTTAATTTAATAGAATTAAAAAAATATTTTTATATTCCTTGTTTGACAGAAACTGTTTTTATGAACTTTTCATGAAAATTATTGATTACTGAAAAATTTTTTACCTGATTTTGAAAAATCAAATTTTTTTGGGAGAGAGAGATATAAACCTTTAAAACAGTATACATACTTACATATACTGTCGGTATAAACTTATATGTTATGAGTTTTGATCAGATAATTTTTTGGAAAATAATTTTTTTTCGCTTTTTGCTAGATTTAATTATTCTTAATTGCAGAATTTAATAAAAAAAATATAAAATATATCGTTTGATAAAATTGAATGTTTATCCCAAACTTATTATTTCGTTTTGCATACACAATAGCCCAATTCGGGTGAAAAACATTTGAGTAATCAATAATTTGTTGCGAAAATTTCAAAAAACCAGCTTTATTCAAATAAAACTAGCTTGGAGAGTTTAAAGAATATAAAAAAAATTTCATGTGTTCTACTAACTAAATATATGACCTACACTATGTGGATACTCGAGTGTATTTTCACTGTCTCAACATACTGTAAGTATTTACAATCATTGTATTCTGTTTAAAAACATTTTTGTAATCGTTTGTGACATGAAAACATAAATTTTATAACTTAGTTATAGAAGTCGCCGTGGTCTAGTAGGTAGTGTGTTGGCTTATTAGACGAAAAGCCAGGGTTCGAGCCCCAGGTCAGACATGAAAATAAAATACAAAAAGTATTTCTTCGGCGTCTTCCTCTCAGCAGATTTCTGGCGAAAACTCTGAGAGTAAATAAAATTGCCATGAAAAGTTTCTCAAAATCTGTCGTTCGGAGTCGACTTTAAACTGTAGGTCCGGCCACTAATGTATAAAATTAACACACACAACATAAGTGGTGTGAGAAACTAGGTCGTAATCCTGACTGGAGGGTTGTAATGACCAATTATGTATGTAAGTTGCAGGTTACAGAAGTTATATGGATACAAATTTTATAATAACCAGACAAATCGCCAAATTTGAAGGGAAAAGAAGCTTGGTATCAGTATATGAGCTGTAAGTGTATCCTGAAAAATATTCTGTGTAATTTGATTTCGACCGTCGGCATCACTGTATTATACTTTGAAATAACGAGTGTTATTTTAGGCAAACTCTCTTGTGGAAGATTGGTAAATAGGGGTTGAAAACAAGTGTACCAAACTTCCAAAGAGAGTTGCAATTATAATTACGCGATGTAATTATAATTAGAGTTAAATGGGAGAGATAACAAAAGAATTAGTAATATTCTTTTTTTTTTTTTTATAAAGTAAAATATGGGGAATCTTACCTTTTGTATCTGTGATGAATAGACCCAAGTAGGAGAGAGAATGTGTTTTGGTTTTGATGTTAATTTCCAGGTAGGTTGTATGTTTTATTTACAATAGATGATTTTAATGTGAAGAATAGGTATATGAAAATTTAATATTGTTTGAGAATATTAATGATGTTGGTTCAATTTCAAAAAAAGAAGTGATTTTACAAATGAGTTTACCTTTAAGGAAATTTCAGATTTTATCTATACAGATAATAGATATTCTTTTAGAACTTAAAAACTAGTGTTGGTAAACGCATATATATTAAATTAAGTTAGATGATTCAAAGGTTTGAAATTCATTTATAATAATTCAAGAAAAAGTTTAAAATTCAATATTAACAATTAGGAGTAGTAAAAAATTTATTGTCCAAATTGTTATTTGGACATGGTGCCGGCCTTGACGTTAGTCAATAGAAACTTCAGTATTCGTACAAAGAACCTGCGCCAGAGAGCGGATAGCTTCAACAAAGATTTTTGCATCAGGTGTTGTTGATAAGTTGGACAACGTAGATGACTTTTGTTGCTGTTTTGTTGTTTTTGGACCTGTTAGCTTCCTTTTTTGTGAAGGTTTATCTTTAAGGCCTCTTGGTTTCTTTCGTTGATAGGGCTTTTCATGCAGCAACGTGTGGTGGAATTTATCACATTTTCTGCATGTATCCATGGACGTGCAACTTCTCAGATCGTGACTTTTGGCTAGGCAGTTGACACAGTAACGGTGTTTGTCAACGATCTCTTCCCTCTTCGTGACTGTCATCCTCAGAAACTTCTTACAGAACCTCAAGGCATGGAACCGATGACAAAGGACACACTTATACATTTCTTCGTCCCCCCGGCATCTGCGTTGACTAGACCTCTGGCGGATACTTCTTTGGTTGTTCCTAATGTTGGGAAACATAATTATTAGAAATCTATATGGAATAAAATTCTACATTCTGAAGTATTTTTTAGCTGTCAGGTAGGATGAGATAAATGATTAGAGAAATAGAAATGAGAAATTTAGGAATGAATTTAAAAAGATTATATTATTGACTAGGTTCATCGTTCATAAATGGTAGGAGACATAATTTTACAATGGGCCTGGTGATTATTCCTGAGGCTGTGCGGACGTCAGCAGTACGTATATTTCCATCTGTACCGGGATATGTTTGCTGGATTCTTCCCAACCGCCATTCACATGGTGGTTGTAAATCATCGATCACTGCTACGAGATCTCCGACTTGTATGTTGGGGGCTGACCTCTTCCACTTGTACCGCTTGTGTAAGGATTTTAGATAATCCTCCTTCCACCGTATGGAAAATTGGTGGTGCAGTACTTTCAACTTTTCCCATCTATTAATGAGAGAGATATTATGATGGTTTGGTTCCGGAAAAGCCATTAAAGGAGCGCCTCTTAAAAAGTGTCCAGGAGTTAGAGCAGTTAAATCTCCAGGGTCCTCCGATAAGGCAGATATAGGTCGAGAGTTAAGGGTTCCCTCAATTCGGGCTAGGACTGTTGAGAACTCCTCAAAGTTTAACTTTTGGGCTCCAACAACGCGCTTCAAATGAAACTTGAAGCTTTTCACGGCAGCTTCCCATAAGCCGCCCATGTGGGGTGCGTGAGGTGGTATAAATTTCCACTCAAATCCATGTGTCATGTACTTGTCAGCTGTATCATTAGCAGCATTATTAACGAACTTAGTGAATTCGCGTTCGAGATATCTGCTAGCGCCTAAGAAGTTTCTCCCATTATCAGTAACTACCCTTTGGGGGAGCCCCCGCCTCCCAATGAAGCGGGAAAATGCAGCCTGAAACGCTGCCGAGGATAAATCTGAGCAGAGTTCTAGGTGTATAGCTTTCGTACTGAAACAAACGAAAACACTTACGTAGCCTTTGGTCATGGGAGACTTTCTCAGTGGGGATGCCTTTATTTCGAATGGCCCGGCGAAATCAATACCTGTAATTTGGAAGGGAAGAGACAAATTACACCTATCCGGAGGTAAAGGAGCCATGATTTGAGTACATGGCTTCTGTTTGTTGATGATGCATGTTTTACAATTTCGCACTATCTTTTTCACACGGGGTTTGAGTCTGAAAATGTAAAATTCCGTTTGTACCATACGGCACATTTGGCTACATTCAGCGTGACAAAGGAAATTGTGTAAGTGAGTTAGATATAATTGGCAAAAGCGAGAGTTGCCTGGTAGAATAATTGGATAGCGCTCGTTATAAGGAAGAGACGACTGAGCGAGTCTACCATTTATTCTCATTGTTGAATTCGAGTCCAAAAAAGGATTCATAGTGTTCAACGAGCTTTTCTTTGAGATAGGCTGTAAGTTTAGTAAACATTTGTACTCCTCGGGATAAAATGCTCGTTGAGCCAAATTGAGAAGTTTGATTTTCACAGTTTTGATTTCGGTATGAGTTAAACCGACTTGAGAGTTTAGAGAACTGGTAGGTTTAAGCCTTTGCATGCTTTTGTCAATAAACCTGTAAACATAACACAAAACACGCAAAGCTCTGTCGTAAGATGAGAATCGGTGAAGAATATCCTCCATTTCGACTTCAGCGTGCAATGTTTGAGTTTCGTTGGGGGGTTCAACTATTTTGAGTGGGTTCCGCTTTGGCCATTCAGATTCGGGTTTGCTTAACCATGATGGTCCAGACCACCACTGGGAATTGTTAGCCAGTTCGTGAGATTTACAACCACGAGTTCCAAGATCTGCCGGGTTAAAATGAGTGGGAACATGTCGCCATATTGCCTTTGGAACAAGGTGATGAATTCGAGAAATTCTATTTGCGACGTATGTTTCCCACGAAGAGGGTGGTTTAGACAGCCAACCAAGGACTATGGAAGAGTCAGTCCACAGAAAAATATCCGTATGATTGAAAGAAAGGGATGTTTGCACGTATTCAACCAGCTTCGCCAGTAATACAGCTCCGTTTAGTTCCAAACGCGGGAGGCAGACTGTCTGAATAGGTGCAACTTTACTTTTCGCGACCAGTAAGTTCGAGAAGACGTTGTGAGTTTTCGTCTGACATCGAATGTATAAAGTTGCACAATAAGCAGCCTTGGATGCGTCACAAAAACCATGGATTTGAACTGAATCCGTTGGAGTATATTGAAGCCATCTTGGAATTGTTATCGTTTCCGTTTTCGACAAATCTGATACAAAGTCGTTCCAGATTCCGAGTGATTCATGTGAGATATCATCGTCCCATTCCAATCCCTCCAACCAAAGCCGTTGCATGAGGATTTTAGCTCTTATGACAATGGGCGCTAGCCATCCAGCAGGATCAAAGAGCTTCGCAACTGATGATAGAACCTGGCGTTTCGTTATTCTTGGGGATTGATTTACGGGTGAGAATGTGTATGTGAACGCATCTGAGAGGGCATTCCATTTAATTCCAAGTGTTTTTGTGGTGCTTGCTTCTTGGAACCGTAAAAATTCGGAGTCATATAAATCCTCCTTGGGTAAATGAGATAATAATTTTGAGTTATTTGCTGTAATCTTCTTTAGTGGAAGACCAGCTGACTTCAAAACATTGATGAGCTGAGTCTGGGCAGACAATGTTTCCTCTAATGAATATCCTCCAGATAGAATATCATCGACATATGTTTCCGAACGGAGAATTGAAGATGCTTTAGGGAATTGAGATTCAGAATCTGACGCTAGTTGAAGAAGGGTACGTATAGCGAGATAAGGTGCGCAGTTGACTCCAAAAGTAACTGTTTTAAGAGCGTAATCTTTAACTGGGCCATCGAGTTTGTTCTGGAATAAAACACGTTGATAGCATCTATCTTCTGGATGTAATAGGATCTGGCGATACATCTTTTGTATATCGCCATTGAAAACATACTGATATTTCCTCCAATTTAAAATAATAGTAATAAGATCGTTTTGAAGAGTAGGACCAGTATAGAGAGCATCGTTTAGGGAAAACTGAGATTTCGATTTCCTAGAGGCATTGAATACGACTCTAACCTTGGTCGTCTTATGATCGGGTCGAACCACAGCATGATGAGGAAGATACGAAGAATAGTATTTGCCTTGAGAAATAATTTCCTGAGATGAAGTTTCCTCCATGTGATCCAAGTCCAAGTATTCCTGAAGTACTGCACGATAGGCAGATTGTAGATCAGGATCTTTAGATAGAGTTTTCTCCATTCTGGAGTATTGGGCTGGGGCAATAAACCGCGACGAGCCTAAGAATATCTTTTCCGGAAACTGAGGTTTAAATGGTAGTCTTACAATATATCTACCATTTTCGCCTCGTGTAGTCGTATTAGAGTAGAATTGCTCACAAAATTCATCTTCTTTAGATTTGGGTTGAGTTGTAGGTATTTCCTCATCTTCCCAAAACTTTTTCAAAAGACCGTTAAGGTCAGGGGTTTCAGAGGCTATGATCGATGAAAATGAATGTGTAGTGCGAGTTTCCATGGGACCACTTAGTACCCAACCGAAAATAGTATTATATGCAGATGTGTGACCGCATATATTTTTCCTTATGCCATCGATATTAATAGACTGCTCATAATCATTGCCTAGTATGAGATCAATTTGAGATGCTTGGTTAAAGGTAGGATCAGCTAAATCCAATTCCATAAGTTCCTTTGAGTAAGGAACGTCAAAACTGAGAGCTGGGAGACATTTAGTCACCTTTTGCAAAACTATTGCCTTAACCGAAATTCTTGTATCTGTTCTTTGAGCATACAACACGAACTCACATTCCTTATTAGCCGATTGTTTTTGTCCTCCAATACCAACAATTTCAAAATGAGAGTTGTGATATGGAAGCTGAAGGCGGTTCCTAATCTTCTCAGATATGAATGTTCGTTGAGAACCAGGGTCAATAAGAGCTCTTACGGTGAAGCGTTCACCTCGAGATTCTATCTGCACTAGCGCAGTTCTCAATAGGATATTCTCGCAGCTGAAGGAGTAATTGGCACGTATCTGACCTGATGTGGATGGCTGTTCAGCATGAGTATCCTGTGAGTTTGATTGAGAAACCATTGGGGAATTTTGGGAACTGAGACTTTTACCTGGTTTCTTGAGACGAGTGTTTTCAATACTTTGAGTAGTTGAGTTACTAACTCCCTTTACCATGTGTAGTAGGGTATGGTGAGTTTTCTTGCAATAGAGGCAAGTGTGCTTACTTTTGCAATTTGCTTTGATGTGGGATGATCCCAAGCAATTATTGCAAAATTTATTTTGAAATACCTAATCAACTCTCTGTTGTATAGTGAAATTTCTGAATTTGGGACAAGATCTAAGAGAGTGATCTGCATTGCACAGTTTACATATGGGAGTTATATTTTCCTGAGACACATATGTCTGTATATTGGGCAACGCTGGTTTGGTAAGACTAAGTCCACCCTTTGAGTTCTTAATACTAGTCAAGCGTTCAACAGCCTCATATCTATCCACAAGGAATTGAGACATTTGAGACCATTTAGGGAGCTCACGAGGAGATGTGAGCGATTGCTCCCATAGGGCTAGAGTTAAATTGGGAAGTTTGGTAGAGATCAATCGTATGAGTATCGGATCCCAACTTTCTACTTTTACACCTAAAGTTCTAAGAGTCGCTAAAGAGTCATCAACCGCAGATTGTATTCTTCTAATGGACTCGCTATCCTCGGAGTCCGTAGCGGGAATGTCAAATAAAATTTTTATCTGGTTATCAACGAGAACTCGTTTGTTCTCGTATCTAGTTTGAAGCGCGTTCCATGCAATGTCGAAATTATCGTGGGAGAGAGTATATCGCTTCACAATTGCTCCAGCTTCACCTCTGGTTTTATTCCGGAGATGATATAATTTAGTGACGGGAGAGAGCTTCGAATGGTTTATATAGACTGCCGTGAACATATCTCGGAATGACGGCCACTGTTCGTAATTTCCTTCAAATATTTCCGTATCGCAGGGTGGTAGTTTTATGCAATTTCCAGAATTTGATGGCATCACTGTTTGGGTTTGAGACTGAGGTGAGATAGAATAACGAGATGTTGATTGAAATCCAGAGTTGTTTGTAGCGTCCATTCGAGTGATTCTCATCAAATCTAAGATTTGCGAATTGCACAGATAATAAGCGTCCATACATGCATCGAAATTTCTCTTGGCCTCCTGCTTAAAATCTGGAGCGACTAAGTCATCGTGGGACACCATGACTTTTTTGTAGCATGAGTCGAATTCGTTCCAACGAGCTTCCAAATCCTTTAATTTCACCTCAAGGATGGATTCTGTTTGATCTTCAACTGGGCTTCCGTGAAATTTACTACAAAACTGTAGCAAATGTTCGCTATGAAATAGGAAATGCTCCTTTAGGGACTCTTGTGAACTAGATGTAGAAGTCATCTTAACGCGAATTACGAAAACGAGTGATGAAATGAAATAAAATAAAATAAGTGACTGTTACCGGGTTACAAATATTAACTATAAGCTATAGTAATTACTAAACGAACACGAGAGTAATAGAATTAGTTAGTTTCGAGTTTTAGTAAATGTAAGGGGTTATTAGCAATCAACTGGATATGGGATTCAGTTATATTTTCAATAATGTTTACTTCGAGAATTATTTCAATTAATTTTAAGTTTACAAAGTAAACTAAAAATTAAATGAAATTGTGTGTGACTATGAAAGTCACACTGATCCGCAATGGTAAATTTAGGGGGTTATTAGGGGCCAACCGTGGCACTGGATATGGGATCCAGTTATTTAATCAGAAATGTGTATTCCGAAAATATTTCAAATAATTTTAAGCTTATAAAATAAACAAAAAATTATATGAAATTGTGTGTGACTATGAAAGTCACCCTGGTTCGCAATGGGTTAAACACTGTAAACACAAATTTCGCGTACCGAAAATAAATAAATTGTGATTCGCAATGGGTTAAATACTGTAAATGGGGTAGAGTTACCAACTAAAAATTTTGTGTAACAAGAATTTATTTTTAAATAAATTGGGTTTAAAATTTCATATGTATAGTGTATAATTAGAGCTGAAATATTATTGATATAGTGTTATAATATAGAAATAATTCAATTAGTATCAAAATATATAATATTTCTTTATGAAATTTATTTCAATTATTAATTATTATTATTATTTCAATAATTAATTCCGGTTTTTATTTTTTATCTCGTTTTATTTATTTAAGTTGTGGCAACTCTGAAGACAAGTGTAAGGAATATATGTATGTGTAGATGTGTCTGTGCGTATGAATTTTATTTTTTACAATTGCTCTTCCTTAACATTAAATGGTTTTCGTTGTTGTTGCTTTTTATGCGATCTCTCTTTTTTTTTCTTTTTCTTTTACTTTTTATAATTGCGACAAATTGTTGTTTTTAATTTCAAAAATTTTATTTCTTTTTTGTTTTTGTTTTTATTTATGTTTGGTATTTGTTCTGTTAATATTTATTTTATTTTGTAAGGCAAATTTTTATTATTCTTTTTACCTATTAAAATTTAGGAATATATAAATTTTGATTTTTGTCATTTATAAAAAGTTTTTACTGTTTACTGCAAGAGAGCGCGAATGATGATATTATTGGCCAAATTTGGTGGTTGATTTTTAGTGAGAGATTTTTGAGAGATATTGGAAAATATATAGCAAAGAGCAATTGAAAAAAAATTTGATTTTGAAAAATGTTTTTAGGAGCTTATGTATTGTTGTTTTTAAATATTTGAATGTTCATAAATACCTTTCTATGATGGATAATTTTTATTAGGGTGAGCGCGTAATAGAGGCTTATGTACACATGTATGTAATTTTTTTACTTGTTATATATATTTTGTTTCTTTGTGGAGCACTTAATTAACGGTTTTCATTTATCATCAATATAAGTAAATAAATATATGTATCTTGAAATAGCGTTTTTTTTCTTTTTTGGTGTATTTTGATTTACCGTATGCCCTTTTGACCGATGTATACACCGTTTCCTTTTTTACCGGTTCTTATTATTTGATATTCAAATTTTTCCTTTTTTTTAACAATTAATATTATATACATATATATTTTTTTTTTTTAATTTTATTTTTCATACTAACATTTTTTCACTGGTTTGTTGATTTACTAATCTTTTTTTACCGGTGTAATTTCGCTCTTTCTCTTTTTTTGAATATTTATTTTTTTTTACAGTTTGATTTCGTCGCTATTAGGTGTTAACTTTAATTTTGTGTTAATTTTTTTTTTTTTTTTTTTAATATTTAACTCACCTTTATTTAAATCTTCTTAGTATGATTTTTTTTTTGCTTTTTGGCATTTTTCTTTTTAATTTTTTGAAAAATTTCTTTTATAAGCACTTTTTACCTGATTTTATGTAGGTGCTTTTTTATTTTCAAATTTTTTGCTTAACTTTTTCTTCTTTAATTTATATGTATTTAATTATTTTGATATCACTTTTTACTTTTTATTACAATTATTAACAATTTTAATATTATTGGTTTTTATATTTATATTTAATTTTTGTGATTTTTGATTTTTTTTTTTTTTTTCATATATTTTTTTATTAATATTATTAATTTTTCCGTTGCTCTTTTTTATTTTTTATTTTCTTTCATATAAGAATTTTTTATTTTTTTTTATTTTATTATAAATTAATATTACTCACACTTACAATTCTTTTCAGTTTTAAATTTTTTTCTTTTATTAATTTTAATGTTTTAATCGTGAGTGTACCCTCTTTTACGTCTGCGAAATTAATGATTATTGTGTTTAATTTACATACCTCATTCTCCTTCTTTTTTCCTTTCTTTAAATTAGGATCCACAGAGAGAGAGTAATTAAGTTGTGTTGTTGTCGATCTTCGTTACGGGTATTGTGGAGAAATAGAGCTTTTGTATCTTGAGAGTAGTAATGAGAACCAAATTTATTCTTTTGGAGACATAGAAAATGATGGAGAATGTAATTGTTCCGTAGGTTGCGGGGAGTTCGCGGGGAGAAGGACCATGAAATAACGAGTGTTATTTTAGGCAAACTCTCTTGTGGAAGTTTGGTAAATAGGGGTTGAAAACAAGTGTACCAAACTTCCAAAGAGAGTTGCAATTATAATTACGCGATGTAATTATAATTAGAGTTAAATGGGAGAGATAACAAAAGAATTAGTAATATTCTTTTTTTTTTTTTTTTATAAAGTAAAATATGGGGAATCTTACCTTTTGTATCTGTGATGAATAGACCCAAGTAGGAGAGAGAATGTGTTTTGGTTTTGATGTTAATTTCCAGGTAGGTTGTATGTTTTATTTACAATAGATGATTTTAATGTGAAGAATAGGTATATGAAAATTTAATATTGTTTGAGAATATTAATGATGTTGGTTCAATTTCAAAAAAAGAAGTGATTTTACAAATGAGTTTACCTTTAAGGAAATTTCAGATTTTATCTATACAGATAATAGATATTCTTTTAGAACTTAAAAACTAGTGTTGGTAAACGCATATATATTAAATTAAGTTAGATGATTCAAAGGTTTGAAATTCATTTATAATAATTCAAGAAAAAGTTTAAAATTCAATATTAACAATTAGGAGTAGTAAAAAATTTATTGTCCAAATTGTTATTTGGACATACTTCGTCAAGAATTATTGTTCTTGATCGCTACGCTAGTTAGTGGAACATGGTGACGCCACTCGAGATCATTAGCCAATTGGAAAGTGAGTTTGGTACGCAGTTAGTATTATATAGAGCCGCTAAGGTCATGGAATTTTAGTCAATTGGACTAATTTTGTGGGGATATGTAGAGTTTTTCGTGAACGTGATTAAGCCAGTCATAATAGTACTTGTTTTCTTTGCAGCCACCTTAATTTATGATAAATACTACCCTGCGCGTGTTGCTGCGCCACCAACTCAAATCAATTTGAAGGAAAGACGTTACACAAACGTCCAATTAATTTTGAAACATTTCATTGATTTTGTTTCCCGTTGTCCTTGTGATTCAGATGAACGGACCTGAGTAATACGCATTCGATCAGTTTCTAATCTCACTTCTCGTTGTTCAAGCGAACGGGTCTCAGCGGCATATACTCGAAGATTTTCTTCCAGCCTCAATGCTCGTCTGATTCTGAGGCTCATAATACTCTTTTCTTCTCTTTCTTTTTCGAAGTCGCGGTAGTCTAGTAGGTAGTGTGTTGGCTTATTAGACGCAAAAATCTGTGTTCGAGCCCCAGGCCAGGCATCAAAGACAAAATACAAAAAGTATTTTTTCGGCGACTTCCTCTCAGTAGATTTCTGGCAAAAACTCTGAGAGTAAATAAAAATGGCCATGAAAAGTTTCTCAATAAATAACCTAACCTCGCTTGATAAAATTTTACGTTTTCTGCAAAATTATTATTGCTTTTTCACTAACAATAGTCGACCTCGGGTGAAAGACATTTGAGTAATCAATAATTTAGGGCGAAAATTTCAAAAAACCAGCTTTATTAAAAAAAAACTAGTTTGGAGAGTTCAAAGAATATGAAAAATTTTTTGTGACTTCTATTTATCTAAATATACGACTTACACTATGTAAATACTTGAGTGTATTTTCGCTGTCCCACCGTTGTATCTATTTAAAAAAATTTGTTTTCGCCCATCGGCATCACTGGATTATACTTCGTCAAGAATAATAAAAATCGTAGTGCAACAAGGTAACGGTACGCGAGATCATGAGCAAACTGGGAAGTGAGTTTGGTACACAGTTAGTATTATATATAACCGCTAAGGTCATGGAAAGTGAGTTATAATAGCAACCATGAACTAAACATAGCTTAAAGCTACTATGAATTAATCTTCAAGCATTGATTCATCACACTTTTCCAAATTTTCTGTGTTTTCGACTGTGAAAATCTTGGATTATATAATCAGCTGCTTATTCCTTATTAAAATGTAGTCATTTAAGTTTACCATAAAAAAATTTTCTCAGTTAAAGTTCGTTAAAGAAGAAGTGAGATTAGAATGGTACTTTCGATACCAAAGCTTACTTGAACATGCATAGACTCCCGTCGTGATGCCACAGGTAAGCGCAGTCTCTGTAGTGACTCTGGGCTGCACACTAAAAGCGTTACTAAGAGGAGATATTACTCGATGCAAAATGAAAATACATTTTACGATACGGTATTAAAAAGTCTTAAGAATCAGAAGTTAAGAGTATTTTTCAAAAACTTCAGTTTCATCGTCAGGTATCAAATGAACACGCAAGATTAAAAGGGACACCATATTATTATCACCCCTTGATCGAAAGCAGTTGTGATTAGGTCTAAAACCAGACTGTCTCCCAGATAGCAAATCATTGCTATACAGATATTGGGTCATTTGCATTTAAATTAATTCTTCGAAAATTGTCTCGATAATATTGCTATTTTGCGGTAGGTTTTATCTTGTTAAGGTACAGATATTATCTTATCACATTTCCACATTGCAGGGAAGATAGACGTTATAATTATAGTATTTAATAAATGCATCCTGTCTGGAAGAATTTAATTTATTTAATTTAGGATTAATTTCATCATTGCCAATGGAGGTGGATTTAACGCTAAGAATACTTTCAAAAAGATCTTCTTGAGTAACGTTTTCAAAACCAAAATTAGATTGAGTCATATATATGTACAGAGGTGGAAAAGACATCAGATGATTTGTAATACTAAAGCTCTGCTTTACTATTCACTATTCCTAAAGATCAATGTTTTGTTTGCAATGAAGCATAATCAATGTTTTTTTTTTAATTCCTATACTTAATCGCTTGTACCTGACATGCTGTCCCAAATTCATGTGATAGGAAAAGAAGATCACGTTTTGAAAATCAGAGGTATAAAGTTGGTCAAACAAAAGCATTCGATTAGGATTGTCCACAAAATATAAATCAATAAAAGTACTGGTGGGAGAAGTGTAATGCGTAGGAATAAAATTATTTATTATATTAAATTAAAAACCAATGACACTCATATCTTCTACCAATCACCTATCAAAAATCATGCTAAAATTGAAATTTACTCCAGGTGTTAATAGGTTGTTTTTCACATTTATGTATTTGTCATTTATTGTTAGTTCAATATTTAATAAAATTATTAATTAATAAGCAATCCTTTTAATAGAATATTTATATTTTGCTTTAAATACCCACAGGTCTCTTTCCCATGCAAAATAAATTATTTTGAAATATTTTAATTGACGTACAATAAAATCAAAACATTGCTATTTTTTATTTAAAAAGTTCATTAAAGAAGGAGATTTTAAAGAACTTTTTGTTTTGTTTTAATTTTTCTGTTAATATGTACATAATATTAGGATTAATGTCGTTGTTTGGTATTTCCACTAGAAAAGATCACATTCATACATACATAATTGGTCATTACAACCCTTCAGTCAGGATTACGACCTAGTTTCTCACACCACTTATGTTGTTTGTGTTAATTTTATACATGAGTGGCGGGACCTACAGTTTAAAGTCGACTCCGAACGACAGATTTTTTTTGAGAAACTTTTCATGGCAATTTTATTTACTCTCAGAGTTTTTGCCAGAAATCTGCTGTATTTTTGTATTTTATTTTGATGTCTGGCCTGGGGCTCGAACCCTGGCTTTTCGTCTAATAATCCAACACACTACCTACTAGACCACGGCGACTACTAAATAAATATAAATAAATCATTAAATATGAAATTGGAATTGCACCACAATTAACGTAAAATCGTAAAAATATTTTAAAAAAAATAAGTGAGCAATAACTAGAATAGTTAGTAGAATATGAATTAAACATATGTATGTATGTAATTAGCAAATTTTTCGATAAGCAACCAAGATCTAGCAAAAGTTTTGAAAATTTTTAAACTGAAAGTTCACTTGATAAATAAACACGTATAAAAAATATGACGCGACTGCTATTCTCTTTATATACTAAATACTGCAATTTTTCATATGTCCTATTTTATCAAACAGAGTCTTAGTCTCTTCACAAGCTTTAAGAATATCAGCACTTTTTTAATTTTTCAATTAAATTTTTCAAATAAGAATGGTCGAACTTGAAAAAAAAATAATAATAATTACGCGATTAAAACTCATAACACACAATATTTTAATTTTTAATGGTTATCTCCCGCCTTTCCAGAAAACTTTGAATTTTCAGGAGGTTCGAAAATATAATTTTATTTATTTATTTATTTATTATAATAAACATAACACAACAAGATTTTAATTTATAAGTGATAGTGCTATGCATAGATAAGATATGAAACATTAAAAAATAACATTAATTCAATATAAGAAATTAAATAAAAAATAACAAATTAATATAAATATTAAATTTAAGTAAAAATATAATTTGAATCTATTTAGAAAACTAACAATACTACAGAAATAAAATAAAAGAGTTAAAAGATAGAGAATCATAAAAATATGAAAAAAGAAATATTTTCAAAAAATCGATTTAAAAAAGGAAGAATAAATATTTAACCGATATAATAACCAAGCTAATAATGTAAAAAACTTTTCATTAAGACGACAATTTAGAAAACTCCTTTTAGAACGCATTTGCATTGCCTAACTTTTGGATGTAATTTGGCAGGGAATTCCAAAAACTTGTTGTGTGTATAAAAGACTGTCGCTGTGACAGAAGAGTCCTGTACCGTTGTTGAATAATCTTCCCCCGGAATGATCCAGCAAACCTTATCCGGCGTAATAAATATTTCGGCTGTGCCGTGTTAATAATTTTATGGAGTACGATGAGGCATTTAATTTTCAGAAGATTATCAAATTTCACACTATATTGTTGTATGCCAAGTAGAGTTACCGATTGTTATTACTATCGCAGTTTGCGAATATTTCGCACCCATACAATAGCACAAGAATTAAATAAGTTTTAGCAATGTGCATACGAATTGCAAAAGGAGTTGAATCAATGACGGCCCATAAATTTCGAAGCATGCCGTATATTCTGTCAACAATGACACTTATATTGATAGACCACCATAATCGGTCATTAAATACAATACCTACATTGGTTGCAGACTCGACAAAGTCAATTCTATTTTCCTTGATTTTCAATCCAGGTATGACAAACGAAACATATGTTCTCGAAAGCATAATACATTTGGACTTTGAGGGATTGATGCGTAGTCCATTTGCCGAAGCCCAACTGTCAATTCTATCCAAATCACGGTTTATAGAGTGTAAACAAGAATCAACATTCTCCTTACGAGTACTGGTATAAAGCTGCTCATCATCAGCATACATATTAACACGGCAGTCAATCAAAGCATCTGGTAGGTCGTTTATGTACATACAGAACAACAGAGGCCACATTAATGATCCCTGGGGAACTCCTCTACTAATATTAAGCAGATCTGAAATATTACCATTTAAATGAACCTTTTGACATCTGTTCAACAGATAAGAAAAAAATTAGACTACCGGCAGAATTCGAAAAATTAAACAGTTTCCGGAGCTTATTCCATAAAATTTCATGATTTTAATTTTGTGTGAAAGGACAAAAAAAATATATTTCTTCTAATAAAACAAGTTTTGAGTCTACTCAATTAAATGCACAACTGGAACTATGTAGTTACTCGGGTGTATTTAATTTTTTTTGTTTTTTTTCCGTAGTGTTAGTAATTGTAGCACATGTTACATCACATGATAATAGATACGAAAAGTTAAATTCAAAGAAACTTTCCTGGACTTTTTTATTTATGCAGTTGAATAAAACAATTTAGATTCCTAAAATAGCCTACTATACTAATTTATGGTAAAATATTTAATTCCTTCACAACAGAAAGAATAAGTAAAACTAAATAAGACGATTTTTGCAAAACAGGAGATAAGTTAAAGACATATATAATCTCATATGTTTCAATTTCTAAAGCGAATTTCTTAACAACGAAGTTTAATTCGTATTTTTTTTTATTTTTTCGAAGACAGTATGTTACTGTCTGGTAAATTTAAAAGAGTAAGGCAGCAAAAATTGGACTACCCTCTGCTGGATGCCAGGTCATGTAAGAGTTAACGGCAATGAACAATGTGAGCAAGGCTGCCGGGAGAAATTTTTAACAACAATAAAGATGTAGACATGCAATTCCTCTTCTGAGACTAAATAGGTTTGGTGCACTCATACCTATACATCAAACTACACAGGAATTACCTAGGATAGAACCTAAATAAACCCAAAGTACACTAGTTCAGCATACGGATCGTATCTAGCCCAACCTATAGATTCTGAGAAGGTAAGAATCAGTCATCAGAACACATTCTAAAATCTGTGAGGCACAGCTTTATCCCAGGAGAAAATACCTGGAAACTGTGAGGCACCGCTTTATCCCAGGAGAAAATACCTGCAAACTGTGAATGCACCGCTTTATCCCAGGAGAAAACACCTGGAAGCATGTGAATAGGGTATTAGTTTTTCCAATGTGGTCAGAATAATAGGGGAGTACGATATACAGTATGTCCGCCTATTATAGGTGTGAGAAACTAGGTCGTAATCCTGACTGGAGGGTTGTAATGACCAATTATGTATGTAGTTATAGAAGTTGCAGGTTACAGAAGTTATATGGATACAAATTTTATAATAACCAGACAAATCGCCAAATTTGAAGGGAAAAGAAGCTTGGTATCAGTATATGAGCTGTAAGTGTATCCTGAAAAATATTCTGTGTAATTTGATTTCGACCGTCGGCATCACTGTATTATACTTCGTCAAGAATTATTGTTCTTGATCGCTACGCTAGTTAGTGGAACATGGTGACGCCACTCGAGATCATTAGCCAATTGGAAAGTGAGTTTGGTACGCAGTTAGTATTATATAGAGCCGCTAAGGTCATGGAATTTTAGTCAATTGGACTAATTTTGTGGGGATATGTAGAGTTTTTCGTAAACGTGATTAAGCCAGTCATAATAGTACTTGTTTTCTTTGCAGCCACCTTAATTTATGATAAATACTACCCTGCGCGTGTTGCTGCGCCACCAACTCAAATAAAATTGAAGGAAAGACGTTACACAAACGTCCAATTAATTTTGAAACATTTCATTGATTTTGTTTCCCGTTGTCCTTGTGATTCAGATGAACGGACCTGAGTAATACGCATTCGATCAGTTTCTAATCTCACTTCTCGTTGTTCAAGCGAACGGGTCTCAGCGGCATATACTCGAAGATTTTCTTCCAGCCTCAATGCTCGTCTGATTCTGAGGCTCATAATACTCTTTTCTTCTCTTTCTTTTTCGAAGTCGCGGTAGTCTAGTAGGTAGTGTGTTGGCTTATTAGACGCAAAAATCTGTGTTCGAGCCCCAGGCCAGGCATCAAAGACAAAATACAAAAAGTATTTTTTCGGCGACTTCCTCTCAGTAGATTTCTGGCAAAAACTCTGAGAGTAAATAAAAATGGCCATGAAAAGTTTCTCAATAAATAACCTAACCTCGCTTGATAAAATTTTACGTTTTCTGCAAAATTATTATTGCTTTTTCACTAACAATAGTCGACCTCGGGTGAAAGACATTTGAGTAATCAATAATTTAGTGCGAAAATTTCAAAAAACCAGCTTTATTAAAAAAAAACTAGTTTGGAGAGTTCAAAGAATATGAAAAATTTTTTGTGACTTCTATTTATCTAAATATACGACTTACACTATGTAAATACTTGAGTGTATTTTCGCTGTCCCACCGTTGTATCTATTTAAAAAAATTTGTTTTCGCCCATCGGCATCACTGGATTATACTTCGTCAAGAATAATAAAAATCGTAGTGCAACAAGGTAACGGTACGCGAGATCATGAGCAAACTGGGAAGTGAGTTTGGTACACAGTTAGTATTATATATAACCGCTAAGGTCATGGAAAGTGAGTTATAATAGCAACCATGAACTAAACATAGCTTAAAGCTACTATGAATTAATCTTCAAGCATTGATTCATCACACTTTTCCAAATTTTCTGTGTTTTCGACTGTGAAAATCTTGGATTATATAATCAGCTGCTTATTCCTTATTAAAATGTAGTCATTTAAGTTTACCATAAAAAAAATTTTCTCAGTTAAAGTTCGTTAAAGAAGAAGTGAGATTAGAATGGTACTTTCGATACCAAAGCTTACTTGAACATGCATAGACTCCCGTCGTGATGCCACAGGTAAGCGCAGTCTCTGTAGTGACTCTGGGCTGCACACTAAAAGCGTTACTAAGAGGAGATATTACTCGATGCAAAATGAAAATACATTTTACGATACGGTATTAAAAAGTCTTAAGAATCAGAAGTTAAGAGTATTTTTCAAAAACTTCAGTTTCATCGTCAGGTATCAAATGAACACGCAAGATTAAAAGGGACACCATATTATTATCACCCCTTGATCGAAAGCAGTTGTGATTAGGTCTAAAACCAGACTGTCTCCCAGATAGCAAATCATTGCTATACAGATATTGGGTCATTTGCATTTAAATTAATTCTTCGAAAATTGTCTCGATAATATTGCTATTTTGCGGTAGGTTTTATCTTGTTAAGGTACAGATATTATCTTATCACATTTCCACATTGCAGGGAAGATAGACGTTATAATTATAGTATTTAATAAATGCATCCTGTCTGGAAGAATTTAATTTATTTAATTTAGGATTAATTTCATCATTGCCAATGGAGGTGGATTTAACGCTAAGAATACTTTCAAAAAGATCTTCTTGAGTAACGTTTTCAAAACCAAAATTAGATTGAGTCATATATATGTACAGAGGTGGAAAAGACATCAGATGATTTGTAATACTAAAGCTCTGCTTTACTATTCACTATTCCTAAAGATCAATGTTTTGTTTGCAATGAAGCATAATCAATGTTTTTTTTTTAAATTCCTATACTTAATCGCTTGTACCTGACATGCTGTCCCAAATTCATGTGATAGGAAAAGAAGATCACGTTTTGAAAATCAGAGGTATAAAGTTGGTCAAACAAAAGCATTCGATTAGGATTGTCCACAAAATATAAATCAATAAAAGTACTGGTGGGAGAAGTGTAATGCGTAGGAATAAAATTATTTATTATATTAAATTAAAAACCAATGACACTCATATCTTCTACCAATCACCTATCAAAAATCATGCTAAAATTGAAATTTACTCCAGGTGTTAATAGGTTGTTTTTCACATTTATGTATTTGTCATTTATTGTTAGTTCAATATTTAATAAAATTATTAATTAATAAGCAATCCTTTTAATAGAATATTTATATTTTGCTTTAAATACCCACAGGTCTCTTTCCCATGCAAAATAAATTATTTTGAAATATTTTAATTGACGTACAATAAAATCAAAACATTGCTATTTTTTATTTAAAAAGTTCATTAAAGAAGGAGATTTTAAAGAACTTTTTGTTTTGTTTTAATTTTTCTGTTAATATGTACATAATATTAGGATTAATGTCGTTGTTTGGTATTTCCACTAGAAAAGATCACATACATACATACATAATTGGTCATTACAACCCTTCAGTCAGGATTACGACCTAGTTTCTCACACCACTTATGTTGTTTGTGTTAATTTTATACATGAGTGGCGGGACCTACAGTTTAAAGTCGACTCCGAACGACAGATTTTTTTTTGAGAAACTTTTCATGGCAATTTTATTTACTCTCAGAGTTTTTGCCAGAAATCTGCTGTATTTTTGTATTTTATTTTGATGTCTGGCCTGGGGCTCGAACCCTGGCTTTTCGTCTAATAATCCAACACACTACCTACTAGACCACGGCGACTACTAAATAAATATAAATAAATCATTAAATATGAAATTGGAATTGCACCACAATTAACGTAAAATCGTAAAAAATATTAAAAAAAAAAATAAGTGAGCAATAACTAGAATAGTTAGTAGAATATGAATTAAACATATGTATGTATGTAATTAGCAAATTTTTCGATAAGCAACCAAGATCTAGCAAAAGTTTTGAAAATTTTTAAACTGAAAGTTCACTTGATAAATAAACACGTATAAAAAATATGACGCGACTGCTATTCTCTTTATATACTAAATACTGCAATTTTTCATATGTCCTATTTTATCAAACAGAGTCTTAGTCTCTTCACAAGCTTTAAGAATATCAGCACTTTTTTAATTTTTCAATTAAATTTTTCAAATAAGAATGGTCGAACTTGAAAAAAAAATAATAATAATTACGCGATTAAAACTCATAACACACAAAATTTAATTTTTAATGGTTATCTCCCGCCTTTCCCGAAAACTTTGAATTTTCAGGAGGTTCGAAAATATAATTTTATTTATTTATTTATTTATTATAATAAACATAACACAACAAGATTTTAATTTATAAGTGATAGTGCTATGCATAGATAAGATATGAAACATTAAAAAATAACATTAATTCAATATAAGAAATTAAATAAAAAATAACAAATTAATATAAATATTAAATTTAAGTAAAAATATAATTTGAATCTATTTAGAAAACTAACAATACTACAGAAATAAAATAAAAGAGTTAAAAGATAGAGAATCATAAAAATATGAAAAAAGAAATATTTTCAAAAAATCGATTTAAAAAAGGAAGAATAAATATTTAACCGATATAATAACCAAGCTAATAATGTAAAAAACTTTTCATTAAGACGACAATTTAGAAAACTCCTTTTAGAACGCATTTGCATTGCCTAACTTTTGGATGTAATTTGGCAGGGAATTCCAAAAACTTGTTGTGTGTATAAAAGACTGTCGCTGTGACAGAAGAGTCCTGTACCGTTGTTGAATAATCTTCCCCCGGAATGATCCAGCAAACCTTATCCGGCGTAATAAATATTTCGGCTGTGCCGTGTTAATAATTTTATGGAGTACGATGAGGCATTTAATTTTCAGAAGATTATCAAATTTCACACTATATTGTTGTATGCCAAGTAGAGTTACCGATTGTTATTACTATCGCAGTTTGCGAATATTTCGCACCCATACAATAGCACAAGAATTAAATAAGTTTTAGCAATGTGCATACGAATTGCAAAAGGAGTTGAATCAATGACGGCCCATAAATTTCGAAGCATGCCGTATATTCTGTCAACAATGACACTTATATTGATAGACCACCATAATCGGTCATTAAATACAATACCTACATTGGTTGCAGACTCGACAAAGTCAATTCTATTTTCCTTGATTTTCAATCCAGGTATGACAAACGAAACATATGTTCTCGAAAGCATAATACATTTGGACTTTGAGGGATTGATGCGTAGTCCATTTGCCGAAGCCCAACTGTCAATTCTATCCAAATCACGGTTTATAGAGTGTAAACAAGAATCAACGTTCTCCTTACGAGTACTGGTATAAAGCTGCACATCATCAGCATACATATGAACACGGCAGTCAACCAAAGCATCTGGTAGATCGTTTATGTACATACAGAACAACAGAGGCCACATTATTGATCCCTGGGGAACTCCTCTACTAATATTAAACGGATCTGAAATATTACCATTTAAATGAACCTATTGACATCTGTTCAACAGATAAGAAAAAAATTAGACTACCGGCAGAATTCGAAAAATTAAACAGTTTCCTGAGCTTATTCCATAAAATTTCATGATTTTAATTTTTTGTGAAAGGACAAAAAAGAAATATAATTTTTCTAATAAAACAAGTTTTGAGTCTACTCAATTAAATGCACAACTGGAACTATGCAGTTACTCGGGTGTATTTAATTTTTTCTCCGTAGTGATAGTAATTGTAGCACATGTTACATCACATGATAATAGATACGAAAAGTTAAATTCAAAGAAATTTTCCTGGACTTTTTTATTTATGCAGTTGAATAAAACAATTTAGATTCCTTAGGTTAGGTTAGGTTGGAGAACGTGTACTTGTCAATTAAGACAAGTACAGTACCCGGAGGTCGAATTGACCCATTGTACAAAGTCCTAGTTTCTCACACCACTTATGTTGTGTGTGTTAATTTTTGTACATGAGTGGTGGGACCTACAGTTCAAAGCCGATTCCGAACGACAGGTTTTTGAGAAACTTTTTCATGGCAATTTTATTTGCTCTCAGAGTTTTTGCCTGAAAACTGCTGATAGGAAGTCGCCGAAGAAATACTTTTTGTATTTTATCTTGATGTCTGGCCTGGGGCTCGGACCCTGGCTCTACGTCTAATAAGCCAACACACTACCTACTAGACTACGGCGACTTCAAAAAAGATTCCTTAAATAGCCTACCATACTTATTTAAGGTAAAATATTTAATTCTTTCGGAACAGAAAGTATAAGCAAAACTAAATATGACATCACTTTAAGCGATTTTTGCAAAACAGGAGATAGGTTAAAGACGTACGTATTTATAATCTCATATGCTTCAATATCTAAAACAAATTTCTTAACAACGAATATTAATTCATATGGTTTTTTTGTTTTTCTTTTTTCGCACACAGTATGGTACTGTCTGGGGAACCTGAAAGAATAAGGTAGTAAAAATAGAACTACCCTCTAGAGCTAGTGTTAATGTTAGAGTTAACAGAGCAATGTTAAGTTAATAGAAAAAACTAAAAATAGTCAAGAAATCACCCAAATATACAATATCAGATAACGTAATACCTATTCCATTCCTTAAAAATTGTGCTCCACACGTTCCTGAGTGAAACAGAAGCTATGGTAATACAGAAATTCTTTTAAATATTGCAAATTTAAACAGCAAAAAATAATATTTTGTTTGAAGAATGTCTGGATTAGATGACGGATATTATGGAAAAATGGGCCATGCTGCACATATCCCACTATATACATATTGTAGCCAACCCAATAAGTGGTATATCTCAAAAAAATGAAAAAAACCGAAAAATTAAACATAACAAATTCAACCCAATTTTAAAAATTAGTAGAGTAATTGCAGGAATAACTTGCAGTGTGATATCGCAGACGCACTGTTCCAAGTAATTTTCAAGAACAGTGGGAAGACATTGCCAAGGTATTAAATTATTTTGGCCGGTAAGATCTGGAGATGGATGCCAAAACGTAAGGAAATAAGGAGCTTAAGTAATTCAATAAAAAATTAAAATTGTTAATAGGTTTGGCGAGACTTAACATTCAAAGTTAAAAAGAAAATGGTCGCCAACAAAACTGAGTGTCATGTAACGGGTATAGGGATATTTAAGCAGTTCACTTTTAGAACATTAGAGGAAACTGCTGCAATTTAAAAAACAATTATACCCTGAGGGAGATGTTCTGGGAGGTCCGACAAAAAATGTGCCTTCTATGCAAAAAGACAACCTTAAAAGTGTGCCCTCTATGGCAGTTATTGAAGACTTAACATCCATCACAATTCCGGGAACTGTTCCAGCTTTTACATCTTCCCTGGAGGAAATAAATTATACTTTAATACAATCATTAAAGTAATACGCAGAAATTATTTCTTACTTGCTGCCCGCTAGGTTGAATATATTACGTTTTGTCTAAGGAGCTTGCGTACAAGTATAAGAGTTTGTTTATTTGTTTTTTCGTCACCACTTAAGTTTGAATTCATTTCACAAACATAAAACAGTTTAATTTTTAAAAATTCTTTTTTAAATAACAATCAAACCACACACCTGATTAAAAAATTTAGAGAAGTGTATTTGATTTGTTGATATAATCGATAAATAGTCGAGGCCGCTGTCATTTTCTTATAGAATGATAAATTGCTATATGCGTTGAAACAAAGTGACATTGTCTCAAAAATGACGGCGACATTAACGCCGACAACTGTAGTAAGGGTGATTCCCTATGTTAACTGTGTCTGGGTAGGATGATGTATGATGGATATTGTGGAAAAATAGGACATGCTGCACATATCCCACTATATACAAATTGTAGCCTAAGGTGTAATAAAACGCAATAAGTAGTATGTCCCAAATAATTTTGGAACTTGCTTTAAGTATTCACTCCATAAAAGGTTGTTACTCCTTGAATGCTTTTAAAATAAAGAAATAAGGGTGACATTAATGATAGAGACATAAAAAAACTGATACTTTTTAATTTTCATTTATTCAATATTTAAAATTCAATAAAAATTTTAACGTAGAATAAGTTAGAATTTATTAAATAAAAATCTAATTTTTAATATATCACATAAAAAATAATAACAGAAAAAAAGTTGATTAATAATGCATGTAAAAAATAATAATTGAAGTAAAAAAAAAATGTAAATAAAAAGAATTCAATACAAATAAATTAAAATTTTTTTCGTGATAATTTCAAAATTAATAATCATGTCTGTTCTATAAATCGACTCGTTTCGAAAAACGAGAGATTTTTTAGTGGATAGTTCCCTGGATCTACGTTGGTGTTGTCCTAAATGTAAGGTGGTGGACATCCAAATTTATAAATTTTTTATGGAGACTCGTCGTGAGTTTACGGAGATGCACACTGAATTTGCATCTCTTTTTGCTAGATTTCGTCGGTTTGAGGAATTATTTTCAAAGTATGGCCTTTTGAATGAATTGCTCGAATCGAAAAAAGCTCTGGGCCCTCTTTCTTCTGAGGCTCCTGGGCATGTGGTGCAAGTTTATGTGTCAGGGGAAACTGCGACAATCAATACATTGTCCACTGTTACTCCTATTGTGGACATATATTGCTGATAACCCAGCTAGCAGTTCTATACTGAAGTCTTCAAATCTACTCTATCTCCTCTATGTCACTTCTCCGCTAGTTTAGATACTTCTGCTCCAAGGGAATTTGTTGTAGTTAAACTTAAAAGAACTATTTTTGTGTCTCGTCTTTCATGTGATACTTCAGTCGATGATATAAAATGTTTCGTTAAATCGAAGATTAGGGAACCTTTGAGTTTGGTTGCTATAAGATGAGGCCATCTTTAGATAGCAGTTTTTCTTCGTTTAAATTATATGTTGCCGATGAAAAATTTGGTGAAATGGTTAATCCTGCGTTTTGGCCACAGGGTGTATTGGTACGGGAATTGGTATTCAGGCTGGGCCATCGTAGAAATGGTGCTAATTTGCCTGGTCCTATTTCTCAAAAACCAACAGTGGACGAATCGTTATTTTATGATCGAAAAGGTTATTTCAGCATTAATATAATGATTGTAAGTATGCTGAGATTAGTAAATGCAAACACTTTCTAATATACATGTGTTTTCATTTCAGATTTGTGATTTTAAGATGAAGATTCGTGCTGTTGATGAATGTAGGCCAGGATTTACTCATGACTCATTCATTTGGAGAATGTCCGATACAAGGCAATTTTTAAAAGAGAAATATGATAATGGTGAACAGAATTCATGGCTGCTAGGAGATTCGGGTTATCCTGCCGAACCATTTCTTTTGACTCCATATAGGAATCCACAGTATGGCTCAAAAAACATGTTTTTAACAAAAAAAAAAAAACACTGTTCGGCACGAAATATCATTGAAAGAACCATTGGATATCGAAAAAGTCAGTTCCGGAGTCTTCAGTGCAAAACTTTATTACCAGTTATGTCTCGTATAGACTAAAAATATATTGTTTTAGAGAGATTTGTGTTGTGATTTCAATGCAGAACTCGGAGAAGAGAGTTTGTATGGACTGGAGCTTCGTGTTTGGTTTTGTAAATAATAGTACAAGATGTCATTCCGGATGAAATTTGATAAATTTTAATCTATTTAATTAAAAAAAAGCTATGGTAAGACTTATATTTTTTTGTGTAAATTTTCTGGTGAAAATCCTATTTCAGAAGACGTTAATTTAGTAAGCTGCCTTTAGGGTTATTAGCCGCTACAAAACATGCAGATAGAAAATTCTGTTTTGACTTTGTAATTAAATGTTAAACATCCTTCGCAAGACGCTCTTTTGCATTCATTGCACGTAAACTGAGGTTCAGCAATTTTTTATCCACAATGGAAGCAAGTTTGTAGTATTTCATCAGCGTATTAAAAAAGTTTGCTCCCATTTCATTTCTGAATTCATTAGGGTCTTGTAAGTTAATAAGATCTTTTTGTTTTAATATTGCTTTTACATATAGACATAAAAAACTCCACAATTAAAGGTATCTTTTGATAAATTTTGCAAATCATGGTCAATTGTTAATATATTATAGTTTTCTGCTTTAGTTTTAAATTTAAAAATTTCAAAAAAGTTGGTACATTCATCGTCAATAGAATTTAAATAGGAGAACGTTTTATTCCTTGTGTTTATATACACTAATGTAAAATAGGGATAAAAATGTGTTGATAAGTGGAAAGAGGCAGTGAGAAATTATTCCGCTCAGCATAAAAAAAAGTTTCTCCTTCTTCACATTTCGTACAGAACGCATTTGACTTAAACTTGTGAATTAATATATAAAATATTATTATACAATTCTTATTATACAATTCTTACTTCGAATTAAGGCTATTGAATTCTATCACATCAATTTCAGGATGAAATGTTTTGAAGCCCAACTGATTACAAACATTTTCGAATTTTAAACGAACATATCTTCTATCTTTTAATGCTCTCGGTTATCTGGAGTACCTTTTTAATATTTTTTCATGATATATGTTTTCGTTTATTTTTTGCTTTTTTTGAGGTTTTTTTATCATCTTGGCTACCTTTGCAGATTGCAATGCAACACTGCTTTGTTAAATAATGGGATGACATTTTAATACGTTTATGAATGCGAAAACTTTTGATCCTTCTATGTGATTTTGTATATTTTTTTTTCATGAATGTTCAGAAAAAATGCAGTCTTCTTTTGAAAAAAGCTTTCGATTTGGCTCATAATAAAAATTAAAAATTTTGATCAAAATCAAAAATATCTTAAACAAAAGCAAGCGCCGTCGTATAGCATTATTATCTAACCAAGATTTAAAGAGAAAAATTACTAAAATTTTAAATTTTTGTAAAATTATTCTCATTTTGGAATGAAGAAAAGTATATTTCAGGTATTTATTTCTAAATGGTATAATTTAATAAAACTAATTAATATTTTAAATTTTAAGAAGTTGCAGGTTGCGATTAAACCCTGGTGGTATTCACGTACAACTGGACATATTGGAATAACGCTATAAATAACAATCTGGAAACTGAGCAATAATCGTTCTTTTATAGATGTAGGCGATCGCTTTGGTGTGACAATTGGTCTCGCTTATAAGGTTTTTGTAAAAATAATTAAAATGATTTGCCGCTTAAAGGGATACGTTTCAAAATTTCCAAAAACTTTTTCTTTCTATACACTAGGGTCTCGTTTTATGCGGTTTTTTAGATTTTTTATATATTTTAAAATGCTATGATACTTTTTAAACTTTTGCATCATTTTGAAATTAAACCAAATTTGCACCACTGATATAATCATTGATTGACTAATCTGTTTTCCGGATATCATGAGCGACATAGTCAACTTAAAAACTCAGTCACAAAGTGTTATATCTGACTACATATCCTGCAATAAAAGAAACAATTAAACTTTCTAAAAATTCGCTGATCTAGTCCCCTACATATGTATGCACTACCTGATGGTATGTAATGATAAAAGAGACGTCGAACCAATTCCAAAACGATGCAGAATGATTGATCGTACATTCATAATTATAGACTTCAGCTTATTATTTTTTGATCATTTTGTTATTTCTGTAAATAATGAATTAATATTTTATTTTTGTTTATTTTTCTTAGAAGTTTTTATTTTTATTGTTTAAGAAAATGAAATAAATATACCTTTGTTAATTTTGTTATGCGATTTTGCTTTAATTTTTCAATTAAAATTAGAATTTATGCGGTTTTTCAGGATTTTTATATTTTTATATGAAGCGAGAGTATCGTTTTATGCGAATTCAAATTATGCGATTTTTTTGGAACACATCTATCGCATAAAACGAGACCTGAGTGTATATAAAACATTAAATGTTAAATAACGTTTGTACTTATATAAACAAATTTAATTACCACAAATCTGCCACTTTGCCGTCATTACAAAGAAATACAAAAAAACCATGCACGAAATTGACAAATAATGCGCACTGAAAATCATTGCCATGCAATAATGAACAGGAGACATCGCAAAAACAAATTTTAGTGCATTTATGAACACCATGCATTGTAAGGTTATAGTGTTCTCACACCTAAAGTTAAAACCTGATTTTAGCATTAAAAGCATAATCAGCTGATTTTGCGTTGACCCTATAAGTTTTCTTAAATCTGATTTTAAATTCATGACATTATGACTGTGCAACAGCTGTTTTTGTTTAAGAACAATTAAGAAATGAACAATCACTTAAAAATTAATTTAAATATTGTAAAAGAATACTTTAAAATAGTGGATCTATTTATAAAAAGTGAAGAAGTGCTTGGAAATCAAGAAGTAGTTTATAAAAAAACAACCGGCTTTCTGTATTTTTACATTTGTTTTGTTTTTTTCAGCCGTTTTCAACATTTCAATGTTGGTAGCTCTGATTTAAAACATCAAAAACAAGGTTGTATTGTATAAAACCTACTTAAAACCAACGCAATAGAGGTTTTAAGATGGTTTTAACCAGGTCTTAATTATGGTTTTAACGTTAAAACCAACTTTTGTATTCTCAGTGTGAAAATACTATTACATTGTGAACTGCGTTAATGAAGTCAGCCATGGTTTTCGATATATATTTGTTCAATTTCTTAAATTTTGCGTGTGTGTATAAAAGTTTTTCGAACATACTCAGAAGCTCTTAAATTTCTATGCGATAGGAGTGTAATATTTTTAACAATATTAAAATAGCTTTCAAGTGGACTATTTGATATCCTACTCAATTTTTTTGTTTCTACGCATGTGTCTACTATATTTGTCCATAAGGGTGCATAGGCAGCATATTTACATAAAAGTAAATCTCATCATTTTTCGTTATGAAATTGATTTTTTCGACCAGAATTAGTTGATTTTTTAGGTTTTTTAAACAATTTGTAAGTCTTTAATTAAAATTCTCTTTTTATAATCTGCCTCAAATTCCTGTTTGTTAGTGTAAATATTTAAGTATTCGTTTGATTCTGAATTTGTATTTTGGAATTCCAAATTACGCCTTGATGCTAATGCAACATCCACCTTCAAATTTTTGTATTTCGAGCCAACAATTATAAACATGCGTCATATCCATACCAAAAACCGTTTTGCATTAAAAATATTGAGAGTGTATAGAAATTCTTTTCTTAAATACTCTGCAACATTTTCTTCATATAAGTATTCAGCAATGTCTTTAAATACTATTCTGTGGAAATGTGTGGAACATATTACATATTACAACAAAATTGCATTTGTTAGTTTTGTTGGTACAAAGTTTGTAGCAGGCAGATATATTATGGAGTAGTTTGAATTTCCTTTCGTTTATTAAAAACTCTTATTGCGGAATTTATTAAAGCCTAGCTCCAATCCACACAAACTCTCTTACAAATAGGCCATGGAATTGTGTTTTCTATGCAATATTTATAAATAAAAATTAAAAATCTTTCAAGCTCCTCAGCATAATGACTTGTAAGAGGTGCTTCTGCTACTGGTAGCAAAAGTTCGCGTTCCTGGTCTTTTCTGATATGAGCTACTAAAGATTAGAGTAAAACCTGCTTAGATGTACCTTCAAACTTCTTAACAACGCTACCAGTATCATCAAAGAAAACTGTATTACTACTTAACTTTATAATTTTATCCCTATTAATGACGAGGACTTTTAACTGCTTTTTAGAAAACAAATAAATTTCCATTGGCCTACTAATATTTTTAATATAATCACAGCATGACTTATCTGCCCTCATTTTGTATATGTCAATAAACATGTCAGGTTCCCTATCCATTTGTCTTTTACTTTATTTTCCTGGCGACTGCGGGATTGGAATTTCTTGTAAATTTCCAATCTTCCTTAATTGTTGCTTTTGTTTATAAATTTTTTATTTCTCCAATTGGTTGCCTTCTTATTTTTTATTTCTTTTGTCACTATTTTTCTTCTAACTGCTTTCAATTGAATGTTCTTGTATCCAGAGGAATGATGTACTGATAACTTTGTTGCGTATATTTGTGTCTCTACACCATCCTTGTTTATACTGATGGTTATACGAAATCTGGCACATCCGTATAAGAAATGTAGACACCGCGCCTATAACTGCAGTTTCGGAAATGATTTGTTCCACCATTGGCTGCTGTAATTAATGGGACATGTATTATTAAAAATGTTAAAAGTTTCCCTAGCGAGATCCCAAGTATGGTACTGCGTCGTCAAATTTTTTTTTCAATGCCTATGTAGGCATTACAAAATTTGTAACTGCCAACATAATAGGAGTAAATAGTTTTTCTCGTACAATTGGGGATATGTTTACAGACATTTTTTCTGATTTTGTTCCATATTATTTTACGTATAGCGCAATACATGTCTATACTGCCGGAAATGCTGTTTGAAACATTTATTGGTTTTGTAGTGTCCACGCCCGAAGTTGCTAGCTTTGCAATCTTCGTAGAAGAAAACAAACTGTGGGGCTGAGCAGTAAGGAATAAAATAAAATATTTGGCGAAACGAGAGAAATAAAACAATTATTAGTTTTCTATTCAAAATTATTTATTTGTACATAGAACGTACCTTTCGGGTTGGGGGTTGATCGGGTAATAATCTCTTTTCGATCATATTCTTAACAATTCACAATTATTTTATATAAACACAGGGGTGGTTTTTACACTTAAACTAAACTTATATCTAAGACTTAAAAGTAGGGTGTCCAGCGTGAACACAAACTATCGGCAGAATTTCCAAAAATTAAGTTATCTATAGTTTCAATATTTGGTGCAGAATTTTCTTTTTCTGAATTTTCATGCCGAGGCAAAATGTATTCATCGGATGACGATTTATTGCTTTTAGCATCTTGTGCAATTTTATTAAGAAAAAAAGGAAAATATGAAAAAAATAAAAAACTTTGGATGAAAAGTTGTTATAAAAAACGAAATCAGTTTTCACATGAATACCTATTAAATGAATTAAAATTTAAATGTAAAGACGATTATGGAAATTTTTACGCATGAGCTCTTAGACATTCGAAGGTCTTTTACACATGGTGCAGCCGTTAATAGAAAAACAAAACACGGTGATGTGGGAACCAATATCACCCAGCATCCGTTTGTCGGCAACATTAAGGTATTTGGCGACTGGGGATAAATATGAACACCTCCAATTTATTACAGCAATTTCTCCAAGATACCTTGGTTTAATTGTTATTGAAACTAGCCTCGTATGTCATTTAAAATATATTAAGGTACGAATGTTCTTTAAATAAAGTTCTACAAAAAGATTTTTCAACCAGAAAATACTTACTTGACTTACAGTAAACTCGTGGTAATGTGAACAAAGTTTAATGGCTCTAGATTGTGAATAAAAATTTTTAAAACTTTTTAATTTCTATTGAACCAACTATAGATCGTCTCACCTATTTAACATTACTTAAAGATAATTTGAAGTAATCAGTGAACAAAATGGGTTTTTGAAATCTGGTGCTTTCAACTCGACAATGACCCAAAGCATGCAGCAGGTCCGGTAAAGGTGTGATTATTATACAACGTTAATAATCTATTCTCCTCTCCAATCATGATATTTTTTATAAGTTCACTAGCTGACCTGACAAACGTTGCACACTGTAAGATTTAGCCATTCTAGGGAGACAGAATTAAATATCTTGGAAAAAAATTATTTATAATTATTTATATATATATAAATAATTTATGTTTTTAATTTTTATTAATTTTTATTAATAAGAATATATTTCATATGTACATACATACAAATTAAAGTAAGAATAAAATGTTAAAATTCATGGTGTTCTGCTGGTATTTCTGGAAATTTAATAAATGTAGTACTTCAATGCTGTCAATGCTGTTCTTTTATATACAGGAGGTTTTCGCAAACTATTTATATATTCATCAGATGTTATTAAAAGTTTTTTATACGGCAAATCTCGGCAGATAATTTTATAGGTGCCTTAAAGTAAGTACTTCAGACATTCGTATAAAACTAATTTGGTATTGAACCGTTATGAAAAGAATTTATCGATTATAGAATTTTTAATTTCTTTTTCTTAACTTAACAAAAAGAGTAATTGTTTAAATGAAATAGAACGAAAAGAATTTTGCAGGTTCTAAAAGTAAATTGTCGTTTTAGCACATTTTATAGACCAAACTTGGCATCCATATGTCATTATGTGTTAAATGCACGTTTTATATAGTAAAAGTTTATTTTTTGTATTTAATGTTGACTTTCGGTTAAGCAGAGGAAAGAGAGCTCTGCCACATCTTACAGCTTTGTTACATACATGGTCAATATGCTCCTTGAAAGCTAACTTTTTACTTTTTATTATTATACCTACATACTTCACGGATGTTTTAATGGGAATAGTTGAACCATGTATTGTCAATGGGATTATTGGAATCCTTTTTGGCGATTTATTGAATGGGAATATTATTGCCTGAGTTTTTCCTTCATTTATTTTAATTTTCCATTTGTTTGATGTTTTTGACAATCGAGTTTAGAAAGTTACAGCGATAGCTGTATCATCGGCATAAAGCGCTGCAGTGTTTTTTAAGTAGTTTGAAATCAGAGGTATATGTATATTGAGTATAACAACGGTGAGAGGACTGAACCTTGAGGTACACCACCCATGATATTTTTTGTGCAGGACAGATCATTTTCAACGTTTACAACAAAAGTTCTGTCGAATAACAAACTGTTGATAATTTTTTGTAAATAAATTGGATATCCAAATTTACTAAGTTTGTAAACGAGACCTTTATGCCAAATTGAATCAAATGCCTTTCTACGTCTAAAAACACAATTCCGGTACTTTTTCGTTGAAGTTTATTACAATTTATAAAATTTAGAATTCTCTTCACTTGACGAATTGTTGAATGTTCTCTTCAAAATCCGAATTGTTCATCTTTTAAAACACGGTTATTTTCGGTAAACTCTATCATTCTATTCAAAATTACTTTTTCAAATACCTTGTCTAAACAATTCAGCATGCTAATATGACGTTATCTTTTTGGAGATTTTGGACCTTTACCCTGTTTCAGGATAGGTATAACTTTGGCATGTTTAATTGATTTTAGGAAGTAGCCGTTTTTAAGACACCATATAAAAATTTTAGTAACAATACTAAAAAATGATTCAGGCATTTTTTTCAAAATAATTGGCTTAACACCATCAATTCCTGGGGCTTTTGAATTTTTTAAATTCTGTATAAAAATTTTATTTCTTCCTTAGAAGTAAAATAAGTTTCAACATCTTCTTGAATAATCTGATTATATATATTTTAAAACAGTTCGATCAGAAGGCGATGCCATACTGTGAGTTCTCCCATGACATCCTTCAAAAACTTTTGCAATTTCAACAGATTTTTCTTTATTACTGTATACATCAACGCCATCTAATTATAGTGTCCCAATATTTGCTTTCTTATCCTTCAACGCTTTAGTCAGTAACCAGATTTTTTTTTACCCGTTGGTAAGCCTTTAAGAAATATTGACCAGCTGTTATTTCTGTCATTAGACACATGGTAATTGATCAGCTGTTTTAGTATTGCTGATATTGTGAGTTTAAATACTGTGCCATTATCATCATCTTTGAAAAATACGCCGATACTTGCTTCTCACCAACAGGGATTTGTTTGGAGGCTTCCTGCAAAATGCTGGTAACTTTGAAAATAATGTCTTCAACAGTGGAATGTATAAGTATTGCATCTTCTAAATTATTGGTTTGAAGTTTCTCATCTACCCATTTTCGTATAGAATTCCTTTATTATATAAAGGGACTTATGTTGGTGTTATACTATAGAAACCAGAAATATTACATGTGAACGGAACATGATCAGAGTCAAGTACATCTTCATGAGTTATAATCGGCGAAGGTATCAAGCTTGAGTTTGACAGCAGTAAATCAACAATAGATGGCTGAGTAGGAAACAAATGTTGTCCAAATCTTGTAAAGGAATTGGAATCATGTAAAATTCATTAAAACGACTAGCTTCAAAAAATATTTAACATATTTATAAGACGTACAAAAAATTTGATTTAAAAAAATAGTTAAAAAAAAGAAATAACTTAAAAAATATTTCAACATATTTAAAAGATAATTAAATAAACATCAGTCTGAAAAAGACGAAAAAAAAAATTTGGAAATTATATAATGTCTGACTATCGTTATGACCTGCTGTAGAGAAGGTATTGGTAATTTTGGTTGGCATTTCATATATATTGCCAACATTTATTGTGAGTGAACGAAATATTGTTCACATTATTATCTACTGGTGTTGAACTACTTCCGCTTAATATAATTGGTGTTTCAACATTTATTTTGAGGGAGTTTCTGTGCAGCGTACCCATCTGTCCCTCGAATAAAATCTCCTCAATAAATTTTTCGCAAAGCAGCCTTTGGTCTTTACTCATCCTATCTAATTTGACAGCCCACGAATCGCTTATTGCAGTAAATTTGTGTTTTTCATGTGACGAAAATCTTTTTGCGGCAATTTCTGATAAGGCTTCCGTAGGGTCAGACTTCTTTTTGGCTGTTTTAAGTATAGTTTCTTTGCCTGAATTCTGAAATGAAAATTAATCAATTATTTTTTACTTACAGATGCCAGAAGAAGAGACTGAATGAAAAGAAATATCCAGTTTTTATGAAAATTGGAATTTTCCTAATTGTATTGGAGCAATCGACGGCAAACATATTGCTATTAAAAAGCCACCCGAAAGCGGTTTACTTTACTACTATTACAAAAACTTTTTAGTATTGTGCTGATGGCAACTGTCAATGCAAATTATGAATTTATAGTTGCAGATGTTGGCACAAACGGACGTATTTCTGATGGTGGGATTTTAAATAATACGGATTTTGGAAGGGACTTTATAATAGATTATTGCCAATTTCACGACCAACTTTACTGCCAAATAGCGACAAGAAATTGCCATACGTTTTCGTTGGGTACAATGTTTTTCAAATGCAAGAAAATGTAATGAAACAATTTTATGGGAACAGTTTTACAAATAAGGTACGCATTTTAAACTACATGTTGAGTAGAGCTCGCAGAATTGTAGAAAACGTTTTCGGAATTTTGGCATCAAGATTTGGCGTTCTTCGGTTATTTAACTATTGAAGTGGTGCCAGAAGAAGCTCAAACAATTATTTTGACTTGCTGTTATCTGCATAATTTTCTACTCATGAACAGTCATATACGTTTGAAGAGTTAATAGACAAAGAATGTACCAGCTCAGGTGATTTAGTTCAAGGAACCTGGCGAGATAGCATCAACCTGAATGCATTAGAATATATAAAAATAAGAAATTCAAATTTAAAATTTTGCTGATTATTTTATAAATGAGGGTGCAGTGCCATGGCAAACAAAGTTTTTAAATAATAACTGCATATGTAAAATATACATTATACATTATAAGTGTAAATAAATAAAATTGAAATTACATTAAAAAACTTTTTTTAATATTTTGTGTAACTTATTATATTTACTATTGTGCTTTTTGAGGTGCAAGGCATTTCTATGTCATTCAGGAACTGCATTTCAGAATAATGAAATAAATTTGGCTGTTGCTATTCATCAACACCGGCTCCACATTGTAGGAAAAAGTCAGGAGTTTTTTAAACTTGCTTTTCATACGTGTGTCAAAAAGTAGAATCAGTGTAGTTGTTTGTGACAAGATACACAAGAAAACGTGTAGAATGCATAGAAAGCATCAAGTAGGTTTACTTTCCACTTTTCTATGCGACTCTTGCATTATATTATATTGTGAATGGCATTATATTATATTGTGAATTGAATTAATTAAAACACTCGTGTTGTGTGCTTTGGAAGCTTAGCCTTATACCTCGTTCACACGAAGCAATTATTCGTTATTCCCGCTCTCATTCGTAATTCAATCCCCAATTCACCATCCAAAATTTCAGCTGCGAATCACACAAGCTATACGTAATTCAGTTTGAATGACTTTATGAATTACGAACGAATGACTGTCATCTCAGCCATTGTTTTTGATATACAGTGGTGGCCACGAATTTAAGACACGACATATGACTGACTTAGTTGTGATAATTCTAAGAGTTGCTTAGAGGAAAACAATATCACTGTTTTAAAATGGCCAGCTCAATCCCCGGACCTCAATCCAATTAAGAACTTGTGAAATGATGTTGAGGATCATGTACGAGCAGTAAAACCAAAAATTTAAACGATCTGTGGGTAGAAATCAAAAAACTTGGTATGCGATTCCAAAGCAACATTGTATGGCATTAGCCGAAAGTTTACCCAGGAGATGTGCTGCTGTGATCCAAAATAAAGGATTTCTCACCAAATACTAAGATTTTTTTATGAAGCTGAGCTTTACTTTAGTGAATTATGTTTTATTTTGCCTATGTCTTAAATTCATGACCAGGATACAATTTGTGTTGATCTATATAATATGTAAATAAAAATTCTTAACCAAATGTAGGTTGCACAATATTACTAATTTTTCTTCCTAATATTACTAAAATCTTAAGAAAAATATCATGGACCTAAAATTTTTTGATAAGATGCAAAAATTATCGCAAATAAATAAGTGAAATGTCGTGTCTTAAATTCGTGGCCACCACTGTATATTTGATCAATTTTTTAATTTTGCGTGTGTATGTAAAAGATTTTCGAACATACTCAGAAGCTCTTAAATATCTTTGCGATAGGAGTGCAATATTTTTAACAATATTTATAAGACCAAACGTATTTCTCGAAAAACTTAAAATCTTTTAAACCAATTCGTACCATTTTTGGGTTAAATATAATTAACAATACACTAAATCTTTTTATGTAAAAAAAATTATATTTTTCTTTATTTAATAAAAGGTAACTCAAAATGAATTTCATTTTCAAACGACAAAATTGTAAGACCAAAATTAAATAATATTCACCTACAACTAAAATAACAATGATAAAAGACAACTACTGAGTAATTTTTGTATTTATTAGTAATGAGTGTGTTCACCGTGATTAATAATGCCTTCCTGAAGTCGACGGGACATAGAAATTATTTAATTTTCAATGCAATTTTGGTCAATCCTATTCCATTCTCTTATGATGACACTTTTTAAAGATTTTACATCCTTATACTGGGTGTTATTTTTGAAAATTTGTCCAATAGTATTGCCCATAAATTTTCTATCGGATTTAGACCTGGACTACATGCCGGCCAATCCAAAACTGATATGTTTCTGGACGACAGAAAGGATTTTGTTGCTTTTGATTAATGGATTTTGGCGTTATCCTGCTGAAATATCCAATTATTGCCTAGCGAATCATCCCCAAAATTAATTAAAACGTCATCTAATAATTCAATATACTTCTCGCTATTCATTTTACATACATAATTGGTCATTACAACCCTTCAGTCAGGATTACGACCTAGTTTCTCACACCACTTATGTTGTATGTGTTAATTTTATACAAGAGTGGTGGGACCTACAGTTTAAAGTCGACTCCGAACGACAGATGTTTTGAAAAACTTTTCATGGCAATTGTATTTACTCTCAGAGTTTTTACCAGAAATCTGCTGAGAGGAAGTCGCTGAAAAAATACTTTTTGTATTTTGTCTTTGATGTCTGGCCTGGGGCTCGAACCCTGACTTTACGTCTAATAAGCCAACACACTACCTACTAGACTACGGTGACTTCAATTTAGTTGATATAAAGCAAATAGGAGTCCTCGAAATCCCAGTACAATCCATTACGGTGCTTCTACCGAAATTTCGCGACATTTCTGATTTACGTGAATCCGTCCAATATTTTTGGGAACCGTCTGGACCATCTAAATTAAATTTTTTTTCATCAGAAAAAATAACTGAAGCCCATTCTTCTTCCCAATATTGGTATTTTTCTGCAAAGTCCAGTCTGCATATTTTATGATTTTTATTTAGGCTAGGCTTAGAGGCTGTTTTGCAGTATTTTTAGTGCGGATCTGAATGTAGAATTTGTTGTATTCGTCTTACTGTTATGTTAAGATCCAACAAAAGTATTATTTCTAATGGAGATATCGAGCTGTTTGCTGCTAATCGCTTTATATTGCGAATATCTCGTTCAGATAATGTTATCTGGAAGCGTAGGCGTGCTTCCAGTTCTCTTCTTCTTTCCATAGTTTTCTATATTATTTAGAAAATTTATCACTACTGTTTTACTTCTCTTTAAACGACAAGCAATTTTTCGTGTTATCATTCCCATATTCTAACAACTGCCTTCCTCGTGGTATAGTGTAATGGCACTTTAAATACATTTTTAAAAAGTTTGTTTTATGAATATGTATGATTGTAATTATCAAAAATAGAATCCTTACTATCAATTTACTTACAACTTTTTTACAAAAATCAACTTGTAATATTTTTGATAAACAAAATTGCACACCGGTCTTATATTTATTTCGCACCGAACAGTTGCAAAAAACGGCACAACAGTCAAGCTTGCAAAAATTTAAACTACTACTATTTTTTTATGTGCCTTACACACATGGTTGCAAATTAGTGCAAAAAAATATAATTTATTGTTTTTATTTAAAATAAAACATAATTTTATTTTGGTCTTATAAATATTTCGGGGAGTGTATTAAAATAGCTTTCCACTGGACTATTTGATATCCTACTCAATTTTTTTGTTTCTACGCATGTGCCTACTATATTTGTCCATAAGGGTGGATAGGCAACATATTTGCAAAAAATTAAATTTCATAATTTTTCGTTATGAATTCGTTTTTTTGACCAGAATTAGTTGATGTTTTAAGACGCAGAAAAAAATTTATAAGCCTTTAATTAAAAAAGACTATTTTTTATAATCTGCCTCAAATTCCTTTGTTAGTGTAAATATTTAAGTATTCGTTGGATTCTGAATTTGTATTTTGGAATTCAAAATTACGCCTTGAAGCTAATGCAACATCCATTTCCAAATTTTTGTATTTCGAGCCAACAATTATAAACATGCGTCGTATCCATACCCAAAAACGTTTTACATTAAAAATATTGAGAGCGTATAGATATTATTTTCTTAAATACTCTGCAAATTTTCTTCATATAAGCATTCAGCAATGTCTTTAAATGCTATTCTGAGGAAATGTGTGGAAAATATTAGTATTACAACAAAATTGCATTTGTTAGTTTTGTTGGTACAAAGTTTGTAGCAGGCAGATATATATTGTGGAGTAGTTTGAATTTCCTTTCGTTTATTAAATACTCTTATTGCGGAATTTATTAAAGTCTAGCTCCAATCCACACAAACTCTCTTACAAATAGGCCATGGAATTTTGTTTTCTATGCAATATTTATAAATAAATATTAAAAATCTTTCAAGGTCATCAGCATAATGACTTGTAAGAAGTGCTTCTGCTACTGGTAGCAAAAGTCCATGTTCCTGGTCTTTTCAGATATGAGCTACTAAAGAGTAGAGTAAAACCTGCTTAGATGTACCTTCAAACTTCTTAACAACGCTACCAGTATCATCAAAGAAAAGTGTATTTCTACTTAACTTTATAATTTTATCCCTATTAATGCTGAGGACTTTTAACTGCTTTTTAAAAAACAAATAAATTTGCATTGGCATATTAATATTTTTAATATAATCACAGCATGACTTTTCTGCCCTCATTTTGTATATGTCAATAAACATGTCAGGTTCCCTATCCATTTGTCTTTTACTTTATTTTCCTGGCGACTGCGGAATTGGGAATTTCTTGTAAATTTTCAATCTTTCTTAATTGTTGCTTGTGTTTATAATTTTTTTACTTCTCCAATTGGCTGCCTTCTTATTTTTTATTTCTTTGTCACTGTTTTTTCTTCTAACTGCTCTCAATTGAATGTTCTTGTATCCAGAAGAATGATGTATGTACTGATAACTTTGTTGCGTATATTTGTGTCTCTATAAAATCCTTGTTTATACTGATGGTTATACGAAACCTGGCACATCCGCAGTTTCGTAAATGATGATTTGTTATTATTAAAAATTTTAAAAGTTTCCCTAGTGAGATCCTCCAAGTATGGCACTGCGACATCAAATTTGTAGGCATGTCTACATTACAAAATTTGTAGCTGCCAACATAATGGGAGTAAATAGGTTTTCTCGTACAATTGGGGTATGTTTACGGACATCTTTTCCGATTTTGTTCCATATTATTTTACGTATAGCGCAATACATATCTATACCGCCGGAACTGCTTTGAAACACTTATTGTTTTTGTTGTGTCCACGCCCGAAGTTGCTACCTTTGCAATCTTCGTAGAAGAAAACAAACTATGGTCAGAATTTCCAAAAATAAAGTTATCTATAGTTTCAATATATGCTGCAGAAATTTCTTTTTCTGAATTTTCATGCCGAGGCAAAATGTATTCATCGGATAACGATTTATTGCTTTTAACATCTTGTGCAATTTTATTAAGAAAAAAAGGAAAATATGAAAAAAGAAAAAAGTTTGGATGTTGGTATAAAAAACGAAATCAGTTTTCACATGAAAACCTATTAAATGGATTAAAATTTAAATGTAAAGACGATTATGGAAATTTGTACGCATGAGCTCTCAGACATTCGATGATCTTTTACACATAGTGCAGCCGTTAATAGAAAAACAAAACACGGTGATGCGGTGATCCCTTGGTTTAATTGTTATTGAAACATGCGAGGCTATCAATATATATCAGTTGAAATATATTAAGGTACGTACGAGGTGTGATCAGAAAATAACCGTTATTTTCAAATTTCGTGAGTTACGTATGTTCGATTTTCACATTTTTTTTCCTCTTATATTGGTACACATGTATGTTATATATGTTGACAATATCAGCCATTTTGGTGTGCTCTTCGATTTTTTACTATTCGAAAAAAAGGATCAAAGAAACTGTATTAAGTTTTGTGTTTCAATGTCATAGCCATACACCCATGATTCGTCACCAGATATGACCTTATTGAGCAAATCTGGATCGTCGTTGAATGTCGTCAACATCTAAAGCTCTACAAAAAGATTTTTCAGCCAGAAAATAAAAGTGCTTTGACTTACAGTAAACTCGTGGTAATGTTAACAAAGTTTAATGGCTCTAAATTGTGAATGAAAATTTTGTCAACTTTTTAATTTCCTTTGAACCAACTATAGATTACATTACTTAAAGATAATTTGAAGTAATCCGTGAACAAAATGGGTCTTTGAAATTTGGTGCTTTTAACACGACAAAGACCCAAAGCATGCACATGGTTCGGTAAAGTTGTGATTATCATACAACGTTCGTTTATAAATAAACTAGCTGATCCGGCAAACGTTGCACAGTGTAAGATTTAGCCATTCCACTGTGGGCGGAATGACCAGTTTTTGAGGCAATAAATCACCCGAAATGAAATTTTGTACATCTGACTATTAGGTCAATCAAAAAGTACAGTAAACATTTCATGACGATCGGCAACTGCCACGCCCACTTTTAGAGGAATGTGCCAATGCATCTAAGTAAAAAAATATTACTTGAAATAATTTTAAGTTTAATTATTAAGATTGCTTTTAATAGTGAATTTTAAAACTTTAGTAAGAATGAAAAGTTAGTCCACTTACTACCATGCCAGATTCCAGATTTAATCCAACTAAAGTTAAAAACATTAATCAAATTTAATAAAAGTATGTAACTCATAATAAAATCTTACCTCAAAATCTTCAAACGCTTCATCAATTTCTAATTCCAAATTAATTTCAGGGAGAACCTGCTCATCTTCAGAATAAGAAAAAGTATCATTTTCGATAGCTGTTGACGAAGATGGCAACTGAGATTCAGGAACCTTTGGTCTTTAAAAGTGAAATCACTTCTCTTGGAAGCTGTAACTTTTTTTTGGAAGAATGACGGTTCTTTAGATAAATACTAGATACTAACGGGTCAGATGAATCCATAGCCCTGTTAAAAACATCTGCTATATTATGTTCTCTAGAATCCTTTCGAGCATGTTCAATTCTGTCCTTTTTATAGAATTTGTTTATCGCATCAGAAACATTTTCACCAGCACACCCAAGAGGAACGATTGAAGCTTGTAATATTTGCGCAGAATGTGCTCAAATTTTTAAATTTATCACAAATCCAATTAATAACAATAACAAATCCTATTAATAACAGTGGTAGCATTTCGATTATTTTCCAACCAAAAGTTAACTATTTGCGCATTTTTGATTTGTATGCAATCTAAAATCGTAAATTTCGTTCAGGGTAGCAGATATGAGCAGTTAGAATTATTACCACTTTAAAGTATACATCAATACCTTTCTAAGCATATAAATAGTTCAGTGAATACGCCCCGATAAACAAAGTACTACTCCATGGAACACAACAACGATCACCAAAATTACATTAAAAAGATGTCACACTTTAACGATACAAATTATGTAGTATAAAAATAATTTTATGCTTTTTTGAAAAAATCTATATTTACCATACCTGTTAAGTAATGATTAGTAATCGTAATGATTAGTAATTTGATTACTTTTTTTATAATGGTGAAATAACGAATACAATTACGATTATTTTTGGTTAAAATAGTTAATAATTAATTACGATTACAAAATAATTGAAAATTAATCAGGATTACTGGCGATTAGCCTAATAATCAATAAGAATCCAAAGTAATCCAGAAGTAATCAATTTATTTCAATAATTACTTTGAATTCTTTTTGAATATTAGGATTATTTCCAAAGAGAATTATTGAAAATAATTTGATTATTTTTTAGAATACTTTTGATTCTTTTTGATTATTAGACTAATCGCCAGTAATACTGATTAGTTTTTGATTCTTGGCTAATCGTAATCAATTAGTAATTTGAAAAAACTAATCGTAATCGAAATTTAACAAGTATTATATTTACATACCTTTTTGATTATTTTCCATTTTACAAAAAATTAATAAGCTGAATACCTTTTGTTTTTTATTACTTTGGTGCCAAATTTATGAAAACAAAACAAACAAAGAACATTCAACTTTTACAGCTTGATGTCAAATTATGTGTTGCCACCTGTTTCTAATACTTTGCACTTTTGTATTCCCAAATGTTATGTATTATTTGTCACCATTATAGGCCATTTACACTACAGCGAAATCTAGTAGATTAGATTTCAAATCTTGCTCAAAATCTAGATCGTTTACACTGGATTTATTTGACAGCAGCAAGATTTCATTTTAATAACAAAAACAGCTGACTGAAATTTAAAAGAAAATAATAATATTTCCAAATTTAGTTTAATACCAAACAAAAATGAAAAATATAGGACATTTGGTGTCGTAAACATATATATAGGTAATAATATATAAATATTAAACCGCACTTTAATACAGGTTCGTCATGGGTCATTCTGGGAGCAAGATATTCCTAATATTTCATATGATATGTTCATCGAAAAGCCGCCAAACTTTTCATTTGTTACGCTTAACCTCTTCAGGGACGATTTTTTATGGTGACAAAAAATGATTAAATTTTGTTTTCTTTTTAAATTATTTAATTTTATTTAAATAGGAATTCAGAAAACAAAAAACAATGAAAATTCACAAAAAGAGATAACGTCCACATTTGTGGCCACTGAGCGTTAATGGTAATTTATGTGTGATATGATTTCATACATTCCTGGCATATCAGGCGTATATATTCTTAACATTTCTCACAAATGTAGAGAGTTCGTCTTACACAATTTTTGTCGTGACATCTGGGGAGATTTTTAAGTTCCTTGTATTTAGGATAATGATCCATACCGTCCAGTCTAATTCCAGGCTTCACTTTAGTCCAGCTTTTAGATTTTTTAGGTGGTGATGGTAAAACTTATTATATTAAATATAACTGATATTATTTTTTTTTCAAATATTATTCTTGATATAATCCACTAAAACAGATTGCCGAAGAATTATTTCACATTTTTTTTATTTATCTAACTATGCGTCGGAAATAATATCATCACTGCAGACAAACGGTCTGAGGATTTGGTAGTCAATAACTTACTATAAAATTTTTGTTTTTTTTTATTATTATTATAATTATGATTATAAAAAATTAAACGTACACATATGTGGCCAAGGCCGTGAAGAGGTTAAAGTTTTGTTTTTAAATTTAAATGTCATTTTTTCCTGCTCAGCGTTGGATTTTTAAGTACTATTTGGCAAAACACATAGTTGCATTTCTATTTTTACTAGATTTTGAGTAGATTTTGCCGAAATCTACTAAATAAGTAGATTTTGTTTTGTATGGGAAATCTAGTTAAAATCAACTAGATTTGGCTCGAAATCTCATAAGTACTAGATTTCGCTGCAGTGTAAATGGCCTATTACTTTTTGAAAATTTTTTACTTCAAAAATGGACTTTATGCCTCAAAAACTGGTCATTCTGCCTATAGTGCATTCTAGGGAGACGGAATTAAATATCTTGGAAAAAAATTATGCTAGACTTATGAATTTTGGTACAAGGTGTTACTAGGCCAATATGTACCATTGCACCACTGCCACACCCACCTCCCATACAACTGAAAAATTTTATGTCTGATATTATTCGCATTGGATAATCAAAAAGTAAAAAATCAGTGAGTATGTATGATAATGTTTAAAATAAATAATAAAGAGGTAGAAGTAACAATTTATTTTTTTTTTTAATTTTTTATGTTTTAAATTTTTATTAATTTTTAAATAAGAATATATTTCATATGTACATACATAAGTAAGAATAAAATATTAAAATACATGGTTTTCTTCTTGTATTTCTGGAAATTTAATAAATGTAGTACTTCAAGGGTCAATGCTGTTCTTTTATATACAGGAGGTCTTCGCAAACTGCTTATATATCGATAAAGCCCACTTCACACGGTAATACTTTACGTACGTAAAGTCTAATGAAAAAGTAAAATGAAATTCCATCCGTATGACAAAAAAGAGAATAAAAGTCGTATGATTTATATTTTTTGCGTTTACATGATCGGTATAAGACAATAACAAAGTAAAATGAAAACAGATGTTACACTTTTTTTCTATGTGTTTACATAAAAATACATCCCTGATCTAATGCGACTTGCTTGTTTTTTGAATCATTTCAAAAAATGAAGAGAGGCATGCGACTGTTAAACTTTTCATCCGTATTTTCTCTCAATGTGTGATGGTTTCATTACATAGTACTTTTAGACGATCACATCCGTACTCTTCTACACAAAATTTTGGCAGATCATATTACTTGTGAGACCGTGTAAAGTAGGCTTAAGCTGTTATTAAAAGTTTTTTTATACGGCAAATCTCGGCAGATAATTTTGTAGGTGCCTTAAAGTAGGTACTTCAGACATACGTATAAAACTAATTTGGTATTGAACCGTTATGAAAAGAATTTATCGATTATAGAATTTTTAATTTTTTTTCTTAACTTAACAAAAAGAGTAATTGTTTAAATGAAATAGAACGAAAAGATTTTTGCAGGTTCTAAAAGTAAATTCTCGTGATATAAAAGCGAATAAGTTGAGTTTCAAAACAAACAAAAATATAGTTAAAAAATTCCATTCCAATAAAAAGTTACAAGCTTTAAAGAATGAGCAATTCCATGTAAGTGTTTTTGTTGTTATTAATTCACTCAAAAATATACAAGTTTAAATTACCGTTATATTGTTATTGTTGACAAATTAGGCAAAGTTTTTACATTTTCTTATTTTATAACAAGTACTCTTTCATATTGGATAAAAATATTTACTCTTATGCTGGAGTTACCCACACGTAACGTAACGTACCGTAGAAAACGTTCTCTTTTTAGCATATGGAGAACAATGTAAACGCTTACCCAAACGTTCTCTCTCGTTAGCAAAATGGAACGATCTGTATAAAACAGAATTCTCCTACTTACACTGTGCGTTGTTTTGTCATATAAAGTTTTTCTAGAGAATATTTTGATTTGTACTGACTATGAAACTATTTGGACCAAATTTAGAAACTCCTGATGTTACCGTTCTAAAAACATATAAAAATTTTAATTATTAGAATTTATTAGATTAGACTAGCCTCAAAAACTATTTAATATATTTATAAGATGTACAAAAAATTGTATTTAAAAAAGAATTAAAAAAAAAGAAATAACTTAAAAAATATTTCAACATATTTAAAAGATAATTAAATAAACATCAGTCTGAAAAAGACGAAAAATGTTGGAATTATATAATGTTTCACTATCGTTATGACCTGCCGCAGAAGGTACTAGTAATTTGGGAATTAGCAGACATTGCATCTTCAATATATAATGTCTGACTATCGTTATGACCTGCTGTAGGGAAGGTATTGGTAATTTTGGTTGGCATTTCATAGATATTGCCAACATTTATCACAGTATCGTCAGTGAGCGGAATATTGCTCACATTATTATCCACTGGTGTTGAACTACTTCTGCTTAATATAATTGGTGTTTCAACATTTATTGTGAGGGAGTTTCTGTGCAGCGTACCCATCTGTCCTTCGAATAAAATCTCCTCAATAAATTTTTCGCAAAGCAGCCTTTGGATTTTACTCATCCTATTTAATTTGACAGCCCACAAATCGCGTATTGCAGTAAATTTGTGTTTTTCGTCACACGAAAATATTTTGGCGGCAATTTCTAATAAGGTTTCCGCAGGGTAAGGCTTCTTTTTGGCAGTTTTCAGTATAATTTCTTTGCGCGGATTCTGAAATGAAAATAAATCAATTATTTTTTACTTACAGATGCCTGAAGAAGAGTCTGAATGGGAAGAAATATCGAGAGGTTTTTATGAAAATTGGAATATTCCTAATTGTATTGGAGCGATCGACGGCAAACATGTTGCTACTAAAAAGCCACCTGAAAGCGGTTCACTTTACTGCTATTACAAAAACTTTTTAGTATTGTGCTGATGGCAACTGTCAATGCAAATAATGAATTTATAGTTGCAGATGTTGGCACGAACGGACGTATTTCTGATGCTGGGTTTTTAAAAAATACAGATTTTGGGAAGGGACTTTATAATAGATTATTGCCAATTCCACGACCAACTCTACTGCCAAATAACGAAGAAATTGCCTTACGTTTTTGTTGGGTACAATGCTTTCCAAATGCAAGAAAATTTAAAAAAACCATATTCTGGCAACAGTTTTACAAATAAGGTACGCATTTTAAACTACATGTTGAGTAGAGCTCGCAGAATTTTGGAAAACATTTTCGGAATTTTGGCATCACGATTTGGCGTTCTTCGGTTATTTAACCATTGAAGTGGTGCCAGAAGAAGCTCAAACAATTCTTTTGACTTGCTGTTATCTGCATAATTTTCTAATTAAGAAGCAGTCATATACGTTTGAAGTGTTAATAGACAAATAATGTACGAGCTCAGGTGACTTAGTTCAAGGAGCATGGCGAGAAAGCATCAACCTGAATGCATTAGAATATATAAAAATAAGATATTCTTCAAATAAATCGAAAGAAATTCGTGACGCTTTAGCTGATTATTTTATAAATGAGGGTTCAGTGACATGGCATAAAATATACTTAAATATTTAAATGTAAATAAATAAAATTGAAATTACTTTAAAAACTTTTTTTAATTTTTTATATAACTTATTATATTTACTATTGTGCTTTTTGAGGTGCAAGGCATTTCTATGTCATTCAGGAACTGCATTTCAGAAAAATAAAATAAATTTGGCTGTTGCAATTCATCCACACCGGCTCACAGTTGTTGCGCCCATATGACATAAATAAAAAAAAAATTTTCTATATTGGGTTTGTAGCGAAATAAATAGTCGCTAATGTCATTAAATTTCTCTCTTCTGAATTTGTTTTGATAATATCTAAAAATTGGCGGTAGGGGCAAGTGACCGCGCCCATTTTTTAGAATATTATGGTTATAATATCCGAAATTTACTCTGAAAATCTTTATCTTTAATATAATTATTTGTGTCGCTCCTTCCCACACTGTGCGGCTCCACATTGCTGGAAAAAGTCAGCAATTTTTTAAACTTGTATTTCATGCGAACTTGCGTTTCATACGTGCGTCAAAAAGTAGAATCAATGTAATTGCTTGTGACTAGTTTCACAAGAAAATGCATAGAATGCTTCAAGTAGATTTACTTTCTACTTTTCTATGCGACTCATGCATTATATTGTATTGTGAATGGCGTTATATTGTATTGTGAATTGAATTAATTGAAAACGCTTGTCTTGTGTTCTTTGGAAGCTTTGCCTTAGCAGCACAAAATATCATATGCACTATTGATATTTATTTAAACATATTTATCGAAACCATTAACAATAGAATATAATTTGTCATCGCTAAAGCGGAAAGTCCATACAGTCCAGCTGTTGTGGTAAACAGTTTTGGGAAAAATGAAAAATTAAATTGTGATTTTAAAAGAATTTATGGAATAGAATATAATTTGTCTTCCCTAAGTCTAAAGAACAGCTGACTTTTTGCAGCAATGCATGAGGCGCCTAGAAAAGTAGTTGTCACAAACAACTACACTGATTCTACGTTCTTGGTATACGCATAAAATGCATGGTCGCATGAAACGGAGGGTATGGACTTTTGGCTTTATAAATGGTTTTCGCTAATCTAGTCTTTTTTTTTAGATCGCGATCACAAATTATCACAGTCCCTGCTCGGGCGCCAAAATGTTTTCCTTAATATTTTTAACGGTGAATATTAAATTGAATAATTTATATTTAAAATAAAATTGGGCACTTGGTGAATTAATAAGCAGTCGTGATACAGACCAAAATATGCGATTTTAAATAACAAGACCGATGACGATAGGATTTCTACTACAACTAACTTCTTTATTTTCTTAATATTCCGTTCTTACTTCTAAAACATAATAATCTAGCTTAATACTAACGGTTGAAGGACATTCAGCAACTCCGTTGCTTTATCTGTCCTTGTAATAGATATTATATATTATATACCCATTGACCTTAACGCTATTTCTTAATTTTATTATTCATTATATTATATTAGGGTCGTTCATATTTATTAATTCATTATTATTATATTAAATTCATTTTATTTCTATTATTTGTTAAACTATATTAAAGTATTATTTTATCTATAAGGTTGTTTATATAAGACACCATATTCTTTAAATCACTGTTACTTGCAGTAAGATTATTTGTAAATAAATAAAAAAACAAAAACTGACCATTTGCTACGCATTGACTCCACACTTCGAAATCCGAAGATATTTTACTCCATTCTCTTTGCATTATTTGAAACTTTATTTGAAATTTTCTGTTTCTAGCTTTCTTGCCAAACTGTTCTAACAGTTTTTGGGGTACTATAATACAACCACTCCTTCACTATTTCGGAGGTGTGTATCGCATTGAAGCACCCAGTCGTGGGATAAACCCAACTTGTTCACACTGGAAGTCATTTTCTGTTTGAGAACTTTTTCATCGTTGTTTCCATAAAAACTAGATTACCAACTACCGATGATGGCATGCAAAGTTTAATGCTTCGTTTTTATTTCGCCAAGTCTATGGAAGCTTTTTGCTGTCAGTTATAAAAATATTCCCCTACATACATATTGCGATAGGTTGGACATCAAGTTATCTTGTCCAAAGATAAGAAAATTAATAATAAAAAGACTTATACTTTCTATCTAGCTTTCTACAGACATTTCAAGTGAGTGTCATCTCTTTTGAATTTATTAATTTGTAAAGAAGAAAAATGGAGGATAAATTAGCTGAAAACACTTGTGTTGTGTTCTTTTGAAGCCTTTCGTAGGCCTTAGCGGCACAAAATATCATAAACATGTGATTAATACCATAAATTCTTTTAAATCACAATTTCATTTTTCAATTTTCCCAAAATTGCTAATTATTTTACCATAGCAGCTGATCAAAACAAAAAACCTGTCGCATAAAACGCATTGTATGTAACTTGCAATAAAAACATCATAGAATGCAATAATCGCATGAAACGGATGGTATGGACTTTCGGCTTAAGTCGTTTACAATCACAGTTGAAAAACTGTAAAAAAATTAACCCATCATAAGTACGCTTATGAAATGGTGTAGAAAGTTCATTATAAGTTGATTTTATAATGTAGTTAAATTTTGATTATGGCTTAGTTTGTTGGGCATAACACCACAAAAGCTAAGTATTATACCATACATTATATGTATGTATTATACCATACCGATGTTATTGCAGACGTTGTCTTCGGAACATATGTATGTACTGGAACATCTGCGTTCATCCGTGGCATCACAACAGGCCGCTATGCGTACTCAAGTGAGCTTTGTGATGTGAGAGCTACCGCTCCGATCTAAGCGTAAACCTAAACTGGAACATCTGTTACAGCAGTAAGCTTAAAACAAAAACACAACGGTATATGGGTGAAATTTTAATTAAAAATTTTTTTCGATGTTTTTATGCATCCCCGAAAGTCTACACAAGCGTTGGATTCGCTAGGGCTAAGGGCAACGAAAGCAAACCTAATTTTTGATGTTTTTATGCTTCCAAGTCGCCGTAGTAAACGCAAGGCTACGGTTCAAACACCAAAACGAAATATAAAAAAAAAATATTTCTGCGGCGTCTTCCTCTCAGCAGATTCCTGGCAAAAACTGTGAGAGTAAATAAAATTGCCATGAAAAGTTTCTCAAAAATCTATCACTCAGAGTCGGCTTTAAACTATAGGTCCCGCCGTTTATGGATAAAATTAACACATACATCAAGAGTGGAGTAAAAAGCTAGGCCGTTATCCTGACTGCAGGGTTGTAATGATCAATTATGTTTGTATATTTGTTCCCTTTTTCTATTTTTCCCTTCGTTCTTAGCATCTTCCAAATTGTGGTCTTTTGTCACGTAATGCTATCAATGGCTACATTTTCCCCTTGTATTATAAAAAGTGTTTGTATGACTTGAAATTCTTGATATGAACGTGTGTGCCTTCATGCACTTGTGTGAGAAGACGTTATTAAAATGATTCAATTTGTCATTTCCTCTCGATTTCATTGTGTGGTTTTCTTAATAGGGTGTTTGACTTTAGATTTCTTTTTTATATTCTTTTAACAATCATTTCTGTTTGTATATCTGACAAAACCATATGCTTTAATGATAATGTCATAATACTGATGTATTTCTTTATTATAAAATCTTACATACGCACTATATTCTCATAATTTTCTTCGCAGAGACATTCAATTCACTTTATATGTATATATATTTTTTTATTCGCATTGGCAAACGTTATTGTGTACGCTTTCATTTATATTGGTATTGTATAGATTATGACTCAAAATTCTTAACTAAAAGTAAATTGATATTAGATTTAATTTGATTTTATTTTCTAGGATATCACGTCCCAAAAATTGTAATTGTATATACCCTGGCAACCATTACTATTCACATCTTCATCTATAATTAGCATTATTTGGATTGTGGACTCGACATATTTAATAAATTTCCTAAATTGCCATTATTTTAAAATAAATTTTAAAATAATATTTTATTTTCTAGAATATCTCCTGCTAAAAATTGCTAATAATGAAAATTTTATGGTTGTATATCAAAATACATTTTATTTAAAAATTTATAAATAATTATGTATTTGGTTCATAGGTTTCAATGTAAAAAATTTTCAATATTTAACATAAGCTACTAGTTACGACAACTTTAGCCACATTTCTTTTAATTTGATTCCTCAACTATTTTAATACATGAAAATTTCTACGTTTTTATGTTTATATATCGTGGATTCGCAGATTGTATTTAAAATAAATAAAATTGTTTTCGATCGTTACTTGTTTTCTACAATTGACAATTGGCTCGTTTACTCTACTTCCTCTTAAAACTCTGATTGTAATGTTCTTAAACTGTGAGTACATACATACATACATAATTGGTCATTGCAACACTTCAGTCAGGAATACGACCTAGCTTCTCACACCCCTTATGTTGTGTGCGCTAATTTTTTATGCATAAGTGGAAGGACCTACAGAATTGTAAGTCGACTACGAACGAGAGATTTTTGATAAACTTTTCATGATAATTTTATTTACTCTGATAGTTTTGCCAGAAATCTGCGGAGAGGAAGTCGCATAAAAAATATTTTTTGGTATTTCATTTTTTGAAAAGTCTGGCCTGGGGTTTGAATATTGACCTTACGTCTAATAAGCCAACACACTACCTACTAGACTACTGCATTGTCTACATTGTAGTAAAGTAAAGTCAGTTGTCTTCTTTGAATCCATAAGACCTGATTGCTCGATCATACTTGGCTTTCATTTCGTCTTTGCATGCACGAAATTGTTTTTCCTGTAGTCAGTACCTGTTTCACACCTTAACCTTAGCTTACTGCCGAATAAAATTTTGGCATGATTTCCTGTTATTGCATTGTGCTTCTCTGATCGATATGACAATGGGAATCGGTAAATATGTATGTGCCTACTTTTGTGGGGCTCCTTCTGCATATAAGATTGTTCTATGACTTTGTCTATTTTAGCAACAGGTTGAAATCCAAATTTGGAAACCATAGGAGAGTACTACTGTAGTTTTGAAAACTCCGCAATTCCGTCAACACACTATAACTCCCTCATTCATATCCCATTTTCAAATCTATTTTATAGACGGAATATTCATAAGGCCTACAGAATAACAGCAAAAACCCTTATCACTGGCGAATTTTTAAAATTATCTAACCTCTTCTTAGAGGCAAAGAAATTATCTTTTGAACGAGAGATAAGAATTTTTTCAAACGAATGTCATAACATGCCGAAGGCTAAAGCCAAAAGAATTCTTACGTCTTATGCGTAAGCTCAGAAATACTTGTGCACCTTAGATCCATGAACTTTCAACGATAGATCTCTAATTGATATCTCGCATCAAATAGGCCAATCAAAAGTTCTGAATTCAATCTAAATTGAAGTAAATTTTATACAAGAAAACCATCTTAGGACAAATCAAAATATGAAAATATCTGAATACAACTGTATTTATGATTAATTATCCATTGCAATGGATTACATATACACCCATACCTCGCTTTGCGTTATTTCTAAGTTGCATCGCTGCTGAATTAGTACTAATTTTCACTGTGAGTCGTTAGATTTTCGAAGTTGCGTTGTTTTGTGCCGAGTCTTAATTTTTTTTAATTTTTTGAAATTTTCTTTTTTTTAAAGAGGGCACGAATTTCTGTTTTCTAATTGCATCTCGTTTCAATTAGTGTGTTGTGTAGTGTTTTGCACAGGAATTCCCGGGAATTATTGTGAATGAAAGCTTTTTACTATTTGCCAAATACCGGACCAAATGTTATGAAAAAATTTGTCAGACAAAGCCCAGTAACCACGTAATTACATTTAGCAGTTGTTGATGTTCTGTGTAAAAAAATTGAAGTGGAACCATTATCTGCCGGTCTGGAATTGAGCGGCAGTAATGAATTTGAAGATGAATTGGAAGACGACGTTTGATTATGTGCAGATTATGTTTTTGTAATCAATACTAATTTCAAATTGGTATTAGAACAAACTCGTCGTGTTATTAAATTGTTTAGAAAGAGTCCAGCAACAAATTGTGTATTACAAAAATATGTATTGGCCGAAGATAATAGGGAAATCTGCCTTGTATTGGATATATGTAGTAACCAGATAGAATTCTCTAGTTCCAATGATCGAAAAAATCTTACTTTTAAAAATGCATTAAAGAAAAGCCTCATTGATTTGGAAATGGGTGCTCTATGGATAGAATCCAATATGAATAATTTGCAGAACCTTTTGGACGTTTTAAAACCAATAAAATTAGCTATGGAAGCTTTATGTCGGCGAGAAGTTAATATTATAACAGAGTTTTCTCTCTCGTGGGTCAATATGTTACCAAAATTAAAACCCGACTTTCAGATTAATCAATAAACGCATTGTCGGTTTAAAAACTTATTTTAAAATTATTAAATAAATATGTTAAATTAACATTGTTAATAGATGTATAGTTTTTTATGTTTTATGTATATATTTTTAACTAGTTTTTAAAAAACATTGAATTATTTATGTACCTTTTATATGTTTCTATTGTTATTTTATTTTATGTTTTTGATCTCATTAATATGAATTTAAGATCAAAAATACATACTTAACAATGTAAATATATGATTTTATGTTCTAGAAGGGAATTCCCGTGATCCCGGGAAATGAAAACACTAGTGTTGTGCTTTTTTAAAGAGAATAATAAATTTTTACGGTTGTTGCTGGTTACAAAAAAAATATGTTTTTTAAATGTGCTTTTTTTTTTGTATGTATGTAATAAAATGTTATATTAATTTTGTTTTTAAAATTTTAATGTTCATAACCCTGGAACCTATCTTCAATCTATACATGGTTTGCTATAGAAAATCATATTTCACTATGGGTCGTTTTTAATAGGAACGTATCCACCCACGACGTAAAGTGAGGTTTGGTTGTACTTAAATACACCTGTACATCGTCTACATACAAATGTATTCTACAATGCAAATAGTTTAAATAAATCGTAATAATAAAAACTGTTTTATGCAAAATAAAATATCACTTTTTCAATATCAATTTCAATCATTTGGCGCTATTGGTGTGCATTATAAAGCATGTGTGTGAAGGAATAAATTTTTGACTTATTTGATCAACAAAAAATTTTAAAAATACTTTTGCAATAATTTCGTTTTTATCTCTTTTAAAATCTTTGACGTATGTACAGATGTGGTTTACGGTCTCAATCAAGTTTGAATTGTATTATAAAAGTAGTGTTTATCGCTGTTAGAAGAATTTACCATTATAATTCTTATTCATCTGTCACCCAGAATATTATCAAGAAAATGATGAATAAATAATTAAGAAGGAGAAGTTTTTACGTCTTGAAAGAAACATAGAATTCTATAGCCTTGCAGTGGTTTGAAATTACTGGCTAATTTGAATAATTTTTTACACAAACAGTAATTTGTAACTTATCAGTACATACTACTCCCTGTAATTGTAATTATAAGACTTTATTTAATGTAGAATATAACAGAATATAATAGAATAGAATGGAATATTTTCATGCCATCATTGACAACGAAGATGACATTGCAGTATTTAAATATATGCATAAATTTTTAAAGCTCGGCACATTCAATTGAGAAAATACTAAGTTCATCCTATTTTTATTAGATTGCATATAATCAGAATGTATCTAAAAAAATTTAATTTAAAACATATTAAAAGTCCAGCGGTAGTTATGTTTCGATGGAAAAACATATCCTACTATAGAATCTATTAGATTTACAAAAACAAGAGTTAACACAGATCTCATATTTCTGCAGTGATCTTTGTTAACTTGGATTCTTTAACAAATTTAAATGCAATTTAATATGCAAAATGCGTTTTGCTTTGCTTTGGTGTTTTACTAATTTTTTTACTCATTTTTAAAATACGGAAAGAATTCTGTAATATTTTCTATACAGTGAACTCGCGATAATGTGAACTAATTTTTGCCAAGCCAGTTCACATTTTCGAGTTTGATCACGTTATCGAGTACCCAAATTTAAAACAAAAAATTACCTATTTAATATGAAAAATTATATTTTAATAAGTAAAAATGCAAAACACAATTTTAAATTAATTTTTAATAACAAAAATGTAAATGCAATATACATATATTCGTATAACTCACTTTGCATTCGATACCAAAAAAAAATAATATAAAATTAAGGATCCAAAAAATTCGCGTTAATTAACAAAAACAACAAAAAACTGAAACTAATTGAAACATTTCTTCCGTTGGATAATTAAAAGTTGGATAGTTTAAAGGAAAAAATTAGTAATTTTTTGGTGAAGTTTTTTATTTAGCCATCTTTAACAGAGCTTTTGCTTTAAGGTTTCTCAGCACTCTAATGTCACTTTGGTCAACCTTTTGTTTTCAGCCCATATTAAAGCCTTATTAAAAGCTTCTATAGTTTCTTTGGTTTTGTTTGTATTTTCTGGCTGGAATATAAAGGAATCATCATCAGCATCGGTATCATCCTGAATTTCAATACTTCCTACTTCTGTCTTATTTCTGAAGGAGGTATCCTCTCTGTTAAAACACTTAAGACAATATTATCATCTGGATAATCTTTGTACGAAACCAAATTTAAGATACTACTCCAATTGTTTAAAATTTGTTGGGAAATTCTACTCTATGTTGAGCCCAAAAGATTAATTGCATCTTTTATAGTTAACATCTTAATAGAATCTAACAATTCTGTTTGTTTTCCAGCCACTAATGCCAAGAGACTGTTTCTATAATACAATTTTGTTATTTTAAAACCATCTGGTCTGGCTGAATTAACGATGTGACGTTAGATGGCCAAAACATTGCACAAATACATAAATCCGTCACCAGATGTGATGGGGCATTGTCTATTAACAAAATGGCTTTTATCGGTAGCCCCTTTTTAGTCAAGAATTCAGTAACCAAAAATTATAACAAAGTTTTCAGTTTTAAATTTGTCAGTTGAAAGCTATCTGTATAACAAAATATTTATGGAACCAGTCATAAAAAAAACATGTCATCCCTGTTGACTTGGAGAATTTGTAATTCACTGGACAAGTAAAGTTTTTGAATCTTCGTGGTTTTTAGATATTCCAATTACCAATAAATAAAGTGTGTGAGCCCCCGACGCATTTAAACAGTGAAGACAGATTAAAAAAACAAAAAATAAAAAAATGTTCAAGAAAAAAATTTTTTTAAGAGTAGAAACAAGCTGTATTCGAATAAAAATTGAAAAAAATTAATATTAATATATGGGAAAATTGCTATGAAAAGTTTCTCAAAAATCTGTCTTTCTAAGTAGACTTTAAACTGTTAGTCCCACCACTCATGTATAGAATTAACACACACAATATACAGTGGTCGGCATATTTATTTTGACAAAGTATAGTGAAGAATTGTTTTAATAGTTTTTAATATTGAAATTCCTATAACGGCACAGTTATCATAATATTTACTTTACACTAATTCTTAAGTATACGTATGCAAAATATTTTGTTAAAATCCTTACACATTCTCATTCTGAAGAGAGAAATGCAATTTGGTACAAGAATTTGTAACGGCATAATTATTTTGACATTCTATAACTTCATTTCATTTTGTTTTTTGTGTTAAGCTTTAATACAAAGCGGACGTTGTTGAGTATTAAATATTAACATTCGATGAAAAATAAATAAAAAATTCTCTTACTATTGTGGAAATATGGGAAAAATATCGGAATTAATAACACCGTCAGGAGTGAAATTATAACCAAGTATAATCTTGGAATATCTGTAACAAATATTGCCAATGTGTACAATATACCTAGACAAACCGTTTATTATCAAATAAATAAATGTAAAAAAACGGAATCTGTCATTAATTTGCGTCGAACAGGAAGAAAGCGTAAAACAACGGCAGCGGAAGATCGACAAATTATCAGAAAGTTTAAATCTAATCCAGGTTTGACACCCAAAGCCGCTGCGATGGAATGGAATTCGCACTCTGATAATCATTTAAGCGAAAGAACAGTTCGACGACGTTTAAAAGAAGCCAACATTAATACATATGTAGCAAGATTCCATGTATAGCCCCAAGGAACCAAATTAAAAGGTTAGAATTCGCAAACAGATACGTGGACAAGCCCCTGTCATTCTGGCAAAGCGTCTTATGGACCGACGAAAGTACTTTCCAGTATCACTCGTCAAAGAAAAAAGTTTTTGTTAGACTGGACCAAAAAACTCGAAAAAAACTGCACCTGTTTTCGAAAAAGTTAGTCATGGAGGTGGCACAGTGATGTTCTGGGGCTGTATAGCATATAAAGGCTTGGCAGACTTGGTTCCCATCGACGGTTCGATTTTAAATGAATACGCGTTTCCTTCTGGCGATAGGTTGATTGAACCATCATTTATTTTCCAACAGAACAATGCGCCTTGCCACAAGAGTAAAATGATTAAGACATTTTTGACAGAAAATTGCATTGAAACTTTGGATTGGCCACCTCAAAGTCCGGATTTGAATGTGATTGAGAATGTTTGGTCATATATAAAGCGCCAAAGAACCGCAGATCTGACAAGAACCAGGGAAGGAACAATTTCAGAGGTTAAATCTTTGTGGCAGGACATACCAACAAAATACATTCAGAACTTGATCGATTCAGTTCCTAAAAGACTCCGGAAAGTCATTGCCGCTAAAGGCGGATACACGTTTTATTAATATTAAAAATATCTAAAAGTATTACAAAAGTTGGAATAAGATATTTTCGTTTAAAGAGTTAAAATACTATATGTCAAAATACTTATGCCACCCCCTAAATTTTTAAATTAGTTGCATAGAATGCAAATTTAATTTAAGAAGTTATGATTTTATGTTTTTTAGTTATTAAATAAATGCTACTTTCATTACAAAAAAAATTTGAAATTTTTAATTTTTTGGGAATCTGAAAAAATTCAAAAAGATAAAATTCCTCAGGTGTCAAAATAAATATGCCGATCACTGTATGTAGTGACTGAGAGGACCAAAAATGTATGTGTTTAAGTTTCCATTGTGATTTATCTCAACGCATGAAGTGGCGGATCTTTTTATGTGCTTTAAGTACTTTGACAGCTATCAACTGGTTTGTTTTTACTTTTGGTTTAAAGTTTTCGTTGTGTGCCAGTATAAAAAGAGTTGCATAGACGCCTTTTGCACGTTGAAATTAGTTTTGAAACAAATTTCAAAACTCTTGAGTTTGTTGGAGAGGGGGGAAAAACGAGCGGGGGTGATTTCACAATTTCATGTACTCGCAAAACTTGCTTTGTTCTTTATTCATATACACACAGAGTTGTATTTGATTTCACATTTTATTTGACATTTGTTTTATTTTTGGTTCCGCATAGTGAAGTTTAGATAAAGTTCCGTTATTTAAAATAACATTATTTTTGTGTGTTTTGTGTTTATAATTATATAAATAATTAAAAAAGTGAAAATATTAAAATCTAAAGAATAAATTTATTATTATTATTATTTATTCACATAAATCGAGGAATATAATTAATTTAAATAAGGTAAATATATTAAAAAATAATAACATATAAATATATTATAATATAATAACATATATAATAGCACAATGGTATACAAATGGCAAAAAGAGCAAATCGAAGAACTCATATTTTTAATTCAGGAGTTTCCATGCATTTATAATATAAAGTCACGAGAGTATTTAGACGGGCCAAAAAATGCCGACGCCTTTCAGAAAATTACAGATACTCTATATCAAAAAGATCAGGCCATTATATTCGAAGAGGTGAAAAGAAAATGGAGAAATTTACGGATCCAATACACTAATGAACTTTGCGCAATTCCAAGCTCAAAAAAAGTGGGTGTTCTGCTGATGATTTATAAATGCCTAAGCTGTGGTGTTTTGAGCGGCTAAATTTCCTCAAAACACACACGGAAATGCGACAGGGTACTTATAACATAGAGGTATGTTTGAAAATATTAATATTTAAATAATTGATTAATTTTCAATTTTGTTTCATTTTTCAAGTTTGGGATTGATGATGGCACGCCATGTATATCGGCAGTTAGTGGCACTAAAATTATAAGAGGGTCGAAAAGAAAAAACTCTGTATTTTAATTATTATGAGAAATTTTTATAATCATAAAAATATTTTAATATTGTATTTATATTTTGTAGCAAACCGTTACAGACCTTCGGAACGAGTTTCAACATTTTAAATCAGCTATAAAGGCAAAAAAAGAAGGCAAACCATATGCATGGCTGGGAGCGCTTTTCGTTGCTGAAATACAGCGAATTAGGCCGGAAGACCAGCCCGAAGCTGCCTGGCAAGTACAATGCGTAATGAGAAGGCTGACGGCGCAATCAGAAAGCAACCGAAAAGATATTTAAGTCCATGGAAGGAATTTTTGGTGAGGATGATTTTGAGTGAGTAGGATTTTATTTCATTATTTTTTATTTTCATTTTAATACATTTTTTATTTACGTAGGTATTAATTTATTTTCGTTTACTTATTTTCTATTTGTATTTTTGTATAACTTATTGTTTCCTTTTTGCATGTAATTTATTTTCAAATTATTTTTATTATTTATTATTTTTTGCAATTTATATCTTTGTTCGTGTGAACTGTACCTGCTTTTGTTCATTTGAACTGTACCTGCTTTTGTTTTTATTATTTATTATTTTTTGCTTTTTGCTTTTAAAAATAAAATAAATATACATTTCAAATTAAAACAAATTTTATGGTTTTTTCAATTCAATGGATACATTTAATAGTAATTTAATATTACATACAAATTATTGGGAAAAAAAGTAAAAATTAATATGTGACTTTTTTCTTAGACTGTAAATCAATAACGCCGACCTTTTATTGTTCCTAAAAAATTTAATTAATTAAATGGTATTTAAATTATATAAAATTAATTATCTTACCATCTACTCTGCAAATAAGTTATATATTACAGCCAATTCAATTTAACCTCGTTGTTAAAATATTCAGTGAATTGCTGCCTAACAACTTTCGCACACCCTTTTCGTGGATTGTATTGTATTGTCTGAATAAGCATTATTACTTGGTTGAGAAGAATTTGGTATATTATTTGAATAAGTGCTAACATACGTATCATCAGTATTCAATAAAAAATTATGTAAAATACAGTAGGTAAATGTTATCGTTTCCACAGTCTGAACTTTTAAGTTAATAGGCGATAAAAAAACTCTAAAACGGTTCGCAAGAATGCCAAAAGAATGCTCGACAACATATCTTGCTCGAGACAGTCTTGCATTAAAGATTTGCTTGTCTTTTACATTGGTATGGTATGGGTAGGGCTTTATTAAATAGCATTGCAGTGGGAATGCATCATCACCATACTTTTTTGTGGTACATCCTTCTTCAAATTTTTTTTTAAATTACTCTCAAGGAATACACCAGCATCGTTACACCTTCCATTACAGCCAATATCCACATAAATAAATTTACAATTGGCGTCCACTAAAGCCATCAGTATTATGCTATTGCCTCCTTTATAGTTGTGATAAAACGCACCGTCTTTTCGTGGTGGCCGAAAATTTATATGCTTACCATCTAAAGCACCTATACAATTTGGGAATTGCCACTTTACAGCAAATTATTTAGCAATTGTTTCTCATTCTGTTGAGCTGCTAGGAAACTAATTTTAAGAAAAAATAAAAACGTTCACGCATGCATACATATATGAAAATTATATTTTCGGTGTATAACCATAAGAAACTATATGTTGTGTACAATACCTTGAAATATATTCCGATAATTTTTTTCGTAGCAAACTTCAGGAACAATGGAAGATATCATGGAAACAGACACTCGTGTTTGATAATGTAAGCTAAGAAAATATTCGCCTAAAATATTATATTTAAATTTTATTAAAATTACAAAAACATGATTTTAAATTATAGTTACTTACCAGTAGCAAGAAAACGCAATGTTAATGACAATTTTTCAGCAGGAGTAATAGCATCTCTCATTACTGTATCGGCACGCGTTATATCTTTTTCTATTCAATTTAATATGTATTTAAATTGTTCTTTAGTCATCCTTAAATAATTTTTATAACATGCTTCGTCGCTCAAAAGTAATTAATTTTCAAAAAACGAAAAAACGGTTCTTCCCGCACTTCTTCCAAGGTTTCATTCATTGTTTTTTATTTTTGTTGGGACTACGAAGATATGTAGCCCTCTCACACAAATTTGTCAGACCTTAAAATATAATATATTGTATTAAAAAAATATATATATACATGCACTACAAACTAAGAAGTATTTCCTCTTTGTCACTATCATCAGAATCCAATTCCATAGCTTCTTCAATACATTCAAATATGTCTTTTAATATATTTTCTTTTTCCGTGGTAATTTTTGAAGCGTTGTGTTGTGTTTGAACCTAGATCAAAATGCCAAGTAAAGTAACAACTGTCAACAGCACTGAATATATATGGAATGGAAACGTAATTTTGATAATTAATGTAATGTTTTTATAACACAGCCTGCCTGCAAGGGCGACGAAAAAAAAAAAGTAAAGAGAAAACTTAATTAGCCGTTAGAAATGCGAATTTTCAGCATTAAATTAAAAATAATATCTAATGGTTTCTTGTCTTTTATTTAACTTCGAGCAGTTTGAACAATTTCCAGTACTAAAACAAGAAAACTAACTTAATTCTATAGTCAGCATCATTATGAACAATAAATAAAATAAAATTGTGGAAGCAGAAAGAAAAACTACTATATTTGTATACACATATTTTACAAAAGAACCACTTCTATAACATACCATTGAAAAAATTATGTTTAATTAAAATTTTAAATGAAATGAGCTGTTGTTTTTATTTAATTTGCAATAACACTCTATTATAATTAAAAATTTCGGTGAATTGAATTAAATATAATTTCTGGTTTCTACCCTAATTTTGTATACACATTTACATACATTTACCTCGGCAATAATACTTAAATTGTTTCATTTCTTCAATTATGTTTAATAACTGTAGTAAATAGAGTAAATCACATTTAATTGTATGAACGCAATTTTAGAAACTTAAAATCGAGTACAAAAAAAGATATTAATAGACTCAATAACAATTTCTAAATCAAATTTGTTTGTCGGTGTAGTTCTCAATGTAAATTCTTAAGAAAACACATTATTAGCCCATATCCGAATGAGAGTATGATTACATTGCAGCTTTAGATAAGAGCACAGTTATGTTAATCTCATCATACTTAATAGTTTTTAAGAATGTCTTTATCCACAAAAGGGTACATCTGCCTACTATTATGTCTACTTAAGACACTTGATCAAATTTATTTCTGATCATCCCTCCAACAAGGTACTCTAGCAGTGGAATAACACGCGTATTCGAAAGTTGAGTCTTACTGAAACTACAAGAAATACTTGTACTACAAGAAATATATTCAGACTTTTTTCTTGATATAGAGGGCACTTAAAATATTATTAGGTTTTTATTTTTTAAAAACGTTTGAAATATGAACTCGTAGATTGCAAATAAAAATAAATTTGTGTTTAGTTTTAATTAATATCTTTATTTTTATTTCGCAAAATTCTGTGTACCACTGTCCCCAACTTGATGTAAACAACAACAATTGCTTTGTTTGTTATTCCTCTTTTGCGTAAACAGTAACAATTACTAGTCAATTTGTTCGACATATGTTTATGACGAAGATCCTCAAACTACGATTAGTTTCATCAAACACACCTCGTCGTCACACAAGACTGACTGGATTTTTACTGACTCTGTGCCTTCTTTGCCATGCCTTTTATATGGCAACGTAAACTGTCTGATGAATGTTCTTGAAAGCGAATGTTCGCGGCTTCGGCTTCTCGAGATCTCTATAAATGTAAACATCGTTGTTTCATTATTGTTGTTCGTGTATTTTTGTTTACCTTTAGTCTTGCAGTGTTTGTTATTGCGTTTTTGTTTACTTGTTTATCCTTTTTAATGCTGGTGTTTGTTGTTATATTTTTGTTTATCATGTAAACAAGTTCATTGTTTTTGTTTTTGTAGCTTTTGTTTATAATTTCAATGTTAAACGATGTAAAAGCGAATCACCATTTCCATTTTCGTAACAATATGTTAAACCGGAGATGGTTATTAACAAGTTGAGGCAACTGGATATTAATGTAATGTTTAGAACTGTTTTTTTTTTTTGTAAAACCAGTAAAACTCAGGGAATGGCCCCTACACACGCAGTGCATTGTGCAGGTTTAGGAAAATACGTTATAGGAAGGTGGAAAGAGGGAGTAGTGTTTGTGGACATTTGATTTAAACTCAAGATGCGAACGGCAAGGAAACGAGTTGCTGCTAAGTGACTATATAATGGCCAGTGCTATACCTTCACCATTAGGCAGTCTACAGCAATCGTCCCCAAAAAGCCCGCATCATAAAGTTATTTGAGTTCAAAAAATTAAATTTTTGCGGTTAAGTGTATGTAATAGGTATGTATGTATGTAATAGGTTATTTTTAATAACTATTTCGTTTGATAGTGTTGTTGTTTAAAAATTGTAGTTTGTTGTTATTGTCTTATTAATATTTAAATTATTATTATGTAATAGGTTATTTTAATAACTATTTCGTTTGATTGTTGTTTAAAAACTGTAATTGGTTTTATTTTATTTTGATTTTGTTTTCTTTTTAATTTTAGCATTTTAGTATTTTTATGTTATTGTTTGTGGATTATTTTAAATTGTTCTGGTTTTCGTAAAAATAAAATGTAAGAGGTATGTATGTTGTAATAGGTTATTTTTAATAAATATTTCGTTTGACGGTGTTGTTGTTTAAAAACAAAAATAGACGGACGACACAATATAGACGGACAGTGCGATTACATCTGCACACGATGTATGACAAAACACTACTCAACTTGTAAGTAATATCAAAGAATATGGATATAAAGAACACGCATTATGTAGAAGCAGCGTTGCCAGTAAGTTTTTTAAAAAAACTTGTTTTCTACAAAAGTATCAACATTTTTAAAGGAAGCACCGGCGACCGGTACTCTCTATTGCTGTTTCTTTGCTACTTTTGCCCGCGGCTAATAAAATACACAATATTTTATTTAAAAATGTAAATATTTTGCGTTATTATTGAATTTATTAAAATTTAGAATTTTTCGAAAAAACTTGTTTTGTTAGAAAACAATTTTAATGAAAACTTTTTTGCATCTCAAAAAACTTGGGAAAACTTGGCAAATGGCAACGCTTCTTATTGCGAGTTGTAACATTACGACCCGCTCTCACCAAAATCGTTTTAATAAATCATTTTTGATGAGGGGGAAGAAGACAGAAGGAAAATAAACACTAACATAGAGCGTAACAATATGTTGCTCTCATCGTACGTATGTACATGTGTGTGTATTCTTGTGGTTTTTGATTTAGTTGTCGATCAGACTGTGACAAGAACACATGTTTAGCGGATGCTTTATTATTTTATTTCAGAATAACACTCGAAGACTATTTTGTCATTAGCTGGGCGTATTTCATTCTTTTATTTTGTCTAATAGTATAATTTTTTTAAATGATTTGGAATGCTCGTTTTTTTTCTTTTAATAACAAATGGTTTTTTTTCTTTTTATTTTTCTAAAAAACATGGCCCAATTTTTAAGCCAAAGATGGATAGCTTTATGTTATTTTAATAATAAAATGGATTTTATTTTTATTTATCTAAAATTATTAAGCCAAAGATAGACAGCTTTACATATCGATGGCTTAATATGAAAAAGGCCTAACTCAATTTTTTTCAAAAAAAGGTTTTTTGTTTATTCTGGTAGATAAATGTCAGATGCACAAAAAAAATAAAAAAAATTTAAATGAGAGATCAAATGTGTTGCTGTTTCTTCTTAAAAATTGTATTAAAATTTTCGTTCTGTCTAAAATTCTACGAATTTTAATACGTTTTTCCTTCTCCTGTAAAGTAACCAAAAATCGAGTTAGGCCTTTTTCATATTAAACCATCGATATGTATGTTGATGAAATGAAAATAAAAATAGCTTATATTACTAACATTTTTCTATGGCTGTAAATAAATAAATTCTCTCAACTTATTTTCTCTCTCTTACTCACTAATCCATTACCAAAGGCATGTATTATTAACCCAATAATATGTATATGTGAGTGGAAAAATAAAAAAAATTGTACTGCACTAATTCCCTAAAGACACCGTATTTAACTTGGCAAGTATTCTTCCAAAAATCGAAATCATTTCTCATTGATATTAGTGAATACTACTGTGATTTTTCTTTGGGTGTATTATCGAAGTCTGAAAAAAAGCAACATGAACCTTCTTCTTTAGAAGCTGACAAGCAACAAGCAACTGAATGCATTTTTACGCTCTTTTTAACGAACATTCTTGATGTTCGTGTTCTATGTGTGTAAAAAGCCGAAGATGTTCTTCCCCTGAGGGACATTGGTGCCGACCAGTGTTGCCATTTTTGGTTATTTCTAACCAAAATTATTTATTTTTTTTGTACAATGTGTGGATGTGTAGATTTTTCCGGTTTTGGATTTTTTGTTTTGTTTGTTGTCAAAAAATATATCCAGTTCTGAACATGAAAGCTTTTAATTTTTTTTATAATTAAAAACGTTAAATTTTGATCATTGACAACACCTATTAAGCTATTTTAGTAACAAAATGGCAACTTTGGTATTAAAAATTATTGCGAACTTAATTTTGGTTATATTTTTTTCTTATTTGGTGATTTTTTTCACAAATGTTGGTTACAATATTTTTTTTTCGTGGCAACACTGATTTCAGAAAAATAAATAAAAAAGTGGTCAAACAACAAAAACGCACGATGAAAACAACGCATTGTTACGCTCTTGTTTTCTGTGTCCTTCCCTTCTATCTTCCCCCCGCGTCTTGAAATATTCCAAAATATGTTAAAATGCGCATTCTTTATACTTTATTTTCTTTGGTAATATGTAGGTACTCATGTCCTCTAACAAATTTTATTACATTTTTGATTTTATTAAAATTTCTAAACCACAACATGCTCTATCTCTTGCCGCAGTATTAACACAGCCACAGTATTAATACAAATTATAAACATGCTTCTAGAACTCAAAGTAAGAAGTCAATATCTTTTTCAGTGAGAAAGAACTCAATCTCATTTTTATGTTGGCGTATGCAATCTGAGCTCCAGAAGCAGATCCTAAGACAGTTCAACTTGTTAATATTGTCTTCAAGCCGACTGAAGTTAAAATTGGAGGCTTCGTCTGATGGATCCTTTTTTAGCATCATATACTATATAGCAGCCAATGCAGTCCTTTCATTCTTATCGTCGCGTTACGAAACATTTCCCAAAATATAGACAAGTTTTAAGTATTTAATAGATTTTAAAATATTAAAACCTATTTTTTTCTTGAGTTTTCTAGCAATGCAATAAACTATATATTTTAATACATACGTATAAAACATTGTAATACAATGCAAATTTGATGTTCATTTTTTCTCTCTTATATTTGAAATTAAGATAACATAATAGCCACATAGCCACATAAGAGTCAAATCTATTTTAAGTTGGACAAACGTTTCCAAACCGGCAGTTCTATGGAATCTCAACCGTAACACTATACTTAAAACCATAGAGAAAAGTTGTTGCAGGAATATGCCTTATGCAGATGGATTGGCTGATACAACATTAGACGAAGATCCGAAATTACATTCCGAAATTCAGGAATCTTTGCACATATACAGCTAATGTCATCTGGAAATTAATTAAATTAAAAAAGAGTTGGTATTATTCAATGAATCCTGCCTAAACGGGAGTATTAACACTAAAAGTATACACTCGCTGTTCGGCTTTATCTTACAGTTCCGCAGTTTGATGGTACACTTTGCACAAAAGAAACCATAAAAGTTGGTTTAAGGCTTAAACAAAAGAGAATAAGAATATGTGTGTGTTTTAGTCAGCACAATTTTGCTATGAAATGGACATCATTGGTTTAAGCGTACAATATGGTTTCGAACAGCTGCTTGTAAATCTAGAGAATATAAGCCTACGTTTACCATCCGTAACTTTGAGAGAAAATGTAATAGAAAAGTTCTCTAGAAACCTGTTGTTCGGTTGACATTAACAGTAGGTTCCGTAACTTATGAAATTAACATACATAAATGGTGTGGAAAAATAGGTCGGAATTTTGACTGAAGGATTGTAGCCACCGATTCAGTTAGTAAGTAAGTGAAGCATTTAAAAAAATATAGGTGTTACAAAAAAGGAATTAACTTAAGTCACAACACAAATATTCCACTTAAACTTTCGGAAGTTCAACAAAGCATAGGCAAAAATAAAAATGTTTTAAATGTTTCTTGGTGAATGACATTTTTAAGATGCTCTGGTATGGTATGGCCTCCAAAAGAGCCATTTTCAGTTCTGCTCGATTCGAAATAATTTGTTTTTTTATTTAAATTTTCAGTGTTTGCAACAAGTTTTCGATGGGGATCAAATCTTGTTATTAGGCTTGAGATTTGAACTTTTTAAGAACTTCCGAACTAAAAGCGAATTATTTTATTTCTTTTCTACTGTTGGTTTTGCAGTTTATCTTTGACTTTCTGTATTCGCGAGGTCTTCAAGGATTAACTTTCTTTTAAACTAAATGAGTGGCTGCTTAAGAGCGTAAGTTATTAAAATCAGTAATTGAATACGAAAGAAGAATGTGAAAAAATCCCATTTTTATTGTGTCCTGATTTTCTTACCATCTTTTAACAAAATACTAAATTTTTTTAGTGTTATGCTGACATTACATATTTTTTGTTTGTTTAAGGGTTAAACAAAACGATCTATAGCCTAATCTTTAAAATTCAATAACGATTTCTGAGTTCTTTTTGGTACATTGAAGGTCTTACTTGCAAGTGGATTGTTTCACTGTAATCCACTGTATACATTTAAATTTCAAAAAGGTCACAATAACCATTAAAGAATAGTTACAGACAATAGGAATATTCCGACAACTAAACCAGAAACGAAAAGTACAGAGTTTGTAAGCATAGCAAGTGAGGAAGAGAGAGTGGCAGGCGAAGCGACTAATTAACTGATTTTTAATTAAGTGCACACAAATACATTGCAACAAATACAAGAAATGGAATAAGAATCTGTAAGTATTTATGTGAGCGAATTAGAGTGTTAAGTTATTAAAATTCTGCTGCTACTGCTGATCTCAAATGCTTTAATTTTAAAACAGCATAGTCTTCCATTCTATGTCCCTTTATTTATTAATTCGTTAATTTTTTATTTTTTTTCTTACAAAAAGTTAAAAAATCTACAAAATCCATTAGAATTGATAATTATGGCGACAGACTATCTTTATACCACAGAGAAAATGTTGGAAGTATAAATAATTTATGAAGTCGTTTGTAGGCAATTCTGATTTAAATGCAGTGGAAAATCTTTGAGGGTTCATGTCAACTCAAAATGTATTCGCCTCAAGTTTGAACATTTAAAAAAATTTAGTGTCCACATCAAATTACATTTTTGAGGTTAAAAATCACAATGGTTGGCCTATTAATTACACGGTACGACAGTCAAAATACCCCAGCTAATGACATAGTGTAGGTTATGAGTTTTGTTGAGTAGAACTCAAAAATATCTTTTTTATATTTCTCGAACCCTCCAAACTTGTTTTATTTGACATAAACGGTATTTTTAATCTTTTCACACAAAATTATTGATTACCCAAATATTTTTTAACCTATTTTCAAAATTCAAAGTGTTTTGAAAAGGGGACAGATGGGCCTTTAAAATGATATACACAAACATTTACTTCAAACTTACATATTATGAGTTTTGATCGGGTAAACTTAGTAACTACGGTAATTTTTGTCCGATTTGATCAAACGAAGTGTCAATCTCTTTACAAGATAATTGCTTTCAGAATGTCATAACTCATTTCATACTTTTTAATTAAAGTTTGAACGGACAAACTAATCTACACGAAAACCATTTCCACATCAATGGCTTCAAGCAGGATTGCCCTATTTGGGGCGAAGAGAACCTAACACTTATATTAGAGCAACCATTCCATTCACAAAAAGTTAAAGTTTGGTGTTGTTTGTGGTCTAGAGAACCATTGGAAATCTTTAAAGGGAATTATACGAAGCTCTTTTGGTCGAAAATTGATAATTTGGATGTAGAGATTATGTGGTGTCAACATGATGGTACCACTTCACACAGAGCAAGAGAAACAATAGATCTTTTGAAAGAAATGTTCGAATATTGAATTCTTCCTCGTAGAGGAGGAATAAATTGGTCACCAATATTTTACGATATCACACCTTTTATATCTATATTGCGCGTTTTTTTAATAGTTTTTTTTCGATAGTATAAAGCAATAATACGCCGGCAGTTCCCCGTCCAGCTGGAAAGTGGATATCAACAAGGAGGTTAAGAGTTTCCTTTTCAGAGCATATCTATTTGCCATCGTTCCTCTGCAGCACACAGGGCACAAAGGAGTCAGTAGTTTCAAAACACTGCCAAATCTATTGCAAGTGAGACGTTCACCCAAGCCTCATATCGTGTATTAGGATTTCTAATCGGACCTTTTTAAAAGAGAGAATTCAATAAATTTATGATCAGAGAATGAGTGTTCATTGGAAACCATTTAGGATCTGATGAAATCGTAAATGTTTTTCAAGGCAAAACAAAAAAGGTTATATCCTAAACTTCTATTCTGTTCTTAATTATAAAACTGGGTGTATTGCCCACGTTACATATCATCAAATTATTAGAAATAATAAATTCAAATAGTGACACACTCGGTTCATTGACGCGAGTGCTTCCCCACGTATTATGATAAGAGCTAGCATCGCATTCTAGCGGTAGGCCAACTAGTGACAGGTAAGATCATGTGTCTTATAGTTTAGGAGATCCAATATTGCTTACTATCGATCGCCATGGCTATTATAGTTAAATTTTAGTTACTGAAAGAGGAAAACATGTATGGCATTAAGTTATTTTTTAAAAAGTGTACATACATATGTGGCATGAGCCTGCTTATAATATTTGTGCTCTAATCCACAAACCTTGTTGACTTTATACCATGGTTCTTGGATTAGGACGATTCATCTCTTCTGTTTGCCAGCCGAAGAAATAGTCCAGCCGTTGCTGCCTTAGAAAGCTTAATTTGGATATCTCGGTTCATTGTCTGTTTCATCCATATTTTTTTCCGCCATCGTTACATCTACTTACGTACTTAATTAGTCATCAATACCATTAGTAAGGATTACCACTTGTTTTCTGTGTGTTAATTTATACATGAGTGGCGGGACCTAGAGTTTAAAATTCATTCCGTACGACAGATTTTAGATACATTTTTCATAGCAATTTTTATTTACTTTGAGTTTTTGCCGCAAAACTGCAGAGAGGAAGTCGCAAAAGAAATTTTTTTAACATTTCGTTTTGTTCGCTATATTTAGGGGGTTAAACCACGGCTTTACGTCTAATAAGCTAACACACTTCCTACTACACTACGACGACATTAGACATTCATCTAAATACTATGCAATTAAACCCAGACATCCCCATAACCTGTAATGCAAAAATTAAATTTAATGTCAGTAAAACATGTATTAATGTTGTAATTCAAAAATATTTTTAGTATCGGGCTTAACAGTAGATCGAGCCTTAAAAACTTAATAATTCTAGCTTATGTATCATTTTTGATACATATGTACTTGTGGTACATAGAATTGTCATGATTATTGATAGATTTTGTTAAAAAATTTTAATATTTTTATTTGTTTTAATTCATTTGAATAAAAGTATTTTATATTATTACACTTTATTACCACTTTTATGAAATTTACTCCAAAATTATTGACATGATGTACATTGCAACAAACACTTCATGTCAGCTTGGTTTTATTTTTTTTTCTAAATGATAATAATTTGACAACTAGCACCCTTGCTTTGTGGTGATTTATAAGTTTCCAATTATTTAGATGGGGCAGCTTATTGTCACTCGCATTAGTAGCACTCTCAATTGATGGCTGGCTGAAACCTGATGGTACAAACCATTGTTATATTTCGTTAGAAAAATTTGTTGTCAACGTCATGTGGACTAAAAAAGTTTCTTGTTCCAATAGAACATCGATTATGTCAATACCAATGCTCTGTCTTTGATTCCTCTCTAGTTTCCCGGATTCAGGTTTCCCCAAATACAGCTGTAAGTAGTTGCTACGAACGTAGCATGTACTTGAATCTAAGACTGCCAATTCGATTTCGGTGGACCACGAAATTTATAATGGTCATAAAATTCAATTAGTTACTAATCTACAGCGACAAAATTATTGAGATTATTAAAGACTTTCAGCTCATTTTTCGAAAAGGCGTAATAGGTGTAAATTTATCATCATTTCCGAGTGGCATATTATCAAAGCGAATGATTCTGTTATCTCATACGCACGTAGTTGACCGAAATATTATCATCTGTAATATCCATGAAATATAACATGGGACGAAACACTGTTTGTCTGTCACATCACGTGAGATAAATATGAGAAGAGCAGTAAAAAAGACCCTACAATATTTCAGGAAACAGCTGCTAGCAATCTGCGTGAAAATTGGTAATATTTTCTCTTCCCAAACTATTAAAAGCATACGGTTCTCTGTTCCAAGTAGTACCATCTTTGGCGCTCAACATTCTATTGTCATGTGTGTTGTTGCCAATACTTTCGTCAGTTCATAAGACGAGCTTGCTTTCTTATTATTCAGCAGAAGAAATATTGCAAACATACATATATGTATAACCGGCCATTACAACATTTCGATATAAATCTGACGTCTAATAAGCTAACATGCTGCATACTAGACTACGACTACTTCAATCAATACCAAGAAAATAAAATTCAACCTTTTCACTTTCATCCAACACTTACCTTTCAATTCCTTCTCAAATACCATAAATAATGTATTATTTACGATAAACTTCACTACATATTTGAAAACTTCAAAAAATTTCATACACAACACTAAAGAATCGCTAGGAAAGTTTTTGAATTTTTAACCCGTGTTTGAAATTTTCTTTATTTATTTGGTTTAAAATAATGGCGATAACAATAGTAACGAATTAAAAAATATCAGGCATCTAACTTTTTCTGAATTGAAGTTACATGGTCTCAAAATTTGAAATTTATAATTCTGATACAAAGCTCGATCTACCGTTAAGACAAACAGAATTTAAGCTTATTTAATACAAATGAATTATCAGCAAATTATTTGTTGTATTTGTCAAATATCGACAGCTTCTTCGAAAATATAATAATAAATTTTTACTTAAAATATTCAACCGACAACAGGTTCTTAATAACGGAACAATTCAAAAATAAAAAGTAAAAATACAGAAGCTACAACTTCAGCAATAATTTCGTAACTCTACAATAGTTTCTTATGGTATTCGTAGAAAATTCATAATCCAAATGACAATGAGAATGTGAGTTGTTTCTTATGAGCATGTTTTTGTACGTGTATACCACCGCACAGGAAAAATAATTCGCAACAAAGTATTCAGTTCTTTTTCATTTTAGTATTTTTTTTCAACTTTGTATGCTTTTATTGTAACTACTGGAAAAATATAATTGAAACAAAAGAAAAAATATGTGGAATCCTGAAAACGAATTCTTTTTATTTCCATTTCTTTTATTTAACTTGTCTGTAAAGGTTTTTTAAACTTGCCTTTGTTTGGTGTTGCTGTCGCTACTGTACAGCAATATTACTTTTTACCCCTGGTTTAAAAAATTTCAATTCATATCTAAATTGGTATGGTTTTTGATATTTAATTGAAGTATAACATCACGTTATTAAAATTTCTCTATCAAGTGTTTTTAGTTCATGTTATAGTATCCCTTATATGCTCCTGTAAGAATATTTATTCTTAGAAATGGGAATTATTCCACATTCCCAAACTGTCGCACTGAATTAAAATGTGTAGGTTTTAAATAATAGTTTAATTTTTAGTAAACTCATAACTGTATATTCTTAAAAGCTTTAATTGTATTTTATTTTTCCAGTCATCGACTAGGTCTTGCATTCAAAACCTGACTTTCTTTTACCTCGTTGTGTTTCAGGTTTTCTTCCTCATCTTTAAATCTCTTTTGCATAATACAGTGCTTACTTACCCTTTATCGAGCAGTTGATGTCATCTGCTGACAAAACATTGCAACAATTCCCTTCTTCTTAAAATGAATCTGCTCCGATATTTGAGCCGTTCAGTGCACAAAGTGATTAACTCCACTTTTTGAAAAATCTTAAATTTAAGTGTAAAAGCACTTGGGATAGTCATAAATTTTTATATTTATTATAACTTTCCTAAATCGTAAAGATTAACACCATTAAACGACAAAAATTACCCTTCAAGATTTTTTTGAACGAAATCTTTAGCAAAACTCAACCATTAACAGAAAACCAGCCGTTACAGGGTTTCCAGTGAATTGGCTTAAAATATGCTGCGTTCTCATACAATTCAAATATGACTATAATGAATATTTAGAATTTAGTGTGTTGGCTTATTAAACGTAAAGCCAGGGTTCGAGCCCCAGGCCTGACATCAAGAAAAAATTCAAAATTTCTTCGGCGACTTTCTCTCACCAAATTTCTGGCAAAACCTCTGAGAATATAAATAAAATTGCCATGAATAGTTTCTAAAAATCTGTCGTTCGGAGTCGACTTTAAACTGTAGGTCCCACCACTCATGTATAAAATTATCACACAAAATAGTGGTGTGAGAAACTAGGTCGTAATCCTGACTGAAGGGTTGTAATGACCAATTATGTTTGTATATAAGATAGGATCAGTAAGATTGCACAAATGGCAGCAAATCGTTGGGAATATGTACTGGTCCTTGAGAAAATTCACACGAATGGTTATACAACATGCCAAGGCCCTTAAGAATGTGTAAATGGTGACATGACAATTGGAAGGCAGAAATAATTTTAATTTAGAGTCCATAAGTCTGAAGCAATCTGAAGAGTGGCTCTCACCGACTTCAACGGCTACAGTTTAATTATAGTGGAAGGATATAAGCATCCTAACAGAATATCCACAAATGATCGGAGAATAGTAATCGGGTGACCAAATCAAAAACCATTTGTACAGACTAAGAATCGCTTCAAATCCAATCTGTAGACTATAAGATAAGGAAAATAAATCATCAGGTCACGTACTTAGAGTTGGTGATACATTTCAGGACATTTCATAAGAGAACACACTTACTTAATTGGTCTTTATCATCCTTCAGTCAGGATTACGACCAGCTTTCCACACCACTTATGTTGTGTGTTTTAATTTTACACATGAGTAGTCAGACCTACTATACTCTACAAGACGCTCATCCCACCCGTAACATAAATCAAAAATTCTGTTTGTACATGTATTATTCAATCAATCAATTTTACATTTTGTGTTTTTATCCTTCTGCAACCTACTATCCTAAGCTCAACAAAATGCTCTGTAAGAGTGGAAGTCAGTTTCCAATTGTACTCAATCGTGCTTTTAACTTTGTGATTGTTTTTAAATCTTTGAATGAATATTTGTCGCAAAGGGATACAAACGTGAACTAGAGAACTTTGTCAGTTGTTGGTTGCCACAATTCCTTCTCTCTGACTCATTCAATAAGTACACACACAACGTATTGTGGTGCGTCCTCTGCCGGAATTGATGCATATTTTATGTGGGCAGCTGATATGGGAACCGACTTAAAATATTTGGTATCGGCTTTTCCACTCTACGTCATGTTCTATTTTCGGTTGCACTCTGGAAAGTGGCACATGACAATGGTTTTATTTCTGTTTTGTATTTTATTTTACTTGTATTTGTGAGTATTACGTTGGTTGATTCTAAAGTTTTTATTATAAAGGCATGAAAAAAATACATATGAATTGCTAACTAATAAAAAAACTCGTATATATTATCGTTATTTTGTAAAAAAAATTAGAAAATGTTCATTTTTAAATAAATGTTTTAAGTTTCTAAAAATGCTATATTTGACACAATAACTATAGTAAATTAAAGTAAAGTATCACAAAACGCTAACGCCATATCAAATAGAAAATAAATCGTTCCTACATTTATATGCATTTTTTTTGACTAATATGCTTCAATTCATATTAATAAATATTGAACATAGGTGTATAATATCGGGTCTTTCATCACCTATTTGTTTTCAATGCAGTACAGGCAGGTTTTAAGTAAATTCAAATATAATTTCCATAAGCACGATTCCGTCTTTCTTCTCTTTTATATCCTGCTCTCCTAATTCCAACACAATGCACTGCATAATTAGGCAATCCCCAGATTGTTGACCTAAAAAAGTTAATATTTCTTTATTTTTCTATGAAATTTTTAATTCACACTTTTTATTTTCTTAATATTTGTGCACATTTCATTTGTTAAAAGTGGAAACTAGATAAAAGTCAAAACCGATACAGTATTTACCGTATTAAAACATTTGATATAGATTGACAGATTGTGTATACATGTGTACACCATATACTTATGTACATACTAGACGTGTGCACAAGACATCTTTCTAGCTTACCCTTCACTAAATGCAATACTGAATTGTTCTCTTTTTTGTTGGTCTTGATTATACGAGTACACTGAAATGTGTATTTCTCTTTTATTCAAAGTATACAACAGCACTCATTTATCTGTGAAGTAATGGATATATGCTTTGTGTTGTAAGAGCATATTTCACTACTGAAACTAAATTTTCAGTATTGTCAAATGAATTTCAGTAGTGTCAACGTTGAAAAATATGCGTACATAAGTGTTTCTATACATTCTTTGCTTCTGCCATAAACTCTTCCAACAACAATCTCTCTTCAAATTGCTATGTGTTCGTGTCCTATGTGTGTAAAAAGCCGAAGATGTTCGGCCCCCGGGGCTATTGGTGCCGACGTCTGCTGTTGAATAAATACTCTTTCTTTATTCTGAAAAAAAAAGAAAAAAACATTTTTTCTTTCCCACTTACTGCAAAAAGAAAAGCACGTTGTGACACTATGAAGTGTACAATATTTTTGCTGTACTCTTCACACAACTCTCTTTTGTATTGTTGTACAATGGTTTATGAGTGCAGTTGTTTTTTGTTCTCTATCTATGCTTCACTCTTATTTATATTTGCAGCTACAGTAAATATTCGCTCATGAGAAAAATACAATACTGTACAATTTTTAATGTCTTGTGCACACCTTTGTACATACATAGGTATATTCTACATTTGTAGTATTTAAATAATTGTAATAACTGTATGTACAATATTTTAATAGTGATACTAAATTCCCTAAATTGGGACACTGTAATTATATTTTGAATAAATTTTTTTATGCTAATTTCATTAAATATTCCTTTTTTATCTATTCTGGAAAAATTTAATAAGAAAATATTGTTACGAAAATGGAAATGGTGTTATTAAAATGATAAACAAAAGCTACAAAACAAAACAAAGGACTTGTTTACATGATCAACGAATAAACAAAAATATAGCAACAACATCTATATAAAAAAGGCAATAAACAAAGGAAACAAACAGTCAACAAAAACACTGGAAGGACAAACGTAAACAAAATACACAAACAACAATAACGTAAACAACATGTTTACATTTATAGAGATTTTGCGTAGGCAAAGCCATTTTCATTCAAGAGCATTCATCAGACTGTTTACCCTGCGATATAAAAGGCAAGACGAAGCAGGCAACGGGTTCAGAAAGAATTCAATCAGTCTTGTGTGAAGGCGTGAAGCGTGTATATAGAAGAATATAAGAGAATAATTGTGGTTTGAAGAACTCCGGGTGTAAAGATCTACCGAACAATTGTTAGTCTGCACGCGGAAGAATGTAAAGAAGAATAACAAATAAAGCAAATTGTTGTTGTTTAAATCAAGTTGCCAAAGGTGGCACATGGAGTTGTGCGAACAATAAAGAATTGATTTAACACTAAACACAAATTCATTTTTATTTTATTTGGAATCTACGAACTCATATTTTAAACGTTTTTAAAAGGGTAAACGTAACATTATGTATCCAAAATATAAGTATTAGTTCAAAACAATGTTTGCATATTAATTACACGGCAGATTATGCTCATTGAGGAATTAAAATAGATACGTACATATCGTTAGTATAATTCGCAAAGACGCTTTTTCCAAAATTGAGATTTTAATGCAAAACGATAACACTATACAAAATACATATTTTGCGACAAAAAAATGTCAGTATGTAGTTTAAAGTTGTTTTAATTTTGTGATTTGCAAAAACGCTAAGTCCACAAACTAACTTATTACACGAATATTAATTATTAATTATTCTTAATTTTTGACCTAGGTCATTTAAGGAGAGCTATTTTGTAAAAATAATTGCGTTTAAAAAGTTTACAAATTTTAAAAACTGAAGAAGCCGCAATGTTTTTTGTGTCTCCTGTAAAATTTGCAAAAAGGGACTTAGCACATTTGTGAATGAGACTAACGATATGTATATAAATTGTTCTTAAATACAAAAAATGTTCGAAATCTTTTTATAATCACACAATTAAATTTACAATGTTGTAAATTCTGCAGGTGACAATCAAAATGCAGAGTCAACTTAATTAGTTTAGAACATTTACTAGGTTAAGTTAGTAGGTTAGACCCATTACTCAACTCAAGGATAAAGCATTCCCTATCGGCGTGTCTAGAAGCCGTACATGACCGAGTGCCTACTAATAGCCATTGCGCTATGATATTTCACGAAAGATTAGTTCAGAGCATCTAGTGCCAGTCCTAGTCAGTTCATCAGCAATGTAACTTTTATGATACCTATAAGAGAAATACGTTTAGAAGGTCACCAATTTCTCAGAGAAATTCTCTAATTCATTAGCAGACAATATTATAGCTAATATTATAGCATGTAGTCATATCTATGTCTTCTGAGTATTGGTAACAAATAAAAGGTCCTCATTTAAAACAGAGCAAACTGTCCTCTAGACCGTCCAGCCACATCCCAACTAACGTGAGTACTGGTACGTTTCATCACTTTCTAAGTAAGTTTGACAGGCGGCCATAGCACTCTTAGATATGTAAAGAGTTATTTTCGTTTTCCTTCATTACTCGCCGAAGAGAGGTTGTAGTCCCTTCGATTAGGAGATTTGAATGCTATGGGGGATCGTCAAATTCAAGATAGATATGTTGTATTTATCTAGCATAAGTTCCGTTTACGCCTAAACTTCACGATGAACTTAATGTTGTTAATGTTAATTAATGTTGTTAAGCTTCCAGAAAAGCTTAAGATTGCTCTCAAATCTTCAACTCCCAATTGATAAAGCTAATTGGAATAGAGCTTCAAACTATTTAAAAAAGCGCCTAAAAGAATATAAAAATGAATCCGTTGCAGGCTACTTGAAAACTCTAAATGTATTTAGAACAGATGAATACAGTCTTTGGAAAGCCATAAAATACCTTAAACGCCCTGTATGTCGGAATATACCAGTTAGATCGGAAAATGGCTAATGGTACAGGTCTAATAGTCGCAAAGCTGATGTGTTTAAGGAGAACTTAGAGTGATCGTTTACACCTTTTAATTTATGTAATTCACCTGAGAAAGACGATATATATTTTTTAGATGTTGCTTGCCAATTGGATCGTCGCATTAAAAGCATTTCGCCGTCCGAAATAATTGCTGCAATAGAAAAACTTAATAATAAATAATCCCCGGGGTACGACTTAATTGATACAAAAATTGTAAAATTATTACTTAGAAAGGGTATTATTTACTTGGCAACTATATTCAACGCTATATTGAGACTAAATTATTATCCAAATCAGTGGAAATACGCAAAAATCATAATGATCCTGAAACCATACAAATCAGAAAATGAGGTATCATCCTACAGACCAGTCTCTTGCCCGTATTTTCTAAATTATTTGAAAGACGTTTGATAGAGTATGGCATTACGGTCTTCTAAACAAACTAAAAAATTTACTTCCAGCACCTTATTATTTATTATTAAAATCATATTTACAGGACAGACGTTTCTATGTCCATGTAAATGGATATGATTCTACCTTTGGATTCATTAAATCTGGGATTCCTCAGGGAAGTGTGCTAGGTCCTATTTTATATACGATTTATACTTCGGATATGCCAGTAGATGACAACTTAACAGTAGCAACGTACGCAGATGACACAGCCATATTGTCATCGAACGAGACGATTGTTGAAGCCTCTGCTGCATTACAAAGGTATTTAGATACAATTGAAAAATGGCTTAAAAATGGAATATTAAAGTCAATTCACAAAAATCTGTACATGTTACATTTGAACTAAGAAAAGGAGATAGCCCAACATTCTTCATTTAGATAGAAGACTTGGAAGAACCATATTGTTTCGAAAAGAAAACATTTAAATTTAAAAACTAAAAAAATCTATTCGCTTCTGGGACCGAAGTCTGAACTAAGAATTCAAAATAAAATCATCCTTTATAAAAAGGTTTACTGAAACCTAATAAACTAAGTAATTGTAAATTATCATAAGATTTGCTTAATATTTTGTTTAAATAGATTGCAAATAAAGACATAAATAAAAAAAAATCTTCAACACACAGATGGTAATATTGCCCATACCGACAGCGTTGACAACCGTTCCCGAATGGATATTGTTGAAAGCGCCCTCCAGGCCAATAAATGCTGTTAGTGAGTGTCTGTTCGCCAAAGCCTTCTCAAAGTTCCCCATAAAGGAGTTTGGTCCAAAACGGGTGGACTGCCCCGATTATGTATTATCCCTTTCTTAGGGAGGAAAACTAAAACTTATATTCAACAGTTAATTTCGCGCTCGAACGCAAAATTTTTCTGGTATTCATCATATGCAGGATAATCTGGCATAATAACATTACTTTCGTTGCTGCACAGACATATTAAAAGACAAAAGAAACAATACGGATGAAATTCCGTCACTAGATTTCAGTTCTTTAAACTTTTAGCACGAGTGTGATTTGTTGACCTTAAAGCACAGTTAAAAGTTATTGCATCTCTTGTGTCACATGCTATGTTTTGTTGTCTACATTAAAATTTTTACACATTTTCGTTTTAGTTTCCTCGAATGCCTATTACCGTGCATTTCAAATATCGTCGCTGTTAGTATTTATTTACTATTCCATAAAACATGGACTGTCTAAGTCGATTTGTTAACTATTTTCAATGGTAGAGAACATTGTTTCCTTAGTAAGTTGTCACAAGTGCTGCTATCTAAAAGTAATAAAAAGAGGCGTTGAAATTAAAACACAAATTTTCCAAAAATTTCAATGAGTCGATAAGGAATATAAGGTTTAATGGCATGGATGATAATAAAAATTATGATTATGATTATGGCTACACAAGAGCTTTTATGGTCAGTGTTTTTGATTCCCGAAATCCCAATTCAACAAGACAAACAACAAATTTACGGCAGACATTTCAATAAAGTTATAATTTGCAAATTCCTTTTTTAATGTTTTTTTTTATGCAGACTAATGGTAGGGTTTGGTTTTTGGAATCGGAGAATATAAGAAGTTTTTTTGGGAATTAAATTATTTTGAAATGAAATTATTGGGATTGAACGCTATACACTATGTATGTGTAGAAAGAACATATTTTTTCAATAACCCTTTCATTACATACATTCTGAACTGAGATATGAGCATATAATACATTTGGTATAAATGTACTAGTTGGATAAATAAGAGTCTTGTACTCCTCAAAGTTTCCATAATCTACTTTTGTGCTTAAAAATTACACTTTCATTGTGATTCAAACCACTGTTTCAGGCGAACTGGGTCACTAAGTCTAGGTGGTTCCTGCTACTCTTTAACGCAGATTGTCAACCGAAAATTTCATGCCTTATTATCTGGAGGCTTAAGTCACATTTTCAACATCAGATAAAACAATCATTGAAAACAAACCCGAATTGAATCTGTTTTCATCTATCATATGATGCAAATATTTTGGCGTTTATTGTTTATTAACGAAACAGAATCACCACTGCTAGTATTGGAACATAATGCCAGCTTTGGTGACAACTATAGATTCTGGTTAATTCGCATACACCTGCGATTACACCAGAAAAAGTTTAAGGGTGTTAAATAGTAGGATCTCGTTGGCCAGTTCATATCACCTCCAGATGAGGTGACCACATCCTCAAATCGATAGGTCAGAACATCTAGTATGGCATGACCTATGCCGCACGTATCGACATCCTGTTGAAACTGCAAATCGTTGGTGTCCAGATAATCCAAATCATGCCAAGAGAAGTTAGTAGGGCAGATAAATTGTTTTTCATTATTATAAGTGGATAATATGGTAGAAGTGAGCTTTAAGCTAAATGGAGGATCATCCTATCGGTAACATTTAAAGTTAAGTTTGTGTTCGAACTTGCCATTTTATATATTATTTTCAATATGGCAACTTTAAATATAAGCAAAATGAGCATATACAACAAAAAAACAAAGCTCGTCGTTGCCACGGAGTTAAAAAAACTTGCTTCATTGAGCAGTGTTATCGATATTGCTCCAGCACTGCCATATTTTTAAAAAAGTTAACTTTATTGTATCATTAGGTTGTAATAACGAAAACAAATTAAAGATGACTTTAAAGTTCACTTTAGCTAAAGTTAACTTTACCTAAGCCCAACTTTAACGGGAAGTTGTGATAACTGGCCCTTAATTAGTAATCACGCTGTTTACAGTGATGGCCTGGCCAAAATGGTTATGAAAAAATATGAGCCTACGAAACTTCTATTCCAAATTCATGTGGATGGGTATCGTTCCACATTCTGCAATTTCATTTGTTCTCGTACCCATTCATCCAGAAATGTGTCTAATCGCCGAAGATGATTTTCCGATAACAACCAACAATAACAAAAACAAACAATAAAAGCCAACAACCCCAGATTTCACACACGACGTTATCTATTATCAGCCATTATGATTTGACAAAATATGCTGAATAAACGACTACTAATTTGATAGATGTAGCTTCAGCAAATGGCCATTATCAATTATCAAAGTTCAGAAAGCTATTAGCAGTGTTTGTCATCATTCCAGAATTTATTCATTATTCTTTATCAATTTTAAAATAAAAATGTGCAGTTTTTTGCTGCACTCGTTACATTTTCTCTTCACTTCGGTACTTCTAAATTTATACACTTGTTGGTTATTGCCATAACTGACAATTTTTGTCTCGCAATCAATTATATTGTTTATGAAGTTCAGTGTTCTTATTCTTAAACAGTTAGCACCATTAATTTTGGAGTGTTGCTGTTAACCGAAATCATGTTCTATTTATGAGTTTACATAAAAGAGAAGACAAGGGTAAATTTTTGATGTGTATAGAAAACGAAAATTCTGTTGATAGATTTTAATTGTCATAAGGTTTTTACTTTCTTTAGTTTTGATTTTAATTAAGTTTAATGCGATAAAAATGTCTAGTATCTGTCAAAATTCAAACGAAGGACCCTGTTAAACATTACTTTTATATTAATTCTCAACTATAAAAGTAAGCCCAACAACTATTAACAAGATTTCGCTTACAAAGGCAAGTAAGGGAGCATGTGGCATAGGGATTCCTACTGAAATTAATTAACGGCAATAACATTCAACTTTTAACAGGGGTTGCCCTCATATGCATTCATGACGACGGAGACATTGAGGATAACAACAAACCTAACGCATCCGCAAAGCTTGGTATACAATGTAAATGAATTCATTCAGAAGATTGTCATTCCTTTGCAGTTGAGCAAATTTCTGTTCTCACATAATTTATTTATTTCCAACTAAAACATATGAAATATCTAGCCCGATATGAATAACAAAATTTGCGTTAAATCTGATCGGAGCCCAGCTTAGGAACTTTGTAATGAGGCACTGGCACTCTGTGTGCACACGCACAACGACTACTACGGAAGTTGTAACGACGATGATGACGACATTACATAAGAATTTCTTTGTCAGTGCTTGGGAGCTTGAAAAGAAAAGCTCTCTTGTTTGTTGATAGAACGCGTCTAATCAAAGGTGATTTAAATAGAAATTACACCTATTTAAACTATTGGATGACAGATGCAAACCTGTAGTTACAATTTCATGACAAAAATATAGGTCTTATGACGGGATCGTATAGGACTCAAGTAAGCTATGCGCTTTGCGCTAGCTGCCTAACCTAATATTTTAGATTACTTATTAGCTTATTCTTTAAGAAATGTACATTGCTGGTTTTATCTTTACATAGATATTTATAAATAGATTTATTTTTAATTTTTGACTGTGTTAATGAACATCTGGAACAATTTTAGAAATCATGTGAAGAAGTAAAAATCCTACGATGCTATTTTAAAGGATTTACCTCGGCTACATGCATTTTTTACAATGACATGGTTTATGAACAAAGTTAACTAGAAAGCACTTTAGCAGACTAATATAAATTACTGAGTATAAGACAAAATTATAAGGACTCACAGTGTTACAAAAGACTACTTTACTCCTTTTTTTTGCTGTTAACGAAAACAAATGCTGGTTTTGTTACTTCTCCGGTTTTCATACACAATACTTTGTTGATTTTTCTTGTATGTACTTTTACTACTACAACATGTGTTGATTGTTTAAAATACAACAAAAGCAATCATAACCAACAGTATGCAGTCACTTCGTAAGATTTATTGAAGTTTTTTGTTTTTTAGTCGTTGTTTTTCGTGTAGAAATAGGAAGAAAACAACAATAACCGACAAAATATTAGTAACAGCAACTTTACAAAATTTCCAAAGAACTTTTAGTAAAAAAAAATAAAATAAGCATACACACCTAGAGGCAATGTAATTGGAAGGAAGAACAAAAAAATTGTTGTGGTTTTTGTTAGAAAATTTTAGGAAACATTTGAGTTCAAATGAAATTAAACTTTTGCCTTCTGTTCCTGTGCGTTTTATTAGAAAAAAAATAACATAAAAGAAATTAAAATCGACAGTAATTATAAGAGATTAATAATTGATATGCTCGAACGTATATTTTAACGTTATATTATATGTTATATTATAACAGACCCAATAAAGCAATTTCTGTCACACTTTTAACACCATGGGCTTGTTAAGATAATGAATTAATCAATGGAATTTATTTATTGTTTCTATATTTTCCCAATAAATAAAAATCAATTAAATTAAAAATCTATATTAATTAACTAAATTAAAAAACTTACAATTAAAATTATTTTATAGGACAGTAGTTGAAAACTATTACCTTCGCAGATTTTCAATTCATAAATAAGTTGCTAAAATGTTTTTTTCTTATCGAATAATTATTTACTCAACAAGAACTTATTTTTCTGTAAACTCTAACAGCTGAGGTTAAGATAACTTAGAAAACAGTAACACACTTAGGGCCATTATTACAACTTGCCGTTAACTAAAGAGAGGATTTTAACGGGTAGATAAATTGCTTTTCATTATTATAAATAGACAATATGTTAGATGTGAGCGTTAAGCTAAAGGGAGATCATCCTACCTTTAAGTTTTAAAGTTAATGTTTGTACTTGCCATGTTATACATTATTTTCAATATGGCAACTTCAAATATAAATAAAATGAGTATATACAACAAAAAACGAACCCCGTCGATACCACTGCGTTTAAAAAAACTTGTTTAGTTGAGAAGTTTTATCGACATTGCTCTGGCACTGCCATAATTTCGAAAAATTTAACTTTATTTTATCATTAGGTTGTAATAAAAAAAAGAAGTTAAAGGTGACTTTAAAGTTCACTTTTACTAAAGTTACCTTTAACTAAACCCAACGGCCCTTAGTGTAAGACAACCTCAAAAGTTTAAATAAAAAAATATTTGACATTTGCCGTTTAATTTTTAAATTTTAGTGACAACTATTATGGAACGTATAAAAATTTAAAATTGCATGGTAATTTAATTCTTACAATTGCTTATGAAGTTAAGCGCATCAATTGAACCACAATTAAAGTTTTTAGAAATTGAAAGTAACAAAAATTAATTGGTTTTAAATACCAGTTATTTTCAGTACGGACATAAATATTGATACAACATTGAATTTAATTTATTAATTTATTTACAATTTATTTAATTCATTTATGCTAGGGAAAGCAGTGTAAAGTAGAAATTTGATTGTGATTATTTATTGGCATGCACCTTGTGGTAAATGTAATCGGTTACTTACAATACATTAATAACCAACTATCAGACCCTTATGCAGCTTTTCAATAATATTAAGAGGTATATTTATCTTCAGTTGATGCTATTGAGTCATGCAGACTGAATATTTGTTTTCAACTATTAATCGGCTAAACATTAACGACCTTTGATTGTAATTCGAAGGCGCTACTTGCCATACAACACGCTTAACAATCGACTTATCACAAAATCAGTTTTGTTACAGATTTCTTTTTACACTGGTCCTTTTCACATGTCCTACGTTAGAGTTATTTAACGCTTCTATATTACTTTTTGTGGGTGTTTGTTAAGACATTATTTGTTTTCAACTATTAATCGGCTAAATATTAACGACCTTTGGTTGTAATTCGAAGGCGCAACTTGCCATATAACACGCTTAACAATCGACTAATCACAAAATAATTTTTGTTACAGATTTCTTTTTACTTTTTCCTTTTCACAGGTTCTTCGTTAGAGTTATTTAACGCTTCTATATTACTTTTGTCGGGGCTTATTAATACATTATTTTATGCATCATTAATAGCGAATAAAATAATTTTTTTTTAATTTTTGAACATTTTTTACAGACCCTTATTTAATTTTTTAATAACTCGTTTCGTTTTGTAATTAGCCACTGTATATACAATGCATATACATGTACTTATTAAACCAATAGTGATTGAAAAACAGAATAAACGATTAACAGCCGTTCAGTGTTTTAATTGCCGGGAGTTTGGCCACACGAAGACTTACTGTAATCTCGTGTGCAGTGATCTCTTCGGATTCGATAAATATGAAAGACCTAAAACGACGCCTCTCAAAGGGAATGCAGTAATTGTACATACAGTGATTGCCCAGTTTAGCACACTTGCTTTGTTAACCTTCTCTGTTAACCTTTAGTCATATAGCTTGTGCATATGCTGTGAAGAATCACACTTTTCAGATGTATCAATCGTGCCATTTAAGGAACCATCTGCCGTAGCCCCGGTTATAATTCTAGCTACAATTGATAGATTTGTAAAAATGCTGAAAATGCTTTGAATCTCCTTTTGATAAGATCGATCACTACCTTGCAGAAAAAATTGGTATATTAGTTGTATCAATATCAAGAAGACTGTTTAGACTCCAGCAAGATTTTCACGGCACTATCGTCCTCTTTCTTTAGATTTTTATAGAACGAACTATGGATGTAATTTTCCTTTTCGTAGATTATGTAATGATTTTAACTTATATTATGATTTTATTGGTTTTAATTGTAGTGTTTGTAATATAAAACGTAGCTTATATGCTGGCATTAATTTGTAAATTATTATATAAAAATGTATTATCGTTCTTGTCATAGGTAGTTCCTGTTTATTGTTACTTTATTCATCTTGTGATTAAGTTCTGTAGCTGATTTATGTTCTCGTTGTAGATCACTTGCCTACTATTGTTGCGATTCCAAACACACTTTAATTGGTTAAATCTTAAAAAGTATTTCAAGGCTCTTAGTTTAAAAAATATGCGGTTGAAAGTATCAGTAAATATAGCTACTTCTATTTATAACCTTGGGAATCTTAAACGTACATACATAATTGGTCATTACAACAAGGATTAGCTTCTGACATCACATGTTGTGTGTGTTAGTTTTATTCATCAGTGGCGGGGCTTACAGTCTAAGGTCGACTCCGAACGACAGATCTTTGATCTTTGATCTTTGATCTTTGATCTTTTGATAAACTTACAGTTTAAAGTCAACTGCGAAACTCATTTCTTTTCTTTTTTCTTGGCAATTTTTATATACTCTTAGCAGTTTCTGGCAAAAACTCCCAAGAAATATTTTTTTAATATTTCGCTTTGATCGATATGTCTGACCTGGAGCTAGAACCGTAGCCTCACGTCTAATAAGCCAACGCACTGCCTACTAGATTACGTCCACGTCCATCCTAGTTTAATAACATTCTGAATTGAAAATATTTTGAAAGAAGTAGTTTTTTATTTTAATTAAGAAAACTTTTACTTAAACAAACATACGATTGCGATCTGCTCCATATTTTTGTATGGTTGACTGTCATGTTCATATGTATGCTGATGATGTGCACCTTTATACCAGTACTCGTAAAGAGAATATTGATTTTTGTTTACACTCTATTAACCGTGATTTGGAGAGAATTGACAGTTGGACCTCGGCAAATGCATCAATCTCTCAAAGTCCAAATGTATTAAACTTTCGAAAAAAAATGAGTCGCTTGTGATACCTGAATTGAGTATCAGAGGAAATAGAATTGACTTCGTTAAGTCTGCAACCAATCTGGGCATTGTCTTTAATGACATATTATCGTAGTTTAGCCATATAAGTGTTGTTGTTGGCAGAATTTACACCAAGCTTCGAAATTTATGGGCTGTCATAGATTCAACTCCTTTTGCCATTCGTTGGCAACTTGCTAAAACGTATTTAATTCCTGTGCTTTTGTATGGGTTTGAAATCTTCGGAAGTATTGGCAACCGGAAACTCAACTTGACATACAACAATAAAGCAAGATGTCTTTCTAAAAGATCGCCGGGATCACATTTCTCATTTAGCGTACCAGATATTTAGTGTGAAACTTGATAACCTTTTGAAAATTAAATGCCTCACTTTATGCCATAAAATTATTAACACGAAATAGCCGCAATATTTGCTAGACCTTTCCGGGACATGAATGTTATTCAAAAACGGTACAGGACTCTTTTGTCCCAGCGACATATCACAAGTCTTTGAAATTCCGTACCAAACTACATCCAAAGGTTAGGTAATGAAAATGCGTTCAAGAAGGAGTTACAATATAAATTATTCTCTTAATAATAAGTTTTTAAGTTGTTAGCTCGATTTTTATATCGGTTCAATATTTATTATTACTTTTTTTAGACCGATGTTTGTAAATATGTCATTTTTTATATTATTATAATTCTTTATCTTTTAACTTTTTTATTTACTTCTGTAGTATTGCTAGTATTTTAATCTGCTTCTTATTATATTTTTATTTATATTTAAATTTAATATTTATATTAATTTTTTTATTTTTAATTAATTTCCTATATCCGCTATCACTTATAATATTAATTAATATCTTTTTGTGTTATGTTATGTTATAATAAATAAATAAATAAAATAAATATATAAAAATATTTTCAAAAGTGCTGATCGCATTTAAAATTGATACTCGGAATGCTTATTAGAACAATCGTTTTGCATGTTTCTTCATTTATTTATCGTTTTTATTTCAAAAATACTTCCTCTTCTACTTCATCATCGAAAAATATTATCGATTATAGATATTGTTTTAATCATGCAACGGCTTTAGATTATGCACTGCAATTAGTTAAGTTTTGTTTCCTCCTCCTTTTCATTTAGTGAGACAAGATGTCCGTTAAAGTTATTTACAAAGTTTGAAGTATGCAAAAACGAAAATATAAAAATGTTAACTGTTACTGCATTTCTATCATTGTTTTTCTATTTCGTCGTCTTCTCTCTCTTTAATTCATTAAATTGGATTCATGTTTCAACTGTTGTACGCATCGTTCGTCAAATGGGGTGAAAAATTGCAAACTTTAGGCATTCAATTAAATTCCTTTTTTTAATTTCTATCAATATAGATAAGTTCAATATCGTAGGTTTAGAAAACCCATAAACGGCTTCAATAACTTCATAAAATTATAACTGAATGAGATCACTAAACAAAATCGTGGTTAAACTTTAGAACGCTTCCAAAAAACCGAACGTCTTTAAATAAAATTTTAATTTAATTTAATTTTTATTTAACTTTAGAAGTGAAAGTTTGTCTTAAATAAACTATATCCTTCCAAAGACGTATTTTCCGGCACCAAATTATCATCTCTATATCATTGTCAACAAATTGACGAAAATACATTACGTATTCCATGGTCTTATACCTACTTCGACGAATGCCTACCTTTAACTGGGTTTCAGACTTAGGATAATTTTAATGAATTTAATTTGCAACGAAAGTATAAACATGTAAACAGGTGTTAAAAGACATGAAATTATCGAATCGGGTTCAAACTCTGTTGGCAATAAATTCAATACAAGAAAAATACATCTACTGTACAATAGAATTTTTCATACATAAGAATATACAGTGAGGTGCACAAATGAGTACATGTTTGTACTTTGGACGCTTTTTATTGAATAAAACAAGAAGTAATAAAGAAAACTTCAAAAGTTTTTTGTCATTTATTTAGCATTTAGTAATTAACAAAATAATATAAAATTTAAAACAGAAATCATTAAGCCCTAAGAAAAAAAAAAACAAACAAAGCAAAATCAACTCGCACGTACTCAATTTTGCACGTCTCTATTTTATGATATGTTTGCAAAAACGAAATCAAAAACTATCGTTAATTTTTTCATGTTTTAGCACCACTTTCACTGTTTAAGAAAATATTAGTTTAATATTAATTACTTAATCTCTTTGAGCGAATATTTTTTGCAACTTATCAAACAAAAATCAATTTCTATTAAAAAATGAAGAAACTCTCGAAATCAATTGAATATAGTATTGTAGCTTTGACTGGAAGTGGCTATTCTACCAGGAAAATTTGTAAACAACATGGAGTTAGTCAGTTAGTAGTCATCAGAGTCCAAAAACAGTTTGTTGTACCCTAGCTTCAAGACAGAGGTCGTAAAAAACTACTAACTAATGCAGATGCTCGTCTAATGCTAACAAAAATCAAAGGAACAAATTTTTAACACACAAAGGAGCTTCTTGGCAATCGGGACAACCGTTAGTCGATGGACGGCAAGTAGGGCTCTTAAAATTATTGGCTGTACCTCAGCAGTCAAAAAGAAAAAAACCTGCACTTTCGCCTAAAAATGTAAAGGCACTGTTAAGGTTTCCCAGAGAACACAAAGATTGGACAGTGGATGACTGGAAACATGTGATCTGGACAGACGAATCGAAATTCAACCGCTTTCAGTCCAATAAGCAATATTGCTGGCGCCGCCATGGGGAAAGAATTGAAAGACACCATATTAAGGAAACGGTGAAACACGGTGGAGGAAATGTCATGGTATGGGGTTGCTTTTCATGGTGGCACCTCGGACCACTGCAAAGAATCAATACATACATACATAATTGGTCATTACAATCCTTCAGGCAGGATTACGACCTAGTTTCTCACAATAACATAATAACAGAATCAACAACATTTGAAAAAAGAATATTATTTGAGAATTTTGCAAACCCATCTTCCCGATTTTGTCGACAAGAGCACCTATCCTGCGCAAGAAGTACTTTTCCAGCTGTATGGTAACCCCAAACGCACCTCCAAAATCGTTAAAGATTGGCTTAGTGAGCAAAATTTTTAATTAGTGCAGTGGCCAGCACAAAGTCCCGACATTAATCTGATTGAGAATTTGTGGTCAATCGCGAAGAGACGGTTGGGACAGTACTGATCAGCCCCAGATGAGCTTTGGCAGCGATTCATCAGGTATGGACCAATATTCCAAAAGAAATTATAGAGAATTTGGTGGAGAGCATGCCAAGTCGCGTAAATGATGTTTTATATAACAAGGGTCTTTGGACTAAATATTAAAAATACTTGTATTCCCTAAAATGTTGTAATGGTGCAAAATTGAGTACATCCGAGATATTTTCCTCTTGATTGTTTTTTCTTAGAATTTGATCATTTTAGTTTTGAAATTTATATTATTTTGTTAAGTACTAAATACTAAATTAAAAACGAAAAAAAATTTTTGAATTGCTTTATCACTTTTATTTTTATGCAATTCCAATTGTTAGATCCGTAACTGAAATTAAATTGAAAGATAAAAAGCTTATAGGCGGTAGACGCATTCTTAACAGGACCATGGCTTTTAAACTATTGTACTGTAGAATAACGTTAATTAACTAAATTACTAATACGCGTGGTCGACTTCCATTTTTTAATGAGAGAACTAAGCTTAAATCCTTTCGTTTGTCTATTTTCGACTTGTTCATTGTTAAAAACTTACAAATTAATTAATTACTTTGTACAGAAAAGGTTCCAAGAAAAAATGTGACACTATTTTAAAAAACAAACTGAATATTAAAGTACAAACAATTGTACGGTATACTGATATGTGGATATGGTATTTGACTTAATTAGTATTTTTTTAAACAATATACTGTACTGCACTGTACCGCATATAACAATTTGAATTATATTGTATATTTTTAAATACTTATTTAATATTTAAAGTATACAAACAGTTATTTGAATGTATGAGTAAGATGATGATTCAAATAAATTAATTTAATTTCAAATACTTTATCTTAGTAATAAACATTATATTTAAACACATGCATATTTCCAGAGGCTTATTTTTTCATTCAACAATTCATTTTATACTTATACTAACATTAGCTGGATTTGTGTGCAATTATTACCTATAAATTATTAACAAAATTTATTTATCAATATAAACATATTCATTGTATTTACAATTTATAAATCAGTGACTGTGTGTTCATAAGCTTTTTCAGTTTCTTTTTTTTTTTTTTGTGTATATGGACACACAAAGTTGTGTTATGTAATTTAGCTAAGACAAGTTTTCATTTTAAAATTTCACACTGGATTTCTCATTTTATAATTTGAGATTTTATATATTGTATATATTTGCCATTGCACTAAAGTATTGTTTCTAATTGCCATTATTACAACTTGCCGTCAACTAAAGAGAGGATTTTAAAGGACAGATTAATTGTTTTTCATTATTATAAGTGGACGATAAGGTAGAAGTGAGCGTTAAGCTAAAGGGATGATCATCCTGCCTTTAACTTTTAAAGTTCACTTTATGTTTGAACTTGCCATATTATATATTATATTCAATATGGTAACTTCAAATATAAACAAAATTAGGAAACACAACAACAAAAAAGAGTTGTAAGTTGTAATAACGAAAATAAGTTAAAGGTAACTTTACAGTTCCCTAACTAAACCCAAGTTTAAAGGCAAGTTGTAATAATGACCCTAAATGTGCTGAAATGCTTTAGATTTTATATTTAGATATTTAATGATGGGAAAATAAAGAGATTTATGATACATCAAAATGTATGTATGGTTAGTCTTGCGAAAGTCTACTAAAAATAAAAAACCTCTTAAATATATAAAAAGGGTGAGTTCATGTCCTTTAATTGTGCGAATTTTTTAATTTAGTCTAATTTTTTTATGCAAGTTATTTGAAATTTGCAGAGCTTTATGACAGAACAACGCATTACAATTATGAAAACTTATTACAAAAATTTATTCTGGGACCGTTCGCAAAATTCGTAAATATTTCAGACAAGAAAGTGCACCTAATTATCAACGATTAGAGTGGTTAAAAAGTTTTAAATAATTGGGTCTCTAATAGACGGTAAGAATTCTCTCGGTCTCTGGCTGCTTTAAACGCTGTAAATGAGAGTGTTAGCAAATGCAATTTGTGAAAAACCAATTCAACTATATCGCCTTAATTTTTTGTAGAAATTTCAGTGACTGTAGACGACTTTCATTCCAAAAGTGGAACCCAATTGGACAACATGGAACTAGTTTTAGTAAGACGGCGCTAACTGCGACACCGCAAGCGAGAAACTGTTGCAACGATTTTCCGCAATTTCAGAACAAATTATCTAAAGAAATTCTGATGTCAATGGGCTAACAAAATCATGCAATTTAACGCCTTGCTTCTTTTTTTTTTTTTGGTTCTGTAAAATTTGTGCGAATAATTCAGAAACAAATCCTGTCATGAGAACAAATACCCAAAACCCCTTCGGTGAGATGCACCCACCTCTTTGTAAAAAAAGCTCATGGAAAATATTATGAAATAATAGTGGCCTGAAAACTGAGGTGTGGGAGCTAACGGGCGAATATTTTATTACAATTTATTCAATTCGAAAATCAAAGCAATCTCCAAAAGAATGTTCTTTTTTTATTGCAAAGGTTCACTCTTACTGAGATGCATTTTTCAGTACATTTTCTTGGCAATCGCATTTTTTCTTTTTTAAACGACGAATAGTTTTTTAACATCACAAAATTATTTTATTTCATTTTTGAAATCATTCAAGTTAAATTTTTTTTTAGTAACTGAAATGAAACCACATATTATAAAATTTACTAAACTTTTCTCAAAGTTCATTTGTTATGCGTTCGGCAATACAAAAACAGTTTTTTTTTTAATATCGCTAATTTATATACTAAATTAAATTACGCTTTATAACATTTACAAAAAGTCAGCAGGTATTAAATTTAACAATCTTTACCGAGTACTAAATTCAGTGCAGCTACTTAATTAATTGAAGATAAAAATAAACAATATTAGATATTAGAAGACAAATTATTGCACGAATCAGAAAATTTTAGCATATTTCTCCTTTTAATTAATCATAATTTCAAGTTGCCGTGAGGTCACGTTTCACACCCAACAAAAGGAAATATTAAAATTAAACCTGTCGTTCGCAGTCGACTTTAAAACTCTAGGTCGTGTAGAATGTGAGAAGCTAGGTCATAAATGTTGAAAATTAGTACTGCCCTAATACAATTCAAATGCATACAACACAGTATTCAATGTTATTGAAATACTTCATTTCTTTCGTTAAAATATAGTAGACATTGTATATTCCGTTTTCAATTTTATTACACAAAGAACCCTCTGTTCTAAAACATCATAATTTTTTCGTAGTATACATACATAAGTTGTTGAATTAATAAAAACTTATATATTAGAAAAACGACTTCGAGTTTTCACTTTTACCGGAAGATCATAGATTCTGAATTTCACGCTATATCTCTTGGAAGACAGATCCTATCACTAAATTTAATCTTTAATTCAACGACTCAAATCTATGAATGTAAGTTTTATATGTTATATTTCGGATTGTATCTTGAAAAAGCTTTCACGATACAAAAAGTCCAGTAAAATCCAGGACTACAGGTGCTCAATTAAAAAACTATGGTATAGTGAATAAAATTTTAATTTAACATCAACTAAAATACCACGATCAAAGAAGAATAGTCTGTCAGACTTTACAACGTTAAAAAATACTTGGAACGTTAGAATTGTAACCCGTCGTTAGAATTGTAAAAAGGCCAAATAATAAAAATAACAATTTTAAGATCTGTAGCCGGAGCTTCCGCACTCTGCCTGCCATATATGCTAGAAAAGCAAAGATGAGATAAAATGGAATCAGCATGTCAGTAGAGTACTTAAAGCTTAACTTACATACGTAATTGGTCATTACAACCCTTTAGTCAGAATTACGACCTAGTTTCTCACACCACTTATGTTGTGTGTGTTAATGTTTATACATGAGTGGTGGGACCCACAGTCTAAAGTCGACTCCGAACGACAGATTTTTGAGAAACTTTTCAAAGCAATTTTATTTACTCTCAGAGTTTTTGCCAGAAATCTGCTGAGAGGAAGTCGCTGAAGAAATACTATTTGTATTTTGTTTTGATGTCTGGCCTGGGGCTCGAACCCTGGCTTTTCGTCTAATAAGCCAACACACTACCTACTAGACCACGGCGACTTCAGAAATTTTAGTTTTTGTTAATGCAAGTCATCGAATTGGTGGTTTTCGGTAACAGTCGATTTAGATAGGATTTCTGTCAATCGATTAAGATCTGGTGGGCATGCTGGCCAATCCATTATACAAATAAATGTTGATTTAAACCGGGTCTGTAAAAAAGAATTCTAGGGAATTGCTACGTTGTTCTCCTGAAATATTATTTTTCCTGTGGAGATTTATAATTAAAGTAGCACTAAATTTAAATTAATTAAATTAAATTAAAGTTCACATTAACTGTATACTTAATACTTAATTCTATGTAAAATATATTCCTCATACCCACCCATACCCATACTACCAGTAGTAGAATAATTACTCTGAAAAGTATGCAACAGAATATGAGTTTAATTTTGTTGTATAACGAATATCACTCATACGTATAGTTGGTATACTTGCATTCAATATGGGATACATTACACGGCCATACTGCCTGTACTGCCATAATTGCCCTGAAAGGTATGCAATGAAGTATGAGTTGAATTATGTTGTATACGGAATTAATGGAATTGAATATCACTCATACGTTACATGTACATTAGAGCGACACAAGTTGTATGGAAGCGAAATTCGTGCAACATTGGTATTTTTTATGATGACATTTAAAATACTTCGGCTCCAGCTTTGACCTCTCGTGAGCTGGACCATTTTGAAAAAGGGTCTATTTTTGCATGTTTTGTCAATTTGAGAATCTATTTCCTTACCAACATATAAAATACCGGTATCATAAGAAAGGTTGTTTTAAGGCGCGTCCAACTGTATATACAATTTGTCCAAGGATCATCCATATACTTTTCTTAAGGATATTCTGTAAAAAAGAACGGTTTTTGAATTTTTTGTCCGGGGTTGTTTGTAATAAAAATGCCAAATTAACATATTTTAATCTTTAGTCGATTTAATTAAACACGGGTCTCAGCTTTTTTTAAAATTCGCACTAGTTCGCGTTTTGACAAAAATACAATCGTTTAAATTGGACAATATGGGTATCAAATTTTCTCTTTTGTCAAGTACATCATTTTTGTATGTAAATAATTTAGATTTTTGCAAATTAGATGCATTTAACACAGTGCTCTGGAATATATACATATAAATGCAATTTTGTGGTAACTCTAATATGATAGCGGTTTTAGTTTTTAGATCATGTGTGGATGAAAAAAGGACTAAAGATATGAACAATAAAATTTAATATCTTTTTTAATTTACGAAAAAAATATGATGCCTAAAAGTCGTGGACCATTTCTTTTTTCTTTATAGAGATTTCGTGAGGACGAAGTTAAGAACGTTCACATTCAAAAGCATTTATAAGAGAGTTTAACCTGCCACATAAAAGGCAAGGCAAAGCAGGCGAGTGAGTTAGTAAACGTTCAGTCAGTCTTGTATGAAAACGCGGTGTGTTTGAAAAGAGTAATCTTAGTTTGAAGATCTCCGTTACAAAGATCTGTTGAAGAATTGACTAGTAATTGTTATTGTTTATACAAAATAGTGCAAAGAGGAATAAAAAACAAAGTAATTGTTGTTGTTTAACAGTTTAACAATTTTAAGTGCCGAAATATACAAGAGTGGGATGACTTATAACTCCTTAAAAGAGCTGAAAGAAGCTTTAATAAAGAAATGGGACGAAATTCCCCAAGATGAGTTACAAAAATTAATAAACTCTATGCCACTTCGGTTAAATGAAGTAATTAAAAATCGAGGAGGACACACGCATTATTAAAATTAATTTCTTATTTGAATATATTTAATTATCTTTAAGTTTTGAATTTTTTCTTATTTTGTACCATATAAATATTTCCTTTAAGAATTTGAATTAGCTATAAGAAATATTTAATAAAATAAATAAACTCTGAAAATTTTTTACTTTAATTTTTTGTTTCTTTTTATCTATATATATAAAAATGAATGTTTGTTTGTATGTAATTAATAGAATCGTAAACTATGCATTTGATCATGTTATGATCTTTAGCAAAGTTGTTCAGCATGAGCCGGGAAAGGTTCCTAAGTTGGTATGACCAATTTCCGACAGGTGGCGCCACTGAAAATTATTTAAAATGAATTAAATCGTTAACTGTGCATTTGATCATGATCTTTAGCAAATTTGTTGCGCATAAGTCGACGGAGGTTTCTAAGTTAGTGCGATTAATTTCCGATAGATAGCGCTACTGAGAATTATTCAAAATTAATTGAATCGTAAACTATGCATTTGGTCATGTGTTGATCGGACAAATACCAGACATTTTAAGATTCATTATTTATGATTTTAATGACATTTGGTATAACTCATTCCCGTAAAATGTCAATCATAAGTTTTAAACATCTTAATTTTAGAAAAATTTTTAAAATGCTGTTGGGTTTAATTGGATTGGGTACATTGTGAGATTCTAATCAACTTAAACGCATTTTTCACGTCGTTCCCGAGCAATCATGCCTCCAAAGCGACAAGCAATTGGTCGACCTACACCTCAAGAAGCATTGAGACTGACAAATCTTCGAGTACAAGCCGCTGAGACCCATTCGCATGAATCACTTGAACAACGACAAGTGAGATTAGAAACTGATCGAATGCGTACTACTCAACAAATTTCAGAAATTTGTGCAGGGCCACAATTCAGTTTAATTTCAGAAATTTTTTAACCAATGCAAAAGGCCGTCCTAAAATCGAGGAAACTATAAAGATTTTCAACTAAAACGGATTGGTTAAAATATTTCTGAAATTTGTTAACCGTATGTATACTTTAGTGACTGTGTGTAATTTCGATAAGATGGACAGAAGCGAAATAGGTTTATATGATTTAACTTCAGTTGGAGGTTTTCCAGGTTTTGGTATCATTACTACTTCGGTGTATTTCCAAAATGATGGTACATAAAGCAGTCTAAATGAAGCATTCAAAATGTGTGTTAGTTGTTCACGCTGGCACTAATTTTAAGCCTTAGTATACACTTAGTTTAAATGTATAAACCACCCCTGTTATTAAGTTTCTATTATTGTGAACTATCTGAAAATAGAATAGAATTGATCAATACCAGATCAACCCCCAACTCGAAAGGTACGTTTGTGTACAATAAATAATAATTTGATTATTTAAAACTAATACTTTTGTATTTTATTTACCCCAAATTTCTCGCAAAATATTTTATTTTATTCTCTCCCTGTTCACCCCCACATTTTGGGCCTTCGAGCCGGATTATCCCTGAAATAAAATAAAATATTTGCGAGACTCTATTTGCGGATTGTCTCGAAGATCGCCATACTGGTTATTTGTTCTAGGATAAATTACACCATTTTCTCCCCTTCATATAATTTTAATTTGGTAATCAATTAATTACATTTTTCAAGGTATGTAATTTGAATTTTTGGGTATAAAAAGTGAAGTGTATTATTTAAAAAAAGTTTAAGAATATAAAGAATATAAAGTGAAAATTGAAAGTGCGTTGTTGTTGTTTTCGGAAAGAAATAAATACAAACAAGTGTATTGCTGTTGCTTTATTTTGCATAAGTAAGAAGTCCACACGTGTTGTTTTTTATTTTTTTATTTTATTTTGTTTACTGGTTTTGTAGGTAAACAGTTTATTGCTTTCTATGTGAAATTGTCAATTGTTACTAAGCCGCTGTTAATAATTTTCGATTGTTGACATTTTTTTTGCGTTTTTTTTTTCGGCAATTTTTTATATTCTTACGCTTAAATTAAAATTATTTGAACTTTTTCGAAAAAGTTGCGATAACCTTTAAGTATATTTTAAGTTTATTTATACTGAATATATATATAAAGTCGCCGTGGTCTAGTAGGTAGTGTGTTGGCTTATTAGACGAAAAGCCAGGGTTCGAGCCCCAGGCCAGACATCAAAATAAAATACAAAAAGTATTTCTTCGGCGACTTCCTCTCAGCAGATTTCTGGCAAAAACTCTGAGAGTAAATAAAATTGCCATGAAAAGTTTCTCAAAAATCTGTCGTTCGGAGTCGACTTTAAACTGTAGGTCCCGCCACTCATGTATAAAAATTAACACACAAAACATAAGTGGTGTGAGAAACTAGGTCGTAATCCTGACTGAAGGGTTGTAATGACCAATTATGTATGTATATATATAAAGGGTGTCTTTTATAGCGGTAGAGAACTTTAAGTTGGCATTACTTTTCAAGATGGCGACCGATTTAACAGCTGTCAAGTGATTTATTCTCAGTTCGGTTTGGAAATTCATCATGACTAGACTCACGCCTGAACAACGCTTGCAAATAGTGCAATTTTATTTCGAAAATAATGGTTCTGTGCGGAAAACGTATCGCGCACTACGTTCATTTTATCGTCGACAAAATCGTCCATCAGAGTAGTTAATTCGATTAACCATGGAACGTTTTCGCACCACGTTTACTCTTATTGATAACTCGCATCCCCAGAGACGCTGTACGGTGCGTACAGAAGAAGCTATTGCTGCTGTAGAGCGTAGCATTGAGGAAGACCCGAATGAGTCCATCCGCCATCGAGCACAGGAGTTGGATCTGTGTCCATCCACTTTATGGAAGATTTTGCGGAATGATCTTGGTTTGCGTGCTTACAAAATCCAACTCGTGCAAGAATTGAAGCCAAAAGATCATTAAGTAAGGCGTAGATTCGTCGAATGGGCCCAAAACGAGATTATCGTTGTTCCCGATTTTCATAAGCGAATTTTGTTTAGCGATGAAGTGCACTTCTGGTTGAATGGCTACGTCAACAAACAAAACTGCCGCATTTGGAGTGAAGGTGATCCTCAAGTGTATGTGGAAACACCGTTACATCCAGAAAAACTGACTGTTTGGTGCGCTTTATGGGCTGGTGGAATCATTGGTCCGTACTTTTTCACAACGATGGTGGCCAGAACGCTACAGTCAATGGTGATCGGTATAGAGCCATGATTACTAACTTTTTCATTCCTGAATTGAATAACCATGATGTCCAGGAGATGTGGTTTCAACAAGACGGCGCAACATGTCACAGAGCTCGTGCCACAATAGATTTATTGAAAGACACGTTTGGTGACCGCCTAATTTCACGCTTTGGACCTATGAATTGGCCTCCAAGATCTTGTGATTTAACACCGCTAGACTGCTTTCTGTGGGGCTATGTAAAGTCATTGGTCTATGCGGTAAAGCCACAAACGCTTGACCATTTGGAAGACAACATTCGCCGTATTATTGTCGATATACGGTCACAAATGTTGGAAAAAGTCATCGAAAATTGGACGTCCAGATTGGACTACATCCGCGCCAGCCGTGGGGGTCATATGCCAGAAATCATATTTAAAATGTAATGCCACAAGATTATCTTTCGGATATATAAAATTAATGTCAATGGAATAATCCATCGTTGTTTTATTGCAACTTAAAGTTCTATACCTCTATAAAAAACACTATGTACATTTTATTATATTTTAATTCTTATTTAATATATTTCTCCGTGCACTTTAAAGTTTGCGGTTCCTATATTTTTATACAATCGTTTCTTTTAATTATTCGTGCCGGAATTTGCGAATCTATCGTTGCGTTCCTTGATGGATTAATTGATAATTTTAAATCGAAAACCGCGAACCCCTCCCCTAGCAGTATCGTCATTAACCTTCCCCCATGCGATACCCCAACCTTCTCTGGCGATTATGCATCATGGCCAACATTTCGAGATATGTTTTCGGTCATTTACGGAACTAACTCCCATATTAGCAATATCCAAAAGAATTACTATCTTTTGCAGAAAACTGAAGGTGAGACGAGGGACATAATACGAACGTGTCTCATGACGAATGACGGTTTCGACATGGCTTGGCAGAATCTCGTCGATCGTTACGAGAATAAAAGAGTATTAGTCAATTCACAATTGAAAACTCTTTTCAACCCCCCTTCCATATCTAGGGAATCTGGCCCTTCCATTAAAAGTTTGCAGCGATTGATTGCATAAAAAATAACAAATTTGTCGTTGTTGGGCATAGAAACTAAAAATTGGGACATAATTTTTGTATACATTTGCTCCACTAAACTCCCCGAACACACCCTGGGTCTTTGGGAGCAATCTCAAGGGCCTTGCTCAGACCTAACAAAGTGGAGCAGAATGGACGAATTGCTGACAGCCAGATATCGAACTTTGGAATCAGTATCTGACATTATCGGCAGTCACAATTTTACCCAGGCTACTAACCAAAGCAGCTCTGGTAGCAGCCGAAAATTTACCCCAGAGAAAATGTCCAGTCTGCAATGAATATCACCCCATTCGTCTATGTTAATTTTTTTTGAGAATGACGGTTAGTGATCGTTAAAAGGCATCTGTGTTGCACGAATTGTTTGGCCGTTTCTCATGAGTCCAAAAGATGCCGTAGCTCTAACGTTTGCTATATTTGCAAACAAAAACATCATTCGTTACTTCACCGTAGCGAATCTTCTACCCGTGAGAGACCGAGGACTGAAACCATCCCTGTTAGCACCTTTCCCACAGATCGCTCTTTAGAAATCCCCCGGCCTCCTGAGATGGCTGAAATTATTAATTTATCATTTATACAATTCGTATACGTATGCGAATATTAAGGAAACTAGTCATTTATGCTTCATTTTCACAAATTCCTTAAAATGAAAAACTGATGAATAATACATTTTCTGCAAGGTTCTGTAAAATTTTTATGACACATAAATATGACACATAAATAATAATGAGAGCGAAACAATAAAACACATAAATATGAAGGAAAAAGAAACGACACTAATGGTGCCAATTTATTGTGTGCCTTTTACACTTAAAAAAGTATTTTGTACTCTTATGGTATATGTATGTGACTAATTTGGCATGGAGCATAAAATTTCTTTATAGTTGACAACAAAGGAGACAATTTCAGGTATATTCGAGCATAATTCCATAAAGTATTTAAATTTTTAAAATGAAATGCACTGTTACGCAAATTAAAAATCAAGACTCTGGTGTTTTGCTTTTACATCGCTTAACATTAAAATTATAAACAAAAGCTACGACGAACACTTTAACCCTAATTGGTTACAGGTCGTCGAATCGACGAAGCTCATTTACTCTTTATCATATAATTCTTTTATGTTTGACCTAATTTCGCTCTTTTTATCAACAATGTTAGTTCATAAATTCAATTGTGCTTATTGACGCCGTACAGCATCCTGAAGTTTGCCAAGACAATGGGAGTACTGAAGACATTAATAGGACACACTATATAGGTTCCACTTCATCTGCGCAACAATAAGTACATTATATTTTGTTACAACAATTAATCGATGCACAAAAAGCATCGAAGTAATTTGTGATAAATCGACATAACATCGTTACTAATCCGAAAATATTTTTCGCTACCGACAATGAAAACTATCAGTGGAGAACTCAAAGCAATAGGTTAAAATTCTGTTACGTTTTTACCATTTAAAAATGTTTACAATATGAGCTCGTAGATTTGCAATATAAAACTAAATTTGTGTTTAGTTTTAATTAAATTCTTTATTGTTCGCACAAAGCTGTGTGCCATTGTTCACAACTTAATGTTAACAACAAGTGGATACACTATTCCCTACTCATGAACCGGCGAACGAACGACGACGGAATACGCCCAATACAGAACCTTTGCCATTTTCCGCAGAGGAGCTGAAAACAGCTGCAGTCGGATTGAAACCCGGTAAGGCACCTGGGCCCGATGACATCCCGCCTGAGGTAATGCGGGAGATTGCCAATCAGAGACCGCAATTCCTACTGGGAATGTACAAATCGTGCCTGAGAGAGTGTATTTTCCCCGAAATATGGAAGAGACAACGGCTAGTCTTGATAAATAAGGGAAAGGGCGATCCAGAGGACCCATCCGCATACAGGCCACTGTGCATGTTGAATACGGCGGGAAAGCTGCTCGAGAGGCTTTTGAAGCCTCGGCTTGCTGCCGCGATTGATAATAGTGGCGGACTGTCTGCTGACAATATGGTTTTCGACTTGCCTGGACGTTAAAAATGCGTTCAACAGCCTTAGATGGCGCGACGTATTAAATGCTTTGGAGTACAATTTCTCGGGTCCACACTACATCTTGGCCATGATAAGTAGTTATCTGAGTAGCAGACAGCTGGTGTATAACACAAGCTCGGGCCCAAGGGTGAAACATATAACATCAGGAGCGGCACAGGGATCTATACTCGGCCGCCGTCAACTACGATGGAATTCTGAGAGAGGATATGCCAGAGGAACTTTTTTGGTTGGATACGCAGATGATATTGCAGCTGTTATCACGGCCAGGAACACGGAAGAGGCACAACGAAAACTGAGACGTGTCATGCTTAGAACGAAAACATGGCTGGATGCCCACGGCCTGGATCTGGCCATGCATAAAATGGAATTACTGCTGATCACTGGTCGTCATATCCCTTTGCAGGTGGACATGAGTATAGGAACGGAGTAATTAGGACCAAGAGCTCGGTGAAATACCTGGGAATAAGGCTGGATCCCAGACTAACATTTTCACATCAGATCCAGTACTCGGCTAACAAGGCCCAGAGGATCGTTGGACAGCTCAGTAGATTAATGGCGAACATTGGAGGCCCGCTACCGGCGAGACGGAGACTCCTGATGGAGGTTGGAAACAGCATTATGCTTTATGGGAGCGAAATTTGGGCCGAAACACTGAATGTTAAGAAGCGGACAAACGCACTGGTAGCGGTACAGAGAACGGCTGCATTGCGTATCGCGTCGGCATATCGTACGGTATCCGCTCCAGCGTGATAGCGTGATAGCGTGTATTATCCCTGTGGATCTGCTGGCAGCGGAGCGGATGGAGATCTATAAGGCGAAATCGGCTGGAAGTCACATAACCGCTCATTTCAGGGAAAACACCATTTCAAAATGACAACAACGATTGAACGAAGAAGATAGAGGAAGATGGACTGCGAGATTTATTCCAGACATAGGGCCATGGATTGGTCGGAAATTTGGCGAGATAAATTACTACGTTACACAGATATTATCGGGTCACGGATATTTTAGGAAATATCTGCACAGAATGGGACAGACCGCCTCACCTTACTGTCTTTACGAGGAAGGGGAGATAATTGATGACGCAGAACACACCGCTCTGCACTGACGTCGATAGTTGGGACGATCACGCCCGGTAACATTGTCGGGGTTATGACCGCGAGTAGGGAAAATTAGACCTCAGTGGCGAATTACGTGGAGAGGATTTTAAAACTGAAGAAGAGGGACCTTGAGGCTGCAGAACATGTGGGCACGCCGGAATAGATGAAACTGGCACACGTGTCAAGCGAAATTCGAAGCAAGGATCTGGAGGAAAGGAATAGTGGACACATTTAGATGTCTCTTCAACTTTCAACACGCAATCCGGACGCGGAATGGACATGCAGGGGCCAAAGAGCCAAAGGGACTTCACTCCGAAGTAATACCACCGTAGTTCCGGAGTGGGCATGAGACGAGGGGGGATTTAGTGGGTGAGGGCCCCACACACGGAGGATGTGACGACTTCCTCTATGGTGCGGTTAGGTACATTTACCCCTCCTCGGCGTGAAAAAAAATGTTAACAACAACAATTGCTTTGTTTGTTATTCCTCTTTACACTCTTCTGCATAAACAATAACAAATCACTAGATCAATGATGTCCAAAGCTAAAACTGTAGTTGAATTGGTGAGAGAAAGAGAACTGCACTGAAAGAAAAATAGTGTATACTTAAAACAAAAATTCACGGACGAAATGATAAATTAAAATTTATTTTATATATCATTAATCAATTTTCTACATTAATGCTATTATGACAGTTTCGTAGCAAAAGAATATTTTTTAAGTGTGCGGAATTTAATTTATAACGTTGTTTAGAACCAATGAATTTTAAGTCTGAAAAAATCTGTTCACATAGATAAGTTGAGGAAAAAAATGATAAACATTTTTGATAATTCTTTTTTAATTCTGGATATAATAAATCATCCAAATTTTGCCAAAATTCAGTGATATTAATTTTATTAATGGTGAATTCACTACGCAGTATTATCAACTCCGCTTGGATTTCAAACTCAAAAACTATTTGGTAACGTCACAATTAAAAGGATTATTGCAAAGATCAAGCAAGAGTTGTACTTTGTTAAAATCTTGAACCTCTCTTCAAAGTTGGAAAATAATGTTTTTAATATTATGTGGTATTCATGAGTTTTAGATTGTTTTAAATTTTAGCAATATTTAAATTATTAAAAAGAATTGTAGTTTTTGGAAAGTTTGAAAAATCTTTAGCTTGTATTTCTAACGAAAGTAAAAATCATTCTTCTTTTTCCCAATCACTAAATCTATCCTTATTACTATGAAAGGAATCATATCCCCTAATTTCCTTAAATGTTTTACAACATAATAGACATTGAGTATTGCCAAACGCATTCATAATTTAATTTAATTCGCATGCCATATTTAATTCTTTCAGTGCACTAAACAAAAATATTGAAAGAAAATCGTACACCCACTATACACGTGCATTCGTCGCTGTCTTTGTGACGACTAAACAAAAGAGAATACGAATATGTGTGTGTTTTAGTCAGCACAATTGTGTTATGAATGCACTAGATAGATCGACAGATCTTTGTAACGAAGATCTTCAAACCACGATTACACTCTTAAAAAACACCGCGCTTCACACAAGACTGACTGAACTTTGACTGACTCCGTCTGCAGAACAATTGTTAGTGTTTACGCAAAACAGAATTGTGCGAACAATAAAGGATTTATTTAAAACTAAGCACAACTTTTTTTTATTCTATTTGCAATCTACGAACTCATATTTTAAACGTTTTTAAAAGGTAAAAACGAAACAATATAAAAACACGAATCGTTTAATACTAAAACCTACTGATACTTTATGTGTTCTTATCCCTATCAAAGGGGTCAAATATTTTGGGGAAATATACTAATTACACCATTTAATCCGTGAATCTAATCGATTCATGTATGATATCTTTCAATGCTTATATGCTTTGAGCTTAATAGAAGGACGTTTTCGTTTGCCTTACTTCTGTAAATTACAAACTAAGACTGATTCGATTTTTACGTTTTACAGAGAAGAGTGGCATACCATCTTTCGCCTGCTTGACGAATTATCTCTTCTCTCTTGTTCTAGAAGATCCTTCCAACAATAGTGGCCATTTCTTAAAGTAGTTTGCATCTAGTTACGCAATCTATATAAACAAAGTGCTTTTTCCGCACTCTGTGTGAGAACGAATTGCCCAAGCGGTGTTAAACCTCTTCTTGTTTCTTCCTTTCCCAAATATGGAAATTCATTTATGATGTATTTGATGCTGACAACAGATGCTAGTCAGAATTTGATATCAAACGAACCCAGTTTTTCCGACATATATTGTGTTAACTTTGGCTGGGAAGAGCTCTTGATCGATAGTTATATGTCAAATAAAGCGGTTTTGTATCAAATCAAGATAACAAATCTCTGCAGGGGTCAAATGACTCCTTGCAGTAATAAATTTAAAATTTACAAGAGAGGTGTAAATCCTGAAAAATACATTCGATGTATTTTTTAATATAAATCGAAATTCTGATAAAAAAAAACTTAAAATGGATCACTTTGCTTGTTATAGTAGGTTATTCTTAATACAATAACTTGTAACAGGAAAATTGCTGAGCATATATTCTTACTTTCTTACATACAGAATCGTAAATGTAATATTTATTATTTATTATAAGAAAATAAAAAAATAATATGTACATAAAAACATTGTATATTTTTTTGTATTATATTATATTATATATTATATTTATATATATTTTTATATTACCATAATAATGGTAATCATTCAAATTCAAAACCAATTCTTTTTTACAGAACATACTTATGATCGTTCTTGGACAAATTGTGTATACAGTTGGACGCGTCTTAAAAACCGTTCTTATGATACCCATATTGTATATGTTGGTAAGGAAACAGATTCTCAAATTGACAAAACATGCAAAAATACCCTTCTTCAAAATGGTCCAGCTCACGAGAGGTCAAAGCTGGAGTCGAAATATTTCGAATTTCGAATTTCGCTTCCATGCAACTTGAGTCGATCTAATGTACATGTAACGTATGAGTGATACTCAATTCCATTAATTGCGTATACAACCTAATTTAACTCATACTTCTTTGCATACCTTTCAAGGCAATTATGGCAGTACAGACAATATGGCCGTGTAATGGATCACATATTGAATTCAAGTATACCAACTATACGTATGAGTGATATTCGTTATACAACAAAAATAAACTCATATTTTATTGCATACTTTTCAGAGTAATTATTCTACTACTGGTAGTAGTAGTGGTAGTGGGTGCGTATGATGAATATATTTTACATATAAATAAGTATACACTAAATATGACCTTAGGCGGTGGATGTTTAACCCTGTCATGCTCATAAAATCGGCGTAGCTAAAAAATGTTTAAGTAGACATATAAGATAGAGCAGACCTCAATATCAACTGACAAAAATTCCAATATCCTAGGTGTCCTGGTCCAAGAGCTGCAGGATGTTGCGTATATGCAACATTGGACAATGGTGTTATAAATGGAAATACAAGTTGATTATTTTTGCAAATTGTTTTATTTCTATTTATGTATGGTAGGATACAAAACAATTTTTTTAGGGATTGGAACACAAGTGCACATTGCATTTTGTACATTTACAGCTTGGAAACCCAGTGTTGCATAGCCTACATCTGCCCATTGTTCCCCATTCAGGCCAATGATTGTAACCATCAAATCGTAGGGATTTTGCCGGGTCTGCAACATATGCTCTTTTATAGGGGTTTGATTCAGATCCCATAGAAGGAGCTTGTGATGATGTAGTTGGTGATGATGGAGCTGGTGATGAGGGAGTAGATGGAGAGGGTGATGAATTTCCTGAATTTATTGTCAAAAGCAGTGATGATGGTCGACCTCTCTTTTTTGTGATAATTGCAGTTTGACTTGCGTTCAAAAGCTCGGTAGCAACATCCAATTGGAAATTCATGAGCGGCATCTGCTTCAATTCCCCGTCTGTATGTGTGATGTCTCTGCGGTACAACAACCAACTGTTTACTAGGGTCGAATTTATGCACCACTATACTGTGCGCATGTACCATTTATTTGAATGGTGGTTGATTTTGTACAATTCAAGCAGCATGTCCGCAAGATCAACCTCTCCCATGTGCTTGTTGTAGCATTCTACTATACCTGGACGAGGTACTTCTTCTCTTTGCGGCACCATCTCTTGCATTCACTCACGGGGTTCTTACCTGCATAGTTTGAAAACCCCACTTGTGGGGTTTCATAGGAAGATATTGTTTCAAATTGTGTTAACCTAAGAAAATAATTAATTATTCATAAATATGTTACATATGTTCACAAATCATAAGATACCTTTATATGCAAGCATTTGGCATTCTTCCTGTGAAACTTCATAAAATTTTTTTTTATGAAGTCCAACAAAGGTCGAACTTTGTATAACTTATCGTACTCAGGTGTCCCCTTCTCAGGCTGATTACTGTTATTGTTCAAGTGAAAAAACTGTTTGATTTTTTCGAATCTATATCTGGGTAATGCACTTGCAACGGCCGCTAGTTTGAAATTGGCCGCCCACGCCATTCTATATGTTGGTATTTTCACAACTGCAAGGTGTAATAGTTCGTTTCCTCACATATTTTTTGCCATAGTTCATCCGCAAAGAAAAAACTAAAATACTCTATATGTTTTTTCACAGCATTGATGCATAATTTGCTTTTCCAGCTGGTGTGGCTTTCCATACACTCTGCACTCCTCCACTTCAAACTCTGTAAATCAATTTTTTCCATCACCTCCTGTGGAACGTCTTTATCTTCACTCAAATCTTCATATTTTTCGGTTGTAATAAATTGGCCAATCAATTGCATATTTTCAACGCTTTTATCCAAATTTTTCAAAGTTTCTTCTATTGTGCTGTCCATATTTACATCTTCTTCTTCATTTTCTCGTCAGCCGAATCATCCCAATCAAAGTTGGCGAATTTTTAATTTCAGCCTGAGTCAGACCTTTTGGGCGCATCTTAGAAGGTGCATACAAAAATAAGTTTTTATTTTTCGAAAATTACCACAATAGACCAAAGTTGCATATAGGCAACACGACATTTACAAAATTATCACAGACAAACTAAACAATATTATCAAGCCGGTTTTTTTTTTTAAATTACTCACTTACCTTTCTTTATTTAGTTCTTGAACTTGGTTTTAGGACGAATTAGTGTTTTTTAGCATTTTTATAAAACAACTTTTTTTTGTAAAATGAATTTGTCGACTTCGCTCTCGGGAGAATACCTATTATCTGAACACGTGCACAGCTGACTACAAACCAATTAGCTGTAAGCTTAAACAACACAGGAGGCTATGTTTTTGCGAAAAGTTCAAAAAAAATATTTAAAATTGCGGCAGTTATATGCTCATGAACACAATGTTGCATATACGCAACATTGGGCATGAGAGGGTTAAAAATAAGAAAAAAATAATTTAAAATAAATTTTTTTCAATTTTTATTGTTTACATTTATTCTTGTTGCATTTGTTGTTTTATTTTTGTTTACTTGTTTACATTTTTTTGTGCTGGTGTTTGTTGTTATATTATGCAGTGCGATAATTTGTAAACAAGTTCGTTGTTTTGTTTTTGTAGCTTTCGTGTACAGTTTTAATGTTAAATGATATAAAATCAAAACAGCAGTATCTTGATTATTAATTTTCGTAACAATACTTTTTAAAGAATTTATTTTTTGAAATAAATCATATTTATTAAAAACAAAAAGTTCGAAGAAATATTTGTAAACAAGAAATCCATTATATTTCTATTAAATTAAGGTTCTATTGGTATGCTTACTAAATTACAAACCTTTTGTAAGGATTACAACCAGACTGCTATATGTGTTACGTGTGTTAATTTTGTGTTGAAGTATTATGTACACTAACAAATTGTGCTGTTAATTTTTACATAAAGTTAAACAGTTTAGTCACAATGCAAGTGGTAAACAAAAAGTCGCTTTTTTATGATCAACAAGCTATCGACTGCCTTGAATACTCCTGCACACTCTCATGAACAACTTCTATGTTTTCGACAGATCGTATTGATGATCGCTCTTTGACAGCAAAATTAGAGTCGAATTTATCTACCACATTGAGAATAATCCTCTTGTTATGCGATTATGAAGGCCGTAAAATAGATGAAGCTGCTGTACGTTGCTTAATATAAAACATGTTAATATTCGCACATATTGTTGAATGTTACAATCGCCCAAGTTCATTTGGCAATGCAGTCTAAATAAACTAATTTGCAGACGTAACTTCAACAAATCGATGAAGCATAGTAGTGTGTTGGCTTATTAGAGATGAGTCCACGGTTCAAACTAAAGATCAGACATCTTCAACAAAACGAAATATAAAAAAAAATATTTCTTCGGCTACTTGCTCTCAGCATATTTGAGAGTAAAATAATATTGCCAAGAAAAGTTTAAGAAAAAAAATCTGTCGTTCGGAATCGAATTTAAACTGTAGGTTCCGTCAAACTGAGCAACATAATTGGTGTGAGAAGCTAGTTCCTAATCCTGACTGAAGGATTGAAATTACCAATTATTTATGTACATATATGTACATACATACGTATGTATGTAATAAAAACATAAGAGCTTTAATTATATTGTGGGTTTTATTTTCGATAACAATGGTATGACATCGCTGTATGTAAAATTGTCAAAAATTTACAGAATTTTTAACGGATTTTTTCTTATTGCAAAATGTGTCAATTTGACGTTTGAGCGACCACTAGAAGTTTTTGCGATAAACAATCAAGATCCATCAACAGTTCTTTTTTTAATAAAAGTACATTTAAAAAAATATATGTATGTATGTATATACATACAACTCGACTGTTAGACTCATTAAATAATAATAACGGTAATTTTTGTTCGACTTGATAAAACGAAGTGTCAATCCCTTCACAAGATATTGTACTTTAAGGATGTCGTCAGCTATTTGATGTTTTCTGATTAAAGTTTGCTACTATGAACGGACAAACTTTTAAAAATATGCAAAAAATTTACAATTGTTTACCTCATCAAAATCCATAGTATATTAAGTCAAATAGTATATATACTTACTATATACATCGTTTTTAATGCCTATCTCTCTCGGTTCAGAAATGTTTGTGTAATCAACAAATTTGTTACATAAAGTCCAAAAAAAAAAAAAACAGTTTTTGTCAAATAAAATAGGTATGAAGGGTTCAAGAAATATAAAAAAAAATATTTTTGAGTTGTACTCAACAAAACTCACAACTTATATTATTTCTTCAGCTGGGTGTATTTCATTTTTTTTATTATCTTGTCGCATAGTAACTATTTAGACTTAAAAAGTAATAATTTTGTTCTCTTGGTATTTTTATTCTCATTTGCTATATACCCGAAGTAATGCCAATTAAAGTTTTTAAACAATTCAATCTTAATCTGAAATTAAAGAAACGTCCTGGATTCGATTTAATAACAACTGAAGTTATAAAACATCTTCCGAATAACATAATTCTAAAACTAACACAAATTTTCAATGCTTCATTTAGTCTGCTTTATTTACCATCATTTTGGAAAGTCGCCGAAGTAGTAATGCTACCAAAACCTGAAGTTTAATCATATACGCCTATTTCACTTCTAACCATCTTATCGACATTATATGAGAAAATATTACAAGTTTGCATTAAACAGATAATTAAACAAAGAAACTTAACTCCTAAACATCAATTTGGTTCTAGAAATGCGCATTCAACAATTGATCGAGTTCATCGCATTACTAATGTAATAGAAAGAGCTTTAGAGGAAAAAAATGTTGTACCGCTGTATTCTTGGGCGTTTCACAAGCTTTCGACAGAATCAGTCATACAGTCAACACGCAATTGCAATTCGCTTCCATACACTTGAGTCGCTCTACTGTACATATGTAACCACTGGGAATAAAAAGCCAGCGTACACACTTTTACTTGCGTCCTTAAGTTATTCAAAAATATTAAAGTGTATTAATTAAAGTCCTTTTTATATGATATCGATCTGTTTCCTCTTTCTCTCTCTCCCTCTCTCTCCAGTATACTACTAACAAGTTATCTGTAAGATTAAATTTATCGACATAAAGTAGAATAAAAGATCTTTTTCGGTTTAAAAAGTCTTCGTTAAAGTCTACAGCTAAATTTAATTTTTGTATGGTTTTCGTTTAAATTCTAGTTTTTGTTATTTTACATTATCAAAGAGATGTTTTATATCAACTTTTTAATTATAAACCGAAAAGAAAACGAAATAAATCCAGCAGAAAGAAAAATTATTATAAATTTGTGGAAAAATCTTTATGAATTCTTTGTTTAGCCATACAGGAAGATCTCACTCACCTATACAAAGATAGGTAATAACTAGAAAAAAAAATTGTCTAAACGTTGTCCTTCCAAACTTACGTAACGGATAAAAATTGCTAAAGATATTGAAGTCAACTTTAAAAACACATTTTGCTGAAATATTCCGAAAATATCACACGAAAATGGTTATCATGTATGGCATGAAATATCCATTATTTTCTCTCTTTATAAAATAAAACAGTATAACGTTTGCCAAGGAGCAGAAAAACAAGCTTTCAGAGTTCTGGGGCATGCTAATTTTTTTGATGATAGACATAATTTTAATTCGGCACCAGAGGAAGATAAATAGAGTGGAAAAAATTTGATACTGCTCTCTATAATGAGGATTTGTCGTGATACTGTGATAGATTTTTGACGTTTCTGGCTTACAATTTATTAAAAGAATGGTGAATGCGATGGGAAATTTAGATATTTAAAAAACCATTTCACTCTAAAGTATCATAAAATTGGGTATTCATTTTTAATTTATCGTTCAGCAAGAAAATAACCCTAAACATACCGCAGATATAGTGAAACGGTTTCTTCTATAGAACAACCCTAAAAAACTGCATATGTCTCCTCAACCGTTCGACTTGAATTACATTGAATATCTGTAGGATTTATTAGAATAGAAAATCACATCACATCATGAAAACATATTGTTACTTTTTACCTTTTAAAACGTTTAAAATATATAAAAATAAATAATAATCAGTTTGTGTTTAGTTTTAATTCAAATTCTTTATTATTCGCACAATTCTGTACGCCACTGTTCACAACTTGATGTAAACACCAACAATTGCTTTTCTTTGCTATTCCTCTGTTTATACCCTTTGCATAAACAATAACAATCAGTAAGCAATTATTCGACTAATCTTTGTAACGGACATCTTCAAACCACGGTTACACTCTTCAAACGCACCGCGTCTTCACACAAGACTGACTAACTTCACTAACTTACTCGCCTGATTTACCTTGCCTTTTATGCGGCAGAGTAAACAATCTGATGAATGTTCTTGAAGGCGAATGTTCTATAAATGTAAACATGTTGTTTCATTATTGCTGTTTGTGTATTTGGTTTACTTGTTTACCATGTTTTGTTTGTTGTGGTAGTTTTGTTTATAATTTTAATGTTAAGCAAAATACCACTATCTAAAATTTTTCGTATACATATGTATATGACCCTTAAACCTGGATTACGACCTAGCTTCTTACACCACTTATGTTGTGTTTGTTAAGTAGCGGCATAAAATTTTATAAAGTCGACACCGAACGACAGTTTCTTTGAGAAACATTACATGGCAATTTTATTTGCTGCCAGAGCTTTTTGTTAGAAATCTGCTGAGAGTAAGTCGCCGAAAAAACATTTCCTTCATACATATATTGTTTTGATCGAGATTTGTGCTATGGAGTTTGAACCTTGGCCTCATGTCTAATAATGCAACACACATTAGTTAACTTTTTTTTGAACATTTTCCAAGTGCTGGCTGGAGAATTCCCAGGGAAAAGTAGTATCGAAAATAGAATCCATCAAAAAAGTTTAGATACGGCTTTAAATCCGGGTAGTATCGGAATTGGTGATATTTGGATTTGGATATTGCGCCTATTTTAAAGCGCTCTGACTAAGGAAAAAAAGACGGATAACATATAAACAGTAATAAGGATGAAATATCTAACTTAAAGGCAAATTGGCCTGGGCCCTATTCTACAACCAACCATTAGTAAAAGCTGAGGATCACTACTAGATGTTCGGAATAACTGTGAAAATAAAATAGTCAAAGTCGTCGTAGTCTAGTACGTAGCACGCAGAGATCAGCAATGATTACTCAAAAAGATGAGTAGAATCGAATCATACTCATAATTTCTCATACTTATACGCATTCGTACTTATTTGAATATCGTGGAACCTCTACTCATATTCAAAGTTTGAAGTACTCATAATATTCATACCTAACCACTCGTATGATGTTGTTGAATCGAAATCAACATTTACTAAAATCACGAAATAAGTATGATTCGCGAACACTAAAATACTCACTAAAAGGTTGTGTGTTTGCTCTGTTTGCTGCTCTCTCCTTTATGCTTATGTGTCTTTTTTCCTTTTTTGTAAATGCAACAACAACTAAGACAACAACAACAACTAAGAATTTTGATGAATAATTCGAGTCACTCGAATCATTTATAAGTATTATAAGTATTTTCTAAAGTTATGAATCTGAATGAGTAGGCTTATGAATCAAACATATTTCGAATGGTATGAGTTTAATGTCAACGTTGTACGCATACTCATTGCAACCTGTACTTATAAATCAACGTAAATTTCAATATTGTTGATTCACTTATATTCAAAATTTCATGAGTGCTTATGAGTGGCAAAAAACAATTCATTGCTGATCTCTGCTACTGTCAGCACTACTAAAGCAACGGCTGCTGCCACTGACGTTATATTTTACTAGAGGTCAGTGAAGATAGACTTTTCAGGGAAGCTGCATACATCCCTTTCTCGTTGTTTTCTGCAGAATTTCTTCTTCTCATTTCTTCTGCCTGTCATTTTGTCTTTAAGATATTTCCTCTCATTTTAGTTTTCTTGTTCATTTTTGTCTGTTATTTTCTTTATTAAGATTGTTGTTGATTAGGTTTGGTTAGGTTAGGTTAGGTTAGGTTAGGTTAGGTTAGGTTAGGTTAGGTTAGGTTAGGTTAGAGGACGTGTACTTGTCAATTAAGACAAGTACAGTACCCGGAGGTTGTGTGTGTTAATTTTATACATGAGTGGTGGGACCTACAGTTTAAAGTCGACTCCGAACGACAGATTTTTATTTATTGAGAAACTTTTCATGGCACTTTTTATTTACTCTCAGAGTTTTTGCCAGAAATCTACTGAGAGGAAGTCGCCGAAAAAATACTTTTTGTATTTTGTTTTTGATGCCTGGCCTGGGGCTAGAACCCAGGCTTTTGTATCTAATAAGCCAACACACTACCTACTAGACTACGGCGACTTCCTTGTTGTTGATTGCTTTCAATATTTTGTTGTTGCTGTTTCCAAATTTTTGTTTAAACTTTAAGCGCGTTTACATAAGAATTGAAAGCCATTCCTACGTGTACTTAGTACGTGTTTTTCTAAAATAGAATTACATCGACAACTTACCTCCAGTCATATTCCCCCTTCTTTATTCACCATTTCCTACTTCCTCTCCTTTTTTCTATCTTCCCTGTTATCTTCTCCCTTTAGAACGTTTGTACAATGGGTAATCTTGACCTCCGGGTATTGTACTTGTCTCAATTGGCAAGTACACGTCCTCTAACATAAATCTAAACCTACCTGCAGTCATAGGCATATGGTGGTCTTATAAATAGGTATATTCAGCAATATTTTATGTGCCTCCATTTGTGCAAAAAAGTGAAATGTTATTTAAATCCTTACAAATCGCTTAAAATAAGTTATTCACTCCTATTCTGTTTCGAATAACAGTTCTACAGGTAATGTTAGAACACCTCTGCGTGCCCAGTCTTTTCATTCTGTGGAAATAATTGCTGTTGTTCGTGATACTGAGGGAGAATGGCCTCCTTTATTCCCAGCAATTAAACATGAAACGAACACCACTGATGCGAATTTTAAACAAAGATTTGAATTTATGCACTTACAAGATTCAATTGAGCCCGAAGCGCACTGACTGTCTCAAGCCTTGACTATGCGCCGAATGGTTGGTTGAACAGACAGAGTTGAATGGTGACTTTGCAAAGAAAATCGTCTTCAGTCTTCAGAGGCACAATTTCACTGCAATAGATTCGTTAAAAAGCAGAATTAACGCATTTGGGAAAATGAGAATCAATGATCATGTGATTTGATACCATTGGACTTCTTTGTTTGGGAATTTCTAATATTAAAAGTGTACGTCAATCACCCAAAAACAATACAAGAGCTAAAGGATGAGATCATATGTCATATTAACGACAATGAACTGCAATTACGTCTCAGAGTCATTAAAAATATGGAGCACTGGATAAAGGTCTGCCACCGAAGACGTTGGAAGCATTTGGCCCATATTTTGTTTCACACAATATTGTCGTGTATTCTATCACTTACATACTTAATTGGCCATTAACAACCCGATTATCGGATCTCTGCTTGCCTTAACAGATCCTTCCAGGCGCCTCTGCTTCTTGCGCGCCTTCGCCAGTTGGCCACACCAATCGATTGCAGGGATTCCTTCGAAAGCAAACTAGGTCGTCCTCTTCACCGACTTCCGCAAATCCCCGCCTCAAATCCCTTCTTGCCAGAGCATCCTCCTCCATTCGAACGACAATGCCGAGCCAGCGCAGCCGCTGGATGTTAATACGCTGCACAACGTCCATCTTGTTGAGGAGTTCATACATCTCAATGATGGATCGGATGCGGAAATCATCGCCAACTCGCACTGGACCGAAGATCTTACGTAGGACTTTTCTCTAGAATACTCCCAAGGAAGCTGTATCAGTGTTTAACAGTGTCAATGCCTCTGCATCATAAAAAACACGGGTGGGATGAGAGTCTTGTAGATTATTAGTTTTGACGCATGAGAGAGGTCTCTGCTACTTAATTGCCTATTGAGACCATAGTAGCACCTGTTGGGAAAATTGATCCTGTGCTTGATACTCAGACTGACAAGATATATAAATTCGTTGATTATATCGAAACTATAGTTATCGGCCGGAATTTGGGATCCAATACGCCGCATGTCTTTACTTGTCGACAACATATACTTCCATTTGTCCTCATTTACTGCCAGACCCATTTTAATAGACTACCGTTTCTCTGAAAACTTTTTGTTTTATTTACAATTAAAATCGTGTGTTTTTGTTGGACCGCCTTTAGGGATTGGTTTGACAGCCCTGGCGAAAAAGAACTACTGGTATAAACTGGCTATTAATTTTCCCTTCACCATGAGACGCATTAGACTCTAGCATGTGGAATTCGAACAGCAGTCGGCTGCTACCGACTCCATATCTCCTTATATAAAATAGATACATTTATATTAAAGAAAATAATATCTTTTATTTCTATGCAATATTGAAGAATGAATGAAATGAAAACTATTAATTACAGCGGAACAAAATTCCTAACACTGAAATTGTAGCTTGTAGCGAACAAGTACTACTTACTTATGTTTGAACACTTCTAAAAATCGAACTTAACGGACCGGTTTTTTTAATTAAAACGTTTCATACATCCTACATCAAAGAAGGTAGTATTGAAAACATTTTCTCGTCTCTCTTCTTTCGATTCGATAGTAATGCTATGCACAATAACCGCAACGTCGAAAACACAACAATATCTCAAAAACATAATATACGGATGCATATGGAAGTGATCATTTTAAAGCGGAGCGGCAACTATGTAGTTACGATTCTGTTGTTTTGCATTCAGTCTAATTTCTATTTATTCGCAGCATGGAGAGAATTAGAGCTCACAGTGAGAGGATTAATGCTGGAAATATAATAAAATGATAAAAACGTATGATTTTAAAACGTGATGCACGAGATATAACGCGAAAAAATGTTTTAGTGTCACCATTGATAAAGAATTAGTGAACTGTTTATTTTTTATTTATTTTCTTTACGCTTTGCTGCTGCACTCTTTATTATAATTAATACACATGCAGCTTACCTGAGGCTGCTATTGAAAAATTGTTGTACTAGCTGCGTTGCGTCTATGTGTGTATATAGCATGAGTTGGAATAGCAAGTGTTCGTAACGCAGAATAGGGGTGATTATTAGCAACATCATGGTACCTTCTTTAGATTAGTTTATTTCAAACTTCTTAAAGAAAATGTGGCGCCACAACGAGCAGTAATGCGTGCCCACGTGTGCTTTGGTTATCAAGGCTACCACTTCAACGTAACCTAATCTACATTCAAATACGTTAAATAATATAAAGGCAAACAAATATACCAACGCTATAATTAACTACATAGTTTGAAATGAGTGCCAATATCCAGAATTCAGAATCCAATATTCGAGAAAACCAAGAAAGAAATATTCTGATTTTCATTTAAATTTATTAAAAATTTTTCAAATTTTCTATGTTAAAGAGAGAACTGAACTTTAAATTTAAATGCGAAAAGGAAAATCAACTTCCATTAGAAAAAGTATTTTCAATAATTTTTTGATTATTTTCAAATATACAAAAGTAATCAAATTGTTTTCAATAATTCTTTCTGATTATTTTCAAATATTCAAAAAGAATTCAAAGTAATTATTGAAAATAAATTGACTACTTTTGGACTACTTTTGATTCTTTTTGATTATTAGACTAATCGCCAGTAATCCTGATTATTTTTTAATTATTTTATAATCGTAACAGTTATTAACTGTTTTAACCAAAAATAATCGTAATTGTGATCATTATTTCAATATTCAAAAAAAAATTAGTCAAATTACTAATCATTCCGATTACTAATCATTACTTAAGAGCTTTGCATCAGACTGTTTACGTTGCTTTATAAAAAGACAAAGAAGGGGTGAGTAAAAGTTCAGTCAGTCTTGTGTGTAGACACGGTGTTTTTAAAGAGAGTAATCGTGGTTTGAAGATCTCCGTTACAAAGATCTGTCGAACAATTGACTAGTAATTGTTATTGTTTATGCAAAAGAGTGCAAAGAGGAATAACAAACAAAGCAATTGCTGTTGTTTACATCAAGTTGTGAACAGTGGCACACAGAATTGTGCGAAAAATAAAGAATTTAATTAAAACTAAACACAAATTTATGTTTATTTTATTTGCAATCTACGAGCTCATATTTTAAATGCTTTTAAAAGGTGAACACGCAACAATATGTTGTCATTATTTTTATAATATTAAACTGACTTTCAATAAAATAATTATTTGTAGATTAAAAAATTTTTGTTGGATTAATCATTAAAACTCCTGGCCTAAAAATGAGTACCAGTTACATACATACGTGCATGCATCAGCCGGGATTAGAATCTGACTTCTACTTATACATGTGGAGGGGGACTTACTGTTTAAAGTCGATACCAAAAGAAAGATTTTTCACAAACTTTTTCCTGTCATTTTATTTACTCTCAGAGCTTTTTATTAGAATTCTGCTGAGAGAAAGTCGCTGAAGGAATATTTTCTTTATACATAGTTCATTTTATTCGACATGTCTAATCAGTGGTCAGGATCATGGATGTCTGACCGTGGTGATGATCCCCTCCTTAGCTGATGGTCACCTTATCAGGTTAGAGTGGTAGCTTTAATACCAAAAGCTCACTTGAGCGCGCATAGTAGCCCGTTGTGACGCCATAGGTGAACGCAGTCCCTGTACTGACCAAGTTCCTCCAAATCAGGGTGGAGAAGTTCCTAAGCCGAATGAAGAGGATTCCGGAAGTAGTGTGCCAGCCCTGGCAAGCTCGTCAGCTCTACACTTGCCAGGAATGTCATCCTGGAGTTGTTCAGAACATTCGACAGAGATCTTATGGCAGCCTGACTATCAGAAAAGATCGAGATGCGGATGAAAGGAACACCGTAGGCGACGATCCATTGGTCGGCCCGGTAGATGGCCATTACTTCCACCTAAAACACACTGCAATAGTCCGGCAGCCGGAGTGAAATGTTCAGGTCCAGTGTCCCAGAGTAGACTCCGCTACCCACCCCGCCATCGGATCAGGAATCAGGAAGTTGAAAACCCTGTCGAAACAATATTCCACAGTGAGATAATCGATATTCAGTGTGGCTACAGGACCAATCTCCAAAATAGGAGAGTGACCAGAGGTGACGACGGCCAACGGGACAGGGCATTGAGTCTTATCATCAGTCATCGTTCGCAAGTGGCACCAACTTGGAGGGTAGGAAGCGAATTTTTGCATATCAGTCTGTAACGAACCCCAGATTTTTGGAAAGGAAAGCTGGAAAGGAGCTTCGTCTTAAAATTTTCTAACTTCTGTGTTGATGTGCCCTGTTTCTGCTGACATAATGCGATTCGCATTATGCGAGATATCTAGTTTTAGTGTTTTTGAATTTTTCTGTGTGAACAGAACTAAATTCCATAACACCGGAGGTGAACTATATACCTCCAGTATTCCGAAAGATAATAAAACATCGTAAATTTGCTAATTGTTTGAACTGTTAAAAACATGAAGTTTAAAGGTAACAGGCATCCAAATAAGTCCATTCATTTTTATGTTTTAAATTTCCAACTACCTTTACTTTAAATTTGTTTTCCTTTATATTGTATATTCAATGTCGGACTTTTGAAATACAAAGTTTAACCAAAAGTGTATTGGGTTAGAGATAAAACACCATAAAATTGTTTGAAAATAAAAACAAAATTTTAACGCTAATAGTTTGCTGATTGAGTGGCAAAATCAACACTTTTCCACATTTTGTTGGTGTTACGCATTCACACACAGTGACGCTTTTAGATTCAACTGTAATCGATTTTTTTCAATTTATTCGTATCTAACATTGCCTTTCACTTCAATGAACTTTCCAATCAAATACTTTTTCAACTGCCTTTCGAATTTCTCAAAGTCACTTTTCCATTGGTTTTTATTATTTTTAGTTTTTGCTTGTTTGAAATTTTTTTTTCGTCTTCTTTTTTCACTTTAATTTGTTTCATTTTCTGTATTGTAGTTTTAAACTGTTGTAGCTTATGTACTTAGAATAGTTACTTGTATCAAAAATGATACATTTCAATTTTTGAGACTATATAACTTTAATTCAGAAAACTTGGATGCCAGATATTTTTTAATTCGTTAGTATTGTTATTGTCATTATTTTAAACCAAATAAAGAAAGAAAATTTCAAACCGGACTAAAAAATTCAAAAACTTCATAATTCTGGCTTATGTATTATTTTTGATACATACGACTTTTCTAGGAATTTATTGGAGTTGTGTATGCAATTTTTGAAGTTTTCAAAGATTTTGTGAAGTTTTATCATAAATAATACATAATCTATGATATTTGAGAGGGAATTGAAAGTTAAGTGTTGGATAAAAGTGAAAAGGTTGAATTTTCTGTTCATGATATATTCTTGATATTGACTGCAGTAGTCGTAGTCTAGTATGAATCGTGTTAGATTATTAGACGTCAGGTGAAGGTTCAAACCTCAGGTCAGACATTTTCAATTTACAACGAAGGTTGTAATAATCGATTTTGTATGTATGTAAGTAACTTTCCTGCTGCTGATGACTCTAAAAAAGAAGGAAATTGAAGCTCGTCCTATGAACTGTATTGGCAGCAACAAATATGACAATATGATTTTTATATCCAAAGATGGTACTACTTGGAATAGAGATCGGTATGTCTTTAGCAGTTAGGGAAGAGAAAATATTACCAATTTTCACGCAGACTGCTAGCAGCTGTTTCCTGAAATGTTGTAGAGTCTATCTTACTGCTCTTCTCATCTTTATCTCACGTGACAGACAGACATTAGAAAAAAATGTTTCGTCCTATGTTTTATTTCATTGATATTACAGAAGGATAAGATTTCGGTCAACTATGTATGCATGAGATAACAGAATCATTCGCTTTGATAGTATATTACTCGGAAATGATGATAAATTTACACTTATTAGGCCTTTTCGAAAAATGTGCTGAAAGTCTTTCAGCTTTTAATAATACCAATAATTTTATAGCTCTAGAATTGTAACTAATTGAATTTCGTGGTCCATCTAAATCGAGTTGGCAGTTTTTGATTCAAGTACATGCTACATGTGTAGCAAGTACTTACAGCTGTAATAATATAAAATAGTTTTATTCAAATGGATTAAAATAAATCAAAAATTGTTTTAACAAAATCTATTAATAATCGGGATAGTACTATGTGGTATAAGTATGTATGTATCAAACATGATACATAAGCTAGAATTATAATCGGGCATTTCACACAAGCCTTTGTATCTTTGTATTCATTGTATTGTTGGACGAATATACAACAGTGTATGCTTTTTATTCATATGTTTTTAAAATTTGTATTGGTTTCGCGCTATCAGTTTATATAAATGTCAAGGAGAAGAATAAAAATACAAAATATATTCTATGAAACTTGAGTCAACAATTGACATTTAAATTATATTTTTCGCACAGGAATTTATTTAATTTATTTTTTTCCACAATATTTTTTTTGATGCTTGAAAATCAAATTATTAATAATTTTATTCTTCTTCTTATCGCTTTTTGACGTTTGGAATACAAAATACACAATACAACATAACATTGAGCGTTCACAAACAAAAAGTGTATTCAATACAACATACGCGATACAAAGTCGTGTGAATTGCCTAAATGTTTTTTTACGGCTCGATCTACGGTTAATTTTTTTAAGATTTTTGTTTTTAATGTTTTTCAGTATATAAAAGCCTTGCTTTTAACCTTGCGTTGTCTAGGATAAGAAAAAAATATTAAAACGATATTTATTTAATACAGTTTTTCTGCAAATTTTCACTTAACGGAATTGCATTCTTTAATTTCAATTTATGCAAATTATACATTCTAATTTACATAATTAAAGCGATGCAGAATAATTGTGACTAAAAATATTTTTTGGAATACGTTCTCAAAATTTCACCCTCTTTTATTTTTTCGGTCAACATTTTACAATTTGCTAATAGTTTTTGTATTGAAATATTTTAGTCTTTGTGTATGGACAAAATTAACAATAAAAATTATTTTTTTAATTGTTAATGCTATTTTATGGCACACTTTTAATATTACACTTGGGAAAAGAAGATTACAATTGTTTAAGTTATAGCGATGCCTGACAAGTATCAAATATTTTTGAAAAACTGTTGTGGTCCATACAGCTGCCAACTTAACAAAATTTACTCCGTGGAAAAGTAAATTTTTGTTGCTAAAACTAGGAAAAAACTGTCATTAAAGTTTTATTGAAAAACGATTAAAAAAATTAGACTGAGGATGCAGCTACTACATTATGTCGCTAAGAATCGTTGCTCGTGTATAGAAACAAAGACAGTACTTGATCATTCAGTTGCATGATCGATAGTTTTTTTTTGTACATGCTCGTCTGTTCATATTCATATTCATCAACATCATTCATCATATTGAAAAAATTACTGAGCATTTCTCAAATTACCGTATATCACGCATCTTTTTTAATAAAAATAATATAAAATTTTTTAATAAATTTTCACTGTTTCGTCTGTTTTGGAATCAATAAGGCGATCTTTAAATAATTAAATTGTAATCGCCTAGGAAAGAATTACAAAAAATTTTTAATTCTAACCAATAAGGTGCAACTTTTTTGAAATTTTGTATCTCGATCTAATTCCTCAACTTTTGGCTCAAACTCTACTGGAAATGTTATCTGATATTCCTAACTATCGAAAGCAGTCATGGGGGCTAATTCTGGCAGTCGTATACTAACGAATTTTTACTCGAAGGTGCGAGTTTTTGTACTTTTGGGATTCTCTTATGCGTTATCGAGTAAAGTGTATCGAAAATTCTAATGATGACATTCGTGTGATCATTCGAATGCCACTTTGCGAGTTTTTACTCGTAAGCACTAAAGCTTTCGAATTAACGTTTTTCCACTGTAAAGAACAATATAAAAAATTTAAGTAACAAATTTATAATAATTGATGAATAAACAATTGATTGCAGTATTTTTTTTTTCGAACGTCCCCGGCCTCACACTATTCTACCCTCACCCAACCGCGGAGGGCTCGTCCCCATTACGTAGGGACACGTACACACTACAGTCCGGACTGCAGCGGGTAAGGGAAAAGTAATGGCAACGAGAACATAAAACAGCTACAAAACTTAATCACAAGCTGAATAAAGTTACAATAAACATGAACTACCTATGACAAGAACGATAATACATTTTTATATAATAATTTAGAAATTTAAAAGTCAAAACTTTTAAAAATTAATTACACCCTGAAGGAAATTTCATGGTTAAGCATTCAGAAATGGCAAAGACTATTATACCAAATACTTCTCAGGGAAAGGCAAGAGCTAATCAGCTATGGGAACAGCTCACAGCTAAGCTCAATGCTTCCTGCCCACCAATCAAATATGCAAAAATGTGACGCAAGGTAGTTTAACAAACTCTTGTTTAGTTTAAGATTCTGTTGAGGGTCTCAAAAATTTCCAAACTTTTGGGTCTTAAAAAACATCAGAAGGCAGCCCAAAAGAGAATTGCGACAAAGAAAATGTTACCCCAACAACTTCACCAAAAAATAGTATTCCTGACGTATCTCCCTGCTGTTTATCGGATTATGAAGAGGACAAAATGGAACCTACCATGTGTTTTATAGAATTTGAAGATGATACTGCAGAAGAAACTTCAGGCCCAGCTAATAATAAAGTAAAACCAAAATATATTATCCATACGAAATATTACAATTTTAATAAAACTTTTCTGGCTTGAATTTCTTTTATTTTTGTAAGAAAACATAAGTTTTTTATTTACAATTTTTGCATTTTTGCCAGTGCTATAAAACGAAATAATTAACTCGTTTCACAACACCTAAGCAACAAATAGATCCGTTTCGTATCGAGTAACATCATCAGAAAATTTCTCGCTATCGAAATTATTTTCTATTCGAACGCAATTTCACGACTGCGAGGAGTAGACCCCTGGTTTATGTAAACAGTTTTAAATTATTAAAAGAAAAATTATGTTTCCAATTATCCAATAAATTCAAATTTATTTGTTTGATTTGTATCAGTTTCCAACTGCCTTGTGAGTTTGTTAGTTTCCTCCGCTTCCTTATTCTCCCTTTCCTCCTTCCTGTCCTTTTTCTCTATCTCCCCTATTATTCTCTCTCCTTTAGGAAGATTGTACAATGGATCAACTTTACCTCCGGGTACTGTACTTATCTCAATTGGCAAGTACACGTCCCCTAACCTAAACCTAATCAGGTTTCAATCGATAATATTAGACTTGAATGAAAATCACAGGTTTTCTTACAAAGTATTACTGTGTCTTTTGCAAACATCCGTTCAATGTGGTTATCTGCTTCATGGAGTTGTTTTTTGTTGTGATAGTTTGTACTGGTACGGTATGTACATAATGAAAATTGTATATCACAACACACGATTTAAATGCATTCTTTTTCACATAATTTTTTATACACCAAAATAAAGTGTTTCTTTTTAACAACTTTAAGACTTTGAACATGTCACAAATAACAAGTTTACCAAATGCCAAATTGTTTGGAATTTTTAGTCTCTTAAAATAACGAAGTAAACTATAGACGAAAATGACTATATTTCTAAGTCAAATAAAGGACAAAAATCTACAGCTTCAAAATTGAAAAAAAAGTTTAGAAAATATGATGTTAGCCGGATTGTGTCATTGAATTTGTGAAATTTTTCACAAATTTTTTCGAACACTAGCCAAAACCAACAGCCTAAAAAACACAATCACTTTCTGCCCTAAAAGTGTAGAATTTGTTATAAGTATGTCCTTATATATCCTTTTATGTCCTTATCCTTAACATTATGCAATGATTCAACCATTGACTTTTGACCATAAAGTTAAGAAGAGAAGTTTAATGTGTTTAAATGCGATCAGAAATATAAAATTTGGAGAAACAAAGTAAAAGGAAAAATATAGCATAAAGACAAACAATGTTCACAATGTAAAGTTCAAAAAATAAATTTCTGTATCTAAATTCTAGCATTTATATTATTCGCTGCAATAATTGTTTTTTGCTTAACTTTTTTCTGAAATCGTCATTACATTTTAAAATAAAAAAGGTGACATAAAAACAAATTTAAGAAATACACTGTTGTGAGGTTGAATAAGAGGGATTTGGTAAAATATTTAAAATTTAATTACTTTGCATTATAAAAAACAATTTATGCCAGAATACATAAGTAAAATATGATAATCGCACGACCACAATACGGCCTTACAAAATACATTTGCATTACAAATCGAATCTTTCACCATCATGGATTACCATCATGAATTAAGCACGGATATAAAACATAATAAAATAAAATACCTCATGTTGCTAGAAATTAACGTTTTTGCAAATAGTGCGTAAAGAAAGAGAAAAACTCTATGACTAGCATAGGGTAAAAGTTTCATGTGGTAAATGTTGAATAGTCTGTGGCTCGTTATAAATTTACAGTACAGGAAACATGGTTGAGTAAGGTAAGCATTAAATGTTTCCGTTTTTTAAAGAAGCAAACGCAAAAACTATTTTCAATATACAATGTTTTTAGCAAATTATAAAAAGCAGTTGCAGCTTTTCAGCTCTATATTGGAATGATTGCCAATCTGTTAATTACACTATGCGACAAAATACAAAATTTAAATACACCCATCTAATGACATAGTAAGTTGTTGAGTAGAAGTAAAAAACTAAACTAAACTAAACTTGTTTTATTTGACAAAAACTCTTTTCTTGGACTTTACGCACAAATTTATTGATTACACAAACATGTCTGAACCGATGTCCAAAATTTGAATCTTATTAGAAAAAAGACGGTATTTAAAACGATACACATACAGTGGCTCCATCGCATAATCGGACAAGCATTAGTCTGATATGTATGTGCTTAAAACTTAAAAAGAAAATATTAAATATATGTTTTTTTGCTTTTATTTACACTCTACATTATAGCCTTTCAGATTAATAAAAAAATAACAACATTTTTCATGATAAGGGTAATTTTATAAAGAAAAAGAAAATTAACTCAATTTTTTGCGCTCAACGCATAATCGGACAAAGAAGAGCACCTTTGCTAAAAATGACGAAAGAGAACAATTAATAGTTTGTGGCATATCCTTTGTTCTCAAGAACGGCCTATATAAACGTTTTGGAATTGATTTTACCAAATTGTAGCATACCTCAGGTTCCATGGAGTTCCACGCTTCAAGTTTTAAATTGTTGTTGGTATACTCTTCTAGCTAATTCTCCCCAAAGATGTTCAATTACGTTGAGATCTGGGCTCTGTGGAGGGTTTTCTATAAGTTTGGGGCAAATATGAACCAACCAAAGCTTTTCCACACCCGAAGTGTGCTTGGGATCATTGTCTTGGTAAAAAGCAAAATCATTCGCAATGCCTAATCTCTCGGCACTTTGCTTTACATTTTCCTTCAAAATGTTGAGGTAGACAAATGTGTCCATTTTACCATCAATAAAATGCAAATTGCCCACCTCAGCACTCGACATGCAGCCACAAACCATAACAGAGCCTCCTCCATGCTTAACAGTACCTTTTGTATTTTGAAGATTAAATTTCTGCATTTGGTTTACGCCACACAAATATCTTGCCATCTAAACCATGCAAATTCAATTGGCTCTCGTCAGTGAACAGAACTTTGGAACGAACAAAAACTATCAGCAAAAATGTATTTTAAGATATCTTCACACCAAATTACCTTATTCCAAAAATCTTCTGTTTTAAGCAAATACTCTTTAGCAAATTTTATTCTCTTGTTTTTATTCTTAGGCCTAATAAATGGCTTTTTTCTGGTAACTCTACCATGGTAGTTATATTTGTGCAATGTATTACGAATAGTATTTAAGCAAATATCATTTCCACTGCTATTTTTTAAAGATATCTTTAGTCCTTAGGCATTGCGAATGATTTTGCTTTTTACCAGGACAATGATCCCAAGCAAACTTTGGGTGTGACAAAGCTTTGGTTGATCCATAATTGCCCCAAACTTATAGAAACCCTTGCACAGGGCCCAGATCTCAACGTAATTGAACATCTTTGATAAGAATTAGCTAGAAAAGTATACCAACAACAATTTAAAACTTTGAATCAGCTTTAGGTGGCTTTACTAGAAGCGTGGAACTCCATAGAACCTGAGGCATGCTACAATTTGGTAAAATCAATTCCAAAACGTTTATAGGCCGTTCTTGAGAACAAAGGATATGCCACAAACTATTAATTGTTCTCTTTCGTCATTTTTAGCAAAGGTGCTCTTCTTTGTCCGATTATGCGTTGAGCGCAAAAAATTGAGTTAATTTCCTTTTTCTTTATAAAATTACCCTTATCATGAAAAATTTTGTTATTTTTTTATTAATCTGAAAGGCTATAATGTAGAGTGTAAATAAAAGCAAAAAAAACATATATTTAATATTTTCTTTTTAAGTTTTAAGCACATACATATCAGACTAATGCTTGTCCGATTATGCGATGGAGCCACTGTATATATATTATTTGTCTTAATATGCTATGGGGTTTGATGAGGTAAACTTGACAAATGGGAATTTTTTTCATATTTTTTCAAGTTTGTCCATTGGTAGTAGCAAACTTTAATTAAGAAATATGAAATATGTTGACATGCAGAAACTGCATTATCTTGTGAAGTGGTCGACACTTCGTTTGACCAAAACGGATAAAAGGTACGGTATTTATTGCTTAAACAGTCGAGTTATATTTTTTATATACATATTTTTAAATGAACTTTTATTCAAAAAAATTTCAGAATTTTTGATGGATCTTAATTGTTTATAGCAAAATATGTCAATTTCACCACCAGAAGTTGGGCAATGTCCAATAAAAATTCTGAAAATTTCTGAACTAAAAGTTCATTTGAAACAATTTCAGAATGTCATCACTTATTTCATATTTTTTAATTAAAGTTTGCTACTAAGAACGGACAAACTTGAAAAAATATGAAAAAATTCCCATTTGTCAAGTTTACCTCATCTCAATAAAAAATAAAAAAGCAGCGCATTTGCGCTGACTCCCTATATGAGTGTTATTTGGAGAAATGGTTTTTAATCGAGTATCTTGATTGAGTTATTTTCCAATTTTTGGTTTTAAAATTTTTTCGGTAGTCCCGGGCACTCATTGTCTTCAATGTTCCAATCTTCATTTTTGTATTTTTGATAGAGCGTACTCATTAATAAAGGGTGTTTTTTATAGAGGTATAGAACTTTAAGTTGCAATAGAACAACGATGGATTATTCGATTGATATTAATTTTATTTATCCGAAAGATAATCTTGTGGCATTACATTTTAAATATGATTTCTGGCATATGACCGCCACGGCTGGGGCGGATGTAGTCCAATCTGGACGTCCAATTTTCGATGACTTTTTCCAACATTTGTGGCCGTATATCGGCAATAATACGGCGAATGTTGTCTTCCAAATGGTCAAGCGTTTGTGGCTTTACCGCATAGACCAATGACTTTACATAGCCGCACAGAAAGTAGTCTAGCGGTGTTAAATCACAAGATCTTGCAGGCCAATTCACAGGACCAAAACGTGAAATTAGGCGGTCACCAAACGTGTCTTTCAATAAATCTATTATGGCACGAGCTGTGTGACATGTTGCGCCGTCTTGTTGAAACCACATCTCCTGGACATCATGGTTATTCAATTCAGGAATGAAAAAGTTAGTAATCATGGCTCTATACAGATCACCATTGACTGTAACGTTCTGGCCACCATCGTTGTGAAAAAGTACGGACCAATGATTCCACCAGCCCATAAAGAGCACCAAACAGTCAGTTTTTCTGGATGTAACGGTGGTTCCACATACACTTGAGGATTACCTTCACTCCAAATGCGGCAGTTTTGTTTGTTGACGTAGCCATTCAACCAGAAGTGCGCTTCATCGCTAAACAAAATTCGCTTATGAAAATCGGGAACAACGGTAATCTCGTTTTGGGCCCATTTGACGAATCTACGCCAGGCGTGAGTCTATTCATGATGAATTGCCAAACCAAACTGAGAATAAATCACTTGACAGCTATTAAATCGGTCGCCATCTTGAAAAGTAATGCCAACTTAAAGTTCTATACCTCTATAAAAAACACCCTTTATAAATCCATAACGAAAACACGAATGTGCAGTTTTATTCGCTAAAAACTGGCACATCAAAACTTTTATTAAATGATGTTTCTCCGACTGTTTAAAAGATTTTTAGTCGGGCAAAAGAATTATGAAGTTTAACAACCAAACAAAACAAAGCTAACTGATTTTGAAAGCTCAAGAATCATTGACACAAAACTATGCTTACCATACCATCAGTATGTTTTAACAAATACTATATTAACAAAATTAATTAAGGAAATTCTAAATTCAAAAACTTTTTTATTTTTTTTAATTGGTCATTACAACCCTTCAGTCAGCATTACGACCTAGCTTTTCACACCACTTATGTTGTTTGTGTTAATTTTATACATTAGTGGCGGGACCTACAGTTAAAAGTCGCCTCCGAATGACATGTTTTTTGAGAAGCTTTACATGCCAATTTAATTTGCTCTCAGTATTAGAAAATATAAAAAATCTTTTATTAAACATTGTCTTATTAAAACAAAATACATTAATGTATGTACATTAGGGTGGCCCCGTTTGTATGGAGAAAAAATTAGGTATAGATGTTCCCAACTAAAATGAAAGTTTGATTCATTCTAAGACTACGTTTCTCAATTTTTTCATCCTGGGGTCAATATTTGGTGAGCTGAATCAAAGGATAAAAAGGTCCTTTTTTGAGGTTTTTTGGATTTTTTTCATATTTCTTCCAAAGGAACTATGTATAAATTTGCTATCATATGAAAGGTCTTTAAGAGGCGCTTTCAATAGGTTATCAGAAATTTTAAAAAAAATTTTGAAAATTCAAAAATTTTGAAAATTTCGGACAAAATTTTAGTTTTTTTAATTTTTTCATAGAATTTACTTAAATAAATATTTGAAATTTTTTGGCTATAAAGACAATGTAATTTAACCAAAATGGTTTTTTCCGTTTTTCAAAATTCAATCTAGTTCAATTTTTATTAAAATTTTTTTTAGACCTAATTTCTTCTCTATCTGACAACCTCTGTTGACTCAATTCATATATGTAATGGGCATCGAAATAACGCAAATTTTATAAGCTTTCCATTGATGTATAATTTCTTATACTTTTATTTTGTTATACAACGAATATTTCAATTTAAACCAAAACATGTAATTTTCTTGTTATTCCGTAATAATAATAATTTGTTTAATGTTGTTGTTTTCTGTTGTTTATTTTTAAAGTTATGAAGAAATTGTATTAAACCAATGATAACTAGTAAAATTTAAAGCCAAAAAATCTCTTTTTTATTTTTGACAAAAAATCTTATTATTTTGATGCCCATATATGAATTGAGTTAACAGAGGTTGTCAGATAGAGAAGAAATTAGGTTAAAAAAAATCTTAATAAAAATTTAACTAGATCGAATTTTGAAAAACGGAAAAAACCATTTTGGTTGAATTACATGGTCTTTATAATCAAGAAATTTCAACAATTTATTTAAGTAAATTCTATGAAAAAATTAAAAAAACAATAATTTTGTCCGAAATTTTCAAATTTTTGATTTTTCAAAATTTTTTTTAAAATTTCTGGTAAGCTATTGAAAGCGCCTCTTAAAGACCTTTCATATGATACCAAATTAATATATAGTTCCTTTGGAAGAAATATGAAAAAAATCCAGAAAACCTCAAAAAAGGACCTTTTTATCCTTTGATCCAGCTCACCAAATATTGACCCCAGGACAAAAATTTTGAGAAACGTAGTCTTAGAATGAATCAAATTTTCATTTGAGTCGGGAACATTCGCAACTTTTTTTTTGGGGCCACCCTAATGTACATACATACATATCCTAATATATAGGAATAAGCCGGCATATATGTACAGTCATATCTTTACATAAATAAACTGTGTATGCATCTATAAAAAAATTAATAAATTACCTGAAACGGCTGTCTTTGTATTTTAGATTTTATTCTTAAACATATTATTGTTGTTTTTTTTCATTATAGACTATCATTCGACAATGTGTGTTTTATGGCAGCACAGTGACATTCTTGCAGCTACCGTGTATCTCTTCCTCAAACAAAAGAGGGAACCAATTCATAAGAGCTTAGCTCATAAAACACAGTTGACGCGACCAATAAATCATTGTCTTTTATATGCTCAATGTTTGAATGTTTACTTTTACTGCTAATTTGTGCTCTTTGCTTTTATGTATTTTACGTTATTTTTGGCAAATTTCTGTGTCCAGTTAATAGTATATAGAAATAGAATAGAAAATTGATTTTTGAATTGACGTATTGTTAGCTTATCTTTGCGAACGAGCCTCATGTTTCGCAATTGGCATTTTTAGTGTAGTGGTGGTTATATGTTTATTAGTATTTCTCGTCTGTCCATGTTGTAAGCCATTGGGCGGGTCATACGTTGTGGTTAAGAAGCACCCTTAATATACGGAATTACAAAAATTAAAACATCACAATGCTAAATGTTGCCTCCACCAAGTCGAACGACTACATAACGGCCCAACGGCTTAGCAATAATTCGTTTCGGTGATTATGGACTATGTAAGGTGTGGCAGAACTATGTAAGAAGCGTCTTGCTCAATAAAATACTGAATGAATCCCTGCGCTGGTGATTTTCTGGCAGTCACTGTACCAGTATCAAATCCAGACAGTTAATCAGCCTCTTAAACATCATTTGGTAACGAAATTGAAACGTTTATTTATTTATTAATTAGACTGGTTATGCAGACGGTCTGGCCATTATGATATCAGGTTTCGATCCATACACTCTCCCTCTGAGATGTAACTAGGCTCTAGAACATATAACTGAATGATGCTCATTCTGTCGTTTAAGTGTCAATCCCCGCAAAACGGAATTAACGCTGTTTACCAGGCGATATATGGTATCTATTTTTAATTTACCAATCCCAAATGAGGTGCTACTTTCCTTATCCAAAAGAGTTAAAATTCTGCAGGTCATTCTAGACTCGAAGCTCTCATGGAAAGCTAACATTATTGATAGGGTTAGTAAGGCGACAATAGCGCTCTATAGCTACAAAAGGGCTGTAGACAAATCCTAAAGTCTCAGAAGAGCTGTCTGGCTATATCGGGCCGGGGTAGAGCCAACCTTGTTCTACGGGGTACATATTTGGTGGACAGTACACAGACACCAATGCCACAGATAGAGTACGCCGGTAGCCAGCTGTTCTGATTACCAGCGTGCTGTATTCCACTCCAACCAAGGCATATTTGCTATACTTAACTGGCTTCCCAACGACCTCCTATTAAGACAGAGTACTGAGTTGGCGACAATATGACACAATGCAGTCAAATCCTAGTCCAATCTGGACTATGGACATGCCGCTATTCTGGGAAGACATAGCCACATTACATACATACATAAATGGTCATGGCAATTTTATTTACTCTCAGAGTTTTTGCCAGAAATCTGCTGAGAGGAAGGCGCCGAAAAAATGCTTTTTTTGTATTTTATTTTGATGTCTGGCCTGGGACTCGAACCCTGGCTTTTCGTCTAATAAGCCAACACACTACCTACTAGACCACGGCGACTTCAGACACATTAGGGTCGATTATATAATGATAAGACATTAACATCAATTCAGCTTATAATCATCAGGCAAGTCAATCCAACTTCTGCAAATGCTACACTTAATGACTATTTACCCTTGGCAACATAAAACCATAGATAAGAATTAAATAGTATTCAAGGGTTTTGTTGAAATTCAGAGTACTTATGCACTTATGGCCTCATGAACACTCCGTTATTAATTTCCTGTATACTGTTTACTTTCAATTCCAGTGTCTAAATTGTGCCGCCCTAAAATCAGTCTGAGATATGTTAGTTATAGCGAAAGGAAATGAAATACAAAATAAAATATATAAACATTCTTGCATACAAAACAAACCTTGAAGCTTAAAATTAGGAGCAAAAGTATACTAATGGCGAAGGCCAAATCAAAATTTTGTAGATTGCATGTTCGTAAGGGAGATAAAGTTGAGAGTAAAATTACAAAGTCGGAAGCCTTTATATATATACTTTGTGAGTATTTTCTCATTTTGGGAAATGCAGCAGGCATTGAAATCCGCCATTAAAATAGTTTTTGTAGAACAGACACACAAGAATTGAAAGGCGAACGTTTGCACCGACAACATAAAAGCTTAAGAGTAAAAGACAAATAGTGAAGACTGCAGATTTAAAAAGCAACACGTTTTTGTTACCGCATGTTTCAACAAACCAACCATAGAACCGACCAAACAACCAGGCTTTAATTTTACCAAACGTACAAGTTGGTTTGCCGCCACTCCATGCTTTAGAGCAATATGAGATATTTAAGCACACATTTGTAAAACATGCATTAATGTGGCATGTAGCCACACCACTTGATTCCACTACTACTAATGGTTTGGGTAGTATGAGTTGGTACACTTCTGTCTTGTGTATGAATATCTTTACTTTTACAGCAACGTTAATTTCCAATTTCAGCACTTTTTCGAATTTAAAATAATCATGTTTAGGACCGGTTTTTTTCTTTCTAAAAGCCACAACACATTTTGATTCAAACGCACTCCTTGTGGGATAAACATTAAAATCATTAAACATTAAAACATTAAAGATCAGCATCTTTGATTAAATTTTAATTAAAAGCTTTTCGTACGCCATTCAGAGTACTTTGCTTACAGATTGTTAGAACAACATCGAATTGATAGTTCTACATCACGTTTCATATTGTTACGTTCTTACCTTTTAAAAACGTTTCTAATATGAGCTTTTAGATTGCAAATAAAATAAAAATAAATTTGCTTGTTGTGTTATTCCTCTGTTTATATACCCTTTTCACAAACAATAACTATTACAATTAGCCTTACGTCTAATAAGCCAACACAGTACCTACTACGCTATGGCGACTTCATGGTTTGTTAATATATTTCCTTAATCTATTATGATTCAATTAAATTATATTAAATAATTAAATGAAATTATATTAAATTATTCTTATTATTATTATTTTTTTAGCATTTGCATTCACTAGATAATTTAATATTTGTAATTTGAGCATTGAAAAAAATTGTTAATACACCTATTTCCATTGATGCAGTAAATATATGTCTTGAACTAAGTTACATTAGTTGCAGCGTAGCTGCTACTGTGTGCGTGTTTCACACAGAAATTTTTTAACACTATATCTACCAAAGGTGTCAAAAGGCACCTTTTAAAATTTTAACTTGAAATTTATTTCAAAGGTTAATAATTTAATGTTTTGATTTTTCGTATAATAATTGTTAAATTTATTTAGCGTTATCATCCACCAACTCATCATATACCTATTTCTGAGGTGGCTTTTGACACTTTTACGATTTTTCTTACAGCAAGAAATAAAAAATATAAAGAAACTACACATACATACATTTGGACTGAACTATAATTTGTTTTCGGTTTTTTTCTCTTCGTATTATTATACCACGCCATGGAAATTCTGTGCAATTGGAAATTCTACGAAATGCCGTGCCATGGAAATTTTGTGAAATTCTGTTCAGCAAATTTTCGAAAATGCTAGAAATTTCCGGTACACTGAATTCCCCGTTATAATTTTTATATTCGATTGTTGTTTGGGAACAATAGGAATAGGAATAAGACATGTTTTAATAATTATTTCCATAATTATTTGCATCCAAACGCAAAGGTGTCAAGAGACACCTTTTTGTCGAAATAGGTGTACACAAAATCGTGGTGGAAATAGTGTTAAAAGTTTTCCATTCCATGTTCTACACATGTTACACGGTGGCCAAACAAAGAATTTTACATACATGTGGGCAAAAGAAACCATTTTTATGAATGCTCTTTCACTGTATTTGTACAACGTTTTGTGGGAAAATTGTGTGAGAAGTAGCAAAAAACAGAGAAAAGGTACGGTTTACTTTGGATAGTCTCTGTATATAATACATGGTATGAGCATTTTTGTATGTTTACCTGAATATATATAAGTGCACTTACTTCCATATTTTACGCCCTTGCGGTTTTTGGTGTGGAAGTGAAATAAAGTTTGAATGGTGCATACGGAAGGGATAATTTAGTAACATTTTTCCTTTTTTATATTTTGACCTACTGTTACTGTGATGTATTCTTTTAAATACAAGCCTCCATCATTTTTTCATTTCTTTTTCTTATGTTCCAATAAGAACTTGAACATGAAATAAAAAGAAGAAATAAAGAAATAACACAGCACTTGTGTGCAATTTTTAAATTTGTTTACTTCACAATTCAGAATAAAATTATTTTTTATTATGTGGTATAGCTTGATATATTTTCTATTTTAACCTACTTTAGTATTTCAGTGAAGAATATTCCTCATAACACCACAAAAATTGTTGACACAATTTCACAATTCTCTCCTTAAAATACATACATACATATCATGTACCATAAAGCAATGATGCTATGAAACCTCAGCTCGCTTTTTTAATAAATAAAATATTATAAAATTAATAAGAATGCAATTTTTCAATAAATACTAACACATGTTAACATAGACTTACTTACAGTTTTATTTTAACTTTTTTATACATTTCTTTCGTCATATTGTACTGTCCATTGTGTCTCATAAGGCTTTGAGATTTCTATCTTTATATGTGTCTTATTAAATCTGTGGATCTGAGAATGGTAGACTTTTTCTCATTTTGATGGTGTCTAAGTTATCGCATATAAGTCGCTATCTTGGTATAAATGTCCTCCGAAGATGTACTATATTAATGTCCAGACCTTAACAATATCTGGAGCTTTTCTTGTATGACGAGGAGCTTTTAAAATGAACAATTTTGTTTATAATTTCATTTACACAGATTTTAACGTACTCCTATGTTTCATATTATTGGGTTGTTCGGCAAGTAATTTCGTTTTTTTTTTTGCGGAAATGAAAGACAGTTTGCGTATAATATCAATCAAGTGGTCATAAACTGTTTTGATAAATTTAACTTCAAACCGATCTCATTTGTTGTCATTCGCCGATTCGCATCAACTAATGTCTTTTTTGCCTCTTTATCAGCTTCAACCGACCTTCCCGAACGTGCTGCATCTTCGACATTAAAATTGCCGGATCGAAATGTAGCGAACCGGTTCTGGCACTGGCGTACTGTCAACACACCTTCCCCATACACATCGGCTAATTTCTTTCTGGCTTGCTTTGTCATTTAATATGACAAATATTTCGATTTCTTTTCGTGAACGTCAATTGCGTATACGTATTGAAAGATGTAAATAAATCAATATGTATTAGGTGAAAATCGGTAGAATGACAGAAAATAAATCTGATCGTACTGTCGAATTAAGTATTTACCGCAATACAGCCTAAAGCCAATTTACTTGATAATAGTTTACGTACGTTGTCAGTTTGTTTATGTCTAACTGTTGGCTTCAAGTAACTAATTTTGAAAATGCTTGGTTTACAGTTTCTTTCTGTAGAAAAAATCAGAAGAGGCACGAGTATACAACTGAATGCAACTCAATGCTGTTGGCTTGATTTGCTAATTTTGAAGTTGCTTGTTTCACTATTTCTTCGGGTAGGAAAAACATCCGTCATATTATGTTCAACATCGTGTCTTGTTTAATTTACAGAATGTTGTTTATTTACGTTTTGGGGGCAATCAGAGCCAAATAAGTTTAAATTTGATTCGTCGCTCCACAAAACTTTGGCCCACTGTTTTTTAACCAATGCAGCAAAGTCAAATCGTTTTTTCTAATTAACCTTACTTATGAGTGGCTTCTTGGCTGGTCTTCTAGCTAAGAAATTTGTCTCTCTTAATCAGTTTCTGGCTGTGTGGACGCCAATAGAAATCCCTAGTTGCTCCGATGGTCAACTTTTACTATTTTTACCATTTGACGGTCTTGGTGGGCAGTAGATTTACGAGTGGACCACTTCCTAGCTTTCTTTCCACATTATTTGTTTGATGATATCGCGATGAAATCCGTCAAAGCGTAGATTTGTTGATATTAAATTGATGAGCTGCTTCATTCAGTGATTTGCCTTCTTCCAAAGCCCTTATAATGGCAAATTTGTTATCTGCTGACAGATGTTGCTATTTTAAAATTCAAAATTTGCAAATTTTTCATTAAACATTTGTTTTAATTACTCTAGTTGACCTACTTTTGCCTTTAACACATGGTTTTTCATTTTTTTCTCGCAAAATTTGTTCACTTTTTTTATAAATTCAAAAAAAATTAAGTAGAAAGAGAAGCAAACAACGCTTACTGATGCTTATTAATAAAATTTAAAACTTAACGAATAAAAAACGAGAGTGGAGTGTAATTGGATACCGTTATAAGTTTCGTGTCTCGATTGAATATCAAATGACGTAGAGTTGCATTTTTTTTTGCTACTGTAAAGGCAACTGAATACAATTTTATTTGAGAATGATTTTAAACTCTTTAGAACATGTTGTGCTTCCTTAGTAATTAAAAAGCAAAAATCGTTGAATGTGGGGAAGTACCTCAGAGTGTCATCACACATAGTTTCTCATTCATTGTTGTTGCTAAAAGCTTTTGAACACTCAATATTTCAAATTGTCATTAATTAAAAAAGAGTTGAGAATCGTTATGGTTTTTTTGTGTTCTAACTTCGGCAATTGTTCAAAAAGTTATAAACCAACAGGATCCCAGGAGTCCACTTAACTCTACTCGTATACAAAAATATGAATCTATCAGAACTGGCTTTAATGCCTTGCCGCGCATAAATCAGAGAAATTTCATGAATTCCTTGAATGTTTATGGAGTCGTTGCTAGTTCTGAAAACATTGTGGTATTCGTTTTTGCAATCGTTTGCATGACTTAAAACTAATCGTAGTCAATACTTTCTTATTTTTTAATTAATTGGTTATTACAACTCTTCAGTCATGATTATGATCTAGCTCCACACATAAAATCGATGTTAATTATATACATACATGTGTTGCAAGACCTAAAGTCGACTCCGAGAGACAGATTTTTTAACTTTTCATGGCAATTTTTACGACTCTCAGAGTTTTTGCCAGTAATCTGCTGAGAGGAAGTCGCCGGAGATATATTTTTTTATATTTCGTTTTGATGTCTGACCTGAGTTTTGAACCGTGGCCTTAAGTCCAATAAGTCAACACATTACCGACTACTAAAAGTATAGGTAGCCAATACTTGGAAATACTTATACTTTCTTTAAGCGTTGATTGGTTGATCGTACGTACGTCTATTATCCGGCTTTCTAATTATTAGATTGGTTATTAGGCGATGCCATTTAAACGTCATTTCATACCATGCTCGTAGCCTTGACCTAAAGATCCAAAACTTTCCATATGGTAACATTGCCAAGAATTTTTATTTTAATTGCAGACACTGAGCATGTCCACTTTCTAATACCCGCGAGCTGTACATACTTCTGATAGCATTCAGCTTAGTATGCTTACTTACAGATTTGCAGTTTACCAATTGTATTGAATCATGCCACTGAACTAAAATATTTTCATAATAAAACTTGAAATGGAAACGTAACATTTCAACTTTGAAAACTTAATAAGGCTTTCATTCACACTTTAATTTTTTGATTTGATAATCTTTTGATAACACATCAATCTTTTAACAAAGCAAAAAAAGAAAATTAATACTAACTGAAGAGAATATCAAAGCGCCAACATTTTCTAACTTTGGGAGTTGCGAAGATTTATAAACCCAAAACAAAACAAAAAAATTTTTAATTGCTTTATGCATTTACCTTGACCTCAATTGAGTTTATTTTGAGGAAAAAGATTTTGAAGATTTCACTATAAATTTTACGTCATATATTTATAGCATTTCTTCGTTTGTTGTTATGACAGCAACCTGAGTTTCATTATTCTTCTTTGCCGTGTTTTTTTACAATAAGGCTTTTAAAAAACAAAAGCAAATAAGCGAAACAAAATCTGAAATGTAAGCAACAGATTTTCTTACTTCTATAAATCAAAGCAGTCTTTAAGTATTAACAGTAAAAAAATTGAAAAGATGACAAGGAAAAGGAATATCAATATACGTTATCCATTAGGTTTTCTACTTTGAGTTGTTGTTATTGATGTTACTCTCAGGGCCATTTTTTGAATGCAAGTTTAAACTCGAGATTAAGTTAATCTCCAGTTAAACTCCGTTTTCAGTTTTTGAATTTACTTAATCTTGAGTTTAACCTTACGGTTAAGCAGTTACCAACGTTGGTGGTTTAAACTCGAGATTAACTATGAAAAGTAGTTGACAAATTTTATTAAAAAAAAGCTTTTAAGTGAGGGGAAGCATTAAAAGACAAATATCTAAGTGACTATGAATTATATAAAACACAAATTGGCAACAGACAGTCTTAATTTATTTATTATTTTAAGAAAATGATTTTTTTACATAAAGATCAATAGTATTCAGCTTTTTTTGTTTGTTTTTTTATATACAAAAGCAAATTGTTGTGAAACACTTCGCAAAAGTAGTAAACAGAACAAAATAAACGAAAAAAATGTTGCTTATAAGTACAGCAGCTCTACAAGGTTAATCTCCAGTTAAATTCCCATTCAAAAAATGAAAACTCAGTTAACTGAAGATTAACTTTAACTGGAGATTAACTTAATCTCGAGTTTAAACTCGCATTCAAAAAATTGCCCTCAGTATTCCTGTTGCTGTTGATTTTTTTCTAAAAATATTCCATCGCTTTAGGTGTTTTCAACATTATCTATGTAGTATACATGACAATATTTTATTTCTATATGTTCGTCTGCTTTAATCTCCTTCTTGGCTCTTTATAAATCTATGTATACAAAAATACTTAAATTCTGCAGTAGTCTGTGTTTATATATTCGAAATGGTATTAAATATTAAAACAAAACTGATACAAATCACAAAAGAAACGAGTTTGAGTTCCAACTGAATACTCTCTTCATTTCCTTATAATCGGAAACAAGTCAAGTAAAAAAGATGTTCGATACTTATTGTATGAGCAAATCAAAATGTAACACTAAGGGCCATTATTACAACTTGTCGTTAAGCTTGGGTTTATTGAAAGGTACATTTAGCTAAATGGAACCGCAAAGTTACCTTTAACTTATTTTCGTTATTACAAGTTAAAGATAAAATTTTTCAAAAATATTGCAGTGCCGGAGCAATGTCGATAAAACTGCTCAATTATACAAGTTTTTTTAACGCAGTGGTAACCGCGGGCTTTTTTTTGGTATATGCTCATCTTGTTTAAATTTGAAGTTGCCATAATGAAAATAATATATAAGTTATATATAATAGCAAGTTCAAACATAAAGTGACCTTTAACTGTTAAAGGTAGGATGATCCTCCCTTTAGCTTAGCGATCACTTCTATCTTATTGGGTACTCATAATAACGAAAAACTATTTATCTGCCCGTTAAAACCCTCCCTTTAGTTAACGGCAAATTGTAATAATGGCCCTAAAAAAGAATAATTATTGAAATAGGTTGAAGGGAGTTACACTCTGCCCAGGTTAGTCAGTAAGATCAGTAACACTGTGGCATAGAATGAAATGAAGAGGCGGAGGAACTGGCGCGAAAGGGAGCGGTGATTTCTGAGGAATCAATATTGGGGATATTGGTGCCCCTACAAAAATTGCTCTTCAAATAGAAAAAGCAGCATGGAATTAAACAAACCATAATTGGTCCATCGTACCTGGTTGTCGAATTTCAAAACTGTAGTGGACCAGTAGTGGACAGCGGGAAAACCAGGGAACTAATAGAGTTCGAAAAGAGAATGGTTCGCACTCTAACAGGAATTATAATGGAACTCTGCACTATTGGCAGTTTCGCTGAAAAGCTCTGTCTGTCTTACCAGGATTACTGCAGAAACTGCCATGATGTGGAGGAAACGGAAACGGTGGAAAACCTTTTATGTGAGTGCGCTGCACGTCAGGGCAGATGTTATCGGTTTTTGGGCGACGTTTGAAGATTCATGGATGGTGGCGAATGTGGCACCAAGGGGACAGTCCGGTTTTATCCAGATCTCGGTGTAGTTCAAAGCATACTTGTTAAGTAATGATTAATAATCGTTAAGATTACTAATTTGATTACTTTTTATTGAATGGCGAAATAATGATTACAATTACGATTATTTTTGGTTTTAGTAGTTAATAACTGATTACATACATACATAATTTGCCATTACAACCCTTCACTCAGGATTACGGCCTTGCTTCTCACATCACTCATGTTGTATGTGTTAAATTTATACGTGCGTGGCGGGACCTACAGTTTAACGTCGATTCCGAACGACAGATTGTTGAGAAACTTTTTATAGCAATTTTATTTACTCTCAGAGTTTTTGCCAGATATCTGCTGAGAGGAAGTCACCGAAGAAATATTTTTTCATATTTCGTCTAATAAGCCAACACACTACCTACTAGACCACGGCGACTTACGATTCTTTTTAAAAACGAATGTGATTGATTACTAATCGTTTTCGAAATTTAAAAGGTATGGTTAAACCCACCCCTGACGGAATATGACAAAGGGGAACACCTCACACTGGATAACACAATGAGCCATATGGCCACCGAAAGGACTTGCCTGTGAACGACAAGCTACCCGCTAACCTAACATAACCTTGATAATGGATATGGATGAAATATTTATTATCCCGTAGCTCCATTGCCTGTCACGTTGTGATCTGCAAAAGCTTTCTTCTCTTAAGTTTTGTTTTCAGTAGCGACAAAATAAATTTCAAGTGTGTAAAAGTCTACCCAACGCCTATTAGTTGGTGCACACTACGATCCGCAGGTGCCAAATTTTTAAAGTTATGACCCTAAAATAACGTTTAATGTCAATTCAAAGAGCTAATAACTTACCATTTTTGGCCTGCTATCAAGGATTATGAACTGGGCAGTAAGTGGTTTCAACAAAACGATCCCTAGAGCCACATAATGCTATAAACCCAATAAACGCAACGCAGCAAGTACAAGAATTTTGCAATTGCAGCCTAAGGGAGACTACTTGCGTATTAATTATAATAAAGACAGAGGCATCAAAGCATAAGCAAAACAAAAAAAAATAAAATCTTTAATACTTCATCAATGATGGCACTAAAACGCTCTTTCGCATTATATTTCAAATATCGCGTTTATAAACCGCTGTTTCACATTGTTGTTGTATTGATAGCATTAATCCTTACATAGCCAGTACAAATCCGCTGACTGTGAGCACTAATTATGTCATTGCTACGAATAAAAATAGAAATTAGCCTGAAAGCAAAGCAGCAGAACCATTGCTTGTTGTATTCATAATCATTTCCGTATACACGTATGTATTCAATTTTTGAGAGATTGCTTTGTTTGCTTCGTTGCCTTTATTTTTTTATAGGATAATGCGACCAGTTTTTTATTACATGATAAGTTTTCAGAATAAGAAATTTTAAATTTGACAACGTTGGACTTTATTTGTACGGCTACGTGAAAAACTGAGCGAATAATCAAGCTGTGTGAAAGACTAAGAATATTATCTCCTAAAGTTAAAGTGTTTGAAAACCAACAGTCTTCAAGTTTTCCTTGCTCGAAATGTCTGAAAAAGCGATCCTAAACTACCTTAAAAGGAACGACTGCAGCAATCGATACCTTTTGAAATCCAAAAATGAATACTCTAAGTCGTTTGATACAGTAATGATGTTTCCTGTAATGTGTTCATGATGTCAGCATTGCCGACGCATGCTTGAAATAATTCTTTTGTTATTAAAATACAAACTATCAATAACGTACATATGTACATGCACACACATTGTTGCTAGCACTTCTGTTTGGTAAATTCAAGCAACGATCAATTTGCTTGCGTTTGCAATTTAATAGTCAATGATATCAACACTGTTAGTGTTGGACATGTTCACAATTTCATATTCTTAATAATTGGTTGAAATTCTTGCTATACCTTCCACTGTAGACATAATGCTTGATCAGCATTATCTATATATATATATATAAATGAATGTGTGTTTGTTTGTATGTTTGTGTGTTTGAGCTTTATAGACGACTAAACGGCTGAACCGATTTTCTTGATATTTTCATAGTATCTTCCTGTATGTCTGGAAGGAGTTATATGCTACTTTTTATGTTGAAATAGGCAAATAAAATAAAATAAAATAAAATAAATAAAAAAAGTATGGGTGTTATTGTCTAATAAAATATTACGTATACGTCACCCGTCAGTTCTGTGTAATATTTTATACACAACAGTAATTGAACTACATATCGTTAGTATAATTCGCAAAGACGCTAAGCCCACTTTTTTCAAAAATTGAGATTTTAATGCAAAAGGGTAACACTATACAAAATACATATTTTACAACAACAAAAAATGTCATTATGTAGTTTAAAGTTGTTGTAATTTTATGGTTTGCAAAAACGCTAAGTCCACAAAATACGGAAAAAATTAAAAGCACCTGCTAACTCCATGAATATTATTTATTAATTACTATTAATTTTTGATCTAGGTCCTTTAAAGAAAGCTCTTTTGTAAAAATAATTGCGTTTAAAAAGTTTAAAAATTTTAAAAACTGAGCTACTGTGTTTTTTGTATCTCCTGTAAAATTTGAAAAAACGGACTTAACACATTTGCAAATTAGACTAACGATATATATGTATAAAAATGAATGTGTGTTTATTTGTGGGTTGAGAAACTAGGCCGATGTACAATGGGTCAATTCGACCTCCGGATACTGTACTTGTCTTAATTGTCAAGTACACATCCTCTAACCGAACCTTATTTGTGGGTTTGTTTGTTTAAAGTCTATAGACGACTAAACGGCTGGACCGATTTTGTTAAATTTTTAACAGTACCTTCCTGTATGTCTGGAAGGAACTATAGGCTGCTTTTTATTTTAAAATTTCAAGTAGGCGAGGTGCCATGCCCACGTACCCAATAAATATTTAATGTCGCATATCTTATAAACTGCAACAGGTAGATTCCTCAAATTATGTATGGACAACTTTGACATCTATACGAACAAAATGGGCAGACTTGCTGTAATGGGCGTTCCACCCTCTATAAAAAGATTAAATTAATATATCTAAGAGTATCAACATCTAGAGTTGCGGGAACACCAGACCAACGTGATGAATGTGTAGAAGGAGAGAGGATACGAGCATCAACATCTAGAGCTGCCTAGAGCTGCCTATCTAAAGCCCGGTGTGCTTCGCTACTCCTATCGATATGAAATATAAATATTTAAAATATATTGATATACATTTTTTATGTATATTTTTATTGTTTTTAGTCAATAACATCAACGTAATAAAATAAGAAGTCTGGATTTTAAAATATTTATTTTTGTTACTGATATTTACAATGTTTCATAATAATTATTTCTTATTCTCTGATATTATATTTTGAATATTTATATTTCATATCAATAAGAGTAGCGAAGCACACCGGGTTTTAGCTAGTTTATGTATCAATTCTGAGTAATTAGCAAACAACTTAAAAATTGTTTTCCTATTTAACGTTCCATTTTGTTTTGCTACCTAATTAACATGTTTTTTCTTTCTCCATTCCTGCATATTTGTCATGCATTTCAATCTTATTTGCATATCTTATTTTTACTACACTCTTCGAACTTGTGAGAAATTAATTTTTTTTAAAGAATCTTTTCATTTTTATAAATGAAATAAAAGTTTACAATTTCATAGCATTCATTACTTTCTCTGTTGTACAGAGTTTATAAGATTTCAACTTTTTCTCAGAAAAAAATTTAATTATCGCTATATTAGCAGATTATTGTTATTGTTCTTATTTATACTGTGAATCTTCTTAAACAAACACCGTTTATAGTTTATAATAATTCACTTATAAAGTGAAACAAATTGTGGCAGTTAATAAATGGAAATTATGATTATTTAATCTCATAAACGGTTTACAACGGTTGTCCAGCAATAACAAGTCAAAATGTAGCCTTCTTCGCAGATTACTTACTTATTCAAGCACTAACGAAAACGCACTAATAAGTGAAGTAATAATAATGATAAGTAGAAAATTCTAATAAATTCAAGTATGACATCTTCTTCACTTTGAAGCAGAAATTTTTTTGTTTATTTTTTAAAATTAAATTCGTGTATATGAAAATGGTACACTTGCAAGTAATACCCTAAATGTACAAAAAAAATCGGAAATCAATATTAAATTTCAAAAATTATTCGGTTAGATCGTTATGTTTAATCGTTAAATAGACAAAAATATGTTACATCAGTTAAACAGTCAAAAATTTTTGGTTATAAATAAATAAAATAAATAAAAATAGGCACTGTGAGCTACTACTGAAAATAAATTTTCTTTGTGAAAGCTTGTCATAGCTATAGGTGTTGATAAATTACATTTTGTTGAAGTAAATATGGACAAAATGCAGTATTTAACATTTTAAAAGAAAATTTAATAAAAAACATCAAAATTCTTGGCATAAAGCACACATTTGATTTATACCAGGATAAATGATCCTGAGTATACAGTTGAAGTTCTTAAGAAATTGCTGTTGAACAATTGTCCTCGAGTTATTAAAACCCAATCCCAATCACAAGCTTCAATCATCATTGAAAATTTGTGGCAAAAACTTAAATATTTAAATAAAAAAATACATTTCAAATCAAGCGGCCCATGACAAAGAGCGTTTTAGAAATGTTATTCATCGAGAAGGCTATCCAAATAAATATTGGAAACGTTTTCACTTTTCTCTGTGATTTACTTAACGCACAAATGTTTAAATGGACTGTATTTATTACTTTTTATTGCATAACACCTAAATGCTTAAATGACTTTAAAACTTTTGTTTACCTATCGTTAAGCTAACTGACTGAGACCTAAACTTTCCAATTTTATGCAACTTTTTAATGCATTTAATCCTCACTGGCAAGTGGACCAATTTCACTATGATTCACTGTATGTATGTAGTTTCCTCTGTATCTGACTTAACGTAAAAGAATCGTTAAGTAGAGCAAAAGATTGTAAAAAAGTTGCATTTGTTCATTAATGTTGATATCATACTTAAGCGTAAATTAATTTACTAAAGTAACCTTCCTCGTAGAGGGAGAAAAAAAATATTATAATGTTTCGCGAATCAAATGTGTTATAAGCAACTGTCAAACTCTAGTTTCCATTCTGTGTATTTTGTGGTTTGTGGTTTGTATGCTGTATTGTGAATGTCATATTCTTCTTTTGATAGCAATTTGATAGCACGAAACCAATGCAACTTTCGAAAACATATGAAAAAAATGTGTATAAGTGTATCGGATTTTTACATGAAAATTATCAACAACAAGCATACACTGTTGAATAGTCGTCCAACAATGCAATGAATACAACGATACAACGGCTTGTGTGAATTGACCAATTGTTACGAAGATATAGTAAACATTGGAAAGCTTCTTCTAAAAGAAAGAACAAACAATAAAACAAAAAATAATTACAATAACAAAACTTCTATGAAGATCAAGCGTCAAAAGTTTATTTAATATTTTCATTAAAATTTCAGTTTTTATTTATTCTATTCCGACAAATAAAACCAATAGTTACTGGATAATTTGATAATAAAATCCGTCATACTTTAATTTGAAACCGGGGGGGTTTTCAGTCTATCAGAAGTCTCTAACTCATCAAGCTTTTCTTTGACCCAGGCCAGTGATTGCACCTCACGCTGCGTGAGCCAGTCTATTGGGATCCTGTTTAGAACTCGCCTAGCGCTCAATCGCTCCCTGTACCGCTGCTTCGATTATTTTAGTCTTGGAGCCTTATCAACCTTCACATTTCTAAGGCCACTCTTGCTGAACATATCGACGCCTCCATTCTATAACATTCTAAGTCAAAAAAGTGTGTTTTGAGTTATGAGCTTTCAAAGTTTTCATGCGATATACGATTATATGTGTATTCTAAGTAGATTTTTCCCTATAACTTCGGAACGGATCGGCGCATGTTAACCAAATGTTGACAGTATTTAAGTTAGAGAACGTAGAATTTAAAAATGCAAGAACATTAAAAACGTTCTAAGTACACTTAGAACGTTATAGAATGGAGGCGTCGATATGTAGGTCCGGCTTTTGGAGCAACCTTGCTTTTGGACATGCCGACGCTTTTGGATTGTTGTTGTTTCCCGTTTTTGGAGTTGCTAGGTTCTTTGTCTCCCTTAGCATCAACCAAGTCCTTTGCTTCTTTTGTGGAGACGTGCGTCGGTTTAAAACATGCACGCGGATTTTTACGAGTTCCGTTCTCGACCTCCTATGGTGGGAACCTTTTCACACCAAACCCTGAGGCCCAATGATTGCAGATTCCCATCTTAGCTAATGGACACCATTACCCGCCGACACCCACGTGGAGGGTTTGGTAGAGGATTTTTGTCATATGTATTTACATACCTACATCATTGGTCATTAGAAGCCTTCAGTCAGGATTACGACCTAGCTTCTCATATCACTTATGTCATGAGTGTTAATTTTTTATATATAACTGTAGGTACCACTTTGAAGTCGACTCTGCACAACAGATTTTTGAGATACTTTTCATGGCAATTTTATTTACCTAAAATTTTTTGCCAGAAATTTGCTGAGAGTAAGTCGCCTAAGAAATATTTTTCGTATTTCATTTTGTTAGAGATGTCGGACCTGGAGTCTAAGAAGTAGTCTACCTATTAGACTACTGTGGAATTAATTTGTAAGGAAACAAATCGATTATTAACATTACTAAACATAAACTATAAATTAAATATAGGTTACTCAATACGTGTAATATTTCCAATGATTTGTTTGTTAAACTTGTTCAACGTCCACAACGACATCAGAGCAATATTAACAATGTTGCCAAATAAACAGCAATGACACAAAAAAAACAACAATTCTAATGTTGACAAATAAAAGGTATCACATAGAAATATAAACAAAACTTGTGCTAATTATATTTTTAATTGTAAACATAATAACGTGAACAATTAAAAATATAAACGTGTATGTATGGAATAAATGAGAATGAACGGAAGTAAGTGAAACGACAATAATGTCATCAATAATGTGGCAACTACGTGATTTATACTACGAACTCTGCTACAACAACAATACTACCGTTATAGTTTGATGTTGTTTTATTACTATTTTTTTACATTCTGTTATACTTTTACACACTACAATGGCTATTGTACTTCAGTACATACTACACGCATACATACTTTAACTTCCTGTTGAACGCTTTTCTGAAGCACTTATACAGACATACAAAAAATCATAGAGATGTAATGGGTGATTTTTTAAGAGCTATAGGAAGATTTTTCAAAAGAAAAAACACATAAAATTCAGAAAAATGCATGAAATCTTTAATTGAATTGATAGTACGTTCCATATAATTTAATGTTTGAAGATTATTTCATGCAAATGTTGGCCGCGACTGCGCCTCAAATGGTCCATCCGCTTATCAAATTTTGGCATACTCTTTCCAAAATTTCTGCCGGTATCTCACGAATAAATGCTCCAATGTTGTCTTTCAATGCGTCAATTGAAGCGGGCTTGTCTGTATAGACATGACCTTTAACATAGCCCCGCAAAAAATAGTCTAAAGGCGTTAAATTGACCGTTCCCGAACGTGAAATAAAATGTTCACCGAACTCGCCTCTCAATAAGTCACGTACGTCAGTCACGTGTTGTGTAACATGTGGCACCGTCTTGTTGAAACCACATGTCATGCAAGTCAAGCTCTTGCATTTTGGATAAAAAAAAAGTTCGATATCATATCACGGTAGCGCTCACCATTCACAATTACGTTACGATTCGCAGCATCTTTGAAGAAGTACGGTCCAATGATGCCACCAGCCCATAAACCGCACCAAACTGTGACTTTTTCTGGATGTATTGGTAGCTTTTGCAATGCTTCTGGCTGATCTTCACTAAAAAATCGACAATTCTGCTTATATACGTATCCATTGAGCCAAAAATGAGCTCCGTCGCTGAACACAATTTTTCGATAAAGAAGTGGATCTTCGGCCAACTTTCCAAGAGAACATTCATCAATAATTCTGCGTTGCGGTAGGTCGTTCGGCTTCAATTCTTGCACCAGCTGTATTTTGAAAGGCTTCACACCTAAATCCTTCCGCAAAATTTTCCATGTTGTTGAGTAACAGAGGCCCAATTACTGCGAACGGCGACGAATCGATAATTATATATTATAATTGACACTGGCCGGTACAGCTGCGATATTTTCTTCAGTTCACACTCTACGTAAGCGTGTTGGTGGTTTAATGTCCAACAATGTAAATTTGGTGCGAAATTTAGTCACAATAACCCGAATAGCCGCTTCAGTGGGTCGATTAAACTGACTATAAAATGGAAGAAGCGCGATGAACTTTCTTAACAGAGCACGCATTTTGATAATAAAATTCAATGATTTGCAAGCGTTGTTCGTTTGTAAGACGATTCATGGTTAAATTATAGACCAAACTGAAAATGTTTGACAGTGAAACAAAGCACGAAACGTGCGTGAGCTGTTTACACCAGTGTTGCTAAAAAGATAATAGCTAAAAAATCACCCTTTAGATTAATAAAATAAACAAAACTACTTAATAGCATACATTACGTTTGAATAAAATATCCTTGCGTGGGTAGAGGAGTGTTTGTTTGCGAACTCATTAAGTAAACACAGTCAAAACGCAAACAACAAAAACAACAGTTTAAAAAAGTATAGTAATGCTGAGCATAAAACGGGTACAAATTGCCAACGAATTTTTCAAGCAACAAAATAGCACAAGTATATAAAAGAAGAAGAATAACAGTAATAATGGTGGAAGGAAACTCAACCCTTTACGCCAAAAGCTTTCATGGTAAAGGAGGTTCTCGACTCTTTTATTACAGCTAAAAAGCTGAAGTAGTTGCATGAGTGATAGTGACAGTGGTTGTTGTATAAGTGTGAACTAGCATACACTCAAACGCCAAACTTATTATAAACAGTGTCGTTGAGTATGAATTTGTTACGCCTAATCAACGTTGGAATTTCATTACAGGATAAAAGGGAAAGCGTAGGTTGGTGTAAGGGGGTATACTGTTTAGGAAAAAATAAAAACAAACACATGCAGAAAAAAAACCTTGTTTTCCTCTTCATTGTAGAGATGGCATTAAAAAGATTCAGCTTGAAAACATAATTAGAGAAAAAGGGGGTCGATATTGTATTTATTTAATGATTTCATTTGAGTAGAATAATGGCAGCATCACTAATGAAACCCAAAGCATAGAGGGGAAAATGACTCGATTTCACTACTAAAGGCCTATAACAAAATTAAATAACAAAAAAAAAACTTGCTACGTTTACAGACATTGCGATAGACATTCAAACAATTAGCATTTATTTTCACTCTAAAGTGGAACAGAAACAGTAATTCCGGGCCGTTGGCTGCTAGATTTAAATGTCAGCATTAAAATAAAAATCTGATAAACAGCAAGAAAAACATTAACAATATCTTTCTCAGCTACTGTATTCAAGCACAGAAAGTTGCTGGTATTGTCCCTTTTTAATTTGATTTATTTTTAGAAATTTGCGGTATACTTGATGAACTGTTCAAAGTCTTTGAATTTAAAATTTAAAGAGTTATGAATGAAATTAAAAGGAATTATTTCGCAGACAAAGTGATAAATTAATATAAAGAAGCCCAGAAAACCAGATAACTGGTGAGATATTACTCCCTTTAGCTAGATTAGCTAATTGTAAATATATATATATGTAGGCTGGCAACAGCGCAGACGATACTCGTCCTTTTATCTTACGGCTACCAAGATCTTGTATCGAATTTGCTTAGTCTAACTCTGGTAGTGGAAGCAGCTGATCTAAGCGTTAAAGTAGGAAAAATCAAATCCCTCCATATTAATATCACACTCTAAAAAGAATAGAAAATTGACAAAAACGAAATGGGCGATATCCGACAATTTGGTCATTTCGAGAGCATTATATCCATAAATGGAGGACCGGTCGAATAATAAATTATAGAAAGCCTACTACATGTTTGGTCACCTTAGATCTGTTTAAAATTCGTCTTTCTTGTCTTTGTGTCCAAAAGATGAAATTCTTATCGTAAACGTAAAATCCATCCCCCTGCAGGCTTGCTAAATATGGAACATTGCACCAGAACAAACCAGTACAAGGACGAACGAAACGTTCCAGTAGTCAGATAGGACTTTGCGCAGAAGAACTCAATTAATAAATTGACGCTAATTCCCTATACAATACTGAGCAGTCGCTTTTGTGAAATGATGATAATTCCGACTAGAATTTTTCTTGTGGGGTTTTCTTAATCACAGTGTATGAAAAAAGAAAGCATAAACCACAGCGGCCTTCGATACCAATAAAAACCCATCTCATCGATCAAATTCAACCTGATATATGTCCCAGAGTCATGAATCAGTCATAATTTTAATATTAAGCGATGTAAAAGCAAAACATCAGTATCTAGATTTTCGTAACAATACATATGTACTTATTGTTAGACAGTTTTGTTTTGAAGTAAAGTCAATCGATTTAGCAAATAATCCACCTAAAATATTAAAAAAAAACAGAATATTTTTTGAGTTTTGGAAGTAAATATTCGTTAAAATACAAATACTCAAAAACTACAGCAACCAACTTACTATTGGGACTAACAGTAATGCGTGATTTCACATTTTATAGTTAACAAACGTAAACAAATTTCAGCTGCCAGATTAAAAGCTACCAATGAACCGTCAGATGACACTACATCTTTCACTCGTACCTGCGTTGATTCTGTATGGTTGGAGCAATTCCTTAGAATTCCAAAATAAAATGCCAAATAAAAAAATGTGTCGAAAAAGATGGAAATTAAAAATTAATAAGAAATTTATTTCGTCATATTTAAAACTAAAAACTTGCTTTGATTACTTTTATGCGACACGATAAATATACATATGTTTATTTGCTTCATTCACAGGTATACTCTGCAAGATGTTCGCTTGTCCAACTACGTCCTTAGCTACTGGACTACATCTTCTCTCTCCTTCCCTGTTTCGTGTACCTGTACCTGTTGTAACATTTATTTAAAATTTAAATGCGTATAAAATGAGCTGAAATAAAACAGAACATTTCCTTAATAGACCATTAGATCTATACAGCGATAAAAATATAAATACTTGCAGGGCAAATATTTAATATTCTCTGCTAATGCCGCCGTTTTAACAGCATAAATAATAAATTTTATTTAAACTCGCACAATTACACTTTAACATTATTTTCAAGATTTATAGGCAACATAAATCACCTATAAATAAATCACCTATAAATTTTAAATCTTACGGAAATGCTCGAACTGCTGTTTTTTTTGTAACTACCGGAAATTAAATCTCAATTTTTTATGGACATGTTTAAAGCAAGCCATTAATATTATTTTTTGTCTTCAGTATTTGTGTAAATAATAATAATTTACCAATAAATTATAATAAGCCTTACTTTGAGGCCAAACGTGGCCAATGAACTTAATTAATAAAAAAAAAACAATTAAAAACAATGAAACAATTATTATTATTGGTTGCATAATTTGAAAGCCGGTCAAATTTATTGAAAACATGTCATTAAAAGTATTGTTTACCGGAAGCGGCGACCTTTTGCCATGTTTTTGGTAAAATATGAATTTCTTCTCAAAAAGCCCGGTAGTTTTTTGAGGCAAAAAATATCGAGCAAATTTTTGGATACCCTACTCTGCTGTGAAGCATGTTCCATTGAGAAGAGCGTTGTATATTGATCGAAACAAAATTTTGTCAGCAGGAGGAAGATCTGAGCTATTCAATGAGGTATAACTTTCCACACACTGGATCTAGTAGCTAGTGTGTTGGCTTATAAGACGTGAGGCCATGTTTCAAATCCCAGGTCAGATATCTTCAATTAAACGAAATATGCAAAAAAAAAATAATTCTTCGGCAACTTCCTCTCAGCAGATTTCTTGCAGAATTCGAAGTCGTAATACTGACTAAATATTTTTGGCAAAGCGTTCTCCGGATAGAAAATGACGTCCTTGTTTCTGATTCGCTTCAGACGAAATAAATATTATCCGTAAAGTTCTGCCGTGATAGTCTGCATAAACTACTCGAAATACTGCGGTTTTTTGTGCAAAAACTGGCTTAACAAACCTTCCCCGCAAGTATTGGTTTTTCCGACAATTTTAAACCTTTTGCTTAGCGAAAAAAAAACATGACCAACTGACAGCTCAAGCGTTGCTATCAAAACTATCAACAAGAGATCTATTGGTACTGAATAAATATTGCTATTGTAGTGCGAAATATTGAATAATACGCCGAAATGCCGTTACTTATAAAATACTGCCTGTATGCGAATTGAAGCCATTTGGTTAGTGATGAAGCTTACAAGTGGCTAAATTACTACCTCAGTAAGCAAAAATGCCATAATTGGTGGGCAAACAGTCCTTAAGACTCTGACGAATCACTACTACATTCAGTAGAATTACCAGCTTAGGGCGCTGGCGATATCTTCGGCTCTTATTTCTTTTGAAATCAGCAAGGGGCCCTTCTAACTGAATTTTGATTTTGAAATTGATAATTTCCCTGAAAATTTTTTGATTTACTCGAATAGCGTATTTCTTTGGAAAATTTCTGATCATTCAAAGGTAACTCTTATATGAGTTGCGGAGCATAGAAATATCGTTGGAAATTGCATTGCTGATGAGCCGGCCAGAGCCGGTATGGAACTGGCAGTACCCAATATGTTACAGTGCATAGGTATTCCCATTGATTCGGTTAATTTGTATATTGTCCATTCGTTTTACTACGCAACGCACAATAGTGACTCTTGCGGACCAATGTCGTTTGATAGGTATGCTCGCCATGAAGAGACGGAGTTTTCTAACATCAATGACCGAGTCCACTTATATAAAGATGTATTTTCCCGATGGTTTTCTCTAGGGAATTGTTGACAAAGGGGTAGAATTAATTGTGGTATCAAAATGGGCCTAAATTCTGGTCTCAGTAGGACCTCGGACCTAACCCAACCTAAAAGTTTGTTAATCAATTTTTAAATTTATTAGGAAAACTTGATGTCAACAAAGAGATGAATAATGATTTGACGAACATTATTTAATATATTTTTCCAAATAAAACTAACAGCCTTCAATGCTGTTATGTGTTAAACATAATCTTCCAAATGCTCACTCATCAAATATTGTTTATTCACTCAACAAGTTATCTCTGCGATCTTTATACTATAAGATATTGTTACGTTTTTAACTTTTAAAAACGTTTAAAATATGAGCTCGTAAATTGCAAATAAAATAAAAATAAATTTGTGTTTAGTTTTAATTAAAATTCTTTATTATACGCACAATTCTCTGTGTCACTATTCACAACCTGATGTAAACAACAACAATTGGCTTTCATTTTTATTCCTCTGTTTATACCCTTTGCATAAACAATAACAATTCTAGACAATTATTCGACAGATCTTTGTAAAGAAGATCTTCAAACCACGACTACTCTTTTAAAACGCACCGCGTCTTCATACAAGACAGAGTGAACTTCACTAACTCCGTCGCCTGCTTTGCTTTGCCTTTTATATGGCAAAGTAAACAGTCTGATGAATGTTCTTGAAGGCGAATATTCATGACTTCGCCTTCTCGAAATCTCTATAAATGTAAACATCGTTGTTTACTGCACTGTTTTGTTTTTGCAGCTTTTGTTTATAATTTTAATGTTAAGCAATGTAAAAGCAAAACACCAGTACAACATAGGTGGCATGGTCTTAGTCCTGACTGATGGGTTACAATGACCAAATATATATTTGTATGACATGTTGTGTAATCTGAATCCTTGGAATTAAAATTGAAGCTAAGGGTTAAGTAAGGGTTGTCATATAGAGAAAATTTGCCGCCATTAAAAAATTTTAAAATATTGGTATATTTTTTAATTTCGTTCCTTGGTTGTGGAATAATTGTAGTGCGGGTTTTATCTGTAGCTATCTATATGATATTTTAAACATGTGTATGACTATACCTTTTGTTTTATAAATACTAGTTATGTGTGTATGACTACATATGCGGATACATATTTATTAATAGTATTTTTTATAACAAGATAGAATTACAATTTAATTATGATGGCATATTTGAATATACTACCATATTAACATTTAAATAGAAATGCATTAAATTCAGATATTATAAAACATCAAAAATATATGATTCTCATTATTATTGTATGTGTTTCATTTGTCTTTATACGTAGGTGATGGGCAATTGAATTTACCTGTCGCATTAGCAGCTTCAGGTTTAAATTGAATTTACTGCGTATGTATATACAAATGTACATAACATTTATAAAGCACTTTCATTCACAATTATATGGAATATGTATTTAATAGTGTTAACGATTCTGAATCTGTTTGAGAAAGCATTTGATTATCATTTTTTAGTGGCTACCGCGTTTTACACACTCTGTTTGCTACTACAAGTAGTTTAAAATAATTAAAATAAAAAAATTGAAACATTAATACCGCCTTAATTCACTACAGCGCTATCGTTATTTACTATTTTGGCTTAAGGGTAAAAATGTTTTACACCTGAATTCTATACAGTGAATGCTCTCGAATAAACGCGCAATTAATTTTCTTATTCGATCTTTTATTAGTGACACTTCTTAAAATAAGTTCCAATTGCTTACTAAATTAAACCAATTTGCAAAAATCTAATTTCGGGTTTGTTATTAATACTGGCTCCCCTCCGACCTCCTATTGAAACAGATGGCTAAGTTGGTGACGGTAAGACTCAATGCAGTCAAATTCTGGCCCCAATCTGACTACGGACATGTTGTTATTCTGGGAAAACACAAACACCCTTGGGGTACAATTTCTTATAATTTTCTGAATTGAACATCCGATTACAGAATTCCAACCATGCAGTTGGTCAGAGGAATTGAAAGTCGTCAATGGGACCCTTAAAGTTTGCACTGATGGCACGAAGATGACTGAAAGGCTGTGCTGTGGTTTCTTTATTAAGGGTATTGATACCAAACTTTCGCTTAGGCTGCCTGAATTCTGCAGTATTTTGCAAGCGGAGATCATGACAATTTTAAAAGCTGCGTTGTGCTTGTTGATTGGGAATATCCTTGAAAATCTCTTGATTTACTCAGATATCCAGGCAGCAATAAGATCCCTGACGAACGTTCTTGTCCATGAATGCGGAGGATTTCTCAGAAAAATTTCGAATCATCCAAAGGTAACTTTTATAAAGGTTGAGGGACACGGGGCTATCGTTGGAACTTTGGAATATTGTTAATGGTGCTTTATGGGTAGAAAAAAAATATTTTTATAAGCATAAAGAAATAATTCCTTATATAATTTATTTTGATGAATTTGAAATTAAAAACCCTCTAGGTTCCCATAAAGGTGCTCAAGCAATTGCAGCTTTTTATTATAGCTTCCCAACATTGCCAGAAGAACACCTATCTTCTTTAAAAAATATTTTTCCAGCTCTTTTCTTTAAAAGCAGAGATAAAAGTTTTGGAAATGATGCATCATTAAAAGTTTTAGTACAACATATAAAAGACCTTGAAGAAAATGGTGTTGATGTGAAAATAAATAATCAGGAAATAAAACTCTATTTCGTATTGGTTCTGATAATAGGCGATAATTTAGGTTTGAATAGTGTACTAGGATTTACAAAAAGTTTTTCGTCAAATTTTTATTGCAGACATTGTTTGAATAATAAAGAAGAGTCTTCAAGCTCAACGCACGAAATTAAAGATAAACTTCGCACTGAAATAAACTACACAGAAAATATAAACATAAATGAAATTCCCAAAAAACGATTAAAATTAACAGGTATTTCTGAAAATTCAATTTTTAACTCTATTAACACATTTCATGTCGTAAAAAATTTCTACGGAGATATTATGCACGATTTATTTGAAGGAGTGTGCGAATACGACCTTTCCCAAATTTTATTACATTTTATAGAAACAGAAAAAATTATAACTATTGAACTTTTAAACGACAGAAAAAATTTATTCCAATGTGGTGAAACTGAAAAATGTAACGTTTCCCCTCCAATTAAAGTTTCGCATTTAAAACTACAAAAATTTAACATGTCAGCGCGTGAAATGTGGTCATTCTGTCATTTTCTTCCACTAATGATAGGAGATTTAATTCCGAATAAGAATAAACACTGGAAACTTCTATGTTTATTGGTAGAATTAATGGACGAAATATTAAGAACTGAATTTGATGAAACAATTTTAAAAAGACTTCAAAACAAAGTTGAAAAACACCACAGTTTGTATGTTCAGTTATTTGGTAATACCTTAAAGCCTAAGCACCACTTCTTAACTCATTATCCATCAATAATACGACAAGTTGGACCATTGAAGCATCTTTGGTGTTTTAAATTTGAGTCTTAACATAGAGAATTAAAATTATATACTAACTCGATCGCATCCAGAAAAAATACACCATTATCAATAGGTACTAAATGTATGCTAAAATTTTCTAATCGTTTGTTATTTGAGAAAGGATTAGAAAATAAATATATATTCGGGGACATTGAACAGGAAAAATTAATTAACAAATGGTACTACAACAAAATGCTACATATTTGTAACGAAAATGACCATGAAGAATTAAAAAACTTTACAAATAAAGTAGTTATTAAGGAAACTATGTACAAAGTCAGCTATTTTTTATTTTCCAAGGAAATGATTTTATATGAGATAAAAGATATTTTAGTTACCAGTGACATTGAAGTAGTCTTCGTTTGTCTTAAACATAAAACTAGTTCCTATCTGCAGCACTACCAATCTTTTTCTGTTTTAGATATAGAAAATATATATATGTTAAAACAAGCTAATTTTTTTAAATCACCACTACATTTAAGTTACTCTTCCAATGGAAACAAATATATTCGACCTAAGTACTATTAAAATACAAGTAGTATTTATTAATTTTCTTATCTAGATTTAAGTTAAACTTATCTCCTTTGTTGAATTAAAAAATAATAAAATGTAATATATTTAATATATATATATATTTATATATATATTTATATAAGTCAATAAAAAATTACTAAGTAAATCAAAATAATTCTTTTTGTTGTAAACACAAAAGTCTATATATTTTAGTAAATTTACAAAAATATTGTACTTTTACTGTAAAAATAGTATGGTTACAGTTTTATGGTAAAGCTACCATTAAAATTGTACTTTTACTGTAAAAATAGTATGGTTACAGTTTTACGGTAATGTTACCATTAAAATTGTATTGTTACAAAAAAATTGTTTCTATACAAATTTGATGGTAATTTTACCACTAAAAAGTTATTTTACAATTATTCCTGTAAAAATACTATAATCCGTGGTATTTTGTACAATATAATTTGTAGCCTAACCACAAAAATTGTACTCTAACCAAGTTTTTTGTAAATAATTTTTTAACAATTTCATATTGGTTATTTTTACTATTTTTGTTGGTTGGTGCAATTTTAACCAACAAAATTGGTTAAATTTACCTACAAATTTTTTTGGGTGTATCGTTGGAACTTTCATTGCATCCGATATGTTACAGATCATAGGTATTCCCATTGCCACGGTTAATTTGGGTATTGTTTATTCGTTTTGCAGGGAGGCTCAATCTCATTGGCAGCAGGACTCGGCAATCCAACTAATGACCTCCGAGGGAGCTGTGCTGGTTTGCACTATTGTACGTCCACTGTATTTTCAATATAAATTCATATTTGTACAATATTTTAATCAAACTTGTACTCCATCTTTAAAATGAGTTGACCAGCGTAAGCAGCTCTCCTCTTACAACACTTCAACAAGAGAACCGAGAACTTAACTGAACCGAAATCAAAAATTCACAATTTATGGTTATAATAAAATAATATTATTGAGTATATATATAATTCATTTATTTATATGTATTAGTATATTTCTGTGGCAATATGGAAGAGTAGCTTAAGTCGACATAAGAGAGAATTGAGTTAAGGCGTTTGGCACATTACAGAAGCAAAGGCGCTTAAATCTGTATAGTCCGTTTAAAATAATTCTGTTTTTTTATCAATGTTATGTACTTTTACTTTTTAGCTTAAGTTTTTTGAATCAAGAATGCATTGATCAAAACAACTTATGTACACATAGTTTTGTTTACCTATTCAGATTTTCCATCCATCATACAACGGTATCGCTTAACTTCACTTAAGCTGTATAAATGTTAACCATAAAAACATAAAATCATTTGGTCAATTCACACAAGCCGTTGTATCGTTGTATTCATTGTATTGTTGGAAGAACATACAACAGTGTATGATTGTTGTTGATATTTTTCATATAAAAATCCGATACACTTATACACATTTTTTTCATATGTTTTTGGAAGTTGTATTGGTTTCGTGCTATCAAAATGTGTGAATAAAACAAATGTGTATATGTTTTCATATGTTTTTAAAAAGTTGTGTTGGTTTCGGGCTATCAAATTGTTTGAATGCCACGAGATACACAATACAGCATAGCATTGAGCGTTCACAAACAAATGCATTCAATACAACATACACGATACAAAGTCATGTGAATTGCCCAATTATTTCAAACAACTTATGTTTACTTAAAACTACACAATATATATTTTTTATTTCAACAGAAGCGCTTAAGTTATTTAAGGTCCAGTTCAACGCAAATTTCAGTTACGAAAAAGCGCATAAGTAGAAAAGACGTAATATCTTCTGAATTCAACATAATTTTTTTGACATAATCATCCTTCTTCTCTAATAAACATGTTACCAATATATTAATTCATAAATTATTCGCAAAAATCAGGCAGAATAAAAATTACACAAAATTGATGATATCTCAAAACATTAATTTTCGACTTAAGCTACTCTTCCATATTGCCACAGATTTAATTTAGTATATAAAATTCATGTCATCGGCTACATCAGCATTTCAGCAGGAAATTGATATGAAAAGTTTTTCAAAAAACCTGTCGTTCGGAATTGACTATCAACTGTAGGTCAGGATATGCATGTATGAAATTAACACACACGACATAAGTGGGGTGAGAAGCTAGATCCTAATCCTGACTAAAGGGTTGTAATGACCAATTATGTATGTACATATGTATTCATAAAGTGATTCGAATAGTTTCTTCTTTTCTGTTCATGTTTCAGTTAGACGAGCACATAAAATATTACAATTGATTTCAAATAATCGTCACTTCTTTTTAATTTGGATTTTAAATTTTATTTTTTATTAGTGTGTTATTTTGTTATAAATTTTTAGAAAATTTTAGCACCTTTTATCTACCTTGCAAATGCTTTTTTATACTATACTATAACTCATCTTTTCTCAGAAAAATAAAATAAAATAACCAGAAAGTAATAAGAGAACATGTAAAAACAACAATAACTGACTAGTCCCGTTCCTTAGACAACTGCAACAGCAGTAAAAATGTAAAAACTTTTTCAAACTCTTGTGCCATGTGACAAGGTTGTGTCAAATTTTACAGCAGAGAATAAACGAGTTAAATTTGCGCCAAAGTTACGAAAACGTGACATGGCAAATACAAAAACTGAAATCTTTGAAACTGTCAGACATTTTGTCTTTACGGTAGTAAAACTTTTATTCAATCAAAAAAATTTGAAGATATATTAGCGACATATAGAATAAAGCGTTAAAAATAAGATTCATTCCTAATAAAATAATGAGGAAACAGAAATCGAGCTCATGCTGCTGTACTAACTCTAGTAAGAGTTAATATTTCTTTGAAAAGTGTATATTTTTTAAAGTGAGAACATCAAAAAGGCTGAGAGTCAATGAAATTGTCATGAAATTTTTCTAAAATATGTCGTTCAACTTTATACTGTAGGCCCCACCATTCAAGTATAAAGTTAACACACAAAACATAAGTGGTATGAGAGAAGCTAGGTTGTAATCCTGGCTAAAGAGTTGTGATGATTTGCATATCTACTATTTTATGCATAATAGTCTAATAAGGGCACTAACTGATTTAATTTATAATTTAATAATTTGGAATATCTGGATATAACTACAACTTTAACGTACAGCCCCTTAAACAGCTGTACCAATGTTTAGTTAGTACAATGTTTAACTGGGTACAGCAGTAAAACTATAGCCTCAATCATTTCTTTTTTACAGTTTTTGTACCATTCCACTTTGTTCACATAAAAGTCCAGAATTCTTCTAAATTTCCAAGAGTACTGGAAATACTCCGTGTGAGAGTCTTCCAGAGGTGTTTTAAGGAGTTAAGATCAGGTAGCTGGCGCGGCCAATCAAGAAGTTTGTATCAGTTTTCATAAGACCATTTTATTTTGTACGTTTATTGGTATGTTTAGCGTCATTTTCATGTTTGTAAGCGATAACCACCGTTTAATAACCGGATTTAAATGCAAGTAGCAAGTCAGTTAGTGATTAAAATGTTTACATAAGATTAAGCAGTCTTCGTACCGACTATACTTTAGATTATTTCAACTTCTTCAGCCATCATCTAACTCCATATAATATTGTTACGAAAATGAAAAATCTAGATACTGGTGTTTTGCTTTTACATCACTTAACACTAAAATTTTAAACAAAAGCTGGAAAAACAATGCAGTAAACAAACCTGTTTACAAATTATCGTACTGCTTAATATAACAACAAACACCAGCATAAAAAATGGTAAACAAGTAAACAAAAATATACAAACAACACACAAGAATAAATGTAAACAAAATACACAAACAACACTGCAATAATAAATGTAAACAACGATATTTACATTTATAGAGATTTCGAGAAGGCGAAGTCATGAACATTCGCCTTCAAGAACATTCATCAGACTGTTTACTTTGCTGTTACAAAGATCAGTCGAATAATTACTTAGTAATTGTTATTGTTTATGCAAAGGGTATAAACAGAGGAATAACAAACAAAACAATTGTTGTTGTTTGCATAAAGTTGTGAAGAGTGGCACACAGAATTATGCGAATAATAAAGAATTTTAATTAAAACTAAACATAAATTTATTTTGATTTTATTTGAAATCTAGGAGCTCATAGTTTAAACGTTTTCAAAAGGTAAAAACGTAACAATTTGATTGCCGTCGCCAACTACCAAATGATCCAGTTGGTTGAATGTCGGCACGGGGCTAAGTGACAACAGCTAATTCACAGGCTTAAAAGCGGAAAATAAAAAAAAATTTACTAATAAAAGTGTGCCATTATTTACAAAAAAAAAAAAAAATACAAGTCAACAAAAACATAATTTTTTTTAAGTTATTATAATTAGAAATAATAAAATTATTAAAGAATTTTTGAGGAAATTTATAAAAATGGAATTCAAAAATGATTTTTCCAACTGCTCTTCGGGGAAGTCACCGTGGTCTAGTAGGTAGTGTGTTGGCTTATTAGACGAAAAGCCAGGGTTGGAGCGCCAGGCCAGACATCAAAATAAAATACAGAAACTATTACTTCGGAGACTTTCTCTCAGCAGATTTCTGGCAAAAACTCTGAGAGTAAATAAAATTCCCATGAAAGGTTTTACAAAAATCTGTCGTTCGGAGTCGACTTTAAATTGTAGGTCCCACCACTCATGTATAAAATTAACACACACAACATAAGTGGTGTGTGAAACTAGGTCGTAATCCTAACTGAAGGGTTGTAATGACCAATTATGTATGTATGTATTCAGGGAAATTTAAGAGATTAAACCAAAAGAAGAAATTTAAATAAACATTCAGATTCTTTTCATGTTCGTTCACTCGTTATTCATTTAATGCTTATTCGTTATGCTTGAAACGTAGTCACATTTCAATCATATCTCCAGAGCCATATTTTTTTATAGTTTTTACTTTTTATTCTGCTTATTTTTTTTGTTATTTTTATGTGTTTTTTTCATATTTTGCATGTCTTCCTTTATCATACAAAGTATTTTTGCATAAAGTTTTTCGTTGTTGTAGTTGCAGCATGTTACGTTAGGTTGTAATGTAATGTCTGGAGTTATTACTTTGTCATTGAATTAAAACGCGCTGGATGCGTGTAAACGGATTTGTTATTCACAGAAAATGACAAAAAGCAATGTGACATTATCCTGTACTCCTGTCGAAGCCCAGGAATAAAAACACTTCAGGGTGCTGAAATCATAGATGTTGTGAACATAATGAGGTTGAATGATGTGTTATGATAGAATGTCGACGATGATGATAATGATTATGATTATGGTGGCCACAAATTATTTTTGACTGTAAGTCTCTGCATTAGAGAGTGTGTGTACTAATGTATTGCTATTTGATATAACTCCAGACGTAAACCACAAAAGGTTCCTTAAACTTTGACAGGCTTTACACCAAATTTTTTTTCGTACAATAAAAACGTTATCATTTTTAAAAACAGTTTTTACACTTTTTATGAGTCTGTATAATTCTTTTTTCATATATGTAGGTCTGATGTAGAGGTAAAAAAGTTAAATTTTAATAAATGAACGTTGTGTGATTTATTTCAGCTTAGCTAATTTTTTTTTGTATTTAAGGGAGAATGAATCTATGGTCATAGTAGGAATCTCCAACTATTAGTGGAAGATGTTGCTAATGATAAAAATATGCCTATGACGGTCCTCATTGACATTAAAACTTTTCATACTTAGTTCGAGTATGAAAGAAAGGCCAAATAAACCTCAGATTTTACTTGGATTTTTTTCGTTTTCTACCCTTTTCAACATTTTTATTAAATATAATCTCTTAACATTTTACGTTTCATACCACATATTCGTACATGCATATGTATGAATGTATGAGCATTTAAAAATTATATTCATCGGTTAAGAAGTTATTATCTGTTTCGTACATAACATTTTGTAAATATAAAACATATTTTCTTCAAAATGAATTTTGCTGGAATATCTGAAGAAACCATAGCACAGATAAGTTGTCTCTCGCTCTTTAATAATAATATTTTTAATTTTTTTAAATAGTTTACATTAATGCAGCCATCTATATGAATGCTCGAAAATAATAATTTTGTCACATTAAAAAGTATACGATATTTACATAAAGAGAATAAAACTAATTTAAAAAAAAATTTAATTTATTTAATAGCAAGAATTCTAACTTGCCGCTAAAACATAAATCTATTTATTCAATTATATTAAAGTAAATATAAACAATAATTTCTACAATAAAATTAATTTTTTAAACTTTGGTTGCATGTCCAATAGGACAGCAATTATAAGAAAAATAAAATTTTTTGTCTGAGTGCTGGGCGGAATATTGTGACGAGAGGTCTAAAAGTGAGTTCTTCAAATTTCAAGACAGGAAACGTTATCTGTGCGCTATCGTGGTCAAAGTTCCAATAGTATCAAATTTGATTCTTTATATGAAATAAAATTTTAAAAATAGGTTTTTAAATTATTTTAACACGATATATTATTATATGTATATAGATTCCTATCCTGTCCTAACGCACTTCCTAATTGGACATTTGATAACGGCCATCTTGTTGAAGTTACATCTGTTAAATTAAAATAATAACGATGTTTTTATTAAAATTTCAGTTCTATGTCGACAACGCACTTCATCCATTTTGCGAGTATATCTCTTAAGCGCCTATTACATTAGACGTCTTCGCCTGTAGGCACGGTCTGTGGGCAAACCCACCAGCCCGTGTACTTTATTATCGGAATATGGTTAACGTGGATCACGGTAATCGTTATCCTAACGTATATACTCGCAAGAAATTGCGGTCATCGAAAATAGTGTCTACTCGAATTTGCATTCGATATCGAATGCGGTGATTTGGCCTCTGATGAATATCAAAAATTTTTGATATTTTATCCCTGTCATAAGGTCTTTCATAGTATTTCTGCCAAACACACATGAACAAACATGATGTAAATTTTATGATGTTTGATAAACAATTATCAAACAATAAACTGTAATGTAATAGCAAAACACTCTCTCTCTTCTGATCATGCCTGTAACCGAAGATCGATATTGTAATAGCGGCTTTACAGTAAAGCGCGGAACTCGTGAACTTAAATTATTTTTCAACTCTTGGAAATCAAATCAAATTCAAGAGTAGATATGCGTTGCCATGATAAATCAAAATAAATCAATTAAGCCTACGGAACTAAGAACCAAGAAACTGAACTCATGGAGCTGACTGAAGGTTTGTAATGACCAATTATGTATGATGTGAAATGGCAAAGATATGAACTAATGCGTTGAAATTTAACGACATCCACTTCTTGAATACGATTACGCACAAACAACCTATGAATCACGAAAAAATTATCTTAGTGGAAGGGAGAAGAGCTTACGGTGTGCTCAGGAGATGAGGTACTCAGGACACACATAGTAACATTCTCCTCAAAAGAAGAGTGTGAGAGACTATGATTCTATTGAATGCCCAAAATAAATGTCTGCAAAATATGGTGTATCATGATAGGGGATGAAAAATACCGCAATCATTTTTTTTATTTATAATGCTGGTGTATGTATATTTATAAGCACAGATCAGAGTTTAGATAGCACACAATGTAGAATTTCACACTACTCGCCGGACCTTAATTTAAATATTTTTTTTCAAATTGCTCTAATATGCACTAACTAGATGACGCTGTAGCCTACCAGGTAGTGTTTTGGCTTATTAGACGATAGCCTGTGATTCAAACTCCAGCTCAGACATCTCGAACAAACTGAAATAAGAAAAAATATTTCTTTCGGTTGATTTTCTCAAATCAATCCTTCGACATTAAGTTGTTGGTCTTGCCACTTGTTGTTAAAATTAACTGACACAACATGGGTAGTGTCAGAAGGTATATTTTAATTCTGGCTAATGAAGAATTAAGTAAAAAGTAATTAGTTGTACATGCTTATTTCCAAAATAAGTTTGCAAGTGTCTAAATATCTAACTACGTATTTAATAAAACTACTACATTTATGATGACGGTTTATTTGTATGTAAAATGAGGATACAAATACAGGAGATACCCAAAGGCCACAATTAAAAAAGGACACAATTAAATAGAATTAGAAGCTTATTAAAATATCAGAAGCTTTAGCGGAAAAACAAAATTTAACGTCCATAATACAAGAAGAAAAATGAGAAGGAGAAAGAAAATTCAGCAGCAATTAGTAAAGAAAGTTGCAGTAGTTGTAGCAAAAACAGCAGCAAATATTGTTTGCATAAATTTTTATGGCATTTATATTTCAGGAAATACCGAGCCTTTTTAAATTTTGGTTTACCAAGAGCATCTCTTTATGAATTAGTTGCATGCAGTTCAAAGTGTCTGGCAGACTAACCATTTGTCCGAGATATTCATTGTTGCTTTGCTTTTGTGAATCTTTTTCACAATTATCTCATTACTGAATGGCGAAGTTTTGCAGAGAATAAGACAACAAGAATAAATTTTCATACTGGTTTTGAAAACATGTTAGTTTGGGTGCAAGAGTCATTGGACACAATTCTTGGCGAACAGAGAATTGAATAAAATTAAATTAAAAAAAATTTAAAAAAAAATTGAATGATTGATTTAATGAAATTAATTTTTATTCGAATTATTATAACATTTATGTTGTAACGTTTATTTATAACTACTAATTAAAAATCTAATGGAATTTATCGTTAAACATACTTTTACGAAAATAAAAAAATCTAGATACTGGTGTTTTGTTTTTACATCGCTTAACATTAAAATTATAAACAAAAATAAAACAACAAACAACAGTATATAAAATAGTAAACAAGTAAACAAATATACAACAAACACCAGCATAAAAAATGATAAACAAGTAAACAAAAATACAACAACAAACACTACACGAATAAATGTAAACAAAATACACAAACAACAATAATGAAACAACGATGTTTACATTTATAGAGATTGCGAGAAGGCGAAGCGTCAAACATTCGCCTTCATCAGACAGTTTACTCTGTCATATAAAAGGCAAGGCAAAGCAGGCGAGTGAGTAAGTGAAAAGACTAATAGTGGTTTGAAGATTTCCGCTAAGTGCCTCGGCCACGATCAAACATATTGGATCAAATTTTGAATATGTGTTGGTAATTTTTGTTTGACTTAGCACAGCAACGCATCAAATTTAAGCCTTCAAATTTCATTTCTTAAGTGTCGTGGAGAAGAAAACATCATATGGATTCATCAGAAAAAATTCTTGTTTTGGTTTTTTTTTTTGAAAATAATTTTTCTTTTAATTTTTCTGAAAGAACATATGGTTTTTTATTGGCAGATAGCTTTGTTTTTGTTTTTTTATTAAGTGTCGTAAAGAAGAAAACTTTCATCGGAAAATATTCTAGTTTGGTTTTTAGTGTCGAGTTTTTCTTTTAAATATGACAGATGATTGTTTCATAGCCATTGCCCTGGCTCAGGCAATTAAAAAGAACACAAAAAAAGGAAACTGCGAAGCGTCTTTGAATGAAAGAATGGTTGAAGAAAAGGGATGAATTTACGCACGAAAATCTTCTCAATGAACTCAAGTAGAGTTCTCCAAATGATTTTCGAAACTTTTTACGGATGGATGAAGACACATATGAGGAACTTTTTGGTTGGCCCAAAAATTGAAAAGCAAAATACTCCAATGCGTGACGCCATCTCTTCGAATCAACGTTTGTCTATAACATTGCGTTTTCTTGCTACAGGCAATTCCTTTTCCGATTTAAAATTTGTTAGCGCTATTTCGGAACGGGCAATTGGTCGCATTGTTATGGAAACTTGTGAAGAAATAAACAAGATATTAAAATATAATATAAAGGTAATTAAAACAAATAATAAATGGACTTAATTTTTTCGGTTTATAATTAAAATAATTTATATTAAACAAAAAAAGTTAAATAAAAAAGTTCTTAATCAATAAATAAAAGAGTATCACAAAATGCAGTCTTATATATATAAAAAAAAAATTAAAATGAACTATTTACATACAAATAGGGAATTTCTGACTATTGAAAAGACGCGAAATATTCCGTAATTGTACTTTCTGGCTCTACCTGATTTATTTGTGGGGTCATTAATGGTAGTGGTACTTGGGTCGGTTGTGGGGTCATTACTGGTAGTAGTATTTGGGTCGGTTGTGGGGTCATTAATGGTGGTGGTACTTGAGTCGGTTGCGGATGTATTTGGATGGGCTATTGTCGACGGTGTTCGCGTTAAGCTATATTCACTGCTTGGAGTATGGCATAAAATGTTAAGCTGCATACAATTCCTATGCAGAGTTCCCATTTGTCCCTCTAGAAGTATATCATTTATGCATTTTTCCGCATATATCCTTTGAGTGGGACTCATTTTCCTTAATTTACATGCCCAGCTTCCAGCAACCTGGTCGTATTCGTCCGGCGGTTGTTGAAGGCGTTTTGCTGCCAAACTTATCAGCTCGTCAGCCGTATCGGACTTTTTTCGTTTCTTGGGCTCTTGGTAATTCTGAAAAAAAAGCAATTTACATTTGGTTGATTATAACTAAATGAAAAAATAATGCATGTCGTATATATTGTATATCTATTTACAGCTTCCTACAAACGAAGATGAATGGAAAAAACACGCTGCAGAATTTCATCGCCGTTGAAATTTTCCCAACTGATTAGTTGTTATCGATGGAAAACACATCGCAATAAAAAAACCACCGAACTCTGGGTCGTTCTATTATAACTACAAACAGTTCTTTAGCATTGTTCTAATGGCAATAATGGATGCAAACTATGAATTCATTATTGTCGATGTTGGCACAAACGGAAGAGTATCTGATGGTGGTGCATTAAGCAATACAAGATTCGGAAGAACACTATCTGAAGATGAATTGAATTTACCAAAACCATGCCCATTACCATCAGCCGATAAGGAAATGCCTTTTGTTTTTGTTAGAGCTATTGAGCTTTCTCCCGAAAAAGTTCAAACGATAGTATTAACTTGAGTAGTATGTTTATGTATCTTCGGGGGCACTTATTCCATACAAAATTTGGTGCATGAATAGCTGTAAAAGAGTAAAAACATTGCAGAATTGTGAAAATTAATTGTGTGCGATCGGTCTTTAGGTTTGTAATATGTATTATGAAAAGCTAATGCTTTTTAATGTGTGCGTGTGTGTGTGTTAAAATTTGGGTGCAGGCATATCTGGAAAAGAATTAAATCATTTTAATTTTAATTTTTTCCATACAAAATTTGGTGCATGTCTGCTTCTTCTTGTTCCTTTATTTTGCATTGCTTTTTAAACGAATGATTGGACGGACAGAATGAGTGTGGCACGTCTCCTCATCTACATCCCAGAGTATAAATAGACTGTAATGTGAAAATATATGTACGTATGTACGAATGATTGGACGGACCGAATGGGTGTGTGTGTAACATGTAATGTGTATGATCGTTTTGCTAATAATAAATTCTTGTCACGTACTGGTCATGATCAAAGGTAGAAGAAATAGAAATATAAACTGATAAGAAAGGGTAGGTTGGTTGTGCGTTGTTTTTTATTTTTTGTATGATTTAATTAGAAGGATTTTTAAATTGATAAGAAAGAAATGTATAGTTGTGCCTTCGTTTTTCTTTCAGTCATAAGTAGAATATCTGTTTTGTACATAATTGAATTTACTGATTGATTTACAACATCCCAGAGTATAAATAGACTTGTTTTAAGGATTTAGATTTTTTTTTTAGTTTTACTGTTTTAAATAAATAAAATTATAGATAAAGGGATTAATTAAGTTTTTTTCTTATGTCTACATATTTTATTTTTAGATTTTGTTATTTTGTACAATACAATACATATATTTATTTAACATAATAATAGTTAAACATTCGTTTATACAGATTAAATAGCTTAAGTGTTAACAAATATTTTTCATAAAATGTTTGGCATCTGCAAATGTCAAAAGATTCTGAGTAAATTTTTTCACAATAATACAAACGTATGACATTATAAATACATAAAAATGAATTACTTATTGTACTATTGTTGCATATTCTTAGTTCATTGATAAGGCTTAAAAATTAATCTATATGCTCTTTATCAATCTGATTACTATGTTTTGTTAATAGTTCTTCCAATTCAGCTGATGTTACCATTTTGTTCCCCTTCTTTAAAAAGTTAATAGTAGGTTGTGTTAGTGCGGGACGATGTACTCTGAATTATTTCATTTCAATTTATATTTATTGAATAAAAATTTTAAACACAAGTCCCCACAATTAAATGCATTAAATTTTTGTTTTCGTTCATAATTATATTCAATAGGAAATTTTAAGTGATGGTTGTAAGTTTCCAAAGCTATCAAAGTATTCTTTATAATTGTGGTTTTTATAATATGCTACCCAATGTGTTCCCATACCATTTGAATCATCTAAATTAACAATACCGCATTTGAATGGTTTTTCAGGTAAATAATCACGCATGAAAACACCCCTAAAGTGTTTAAGATGTCTTCCATATTTATTCAAATCCAAATCTGTTAATGGGCGATTGGGTAGGTTATCTAATAGTTTTTTGGAGCTGGAATATAGTAGAGACCATATCCAGTTTTATATGGTTTGAGGTACAACCCTTTACCCATTGCAATTGATTCCATATATCTATTATGACGGTTAGCTTCAGCCAATTGTTCTTTTCCATTTTGTATAGCATTTACTGCTTAGACAATAACGGATCCTCCACTTGCCAAACCACCAAGCGCTGACAATGCTGTTAGTACGGGAATAAGTGGAAGAAATCCTCCAATTTTCGGTACAGGTATAACTCTTGGTATTATAATATCTGCTCGCTTTTTCTCTTTAAAATTTGAATGAATAGCCTTTTGAGCTATTCTAACAGCATCATTTATATCAAGGGGTTTCTGTTCTTTCAATTGTTTTAAAGTTTTTCTCACAGTAGCTGTGAATAATTTCTTATTACATTTATTCATTTTTCCTTTTCTCGTTCTTTTTGAATTCTTTCTTTTCTTATGTCTCTGATCCTTCATACCTAATCCAAATTTCACCTTAGCTTTCATAGCGTTTGTCACAAACCACGCATTAGCACGTTCTTTTATATCACCATCTTTAGATTTAACTCGTTGCCAGGCTTTTTCAGTTAAAATTTTATCTGTTGATGTCTTGTGTCTATATCTTTTGATTGTGAATAAGCAATATCATGTTCTTTACAAGCTGCGTCTAATAAATGTATACCCTTATCTCCTCTTGCTAATCGTTTTTCAAGTTTTGTACTAGGTCCGCAAAACTGATAACCAGGCAGATGTAATTCAACAGGTACTTTATTTATTAAGTTGTTTACAAATCCTCTTCTCATCTTACACTGACTGGGTTTTTGTTTTCACTGTAGATTATAAAAAAAATTTTTTTTCGTTACTTTTATACATCTTCGCAAAAATAGCTGAAATCAAGACGATCTCCTATATATACACCAATTTATATGATTTCAGTATGTTAATTTTTTGATATTCATTTTGATCTGATTTGTATGTGATCACGATCTACTTTACATCTGATTACGATCTGCCTTGTATCTGGTCACGATCTACTTTATATCTGTTAACGATCTACTTTTTTGGTTTTGTCTATTTTATTTTAATTTTTTTATTATTTTTTTTTTGTCATTGCCATGTTTTAGATAAACATGTTCTACCTCAATGTTTAAATTGTTTATTTGATCAGCTAGATCATCATGTATTTGTGTTATATGTATATATATATTGTTTTTGGTTACGACATTTTTGTTTTTGTTTTTATGATTATATTTATTGAAACCTTCTCCAAATTTATTAATATAAGACATTTCTTTCTCTCTTCTAATAAATTATGTTAGATTCTTTAAGTTCTTCGATAATAGAGATTATTTCGTTTTGATGATTGTTGTGTCCAACACCTTCCGATGAAAGAAGTAAACATAGTCTGTCAACTAGTTTATTAGGATCATACCAATATATGTAATTTGATTTCAGATTATTTAGTAATTTTAGCATTAAACCACTGCCTTTTGTTAAAAGGTTTGTTGTTGTCTCGAATAAATGTTTAATTATTCGTATATATTTTAAGGCTCTTGTTCCTTTCACTTGTTCATTAGGTTCATAGCGACGTTTATGTGCATTGGTATGAATTAAAATCTCTTTATATTTTTTCAAATCATTTTTAGAATAATGGAGAGGTTTTTTATGAAATACTAATTGAAATAATCCAGGCGTCATTTTCAATTTCATATTTCCTATCTGCATAGTATTATCACTATTAAATAATAATTTTTCCTTGCCATATCTCCAACTACCGTCTTGCTGGTATAGCTAGTACAGCTTGCTAGTATAGCTAGTACAGCTTGCTAGTATAGCTAGTACAGATTGTATAGCTTGCTGGTATAGTGTTTCATGCGAAGAGGTATGAAAGTAATGAAAAAAATGGTTATAAACTACAGTCAAAAGAAAAAAACATAATCAGTGTAAGATTGGAAGAAGATTTCAGTTATCAGTTTCGTGGATCTGGTACAAAACGTCAAAAACGAATAGCAAGAATAAAGGAAATAAAGGAATAATTTATTGGATGCAGATTGTAGAAAACACTCGTACTCAAAATCAAAGGATATAGACACAAGCCATCAAGCAGATCGTGATTAGGTATAAATCAGATCGTGACCAGATAGCATGCAGTTCCTGATCGGATATAAAGCAGATCGTAATCAGATACAAAGCAGATCATAATCAGATAGCAAACAGATCATAACCATATCAAAATCAATATAAAAAATTATTATAATGTCTAAAAATTATCATAATAAAGTGTTGGAAAATCTTGTAAAGACAAGGGCTGTTTTAAAGGAAAAGTTAAAAAATATTAAACTGAATCAAATAGATAGAATTAATTTATTAGAGGATACCTTTCAACCAATAACAAAACCACTTAAAAAATCATTGGAAAACTTAAAGATAAACATAAGGATATAGGCAGCACTATTAATGATGACGATGATTATGATGATGTCAATGATGATAATGAAAACATCCCAAAACTTGAACATAAGCGTAAGGATGTAGACAACACTATAGATGATGACGAAGATTATTATGACGTAAATGGTGATAATGAAATTATTGGAAAACTTGTAGATAAACATAAGGATATAGACAACACTATTGATGATGACGACGATTATGATGATGTAAACGGTGATAATAACGATTTTCAGTATGAAAATATTTCAACTGATGATAATGATGATGAAAAAAACTATGACCATAATAGACCTGTACATGTACATGTATCAAGAACTTGAAAAGAAAACAATGTTTAAAGCTGACGAAAAGCTCTCCATTATTTGAAAATATACAAACACTTATTAATAATAAGCAATTGGATAAAATTTATGATTTTAATCAAGATGCAGACGGTAGTTGGAGATATGGCAAGGAAAAATTAATATTTAATAGAGATAATACTATGCGGATAGGAAATATGAATTTGAAAATGACGCCTGGATTATTTGAATTAGTATTTCATAAAAAACCTCTCCATTATTCTAAAAATGATTTGAAAAAATATAAAGAGATTTTAATTCATACCAATGCACATAAACGTCGCTATGAACCTAATGAACAAGTGAAAGGAACACGAACTTTCAAATATATACGAATAATTAAACACTTATTCGAAACAACAACAAACCTTTTAACAAAAAGCAGTGGTTTAATGCTAAAATTACTAAATAATCTGAAATCTAATTACATATATTGGTATGATCCTAATAAACTAGTTGGCAGACTATGTTTACTTCTTTCATCGGAAGGTGTTGGACACAACAATCATCAAAACGAAATAATCTCTATTATCGAAGAACTTAAAGAATCTAACATAATTTATTAGAAGAGTGAAAGAAATGTCTTATATTAATAAATTTGGAGAAGGTTTCAATAAATATAATCATAAAAACAAAAACAAAAATGTCGTAACCAAAAACAATATATATATACATATAACACAAATACATGATGATCTAGCTGATCAAATAAACAATTTAAACATTGAGGTAGAACATGTTTATCTAAAACATGGCAATGACAAAAAAAAATTATAAAAAAATTAAAATAAAATAGACAACCAAAAAAGTAGATCGTTAACAGATATAAAGTAGATCGTGACCAGATACAAGGCAGATCGTAATCAGATGTAAAGTAGATCGTGATCAGATACAAAGCAGATCAAAATGAATATCAAAAAATTAACATACTGAAATCATATAAATTGGTGTATATATAGGAGATCGTCTTGATTTCAGCTATTTTTGCGAAGATGTATAAAAGTAACGAAAAAAAAAATTTTTTTATAATCTACAGTGAAAACAAAAACCCAGTCAGTGTAAGATGAGAAGAGGATTTGTAAACAACTTAATAAATAAAGTACCTGTTGAATTACATCTGCCTGGTTATCAGTTTTGCGGACCTGGTACAAAACTTGAAAAAGGATTAGCAAGGGGAGATAAGGGTATACATTTATTAGACGCAGCTTGTAAAGAACATGATATTGCTTATTCACAATCTAAAGATATAGACACAAGACATCAAGCAGATAAAATTTTAACTGAAAAAGCCTGGCAACGAGTTAAATCTAAAGATGGTGATATAAAAGAACGTGCTAATGCGTGGTTTGTGACAAACGCTATGAAAGCTAAGGTGAAATTTGGATTAGGTATGAAGGATCAGAGACATAAGAAAAGAAAGAATTCAAAAAGAACGAGAAAAGGAAAAATGAATAAATGTAATAAGAAATTATTCACAGCTACTGTGAGAAAAACTTTAAAACAATTGAAAGAACAGAAACCCCTTGATATAAATGATGCTGTTAGAATAGCTCAAAAGGCTATTCATTCAAATTTTAAAGAGAAAAAGCGAGCAGATATTATAATACCAAGAGTTATACCTGTACCGAAAATTGGAGGATTTCTTCCACTTATTCCCGTACTAACAGCATTGTCAGCGCTTGGTGGTTTGGCAAGTGGAGGATCCGTTATTGTCTAAGCAGTAAATGCTATACAAAATGGAAAAGAACAATTGGCTGAAGCTAACCGTCATAATAGATATATGGAATCAATTGCAATGGGTAAAGGGTTGTACCTCAAACCATATAAAACTGGATATGGTCTCTACTATATTCCAGCTCCAAAAAACTATTAGATAACCTACCCAATCGCCCATTAACAGATTTGGATTTGAATAAATATGGAAGACATCTTAAACACTTTAGGGGTGTTTTCATGCGTGATTATTTACCTGAAAAACCATTCAAATGCGGTATTGTTAATTTAGATGATTCAAATGGTATGGGAACACATTGGGTAGCATATTATAAAAACCACAATTATAAAGAATACTTTGATAGCTTTGGAAACTTACAACCATCACTTAAAATTTCCTATTGAATATAATTATGAACGAAAACAAAAATTTAATGCATTTAATTGTGGGGACTTGTGTTTAAAATTTTTATTCAATAAATATAAATTGAAATGAAATAATTCAGAGTACATCGTCCCGCACTAACACAACCTACTATTAACTTTTTAAAGAAGGGGAACAAAATGGTAACATCAGCTGAATTGGAAGAACTATTAACAAAACATAGTAATCAGATTGATAAAGAGCATATAGATTAATTTTTAAGCCTTATCAATGAACTAAGAATATGCAATAATAGTACAATAAGTAATTCATTTTTATGTATTTATAATGTCATACGTTTGTATTATTGTGAAAAAATTTACTCAGAATCTTTTGACATTTGCAGATGCCAAACATTTTATGAAAAATATACACTTATATATATATACATATATATATACACTTAAGCTATTTAATCTGTATAAACGAATGTTTAACTATTATTATGTTAAATAAATATATGTATTGTATCGTACAAAAAAACTAAATCTAAAAATAAAATATGTAGACATAAGAAAAAAAACTTAATTAATCCCTTTATCTATAATTTTATTTATTTAAAACAGTAAAACTAAAAAAATTAAATCCTTAAAACAAGTCTATTTATACTCTGGGATGTTGTAAATCAATCAGTAAATTCAATTGTGTACAAAACAGATATTCTACTTATGACTGAAAGAAAAACGCAGGCACAACTATATATTTCTTTCTTATCAATTTAAAAATCCTTCTAATTAAATCATACAAAAAATAAAAAAACAACGCACAACCAACATACCCTTTCTTATCAGTTTATATTTCTATTTCTTCTACCTTTGATCATGACCAGTACGTGACAAGAATTTATTATTAAAAAACGATCATACACATTACATGTTACACACACACTCATCCGGTCCGTCCAATCATTCGTACATACGTACATATATTTTCACATTACAGTCTATTTATACTCTGGGATGTAGATGAGGAAACGTGCCACACTCATTCTGTCCGTCCAATCATTCGTTTAAAAAGCAATGCAAAATAAAGGAACATGAAGAAGCAGGCATGCACCAAATTTTGTATGGAAAAAATGAAAATTAAAATGATTTAATTCTTTTCCAGATATGCATGCTACCAAATTTTAACACACACACACACACATACACATTAAAATACATGTTACATAATACATGTTACAAACCTAAAGACCGATCGCACACAATTCATTTTCACAATTCTGCAATGTTTTTACTCTTTTACAGCTATTCATGCACCAAATTTTGTATGGAATAAGTGCCCCCGAAGGTACATAAACATACTACTAACTTGTTGCCATTTACACAATTTCTTAAGAAGAAAGAAGTCTAATGAATACATTACTGTAGGCGCAGTTGATAGTAAGAACTTGATAGAGGGAAGTATTATTGAAGGTTTATGGAGAGAAGATTGCCCTTCTACATCATTGCAAAGCACTCACTGCCGAAATTCTACAAGCACAGCTAAATTAATTAGCGACCAATTTTGTAACTATTTTAATAATGGCTAAAAAAATTTGTAAGCAACAAATCGAACAATATATAAATAAAATGAAATATGAATTTAAACTGTAATTGCATTGAATCATTATTTATTTGTAAAATCTACATACATATCGAAAAGTAATTTTTAGGGAGAGCATTTTGGGAAATAAACATTTTCTATTTTAAAAATTTGCTATATTTTATGCCACTTCATTAATAAAATTACGATAAGGAAATGCACTTACCATTTCATATCCTTCATCCATAGTTGATTGGGATGTACATGGCAGCTCATTATCCCTCAGGAAATCCATGGCGGAAAAATAATACAAATTAGGTTCCGCTTCTTCGTCATTTGCCCCAGCACCACTTTTTTGTAAACTGTCAATCCTTTTTAATTCTTTCCTGTACGCAGTACGTAGACAGTTTATTTTTTGCGCCACATCTTTTTTTTCCGCTTTTGGAAATTTTTCTTTGTATTTATTTAATAAAATTTCGTACTGCGCATGTTTTTCTACTCTATTGCTATATGCTTTTGATTTTACTTGCCATAAAGCAGGTAAATTCCGATATACTTCAATAAATTCTAAAATAAAATTTTTTTCCTCCATCTTTGACACTCTTTTTATTATTTTTCGGCTATAAACTTTCAAAACACCCGCGAAACAAAAGTGACGTTGCTACTACGAAATCTGCAGAAAAATGAAATTTGAAGCAATTGCCCGCACACACATCAAATTTGCTTAAATTTTCTGCGGAGCAGGTAGCGAAATCAAAACTATTTTGATATTCTTCAAACTCTTCTCAGCCTGTACGTGTGAGGACAGTTTTCTGTACGTGTGAGTACAGTTTTACCAATACAATCAATACAATCGTGGCTGTACTACTTTAAGTGCCTCTGCCATGAAACTGGGATGCGTATTTGGGCGAAAGAGTGGTTGAAGAAAGGGTATGAATTTACGCACGAAAATCATCTCAATGAACTCAAATTGAGCTCTCCAATAGATTTTTGAAACTTTTTACGGATGGATGAAGGCACATATGTATGTATGAGAAACTTTTAAATTTGGTTGGCCCGAAAATTCAAAAACAAGATCCTCAAATGTGTGATGCCATCTCTCCCATTCAACGTTTATTTAAACATTGCGTTTTCTTGCTACAGGCAATTCCTTTTCTGATTTAAAATTTGTCAGGGCCATTTCGGAACGAGTAATTGGTCGCATTGTTATAGAAACTTGTGGAGAAATAAACAAGTTTTAAAATATAATATAAAGGCAATTAATACAACTTATTAATGGACTTAATTTTTTCGGTTAATAATTAAAATAATTTCTATTAAACAAAACAAAGTTCATAAAAATAAAGGAACAACATCATAAAATTTATAAATAAAAACAAAACTACATAAAAAATAACAAAACATCTACTTTTTTATTATCATTTTTCGCTACACACTTTCAAACACCCGCGAAACAACTCTTTGTTTCGCGTTTTATGTTACTCCCACGAAATCTGAAGAAAAATAAAATTTGAAGTAATTGCCCGCACACGCATCAAATATGCTTCAATTTTCTGCGGAGCAGGTAGCGAAAATCTAAACTATTTTGATATTCTTCAAACTGTTCTCAGTCTGTACGTGTGAGATCAGTTCTCTGTACGTGTGAGTACAGTTTTACCAATGCAATCACAAAAATGGCAGATTGATCAGTTTAGTTTGATCGTGGCTGTGCTACTTTAGTGATTGTTATTATTTATGCAAAGGGTGTAAACAGAGGAATAACAAAGAAGAGCAATTGTTGTTGTATACTTCAAGTTGAGAACAGTGGCACACAGAATTGTGCGAATAATAAAGAATTTTAATTAAAACTGTACACAAATTTATTTTTATATTATTTGCAATCTACGAGCTCATATTTAAACGTTTTTAAAAGGTTAAACAATAACAATATATTGTGTTGCAAAGACCATAACTTTTATTTATACTATCGGTTTAATTAATCCATTACCCGTAATGATATTATTTTTTTTTTGCCTTTATTTATTTAATATATTTTCAATTTTTTATAATGAATTGAAAATGAGTTGTCATGTCTTACATCATCTTAGAAAAATAAATTGTTTATACCCACTCGTAGTTGTTGAAATCTAACTCTCTATTTTAGGCGAGACAGAATAATATGTTATGAGCAGGGAAAACAAAAATATGCATTTGCATGATTTTTCTCATGCAACATACGAAGTTCATTGTATGTTATTCATCCGTTTCATATGAATTTTGACATGGATTTGTTACACATATGTAAAATAACATACATAATTGGTCATTATGACCTTTCAGTCAGGATTACAACCCAGCATATAACACCACTTATGTTGTGTTAATTTAAAGTCGACTCTGAATGACAGATTTTTGAGAAACTTTTATTTTATTTATTTTTCTCACAGTTTTTTCCCAAAAATCTACTGAGAGGAAGTCCACGAAGAAATATTTTTTCACGTCTTACGGGTCTTTGAAACGTGGCCTAACATAACTCTACCAGACAACTCATCATTATTTCAGACATCTTCGGTGAATTATACCAGTTAAGATATTCTCTAATTAAAAAATTCGGAATCTTCTAAATGTGTAAATGTGTTCGGTATCTTCTAAATAAAAGAGCAGGCTGGCTCCCTAACCATTTTAAACTTCTCTTGAACTTATACGTATAATTCAATTTGGTCTATGGTCAGACGACAATACATTATATATATTATTAAATGCACTTTTATTGTTATTAAATGCACTTTTTTGCATATTTCGATTTGAGAGCACATATTCGGCATTTTTAATATAAGCAATAATTTTGGATAAAACCAACCACTCAACGATTGCTCAACTGTTTGACGGTTCAACAAAAATATTGGAGGTAAATTTTAATAAACAAATAGTTCTGATATTTGTGACAGACTCTGTGACGTACATATGTAGTCAAAGCTGTCAAAGCCGTAAAGGTATTTTGCTCTAAAATAACGCATGCTACTTACAATGCTGCATTGTAGATGTATACGTATTATGGAGCGATACCGCAATTTAAAATGATTGCGAATGTTAAAAGAATATTTAGGTCCATTATTACAACTTCCCGTTAAAGTTGGGGTTAGTTAAAGGTAACTTTAGCTAAAGTAAACTTTAAAGTCACCTTTAACTTCTTTTTGTTATTACAACCTAATGATAAAATAAAGTAAACTTTTTCAAAAAAATGGCAGTGAAGAAGCAATGTCGATAACACTGCTCAAAAAAATAAGTTTTTTTTAAACGCAGTGGCAACGACGGGCTTCGTTTGTTTGTTGTATATGCTCATTTTGTTTATATTAGAAGTTGCCATATTGAAAATAATATATAATATGGCAAGTTCAAAAATTAACTTAACTTTAAAAGTTACCAATAGGATGATCCTCCAGTTAGCTTAACGTTCACTTCTACTTTATTGTCGACTTATAATGAAGAAAAACAATTTATCTTCCCTCCTCCATTTAGCTTAACGTTCACTTCTACTTTATTGTCGACTTATAATGAAGAAAAACAATTTATCTTCCCGTTAAAATCCTCCATTTAGTTAACGACAAGTTGTAATAATGGCCCTTAAAGAAATAAATTCGGACCTTCCATTACCGCCCGAACCAGTTATAACTATTTGAATAGGAAGATGGCTAAAGGTGGTCAATTACTATACTAACAATTGTGAACAAATCTTAGAAGTTTCTAAAGGCTTCAAAAGAGCGCAGTCGCAATACATTTAAATGTAAACATAAAATATGATATAATTTTTATTGAAGAAAATTTTGGTTTTCTCAAAAAATTTTTTAAAAAAAACTTCAATGTTGTACAGTACGTTACGCTAACTGAGCCCGTTCATTATTCTTATGGTTTGTGAAAGACCTTAAAAATTTGTTTATTTTATTATGAAGTGAAATAAATAAATGACATAAATGTAAAATAACAACAATTATTTTTACAAATTACAACTTAAAATTCATAATATTGCTTACACATATTATTATTTTATTTTTTATGCGAAATATACATACATACATAATTGGTAATTACAACCCTTCAGTCAGGATTACGACCTAGTTTCTCACACCACTTATGTTGTGTGTGTTAATTTTATACATGAGTGGCGTGACCTACAGTTTAAAGTCGACTCCGACTTGATTTTTGAGAAACTTTTCATGGCAATTTTATTTACTCTCAGAGTTTTTGCCAGAAATCTGCTGAGAGAAAGTCACCGAAGAAATACATTTTGTATTTTATTTGATGTCTGGCCTGGGGCTCGAACCCTGGCTTTTCGTCTAATAAGCCAATACACTACCTACTAGACCACGGCGACTTATGCGAAATATGTTATAAAGAAATATGTAGTTTTGTTAAGCACAGACCTTATTCTCTATTGAAAATTTTATTTTAACTATTTTACTACAGCTGTATGAATATTTCTTTTATTTCATAACAATTTTTTTTTAGTAATTTCTATATGTGCATTTGCGACCCACATTTTTGCTTTTCATCTGCTGAATTGCAGACAGAATCAGAGGTAATGCAATGTTAAAAGAATATATATGTCCATTATTACAACTTGCCGTTAGAGTTGGGTTGGGTAACTTTACCTAAAGTGAACTTTAAAGTCACCTTTAACTTCTTTTCGTTATTACAACCAAATGATTAAAAAGTTACCGTTTTCAAAAATATGGCAATGTCGGAGCAATGTCGGTAACACTGCTCAATTAAACAAGTTGTTTTTAAACACAGTGGCAACGAAGGCATTCTGTTTCTTGTGTGTGTTTATTCATTCTGTTTATATTTAAATTTGCCATATTGAAAATAATATATAATATGGCAAGCTCAAACATAAACTTAACTTTAAATGTCACCAATAGGATGATGTTCGCTTTAGCTTAACGCTCACTTCTACCATATTGTCCACTTATAATAATTAAAAACAATTTATCTGCCCGTTAAAATTATCCCTTTAATTAACGCTAAGCTTATTAGACGTGAGGCTTCGAAACAAAATATGAAAAAATATTTCTTTGTCGACTTCCTCTCAGCAGATTTCTGGCAAAAACTCTGAGAGTATATAAAATAGCCGTGAAAAGTTTCTCAAAAATCTGTCATTCAGAGTCGACTTTAAACTGTAGGTCCCGCCGCACATGTATCAAAAAACTAAAGCACACAACATAAGTGATGTGAGAACTAGGTCGTAATGCTGACTAAAGGGTTGTAATTACCAATTATGCATGTGTGTATGTATGTATGTGTAATAATGGCCCTTAAACTCACGATTTGCTGCTACAATTGAAAAACGCGGAGAATTTTGACGCTTTGGTTTAAATGAATTCTGCTATTAATGAAATAAATTTTGATTTAGATAGAATTTATGAATGGGCATCTGCTAATGGACTACTTCTTAATCCTATTAAGTCCAAGTTTTTATTAATTGGCAAAATTCCGGCGGTATTGAAAGGGAACTTGAATATTTCTCTTAATGGGACAAAAATTCAATTGGTAAATACAGCAAAAATTTGGGCGTTACTTTCAATAGCTCGGTGACATGGTCGGATCACATTAATCAAGCATGTGGCGTAGTTTATGGGAAGATTAGAACCCTATGGCAGACTCAACACTTTACACCCATGAGGATAAGGATGCTGATTGCAAAAACGTATTTAATTCCTTCTCCTTTATATGCCTCTGAGATTTTTGCTGGATGCAATATGACTTTGAAACGAAAGCACAACATAACGTTTAATAATATTGCTCGATATATTTTTGTTTTGAAAAGATTTGACCATATATCTCCGTATTTAGTACATGTCCTTGGAATGCACCTCGGTGACTATATGAAGCTTAAAAATCTTATTTTTTACATAAAATTATAACAACAAAAAAACCTGACTCTATAACAAATTGGTATTCACTTCGTCTGCGAGAAACAATAATATTCGAACATTCAAATACCAAAAGAGTGCTTCTATTGACCAGTTTTATATATATACCATTTATCTCTAGAACCATCTCCCCCAAATATTCAATTTACTTGCAACGCAGTGCGATTTAAAAGCTTGTTAAGGAGTTATTACAAAAATTCATAAATTTTTCGTTTCAATTTTCATTGACTTTTTTATATTATCTCTTATTTTTTCTTTTGTTTATTTTTTTTTTTTTTGAATAATATAATTTCAATGTATTATGTAACTCATTTGATTCTGGTGCTGTAATTTATAAGATAATTGATCTTGTTGCATCAGAAAAACATTCATTATAATAATAAATAAATAAATAAAAAATAAAATCTGGGAAATTCACAATCGGGGATTTCTGAAATTCAATCACTTTACCTGTAAACTTACGAGCGATGCTGGAATTGAAGAATTTCTTCAGTAGTCTTAGATGTCGCAATGTATTACACGCTTTGGGGAATAATTTTTTAGTGTATAACATCCTGTGGACATATCATATAAGTTGGAAACCGAAAATAGTCCAAATAATATCAGGAAAGGCTTCGTCCCTATTTACGAAACTACATCACAACAGTTACTAATTAGAGCAACACCGACGAAACGCAACGATATCTAAGGCGAGTTATGATAAGAAAGTGAACAATTGCCTTGCAACCCATAAAACAGAATTATTGCTGACTACGAAATATCATACTTCTCTGTGGATGGATAGAAACATTGGAAAAACAATTATAAAAATTGTTGAAAATATTTGAAAATTCGATAAAGTCAACATACTTATGTTTCAAATTTGAAATGATATCTTTTCTTAAAATAGTAGCTTTATTAATAGTTCTTAAGAATTAAGATGTAATGTATTAATAATTTATTATTATATAATCCATATTTTTTACTGTAATATAAGATGTATTCGGTGTAATTTCTCTGTTACCAGTATTTTTCACCAGTTGGCTTTTCACATTGACTGTGGACATAAAAAATTAATTAAGTTATCATTTAACAGATTTGAACAACATAGTTATTAAGATATCATTTTGAAATTCCCCAAGCCTAATTGTATTAATTCTCTTGCTGAACTATATGCACAGTGGTTCACAGAGAAATTGATCCGTTGCAAGTAAGACCTTAAATGTAAAAAAAAAAAATAAAAACAAACAAAGGATTCTTCTTTGGGTTTCAATTATTTACTTATTTAATTGGTCATTACAACGTTTCAGCCAGGATTATGACCGAGCTTTTGTGTTAATTTTTATTCAGAAGTGTGTGGCCTGCAATTTAAAGTCAAATCCGAACGACAGAATTTCGGGAAACTTTTCTTTGCGATTTTGTTTACTCTTAGAGTTTTTACTAGAGAATAGCTGAGAGAAAACCGCCGAAACATTTTCTTTTTTTATTTTTCGTTTTGTTCGAATTGTCTGACCAGGGGTTTGAGCGATTGCCTCATTTCTAATAAGTCAGCGCACCACCTACTTGACCACAGCTACTACAATTTTGTTTAAAATTCACTTACGCTCATAAATAGTTCTGCATTTAATCAGTTATTTAGATTAAAATTTACAACATACAACGGTTTTAGTTAGAAAGTTAATCCGTGAACACTGTACAAATTGAAAGAAATCAAAATTACCAGTGTTTGAAGTATCAATGCCGTGTAAGAAATAAGCCAAAAATCCGCTCGCATGATCTTTTTACGGAATATAAAAGAGGAGGACTGTCAACCAGGTCAAGTATCCCGACATTATGTGGTAATGTACAAAACATTTTAACACAATGTATAATATTGAAATAATATACCGAATTCTCCGAAAGATTGATTTTCAAAACAGAATCGCATGCAAGAATTCATTTGTAAACAAAAGAAAAAAGATTCCACGGCAGTTTACTGATGGCTGCGTAGGGAGAATCTTTCCTTAGGGAAGGTTATGTCGTTCACAGACGAAAGCAAATATATAATATTTCTGGTTGATAATATTTGAAGAAATTCCGATCAGGAGATAACTCCGACCCACTTGTATACTACTGCTAAGCATGGTCACGGACTCGTAATGGCATGGGGATCTCGTCCAGCTGCAGGTGTCGGAAAATTTCATTAAAGAAAAAAAGATAACGACCAAGCTATTCACACCACTTATGTTGTGTGTGTTAATTTTATACATAATTTTATACAACGAAAGTTTTTTTTTTTGAGAAACTTTTTAATGGCAATTTTATATTTATATTAGGAAGTCGCCGAAGAAATATTTTTTCATATTTTCGTTTTGCTGTCTGACCGTGGCATACGTCTAGTAAGCCAAAACACTGCCGACTAGACTACGGCGACTTCTATATAAAATGTTTGAAAGTTAGAGTTCTTGAAAAATTACTGTTGAGCATTTTGTCCTCCGAGTTACTAAAACTCAATACCATTCACAAGATTTGAGATCACAATCGAAAGATAGAAGTAGAAGAGATAGAAGTAGAATATATTAAGCAATATGCCGCACCTGTACTAGAGATAGATAGATAGATCAGCAATCATTTTTTCGCTACTCATAAGCACTCATGAAGTAGATAGATAGATCAGCAATCATCTTTTCGCTACTCATAAGCACTCATGAAATTTTGAATATACAAAAATAAGTCAACAATATTGAAATTTAAGTACTCTGATTCATTCGTATGACATCAAACTCATACACGAAAAATACTTTAAATACTTATAAATGATTCGAGTGAATCATTCATCAAAATTTACATTCTTAGTTGTTCCATTTACAAAAAAAGACAAAGACAGCAAGCAAACACACAACCTTCTTGTGAGTATTGTAGTGTCCGTACGCGAATCATACTTATTTTGTGATTCTTGTAAATGTTGAGTTATGGAGAATCGAAATCAACAATATCATACGTGTTATATACTTCAAACTTTGAATATGATCAGTATGAGCATAATACTAAAATAAGTATGAATGCGGATAAGTATCAAAAATTATGAGTAAGATTCGATTCTACTCATCGTTTTGAATACTCATTGCTGATCTCTGAACTGTACGAAGGCATATTAAAAATGTTATTCACTAAAAACGGTATCATTCTTCTTGTAATTTATTTAACGTGCAAATTCATATAGTTTTTTATTATTTTTTTTTTTATTTAATTTTCTCTTTAAAATTTTTTTGGTTTGCTTATCTCGTTTTGGATGTGCAGCGCTGCCCAACTTCTTCCTTTTCTCTCGTTTTGGTAGAACTTGGTCAGTACAGAGACTGCGTTCACCTGTGACGTCACAACAACCGCTATACGTGCTCAAGTAAGCTTTTTGGTATTAGAGCTACCACTCCGACCTAACTTATCTCGTTTAAATAAATTATGCTATCTGGCGGAGACTTAAACTTATAAATTTAATACAGCTTACTTCGTTCTTTGGACATTTCAATTTTGTACATTTAATGGCAAGTGTACCAACTTCACTGTGATTCACTGTATATATTACATACATTACAAAACGATTGCCTCGTAATACTTATTACTTACGTATATATGTACCTTTACATATGGTATGTGCATATGTAAACTGTATTTTTTTAAATGGATTCGAAATTTATATTTAGATATTAACGTATTTAATTAAATTAAATATTTATACAGATACGATATATTATTTTTAAAAGGAGCAGCGAATTAATACCATATTCTGATATATTGTAATGAAGAAATAAATAAAATAAAGCCAATTATTTATTACATTTTATTTTATAAAATTTAATTAACAATATTTTTATTTCGTTGTATTTATTTTATTTAATTTTATATTTAGATATACGGCGAATCACTTCGCCTTCTCGAAATCTCTATAAATGTTGTTTGTATATTTTGTTTACATTTATTCTTGTAGTGTTTGTTGTTGTATTATTGTTTACTTGTTTACCACTTTTATGCTTGTGTTTGTTGTTGTATTTTTGCAGTACGACAATTTGTAAACAGGTTTGTTTACTGCATTGTTTTATTTTTGTAGCTTTTGTTTATAATTTTAATGTTAAGCGGTGTAAAAGCAAAACACCAGTATCTTGTTATTTCATTTTCGTAACAGTATTGTAATTTTAAATAAAAAAGTAAATTCTTTAATCATGGCAATAAGAATATATAATATTCACCATCCTGTTAATATTGTTGTAAAGTTGAGGAATAATTGCGTCAAGTGGTGCTAAAGGAAGGCACATTCTGATTTTCCCGGTGCCAACCAGTTGGAGTTATATTATAAGGAATTGCAACTAAGTGATAATGAGAGATCGTTTTGAATTTATCTTCGCCTAACTTAAATATCGCTATTTTACATTACTGGCTTGTCGAATATTATTAATAGCAATTTGTCCTGATTATGATGTAGACGATGTAGAGGGTTGACAGTATCGCCAAGACTGCATACCCCCAAATTGTACTTAAACGAAGTGTGATATATTGTTAAACAAATTTTCTGCTATAAATTTAATTATTATAAATGTTTTCGAACCAATTCAAAAAGCCCCTTTAAGCCCTCACTCACGCTTTAAGTCGGACTTTGCAATAATCAATAGTCGCTTACACCTCGTCAGTTAAAAAATTGGCAATAGTCCGAATCGAGGCAGTCTTAAGACCACAAGTTGGATTATATTTTGTATTAAATCATGTTCTCTAAAACTGTTCAAAATTTGTTGTTAAGCGGATTTAAGTCAGGCCTACCAGATGGCCACTTCTTAGAAGATATGAATACCAGAAAATTATTTTGGAGAAAGTTTTAGGTTAAAAGCTCAGCTCATAAAGCTTTTAACCTAAAACTTAACAACAATATAATATCTTAAGAGTAAGTTAACGGCTGGTTTTGAAACATAGAATGAATAAATGGTTTTACAACACCTTCAAAAATTTTTTCCTAGTAAACATTGACCAATGTCTTCTCTTCTCTTGTCCACCCCACCAAACCATAACTAAAATTGATGATAAACTAATGATCATTTTGGACTCAAGAGAAATGCATCATTTATTTTTGTTTCTTTTTTTTGCAGACTTATAACACTTTTTTCATAACACGCCATCTCACAGGTTATAATTTTTTGTTTGCGTACTAGATTCCTTTTTTTACGACAGTTTTGATGACTTACAGTGTACGCACTGTGTATGATAGCCCACGGTTATATAATTTTAAATTCCCGGTATGTATACATATATATACATATACTTACTCATATATATTTAGATATATATACTCATGTATATATCGATGGCTTAATATAAAAAGGCTTAACTCAATTTTTTTCAAAATAGTGTTTTTTGTTTATTCTGGTAGACAAATGTCAGATGCACAAAAAAATAAAAATTTTTGAAATGGGAGACTAAATGTGTGGCTGTGTCTTATTAAAAATTGTATTAAAATTTTGAAGTCGCCGTGGTGTAGTAGGTAGTGTGTTGGCTTACTATTCGTAAAGCCCGGGTTCGTATCCCAGGTCAGACATCAAAAATGAAATATGAAAAAAAAAATATTTCTTCGGCGACTTCCTCTCAGCAGATTTCTGGCAAAAACTCTGAGAGTAAATAAAATTGCCATGAAAAGTTTCTCAAAAATCTGTCGTTCGGAGTCGACGTTAAACTGTAGGTCCCGCCACTCACGTATAAAATTAACGCACACAACATGAGTGGTGTGAGAAGCTAGGCCGTAATCCTGACTGAAGGGTTGTAATGGCCAATTATGTATGTATTAAAATTGTTGTTGTATCTAAAATTTTACGGAGTTTTATTAAGTTTTTTTCTTCTCCTGAAAAGTAACCAAAAATCGAGTTAGCCCTTTTTATATTAAGCCATCGATATATATATATATATACCAGGGTTCGTCAAAAAATTTTTGGTTATGTGTTAGTGAGTAAGAGAGAGAAAATAAGTTGAGAGAATTTATTTATTTACAGCCATAGAAAAGTGTTAGTAATATACGCTATTTTTATTTTCATTTCATCAGCATACATATGTAAAGCTTTATAACTTTGGCTTAATAATTTTAGATAAATAAAAATAAAACAAAAAATCCATTTTTTATTAAAAGAACATAAAGCTATCCATCTTTGGCTTAAAAATTAGGACATGTTTTTTTAGATAAATAAAAATAAAAAGCATAAAAAACCCATTCTTCATTAAAAGCAAAAAGCGAACATTCCAAAGCATTTAAAAAAATTATACTATGCAACAAAATAAAAAAAATGAAATACGGCTAACTAATAACAGAGAACATTTTTAATATGAAATATTTTTTGAGTGTTATGTTGAAATAAAATGATAAAGCATCCGCCGCACATGTGTTCTTGTCGCAGTCTGATTGACCACTAAATGAAAAAACACAAGCATTGTGAGTTCTCTTTGCACAACTGTGCTATGAAATGGTAAACTATGATATATACATGTATATTTACTTCAGGGTTCGTCAAAACATTTTTGGTTATGTGTTAGTGAGTAAGAGAGAGAAAATGAGTTGAGAGAATTTATTTATTTACAGCCATAGAAAAGTGTTAGTAATATACGCTATTTTTATTTTCATTCCATCAGCATACATATGTAAAGCTATATAACTTTGGCTTAATAATTTTAGATAAATAAAAATAAAATAACAAATCCATTTTTTATTAAAAGAACATAAAGCTATCCATCTTTGGCTTAAAAATTAGGCCATGTTTTTTAGATAAATAAAAATAAAATAGATAAAAAACCCATTTTTTTATTAAAAGGAAAAAGCGATCATTCCAAAGCATTTAAAAAAAATTATACTATACGACAAAATAAAAAAATTAAAAACGCCCAGCTAATGCCATAGCCCATTTTTAACATAAAATATTTTTTGAGTGTCATTCTGAAATAAAATGATAAAGCATCCGCCGCACGTGTGTTCTTGTCGCAGTCTGATCGACAACTAAATGAAAAAACACAAGAATGCGTGTGAGTTCTCTTTGCACAACTGTGCTATGAAATGGTAAACTATGATTTACTTATATATATATATATATATATATATATACATACATACATTCATATATATTTGTCAGTAAGCATTTTACATTACATTTGCATATATTATTGGTAAATAAATAAAAAAATAGTTAAATTTAAAATTATTTATTTATTTATATAGGGTACCTATATCAACATATTTTTATAAAGTGATTAATTGTGTTTGTATTTTTTAAGAAAATATTCTTTCACTTTGGGTGCCCTGGTAGTCTAGTGGGTAGTGTGCTAGACTATTAGCGTGAGGGTCGTGGGTTCGATTCCCACCAGAGACTCTGGTCTGTGACACTACACCGAGCACATAGTCAAGTTACTTCGCTCGTATATAATTAGGATATAATTTGTAATTGTATTGTAATAAATAAATAAATATTCTTTCACTTTATTGCGCTCAAAAGTTTTTTAAATTTTTTAAAAAAATTAATTAAAATTTTTATTTTTTTAAATGTATCGCAAAAAACCCACATTAATCAATGAATTAAAAACCCCAAAGCCTTTATAAATATTTATAGGAAGAACCAAACTGAATCAACAAATTAGTGAATGAAAAGGAATAATAAACAAACAAAATAGTTTAACCAGCAACAAAACAAAAAAAGGAAAAAACGGTCTTGGACTTGCTTTTACTTTGACAAGTTATATGAATGTATTATTTCTGTCATTGGACCCATATTTAATTACAATTGTAATTAAGTCCGAATGTGTTTGAGCGTTTCGTTTTTAGTTTTATTTCACTATCTTTTTTTAGCTATTTTTGCCATTCCACAGTGACAAGTGTTGTACTTAATGTTTATCAATTTTTTCTCTTATTTAAAATGGAAAACATTTTCAGTTTTTTAATTAAAATAAACAAGAAGAAAATATGAATTTACATGTAATGTTCTTCGAAGCAAGTGAGTTCCGAAAACTGTTGTGTCCTAGCAAAGTAACTGAAAGATAGGCAAAGAAAGACGTTTTTTGAAAATTTTTTTACAAAAAAAAATTTGATATTAATGTACATACATTCATATATGCATGCATAAATCCCTTAATAGCATTCACGTGTGCGGAAAGAAAACGAAAAAGTTCTCTGTCATCATGAGACTCTGCACAATCAACTGAAGTCAAAAAATTTTGGTAAATAAAAAAAGAAATACCAGAAATTGTTCTTTCTTTTATTTTTCAATATTTAATACTGTACTGAATTTTATTTGAGGGTCGTAGATCTCAGATGGCATTAATGTGAAAAATAATTTGAACACCAATGTTCCACATAGAAATTTAAATAAGTGCACATTTTTTCATTGCTAATAACCTTTAATAACTGCACTAAGAAATGTTTCGAAAATAACAATACAAATGTTTAGACCAGCATTTATATACATGCTTACATAATTGGTCATTACAACTCTTCAGCCCGAATTGCGACCTCTCTTGTGTTGTGTATGTAAACTTCATACGTGATATGGTGGAATATACAATTTTATGCCTACTCCGAACGACAGATTTTTGAGAAAATTTTCATGGCAATTTTATATAACCTCAGAACTGTTGCTGAGAGAAAGTCTTTTAAGAAATATTTTTTCGTATTTCATTATGTTGGAGAAGTCTAACCTGGTGTTAGAACCATGGCCTCACATTTAATAAGCTAACACACTACAAGACTGCGGCGACAAATTTGACTTTATGGGTTTGCTAATATCCCTAGTCTTCGAATTTTGTGTGAAAAGCTGTTGAAGGCAGTGCATTTTCCAATCTGAACTGTTTGCTGGGGCATAACTGAACCGTACTTCTTCCAGAACGATTAATATCGCAAAGCTATAGCCTATAAAACAAGATACAGTACGATGATAATTGACTCTTTTCTACTTAAACTGCAAGAATTGAAGTTAGTTGACTTATTGTTTCAATAAGACGATGCGTTACAGAACACAAGTTTATTGAGTAATTCATCTTATTTTTTTGAGCAGTCCCTTGGTCGCCAAGAAAAAATTATTTGACTCACTAGCCTAATTTTGCGTGCATACAAGAAGTCTCACCTGTACAGAGACAAGCCAACTACAATTCTGAACTTAGTGCTGAAATCTGATGACTTGGGTGGATCACATACTAGACATACACAGGTAGGTAGATGTAGGTGAGTTTCCTTCAAAGAGAATTAGATGGACACACTTAGGCCGCATAGAGTTATGTATAAACATACGTACATATGTACGCCACTCTAACATTATAATTCACTAACTTACTTTATTCTTATTTTAACATTTTTCTTTAATTTTCATTTTTATCAAATATTTTCTTAAATATGATTTATTATGTAATACTCTTTATTTTTAATATTATCAACTATTTTCCTAATTACTAATTATCTCTTTTTACTCTTTACTTATAAATTATCAAATATTCCATTATTGTTGATCCTGTTAATCCCGTTAAATCATACGATTTTTGTAAAGTATAAATAAGCTTTCGTTTTTAAAGATTGGTTAATTAAGAAAATATTCGTTGAAGTGACAACATTAAATAAATATTGATTCTAAAAAAAGATCATTATTTTACTATAGGGCCCATTGTGTTACCACAGTTTTTCACTATCCCTTAGTCTCGAAACCAATCGCATATTCTGTTGAAGCGATTTGAACTGACGATGTCAGTTCCTCTAGACCATCCATATAGTAAGCACCTAAGTACTTCTTTCTCCTCTGACAAAGAGCCAGCAAGTGAAGAAGAGTCTTCTCCTCTTCCTCATCCCTGCAGTTCCTTCAGAAATTATTAGCAAGGTGTCTAATACCAATGCGCCTAGCATTCATACTCATAATGCCATGCCCCTAATGATCTCGACAACCACACTGAGCGCGCTCCTTTGGTGTTTAAGCAGACCCTTTGTGCGCCCTTCATCCAGCAGTGGCCAGATTTTATGCGGCGTTCTACCCGTGTCCGAAGCCACCCATCTGTTGTTGATGGAATCGACGCTCGCATTCTCTATTATGAGCCTACAGATTCTCATAGGGATGCCCACAGTCGAGAATTTATCGTAGAGTTCGATGGTCGTGCCCCGCCTGGCCAGTTCATACTGGAAATAGAATAGAAACTATGGTGATGCTCCGCTTGAAGACGTTTTCGTCTCCAATAATTCTCACCGCAGCCTATATTGCCATCACCTCCGCCTGAAAGACGCTGCAGTTGCCCGGCAGTCTTATAGACTAAGCTATTCCAACCGATTCCGAAAAAATTCCACAGCCAACAGCTCCGTTCAGTTTCGAACCGTCAGTGTAGAGTTGCACGGAGTCCTTCACTAGGTGGGTCAGACCAGACATCGTTGTCCGGGATTGATGTCTTGAATCTCCTCTTGAAGTCGTACAGCGGGGTCATGTAAGCACTGCTCTTGACAGCTCCAACTTCCCTCAGGCTATTTGCGTGGCCAGTATCAGAATCATGCGACTTTTCAGAGACGCTTACTTATTTTGGCCGCCACTCCCCTACAGAAGAGGTTAAGCGGAAATAGGCCCAAAATTATCTCCAGTGCCAACGTAATTGTAGTACGCAGTGCACCTCTAATAATAATACCCTGTTACCAGCATACAGGGCAATTTTTGATTCTGTTAACACATAATATTCTGTTTATCACAATAAATAAATTTTTGATTGATTTTTTCAAATTTTATAAGTTCCTTTTAATTTTCAAAATCCAACCCTGAAAAAGGTCACGTGTTACATACGAAATCTTGAGCATTTCACAATCTTAACGTCTTTATACCATACTTCGATGCACAAGATGTGTCAAGACTTAATGGATGCGTTAACCATAAAATTTGTTTTCTTATCGTTCATTGTTCAGCACACAAGTGAACTTTAGCACATTATCAAACTTACTTCGTGACAATTTTGATTTTTTTTAAGTTACTACAGAGTTTCAAAATATACTACAAAAATCCTCAAAAATAAAATACGCTCACGTAAAAATAACCAAATGTGACAGCACAACAGTTAACCAAAGAAAAACACGAACACGACCTTTGACATTTTTGTTGCTTAAAAGCCCTAAAATCTGTGCGGATTAAAGTTGTGTCTCCTAATAAAAGCAATAAGCAACAACGGCTGCAGAGCAAATGTTTTTGTATCCACTACTCAAATTGCATTGCAACACCATTGAAATGTCGTGCATGTCAGTATCGTATTTTTTAAATCTCTCGCACAGAGGCTGGCTGCATCAGAAACAAAAATTACCAACAAGCAACCGCATGCATGGAACTGTTGAAGTGCTTTGATATACCATACGTATGTAAGTCTGAGCAAAAAATGTTGACATTGCAGTTTGGGTGTTATGAAAATTAGTTCTTTGTATCACTAGATGGCATAAATATGTCAACCGCTAATGCTCAATTGTTATGGAGTTCACTTTTTGTTTTTGTTTTGATAATAGTTTGATGATAAAAAAACTGCCTATTGATTATTTTTTTCGTTTGGAGCGTAGAAATAATATTAAGTAGTAAATTCCCTGCCAAGGAAATGGAAAACTCATGTTTTCCTCTTTTCATTCCAAATAACACCGTTGTGTTGTGATTTTTCCAGCGAATAAGAAAAATTCCTTAAAGTTATTTACGCTTTTTGCTATTTTATTTTCTTAATATAACTTCATATGTATGTGTGCTCTTGGTCATCAGGCATTATTGAATATTCTGATACTTTTCGGTTTTTTTTTTCTTTTCGTATATCATTTGAACTTTTAATATAAAAAAGATAATATTTTGTGCTGAACAACTCCTTCCAATCATTGAATTATTATAAAAATTCGTGTTGTGTGGGAAATGGGTATCTATTGGAGAATTACCTTCAGCGGCAACACTCATTTTTGGTTCAATGGGAACGTCATAGGTTTAGTGAGGTATGTACCAGAGATCAGCAATGAATCGTTTTTCGCTACTCATAAGTACTCATGAAATTTTGAGTATGAATGACTCAACAATATTGAAATTTAACTACTCTGATTCATTCGTACTCAGTACAACATTGATTTATAAGTACAAGTTGAAATGAGTATGAGTACAACGTTGACATCAAACTCATAAAATTCGAAAAATGTTTGATTCATTCAGATTCATAAATTTAGAAAAATACTTATAATACTCACAAATGATTCGAGTGATTCGAATCATTCATCAAAATTTACAGTCTTTGTTGTTGTTACATTTACAAAAAAAAAAAAAAAAAAAAAAAAGACAGAGACAGAGACAGAGACAGAGACAGCAAGCAAAGCAAACACGCGACCTTCTAGTGAGTATTTTAGTGTTCGTACGCGAATTGTATTTATTTTGTGATTCGTGTAAATGTTGAGTAAAGGAGAGTCGAAATCAACAACATTATGCGTATTGTTAAGTATGATTCCGATGAGTACTTCAAACTTAAAATTTAAGTAGTATGAGTATGATATTAAAATAAGTATGAATGCGTATAGGTATCAGAAGTTATGAGTATGATTTGAATCTACTCATCTTTTTGAATACTCATTGCTGATCTCTGGTATGTACGACAACAACAACATTGGACCGCATTTTTTGAAGAACATTGGAAATCATCGGCCAACTTTTTTTACCCTAAAATCGAAGAATTGGATATGTGGTTGAAAAAGGCGTACTACAACACTCGATATATGATTTGATCTCAATGTTTTTCAGCAGTCGCTGGTAGTAGGTACAGTAAGTAGTGTGTTGGCTTATTAGACATAAGGACACGGTTCAGAGATCAAAACGAAATTTGAAAACATATTTCTTCGGCTACTTTCTCTCAGCAGATTTCTGGCAAAAGTTCTGAGAGTAAAAAATTGCCATGAAAAGTTTCTCAAAAATTTGTAGTTCGGAGTCGACTTTAAACTGTAGGTCTCATCACTCATGTATAAAATTAACGCATACAACATAAATGGTGTGAGAAGCTATGTCGTAATCTTGATGGAAGGGTTGTAATGACCAATTATGTGTGTATGTATCCTTTGCAGCAGTATATTGCTCCAAACTTTCATGCATTTTATTGTCAATAGAATATTTTTAATGGGAATGCAGCAGACGAAATGCTATACAATGAATTCCCCTACTTAGAGAACACGGCACATTTAGAAACGAAAGAGCCAAATTAAGGCCTGGAACAGAAGAAAGTGGTTGTAGTAGAAACTTATGACTTAATGAGTAGCGTATCAGTATAGTGAAACACTCTTATAATGTTGCCAAATATCTTTTCTAAAACTTACAGAATAACGCACGCATATCAATTTTCTAAGAAAATTCATATTCAACTGCATAATTCTCTTTAGCAGCATTACATTTAATATTTTACGTTTTTAATATTGAAAGTGTTGAAAAGCAGGGTAACACTCTTTACAATTCATATTTGTCGAGCGACATATTTTCAATAATTCCATATTTGTACTTTAGTGTCTACTACAGTGACTTACGTATTCTGTTGACACCAATATGACAGCTTTCGGCGCTACTCGCTACGTTATTATACGTTAGCGACTATCCCAACTTAATGCCGTATTCAAAATCACACAAACAGTGTCCCTGACATCCACACAAAAATAAAACCCGGGAAAAGAAAACTACTCAGTTTTGAGTAATCGAAACTCAACAAGCAGGTTATGTATTAAAAAATTTTAGTAGTAGCCTGTATCGCTATTTAATTTCCTCTTCCTTGAGAGGAATCTCTGCAAACGTCCGCTTTGAGAGCATCTGTCCGTGGTTAAGAAATTAAGGTCTTAATTCTCCTCTGCACCACTGATTGTGTAGTCAAGTGCCCTGTAATTGTGATAATTTTAAGATTTCCGTGTTTATAAAAAATTCGGTTTATTCATGAAGTTTGTATTCCCCTATTTCAACCATTTTTGATGATTTTGAACAATTATTGTGCTTCCAACTGAAGCATGGGTGCGTAGATACGTATACAAAATTAAAATTTTGGTCCCCTTCTCCTTTGTTTTTTACAAATTAAATGAAATTTTCGAATGTATTTCTTTTTATGTTTTAAAACTTTTCATTTTTTTTCATTTAGTTGTGATCACTCATACATTTGTAAATATGTATGCATGTATTGTATATTCATGTATATTCATAGGAGAGTTGGTACGTGTAGAAACATACAGCCGTACAATTTACGTCGAGCATATGTGGTAGGGAGTACATGATTTATTTGTGTATGTGTGTACACAAACAGTGCTGACCATAGGTGGTCACATAATATTAACAAAATATTTTAAGTCCAAAAAGTTAGAATAAAAAAGAAAAAAATTAATTCATTATGGTTTTTGAATTGCAAAAATAAGTGGCTTCACCCCCCTCCTGTGCAATCCTCGCCACCACCTTGTTGGAAAAAGAAGTAGGAATCAACAATTAGCAAGATTCTACACCACTACATTAAAAACTCGGAGGGCGTTGTTTCTAGGCAACGATAGATGACAGCCCCATTATGCTAGGGCTTTCTGCAGCTGAACAATCACCTGCTTAGTTGGAACAACAAGAATATTGTTTGTGCTTAAAGTGAATACCACTATTATAATTAGTATAATGGTCTACACATGGCGAATACCCATGTTATTATTAGTATCAGCTTATGTATCAAATTGCAATAAAATTAATTTTATTTAAAAACGTTTTGATTGGTTAATTTAATGAATTTTTAGCAATAAGAATATTATGTTACAGTAAAATTATTTTGTTGATTTAGCATTATTGTTAAGTTTAAGTAGTATAAATAGTTAAATAAAATATTAACAGTGGTTCAGTAACAAAAATATTGTCAAGTGCTTGAGGGATACAATTCAACAATTAATAAAACAGTTCAAATTTATGTGTTTGAATTGGCAACTTATTGATTGAGCATAAACATTTTTGGTGACTCCTAGATAAGGACACGCATCCTTCAGCATAGCACCAAACATTTTTTGCGGCAGCACACATCCTTCATCAACGTATCAAACACATTTTTAGGTGACACCTTTGCAGACATTATGGAACAGCTCTTAGATCTTCAAAATCAAACTGGCGAAACAATTCAGACTATTGTGCGAAACTTCAAAAAGGATTCCGCAGACCGGAAAGGAAAGGCTTCCTATTTTGAGGAGAGGCTACGGCGTCTACAGGGATCTTGGAATCAGTTTCAGGAAACGGAATCCAAGATTCGAGATGCATGCGAAGAACCTATGAAGATCGAGTACTTTTTTACGGACTATTAAGAAAAAGTCAAACGAGTAGCCTCCGAATACATGAAATTATTCGAAAAAGAAGCCAGTCGTCTAAAACAAAAGCCGATAACTGCGAGCTTAATCCATGAAGGAGATAAACCTTTAAGTGATATTGATTCTGTAGAAGTTCCTAGCAACGCCTGCGGGATTATGAGAAAGTTGAATGCCAAACTATCAGCATTCATTCGTTTATTAAATGGAGTTATAATTACAGAAGACCAACATCTACAATATTTTGAATTAAAAATAGATAATAAAAATAGTCTTGGGAGCAAATCGAGACGCTTCATGGTGAAACTCACGAAACACTAACGGATCCAGTAGCCATCGGGCTAGATCAGGATCAATATGACAAAACAGTCGATCAAAAGCATCAAGTGTTGGTCAATCTTGCTATTAAGGCTGACCAAATGAGGGGTGTTCTCCATACACAAAATGGAGTAGCACCGGTTTCAAACATTGGTAGTTCAATACAGCTGCCAAAGCTCACGATTCCAAAATTTGATGGCAATTATTTAAAATGGCGCCAATTTCACGATTTATTTTCTGAAATGGTAGATAAACAACCGATACCATCTATTCAAAAAATGTGGTATCTAAAGAGCAACTTGTCAGGGGAAGCTGAATATCTAATCAGTAAATTTTCCCTTTCTGACTCAAATTATACGGCTGCTTGGAAAACGTTAAAGGAACGTTACAACAATAAAAGAATTCTTGTGGCCAACTTAGTGGACAAAATACTCAAGCAACAGTCCGTGACGTCATCAGGCCAGTCAATTAAAGACCTACATGATACCACCAAGGAGTGTTTATTGGCACTAAATAATTTGGATATTAATATATCATCATGGGATGCAATTCTCATACAAATACTGGTCAAAAACTTGATAGGAACACGCACATAAGGTGCATGTAATCATTAGCAAACCCGAAAGACCTACCATCTATAACCGAATTTCTTTCCTTCCTGGAACTTCATTTTCAATCATTGGAGGCAATTTCTCCAAAAGAAAAAACCTCCCAAAAGGCAGTTTCAGCTTCACTTTCGTCCAATTATAACAGCTCATGCAGACTGTGCAGTGGCAATAATCATAAACTGTACCATTGCAACAAGTTTCTGCAATTATCTGAAGAGGAACGGTTACGTTAGGTTCAACGTCAACACTTATGTGTCAACTTCTTTGGTAGTGACCACAATTCAAAAATCGGCAATGCTGGTAGCTGCAAAAAATGTACTAAAAAGCACAATACACTGCTTCATTTAGAAAAGAATGACAATATTCAAAAACATAAAAGGCCATCAGCAGAAAACTTTCCACAGCAAAATAAAGATTCAAACCTTGGTGGTTCAGACAGTCTCAATATTGCACTTGCGATACAGCAAGAACTAATTTTAATTTTAAAAAGCCATGGCTTTAATTTGAAAAAATGGTGTGCAAATCATCCTCTGCAGTACCAACACCAACACAGTAAAAACATTAGGATTACTGTGGTTACCTACAAGAGACCAATTTTGCATTAAGGTCAAAGCTAATAATTTACATACCGTTTCAAAACGTACAGCAACCTCAGATCTGGCTAAATTATTTGATCCTCTCGGGCTACTAGCACCCGTTGTTGTCAAGGCAAAGATTTTCATTCAAAAATTATGGCAGCTAAAACTAAACTGGGATGAACCATTACTTAAATATCTTCATGAAGATTGGACTAAATTCAGAAATGACTAAACAGCTTAAACAATTTCAAAATTCCTCGACACATCTTTAATGGGAATCTTCCAGCAAATACACAATTACACGTATTCTCAGATGCTTCCGAAAAAGCTTACGGTGCAGTTGCCTTTATATGAGCAACTCTTAAAGACAGAAGAGTTGTTGCACAATTACTCTGTGCCAAGACACGGGTCACTCCATTAAAACAACAGACTTTACCACGTCTAGAGTTATGTAATGCAGTCATGGCTGCTCAACTTGGACACAGAATTGAAACTGATCTTCAGATTAGAAATTTACCTATGTTTTTATGGACAAATTCAGAAATAGTGCTATCTTGGATAAACGTTCAATCACCATTGTACCACACATTTGTAGCTAATCGAGTTTCCAAACTACAATCATTAACATTGTCCAAACAATGGCGCCATGTCGGTTTCAAGGACAATGCAGCTGATATACTCTCGAGAGGACTATCGGCTACGAAACTCGCCGAATGCAGTTTATGGTTCCATGGGCCGTTGTTTTTGCACGGAAAAGAACAAAATTGGCCACCTGAATTCTCGCATCGACTTATTCCAAATGACAAAGAGAGAATGAAGACAAACATTATTACAGCAGCCAGTTGCTCCAATGACGATTTTGTGTACAAGATTCCGCATAAAAACTGATTCAGAACTCTTCAAAGGACACTAGGATACATGCTTAGATTCATCAGAAACACAAGAATAAAAAAGGAAGAACGTCCAACATGTAAGGCATTAATTCCGACTGAGCTGGGCGTTGCACTATTCTTAATCATAAAAACCATTCAAAGGTCCGACTTTTCTTCAGAAATAAATCAACTTCAAAAGAACAAAGAAGTCGATAAAAAGCTCTATCATAGGTCTTGTCCATTTATAGATGGTTCAGACATACTAGGGAGGACGATTGAAAGCGTCATTGCTATCGTACGATGCTAATTCCAATGCCGATTCCATATAATGATCCCATCGTAAAACTCTTATTCATCATTATTCCCGAATAAAATAGTCATTGTGGACCACAAGCACTTTTGAACACAATCAGACAACGATTTTGGCCAATAAAAGGTAAAATAATGGCGCGAGCAACAGTACAGAAATGCGTAAGATGTACAAAGGCTCGACCACAATTAACAAATTATGGGAAATCTTCCACAGACTCGGGTTACCCCAGCACTTTTATCAACACTGGTGTAGATTATTGTGGACCGTTCTGGATTCACTATAGGATTAAAGGCAAACGACCAACAACGGCATATATTGCGGTATTCTGCTGCTTCTCTACAAAGGCAGTTCATCTTGAACTGGTTTCAGACTTGTCAACAGACCCTTTTATTGGCGCTTTGAAACGATTTATTGGCCGACGAAGCCGATGCAAAAATATCTATTCTGACAACGCTACGAATTTTATTGGAGCAAAAAATCAGTTAACAGACCTAGATGATAGCATTTACTCTTCTAAAGCGCAATCATCAATTATTTTTGCTTCTAGTTCAAAAGGAATACATTTTCATTTCATTCCACCGAGAGCACCACATTTTGGAGGTTTATGGGAGGCAGCCGTGAAATCAGCGAAGCATCTTTTATTTCGGAATGTCGCAAATGCATCTCTAACCCAAGAAGAATTGGAAACGATCATAGTAGAAATTGAAGCGATACTTAACTCTCGTCCACTAACATCAATAACAAATGATCGAAATAACCTTGAAGCATTAACTCCTGGCCATTTCCTTATTGGCGAACCACTTACCTCACAAGTCGATAGAAAGGCACAACTTCCAAAAGTATCAGTTTTATCTCATTGGAAATTGGTATCCCATCTCAAAAAGGAATTTTGGGACAGATGGTCTACAGAATACTTAAATGAACTACAACAACGTAGCAAATGGCAGAGACAATTTGCTAATATTAAGGTTGGAGACATGGTTATTATAAAAGAAGATAACATACCTATTATGAAATGGCCATTGGGAAGAATTACTCAAGTCAATACTAGTGATGACGGTACAGCAAAAGTCGCAGAAGTAAAAACCCCATCAGGAACATTTAAACGTCCAATTCATCGACTCGCCTTATTATCCATAGAACAAGATCCTGAAGTTACTATTCCCACTAAGAATAAGAATGGCAATATCAAAAGTTCCAATGATGAACCTAAGCCCAAGAGAATTAAAATACCAACAAACCATATAACACTTGCGTTACTAGTGTAGTAAGTACTATTACCACTAGCATATGGATCTCCAGTCAAAAATAAAAGGTTCGGATCAAAGTTCGGAATCCATTTCGAACAAATTGGAACAGCCGCTATTTCAACTACCGAATGGAATCTGTTCGTATACTACGATCTAACTGCTTATCGGTCCGAAACATCAATCCTTGTCAATGGGACAAGATCAATACAAATCATCTGTAAGACAACACAATACATCATGCCTCAGTCATGATTGATCACTTTAAACAAATGGAAAATGAGTTACAACTAGTGTAGCATGATTTTACAGTTGTCAATACTGGCACAACATTTCATATGCATAAACAAAAGAATATCCAATTGCATATGAGCAGCGACCACTTGACTGAATGTTATTGACCGTCGCGCACATAACGACGATCATTTGACACTTTGTTGTCAGGCCGCTGACTGCATTGGTTTGCATATAATATGTAGTATGTGTGTTGTTGTTGTATGGCATTGCTGGTGATCGTGTGTGTCTCTCTTTACACTTCACCGTGGGAATTATTGTGGATAATAGGCGCGTGTCATATAACATCCACTTGTCCCATAATTATTACACACACAAACCAATATAATATAGTTAAACATATAATGTACACACGAACATATGTTATAGTATTAAGTCAATACAAAATTGTATTAGAATTAAGGGTTTGATTTGGAATTGTCAAATCAGCCAAAATTTAGTATAAAAGAAGGGACATTTTCCCTCAAGAACTCAATCAATAAAATTTAGCAAAATAGTGCGGGTCAGCTGCACTCAGTTAAAAATTATTGGTCTTTTATTTGATAGTGCTCCTTGAGTGCACTTTATTAAAATAAAATAAATACGTTACGTTACATGGCGATCCTGCCAGGAGTGCTTAAGAACTAAAAAATCTTGCACCAAAAATTATATATATAAAATAGCCTGGTGGATCAGCCTGTGATATCCACCAGTCGCGGAAGGAAGAGACTGTCTGGCCAAGAGACAGTGGATGCTACAAAGGAATGACTCCACCACAAGTGAAGGCGGGACCACAGCCTTTAACAATACAGCAGTATTTGGAAAGGAATAAGAAAGCCAAACAACCAGCAGAAACCACAATCCCTGTGGTTCAAAAGAAAAAGAGACGAGGAGGCCGGACCCAAAGGCTAAAGAGGGAGAAGGCCAATCTTCTGCGCTTAATAAACGCGCAACCACCACCACCTTGGGCAGAGGTGCTGTACTCTGGAATAAAATCGACAAAATTGAAAGGATGCTAGCAGTTATGATGGAAGTAAGGAAAAACAAATAAAATTTTAGTTTCTTAACCAACGTGCTCCTCAAGAGTTGCACTGGTAGGGCCTATAAGCGTTAACCGCTCGAGGCAAATTGAAAATAAAACTTCCAAATATTACAAAATAAAAAAAAAAATTATTTTTATATAAGCATTTATAAAAAAAAAAAAAACAAAAATATATATAAAAAAAAAACCAACAAAACTATTATATACTAAATGTCAATAGAACAAATTATTATTATTATTATTACCTAATTAATGAATAAATTATTTTAAAATTATGATTAATGGAGGCCAAAGCCAACTATAGAAAGTAATTTAGAAATATAAATATAAAAAAGAGAAGGAAGAAGAATTTTTTTTTTGTAATATTTGTATGGGATCCTTTAGCATGAATAAACCTAAAACCAGGCCTAGGAATCCAATTGCGGATAGTCCGCATCAAGAACCAAAAATTTCCAATAAAGAATATTTAATGTGGTTGACAAAATTTTGGAAAACAATAGGAATGAATAGGGCCCCAACTATGGAGGACGTAATTAATAAAAATTCCATAGAAGAAGAAACAATTAGTATGTTAAGACATTTTAAAATTTAATAATTTATTTTCTCTTCCTTTTTCTTTGAATATGTGCAAGACACAAACTAAGTTAGATAGGCCAACAGCCAATGTAATAAATGAGGTAGAAGTACTTCAAAATAAAATAAACTTAGATAAGATTGAAATTTGTTTGATTATAGTAACAATTTTGTTGGGATTGAATTTTGTATTAAAGGTTTACAGTATGCATACTAGAAGACTTAGAAAGAAATATTCAAGTAGAGCCAATGAATTGGACAAGATCTAAATGGACTGGCAGGAAATAATTAAAAGGTTAAGACTGTTAAAAGACGATTTTGACAAATCATATAAATGTTTAAATTTAGAAAGAAATATAAAGGACGAAACGGTAGTAAAGCATCTGAGGACTTTGTTTGACAGATTCGAAAGAATCAGAGTAGTTGTTAATGTAAATTACAGTAAGCTTACAACACCCCACAAAGCAGCAGCCGAATGTTTCTTTTCTGATGTAAGGAGTAGGCTAATAAGCATTTTATCAAAAAAAAGGTTTATATATTGAATTACCAACTACATTCCATGAGGAAGTATCTTATAAACTAACGACAGACCAAAAATCTAACGAAACATTGGTTCTATTGTATAATCAGGAAACAAAACCTGAAATAATTTCAACAAACATGACCCAGACAATAGTAGAATTTCTAAACACAGCATCAAAGCTCGTAATCGACTTTGATGGCAGGTCAGAAAACCTGAGAGCATTTATAGACTCCTTGCAATTGCTGAACACAATTAAAGGTGACAATGAAGCGATAGCAGTGTCTTTAATAAAGACTAAATTGAAAGGAACCGCTAGGAATCTAATTGAAGATGAAGGTACAATATCGGAAATAATCAGTAAATTGCGCGCTACGGTCAAGGGCGAGTCGGTAGAAGTACTGACAGCTAAAATTATGAATACTAGACAAAATAATAAGACTGCAAACAATTACTGCAGTGAAATTGAAAACTTAACAAAATCATTGGAAAGCGCATATATATCAGACGGTTTGTCATGTGAATTAGCAAACAAGTATTCAACGCAAGTTGCCGTTAAGGCATTAACGAAAAATTGTACCATAGATAAGGTAAAACTTATTATGGAGGCAGGCCAATTCAACAACATGAATGAGGCAATTACTAAATTTGTTAACAGTTGCACAGAAGCAACTGGCCAGCAAAATGCGTTGCTATATTTGGGTAGGAAATATAATCGACCTATTGACAGAGGAAATAATAATCAGTATCGAAGAAAATATAATAATTTTCCCAATAACAACATTAATAACAATTTTAGACCTCCACAAAGACCAGGAAATAACAGAAATAGGCAAGGTTTCAACAATAGACGTAGAAATGGAAACTACGTAAGAGCAACTGACTCATACGAAAACGGTTCGGAAAACTCCGACAACCCCCTAAGATAAGCTCAACACATAATAAAATATACAACCTTAATCTCAACTTGAGTTTTTTTGTGCATATGGAAATTAATAACACTAACCACATAGTCACGTTGTTGGTGGACACAGGAGCAGATATTTCAATCGTAAAAAATATTTTTTTCAAACCCCAACAAATAAATAAAAACATTACTACAACAATAACTGGTATAGGACAGGGATACCTGAAATCCATAGGAAAAATATTCTTGGAAATGAAATTTAAAAACTTTTTAATACCACATTACTTTCAGGTGGTTCAGAACAATTTTCCCATACCTTGTGATGGAATTATTGGTTTAGACTTCTTAAAAAGATATAATTGTTTATTGGATTTCAATGAAGAACATGACTATCTTGTTCTAAGACCCTCTAATCTGCAACATACAATAGACATACCAATAACAAATAATTATAATGAGATAACACTACCACCAAGGTCAGAAGTAATAAGACAAATTAAATTTGAGAATCTTAAAAATGAAATATTGATACCAAATCAGGAAGTAACAACAGGGGTTTTTATACCAAATATTCTAGTTAAATCCAACAAAGCTTTTATTCGTTTTTTAAATACTAATGACAGTATAATTTCAATCAAACAGAATAGCATTAAAACCGAAAACATCTCTAACTATAATGTAATTACACAAGGGTTGAACAAAAATGAAAATAGACAATCAAAGGTTATGGATATTTTAAAGAAAAACTTCCCAGAACAATTTAAACCAACACTAACGAAAATTTGCAAAGAATATAGTGACATTTTTGGTTTGGAAACAGAAACAATATCTACTAACAATTTCTATGAGCAAAAGTTGAGATTGAATGACAAACAGCCGGTATACATCAAAAACTATCGTATACCACATTCACATAAGGATGAAATTAACAAACAGGTTAGAAAACTGATAGATGATAAAATAGTTGAACCATCATTTTCGGAATACAATAGTCCAATTTTATTGGTTCCAAAGAAATCACTTCCAGGTTCGGATGAGAAAAGATGGCGACTTGTGATAGACTACAGGCAAATAAATAAAAAATTGTTATCGGATAAATTCCCATTGCCTAGAATTGATGATATTCTAGACCAACTTGGCAGAGCAAAGTATTTTTCTTGTTTAGACTTGATGTCAGGATTTCACCAGATAGGATTAGAGAAAAACTTCAGAGATTTGACATCATTCTCTACGAGCAATGGTTCCTACAGATTTACTAGACTACCCTACGGCTTAAAGATAGCACCAAATTCCTTCCAAAGAATGATGACAATTGCTTTCAGTGGTCTGAAGCCGGATCAAGCATTTCTATATATGGATGACTTGGTCGTATTGGGATGCTCAGAAAAGCATATGCTTTCAAATTTGAAGGATGTTTTTAATCTCTGTCGTAAATACAATCTTAAGCTAAACCCAGAAAAGTGTTCATTCTTTATGAGAGAGGTAACCTACCTTGGACATAAGTGTACTGATAAGGGAATACTACCAGATGATAGTAAATACTCGGTAATCGAAAACTATCCGACACCCAAGGACGCGGATAGCGCAAAAAGGTTCATCGCTTTTTGTAATTATTACCGAAGGTTTATCAAAAATTTTTCCGAATACTCTAGACATCTTACACGATTGTCCAGAAAAGGGGTGCCATTTGAATGGACAGAAGATTGCGAATTTGCATTTAGATACTTAAAGAAAGCATTAATTAGTCCAACATTGCTTCAGTACCCCGACTTTACTAAGGAATTTTGTATAACAACGGACGCAAGCAAGCATGCATGCGGTGCTGTTTTAACTCAAGAACATCAGGGTAAACAACTTCCTATAGCTTACGCTTCAAAGACATTTACAAAGGGTGAAAGTAATAAATCAACCATTGAACAGGAATTAACTGCCATACACTGGGCTATCACACATTTCAGACCATATATCTATGGAAAACACTTTTTAGTTCGTACTGACCATAGACCTCTTTCTTATCTGTTCTCAATGAAAAACCCAAGTTCCAAATTAACAAGAATGAGACTAGATCTGGAAGAATATGATTTTACAGTTGAATACCTTAGGGGGAAGGACAATTATATCGCGGATGCGTTATCGCGAATTACTATAGAAGATTTTAAGGAAATGAATAGAAAGGTATCACGCGTGTTGAGAGTCACGACAAGGTCAGTGACTAAGCAAAAAGACAGTAGTAGGATAAATAATCAGCATAGAGCAAATAAAACAGATGTATTAAATGAGCCCAAAATATATGTACCAATTAAGAATAGTGACGTCAGAAAGTATTACAAATTAAAGATTTATCCCAATAAATGCTATATAAAGAAGGGAAAATCAATATTAGCTAGCATAAATATAAATGATATATTTACTAAAGAGAAACTTGACTTAGGACAATTTTTCTCTAGGCTCGAGAAAGCGGCCAGTAAATTAAATATCAATAAACTACAAGTAGCACCTAGTGAGAAAATTTTCGAATTTGTCTCAAAGTATGAATTTAGAAATATGGGCAATAAGGTACTAAATAGAATTAAAATAGCGCTTTTAAATGAAATAAAGATACTTGATATAAAGAATTCTAAGGAAATTCTAGAAGTCATGCTGAAATATCATGATGACCCTATCGAAGGAGGTCATTGCGGCGTATATAGAACCGCAGAGAAAATAAAAAGATACTACTACTGGAAAAATATGACAAAGGACATAGCTAAATATGTAAAAGCATGTCACAAATGTCAAATAACGAAAACTACCAAGCACGTTAAAGGCCCGATGATAATAACAGAAACGCCTAACAAACCGTTTGATACAGTGTATGTAGACACAATTGGACCATTTCCAAGATCAATACATGGAAATGAGTACGCAATCACATTAATATGCGACTTAACTAAATACCTGGTAACAATACCTATACCAAATAAATCGGCTAAGACGATCGCAAAAGCGATATTCGAAAATTTTATACTTACCTATGGCCCAATGAAGACGTTCATTTCGGACATGGGTACAGAATATAAGAATTCTATATTAAACGAATTGTGCACTTTGTTTAAAATAGAGAAACTAACATCAACAGCACATCATCACCAGACCTTTGGTACAATAGAAAGAAGTCATAGAACTTTTAATGAATACGTACGTTCTTACATATCTGTAGAAAAAGATGACTGGGATGAATGGATTAGGTATTTCACATATTGTTTTAATACAACACCATCAACTGTACATAATTATTGTCCTTTTGAATTGGTTTTTAGCAAAGTACCAAACAGTTTCAAAGATTTCAATGAGGTAGACACAGTTACTCCACTATACAATGTAGACGATTATGCCAAAGAGGCAAAATTTAGATTAGAACTTGCACTTAAGAGAGCAAAACATTTATTAGAAATAAATAAAATCAAACAGAAGAATAACTATGATAAGGATATATTAGATTATAATTTTAACATAGGAGATTTAGTTTTACTTAGGAATAATACAGGACATAAACTAGAGGAATCATATAAAGGCCCATACAAAATTAAAAATATAGCTTTAAGAAATAATGTAACTATAGTTGATAAGAAAAATAATAAAGAGCAAGTAGTTCATAAAAATAGACTTAAGCTATATAACAAATAAGTTTTAATTATAACACTAAACTGATCAGAAAAGTGAAATAATAATCTTTAAGATAAGATTTTTTTTAACTACATAAGTAAACTTATCACTAAACATTTATTAAAAACAAAATAAATATTAAAATTAAATAAGAAATAATATTAAGATTGGATTATGTTAAATTAAGATTAATATGTAAAACATTCTTAGTCATTTAAATAAATACTTTACATTTTAAGTTCACTAATAAAATATAATTTGAAATAGACGTAAAATCATTGTACTGTGTTGTGTAAAAGAATGTCCATAGAACAAAAGTTATATGAACATTCTTGTAAAGGGTGGAGGTGTAGCATGATTTTACAGTTGTCAATACTGGCACAACATTTCATATGCATAAACAAAAGAATATCCAATTGCATATGAGCAGCGACCACTTGACTCAATGTTATTGACCGTCGCGCACATAACGACGATCATTTGACACTTTGTTGTCAGGCCGCTGACTGCATTGGTTTGCATATAATATGTAGTATGTGTGTTGTTGTTGTATGGCATTGCTGGTGATCGTGTGTGTCTCTCTTTACACTTCACCGTGGGAATTATTGTGGATAATAGGCGCGTGTCATATAACATCCACTTGTCCCATAATTATTACACACACAAACCAATATAATATAGTTAAACATATAATGTACACACGAACATATGTTATAGTATTAAGTCAATACAAAATTGTATTAGAATTAAGGGTTTGATTTGGAATTGTCAAATCAGCCAAAATTTAGTATAAAAGAAGGGACATTTTCCCTCAAGAACTCAATCAATAAAATTTAGCAAAATAGTGCGGGTCAGCTGCACTCAGTTAAAAATTATTGGTCTTTTATTTGATAGTGCTCCTTGAGTGCACTTTATTAAAATAAAATAAATACGTTACGTTACACTAGATAAACAATTATTGCGGAGCTAAAGGGGTGCACTAGAAATAGTTGGTAATGTTGCTCATTCATTATTTGGCATCCTGGATTCAGAATACGCTGAACATATGTCTGATACAATAAAACAAGTCAATGAAAATGAATCGTATTTGCTTAAATTGTTAAAAAATCAAACATCAATTGTTGATTCAACATTAAATATTATACGTCAGAATCAAGTAACATCTAAAGCAAGATTTGAACGACTATTCACCGGAATCGCTGATTCTTCCCGTATCAGAAAAATCGAATTTGCTTCAATTATGTAAACTTATGAGAGTAAAGGGAACACTAACGCAACAACGCGCCATCTTTAAAATAACCCTACCATTGGTCGGACATGAAAAATTTAATATATTTACCTGATGAATAATACAATGGCAGCCATTAAACCATGTACTACTTTTCTGGGCATAAACGCATCTCGTTAACAATACATTCCTTTTACCAGTTCCAAGTTCAGCTCCTGTGACATAATAGAACAAGGTGTTTTTGTTTGCTCCAATATTCAAATTCGTTACAATTTTGGTGCAAATATCTGTACGTGTGAAATTAATCTATACAACAACAAAACAACACCAACTTGTATTCTGGAGAAAACTGACGCAAAATGAATACCACTCGACAAAGAAAATCAATGGATATATGCTAGTCCACAATCCTCAAAAGCCACCGCTGTTTGCAATAGGGAAATCATTCCCATATCATTGAAGGGCTCCGGTCTGCTCACGCTAGATCCAGAATGCATCCTCAAACATGACTCTATTACTATGAACGGACGACAAGCTATATCAAGCACAATAAGATCCTCTTATACAAGTCTTGGAAAAATCTCAGAGTTATCGTTGCCTTATAATAATACAGTCTCCATCCACAAGAATAACTCAACCTCAATAAATCTGGAAAAAATATATGCTTAGTTGGAACAACAAGAATATTGTTTGTACTTAAAGTGAATACCACTATTATAATTAGTATAATGGTCTACACATGGCGAATACCCATGTTATTATTAGTATCAGCTTATGTATCAAATTGCAATAAAATTAATTTTATTTAAAAACGTTTTGATTGGTTAATTTAATGAATTTTTAGCAATAAGAGTATTATGTTACATTAAAATTATTTTGTTGATTTAGCATTATTGTTAAGTTTAAGTAGTATAAATAGTTAAATAAAAAATTAACAGCGGTTCAGTAACAAAAATATTGTGTTTTATTATTGTGTGACTTTACCTTCATGTTACAAGTGCTTGAGGGATAAAATTCAACAATTAATAAAACAGTTCAAATTTATGTGTTTGAATTGGCAACTTATTGATTGAGCATAAACAAATAGATTAAAATAACGGAAATAAGACAGAAATTCTTTGTGGAAGCCATATAGCTTCCCAAAGAAAAAATTGTAAATAAAATAACTTCTCAACTAACTGCAAAACAACGAAGCAAACTACTATTCGCAAATAGTTAAAAAAACTTTAAAATTTAATTTGTTCGCTTTTCCTTTCTTAAGTAAAGATTTTTTGGATTCTTTTTATAAAATTTTTTTGGTCTTCAAGTTTTAGTTGAAAGTAAACATTTTCAAATTTTTTGTGAAACTTTTTCTTGCAATTTGTGAAAAAAACATAATAAAATGAAATAAATTTTAATTGAAGTAAAAACAACATAGACGCTCTATCTGAAAAAGCTTATTCTTTAAGAAAACTTGCTGGCAAACGGCTACTGGGGCAATTGTTACGTAATATAAAGCCAGAACTCCAAAAACAACAGCAAATGTTGTGAACAAGAATGAAAGTGAATGGACGCGCATTGCGAGGAATTTAGCTTCAGCAGCTAACCAGAAATGCGAAGCAAGCAAAACTGGATAAATGCTGTTAAATAACATTTAAGTTGTCTTTTATATTTAAAAGGAAATATTTTATTTAAAATTTTTTTTAATAGGGTAAATAGGTTTTATGTTAAAGTTTCACATATGGATTGTTTCTATTTTAATAATAACACTATGCGACAAATTAAAAACAATTAAATACACCAGCTAATGACATAGTGTAAGTTGTGAGTTTTGTTAAGTAGAAATCAAAAGTACTCCAAACTTGTTTTTTTTGATAAAAACTGTTTTTTTAAACTTTACGCACATATTTATTGATTACACAAACATTTCTCAACCGATGTCCAAAATTTTAACCTTATTAGAAATGAGAGGAATGGTTCTTTAAAACGATATACATATATATATTATTTTAAATTTTAATTCTAAAATATGAAATAAGTGATGACTATGTGAAAGTGTATTATATTCTGAAGAGATTGACACTTCGTTTAAATAAATCGGACAAAATTTACTGTAGTTATTATTTAAAGTGGCTAACGGTTGAGTTATATTTTTATGTATATATTATAAATAATAACTACGGTAAGCTTACCCGACCAAAACTCACAACATATAAGTTTGAACAAAATGTTTGTATATACCATTTTAAGGGGAATTTGTTCCCCTTTTAAAAGACTTTGAATTTTGAAAATAGGTTAAAAATATTTGGGTAATCAATAATTTTGTGTGAATAGATCAAAAATACCGTTTTTGTCAAATAAAACAAGTTTGGAGGGTTCGAGAAATATAGCAAAAAATATTTTTGAGTTCTACTCAACAAAACTCACAACCTACACTACGTCATTAGTTGGGTGTATTTTGACTGTCGCATTGTGTAATTAATAATTTATGCTTTTTTAATATTATATATACACTTTGGCTCGCCATTGTATTTCATTGATAAATTTTGCATGGTTTTAATATTCGGAAAAGTTTTTTGAAACTTGCTTTCATAAAAGTAAACAAAAATAACAACAACTACACAAAAAAAAATTAAAAAAAGAACTCGACATGAAAATAATTTTAATAAATTTTTAAAAACTAGAAAATGTGAAGAGACCATTTTAGTTTAAAATTTTTAGGCCTTAGAGTGAAAACACAATCATTTGACTAATGATATGACCTACTGCTATTGATGAGTTAATATTTATATATCTCAGCTTAAAAATAAACACAGAAGAATAGTGAGCTTTACTTTATTTGCTAAGAAATTAAACCCTACTCACAAATTTCATTGTCTTCAGCTAAATATGATATCAATATAAATAATATAAAAAAAAATTTGAAAGAAAATACATACATGTGTATATATGTAGCTTAAATTCTTATTCTATGGCTAGATTCTTTAAATGTAATCAACTTTGTAGTAATAAAAATATGCCTAGATATTAGTGCCTTCGACTAACTTAAACCAATTTTACGAAATTCCACCAAAGTTTGGCTAGTAATGGTGTTGAGAAAGTTGACCTATTTGTGGACCACATAATAATCTGTGTTCAAACCGAATTTATGCGATTATAAAGCCAATTTGCCATCAGTTGTTGATGTAGTCATTCTCCCCCTAATATTCAATTAAAACTCCACAATTATATTACCGGTCTCCGTCCAAAAAAGTTTCTGCAATTGATACAATCGTTAACAAGATGTTTATCGAACTGCCATGTAATGATATGAGCATCATTCTTTTCATTTTAAATGCATATCAATAGTATGGTGAAGAGGATAAAGTTTTTAATATGAAACCTAAACCTGGTAAAGGTTATGCGATAGCTGAGTCAAATAGAAGTTACGTGTTGCGAGAAGCAAGGTCGTAATCACGACTAAGAAGTTGTAATGACCAATTAAGCAAGTAAGTAAATCGAAACTTCTTGGAATGTTGCTGATTTATAAATTTACGATAATTTTAACACGAAGAAATATTTTCCGTACCATAAATTTTATTCAAAAAACTTATTTTATTATTTTTACTTTATTTTCTGGTAATTTTTATTCAGCTCTCTTAAGATCTATTATGGAAAGTTCGGGTTTCATATCCCTTAAATTTGTGCTGTATAATCGATTTTCAAATCAATTTTCCAGTAGAAACTTTGAAAAAAGAATTTGAAAAATAATTAAAAGGAAATAAAACAGAACTTCCTGTAACGGATATATATTTATTATCATATCACTTTTAGAAACTTTTAGATTTTCCTTTTTTGATTTCTTCATTTAGTATATCATAAAGCGTTCACTTCGACACTTAAGGTCAATTAAAATTAATTAAGGTCCTAAACCTAATTGCCATGAAAAGTTTCTCAAAAATCTGTCGTTCGGAGTCGACGTTAAACTGTAGGTCCCGCCATTCACGTATAAAATTAACGCACACAACATGAGTGGTGTGAGAAGCTAGGCCGTAATCCTGACTGAAGGGTTGTAATGGCCAATTATGTATATGTATGTAAGGTCCTAAACCAAATTTTTTCATGTAAAATAACTGTAAATATATAATATATAATTCCGTTATACTTTTAACAAACTTGATTTCGAATTATTTACTTAAATATTTTACCTTTACCAGCATTTAAGTGGAAACCTTTCCGTATACATACATATGGGCAATTTCGTGTCAAGTGACCCAATTTTTAAAATCGATGTCTTCCGATTTGGATGAAACCAAGGTTAGTACTATTGGATAGTAGGCCAGACACAAATTTTCAGCTCTATTAGTCAAGAACTGCCGGAGTTAGAGGGGGTCAAAGTTGGACATTTTGGTCATACAGGTTTTTTTTTAAAATGTGTGTAACTTTTCACCTATTGGTCCTAGTAAATATTTTCCAAACTATATTAAATAACTATTTCTTCAATCTTTTCAAAAATAATTTTTTTAATTTAAAAAAAAATTTTTTTTTATTTATTTATTTTATTTTATTTTTTTTTTTAAATTTTTATATTTTTTTTAAAAATAAATTTTTTTTTTAATTTTTTTTCAAAATGGGCCCTTTTTTCAAAAAAAGCTTATACAATTTCCTTTAAGGCCTTTATAATCGCTTAATGGGATGCGAGAGGGATATCTATCAAAAAAATTATTTTTCAACTCAAGAATAAAATTTTTCAATATTTGGCATAAAAACGTACTACCTAAATGATCTTAAAAAAGTATTTATTTGCAGTCGGAAATTAGTTTTTTATAAACAGTGTTAGAGTTTGGACGTGCGTTATTTACTAATTACTTACATAATAATCTTCACAATGGATTCCGCTTCCAAAAAGGAAATGTTGACTTCTTTTTGTTGTATTCCTTTAAACAAAAAGAAGCACAGATCATCAGATATGCGAAATATTTCCGACAACATATTGAAAAAATTCCCAACGCTTTCAAAACGGTTGCTAATTTGTGGATCGTGCAGGAAACTGATGGGAAGGTTAGACACATTACCGGTTATTCCAGATGAGAACAAAATCAATTCTGAAAATGATGACAGTATTGCAGGAGATGATGGTTGTTCTAACTTTTCAGTAGGACCTATAAGACCTAATAATGAGTGCCAAAATCAACAAAAAGTTGTTACATAAGGACACATAGTCAATTTAAGGCAATCACGGTAATCGCACAAATCTTCTGAGGAATCATCTGTCAAATACTGAGGTCGGCGAAAAAGAATGAAAACATAAAATAACATTTGCATGTGAATATATAAATTGCAATTAAACTTTTATCCATATATTTTCAATACTTATGGTATTGTTCCGAGTACAGTAAAAAGTTGTTTGTACATTTACGAAAAGCGGACAACACTGAAATATGTTGTATATATATTGATACCTAAGGTTTATTAGTGGAAGCAAGTACAGCAAAAACATTCTTCCATTGTGGTCTTTCATAATTTTAATTCTGACCGAATCATTCCTGCGTAACTAGTCCCAATTGCTATGTGCTTTCACCAAATGTTGGCAGATCATTATACTATCGTGTTGCTCAGGGTATTCCATTAAATTGTGTTTTTGGTACGTTTATGATTCATTTGGATTTTAACTTAACCATTTTCACACGGAATGAATTTTCTCATGTTCTTGTGTTCTTTTTGGGAAAAAACTATTTTAGTTTTCTTTTGTGCTCCTATACTCTTTACCCAACATTTCTCCAATTTGTTTATTCGTCAAAAGAATAATATATGTGTTGAGGACATTAAAATAAGAGTTTGTTTCAGGGATGATACTATTGTCGGAGTGAAATCACTTTTTGACGATCAATTTGTTAAGGCTAAGAAGTAAGAAAAAGTCAGAATAATACTGCTGATATGGAATTCCCGGCAAAATACATGAATTTTTGCATTTTTTTACTTTTTTTTTTATTTTCTACTCAAAGAACATAGTAGTCTACTATCAATGGCTCTCAAACACAATTTAAATGGCGCAACTTTTTGAAATATGAAGCTCCTTTCAATTAAGAGGAGAAGGCTTCAAAAAGTCTGAGATTTATTAACCCACTCTCGTAAAAACAGAAGATTAGAAACTCAATTAAAAAAATTGGGAACTAATAACTAGCTTTCGTCATTCTTTTCTTTTGTTTTAGGCTATTAATTTGCAATTTCGTTTACTTAGTTGATCAGAACTCGCCTTCGATCCAGGTATTACATCGCAAATACCGGAGAGATTCTTTCAATAACAATAGTTTTCACCTCCCAAGTATTCACTAAGCATCCAAATCACACTTCTCGGAGCAGTCGAATTTTAGATTATCCCTTGCATTATGCGATTACTGTAGCGAATAAAATAATGGTTATGGTTATGGTTATCGTAGTATATAGAATGTTATACATATAAGCATACTAACTTACTGACAGTGTAGCGAGCTTGAGAATGTGTATGTCTAATGTTCTAGACATATTGACATTGCAAGTAATTATAAAGCCGACGCACTCACAGGGACTGACTTAATGAAAAGTTTAGTTGATTTCCTGCATGGGATTGTTATTTCTCTATAGAAACAAAATCTTCATTCATTTGCAAGAAGTAGAGATGGTATATTGAACCCAATTGCACACAAGTTAGATTATTCTGGCTCGATATGGGTGTATACAGTACAAAATTTGCGTTAAATTCTAACCGTTATCCTTCTTAGAAACTCCACAGCAGTTATAACGAGACACTCGCCACTTTGATCGCATGCTCGGCTTAGAATACTTTATGACGGCTTCTGCAGAGCCATAATTGTACTTGGAAACCTAAAACGAAGAATTCATTCGAAGAAAATATCATTGTACGACATAATACATATAACCAGTGTGGCAACGGACTTTACAACGGGTGATTTTTTAGCTATTATCTTTTTGGCAACACTGGTTTAAACAGCTCAACCACGTTTCGTGTTTTGTTTCACTGTCAAACATCTTCAGTTTGGTCTATAATTTAACCACGAATCGTCTTACAAACGAACAACGTTTGCAAATCATTGAATTTTATTATCAAAATGCGTGCTCTGTTAAGAAAGTTCATCGCGCGCTTCTTCCATTTTATGGTCAGTTTAATCGACCCACTCAAGCGGCTATTCGGGCTATTGTGACTAAATTTCGCACCAAATTTACAATGTTGGACATTAAACCACCAACACGCTTACGTAGAGTGCGAACTGAAGAAAATATCGCAGCTGTATCGGCCAGTGTTCATGATGACCATCAATTATTGAGTCGTCGCAGCAATTGGGCCTCTGTTACACAACAACGTGGAAAATTTTGCGGAAGGATTTAGGTGTGAAGCGTTTCAAAATACAGCTGGTGCAAGAATTGAAGACGAACGACCTACCGCAACGCAGAATTTTTGGTGAATGGGCTATTGGAAAGTTGGCCGAAGATCCACTACTTTATCGAAAAATTGTGTTCAGCGACGTAGCTCATTTTTGGCTCAATGGATACGTAAATAAGCAGCATTGTCGATTTTGGAGTGAAGATCAGCCAGAAGCATTGCAAAAGCTACCAATGCATCCAGAAAAAGTCACAGTTTGGTGCGGTTTATGGGCTGGTGGCATCATTGGACCGTACTTCTGCAAAGATGCTGCGAATCGTAATGTAACTGTGAATGGTGAGCGCTACCGTGAGATGATATCCAACTTGACTTGCATGACATGTGGTTTCAATAAGACGTTGCCACATGCCATACAGCACGCGTAACAATGGACTTATTGAGAGGCGAGTTCGGTGAACATTTTATTTCACGTTCTTGACCGGTCAATTGGCCGCCTAGATCGTACGATTTAACGCCTTTAGACTATTTTTTGTAGGGCTATGTTAAAGCTCACGTCTATACAGACAAGCCCGCTTCAATTGATGCATTGGAAGACAACATTGAAGCATTTATTCGTGAGATACCGGCCAAAATGTTGGAAAGAGTATGCCAAAATTGGACTAAGCGGATGGACCATTTGAGGCGCAGTCGCGGTCAACATTTGCATGAAATAATCTTCAAGCATTAAATTATATGGACCGTCCTATCGATTCAAATAAAGATTTCATGCATTTTTCTGAATTGTATATGTTTTTTGTTTTCAAAAATTTTCCTATAGCTCTTAAAAAAATTAGTACCCACATTAGCTCTATTCAGTTAGGTAGTGCCAATATAACCCAACCTAACCTGTAAGAGCTTGGGAAAAATACTATTCCTGATACTTAGAGATGACATCCAGTCCAGAGGGAGTGCCTTATTATATATTCTCTACGTACCGTGAAATTTAACTTAAGGGACATACCCCTAAACCCAAAAACAATAACGTATGTGATTTGTTTACATAAAGTCATGCACTTACTATGTGAGTTCTTTTGTATTGTTTTGTTTGTATTTCATTTTTGTTATCAGTTTGTGTTTATTGGTTTTTAACCTTTTTTCCTACTGTGCAATATAATCCTTCTGGCAATTAATTCTGTACTAGTTTTTCCTATTTTGTTTACTCAAGGACAACTACAAAAAAATGGACGAAAACATTGCATGATGTTATAAAATTTTATATGAGTAACAATGTAGGCGTGTTGAAATTTTTTTCTCTCTAGTCGTATGTATATCTATACTTTTGTATGTTCATTTGTGCTTATGTGTCATCATAGTGATATCACACTTGTTCTCAACAAATGTTCCTAAAATTGAATTTGTTGACAATGCACCGACCAACAAACGTTGGTAGCATTGCAACATGGACCAGTGACGTGTACAATCCTATCAACTCTTTTTATCTAACACGCGTAAAAATATTTAAAAGAACTGCAATGGGCAGCTTAAAAACAGTGACATTATATTGTTACGTTTTTACCTTTTAAAAACATTTGAAATATGAACTTGTAGGTTGCAATAAAAAAATTTTTTTATTAAATTTTAATTCATTTCTTTATTGTTCGTGCAATTGTGTGTGCCACTGTTCACAACTTGATGTAATCAACAACAATTGCTTTGTTTCTTATTTTGATTTACACTCCTTTGCATAAACAATAACAATTGTTCGACCGATCTTTATAACGGAGATCTTCAAACCACCATTATTCTCTTCACACACCACGCGTCTTCACACAAGACTGTTGCCTGCTTTGTTATTCCTTTTATATCGCAGGGTAAACAGTCTGATGAATGCTCTTGAAGTAGAATGGCTTCACCTTCGCGAAATCTCTACAAATGTAAACATGTTGTTTACGTTATTGTTGTTTGTGTATTTTGTTTACGTTTGTCCTTGCAGTGTTATTGTTGCTTATTTGTTTACTTGTTTAACACTTTTTTATACTGATGTTGTTGCTATATTTTTGTTTATTTGCTGATCATGTAAACAAGTCCATTGTTTTTGTAGCTTTTGTTTATCATTTAGATGTTAAGCCATGTAACACTATTTCTATTTGCGTAACAATATTCTTCTTTTCAACTGTGACAATGGCTAATGTGCTAACCTATCAGCCTTAGGGCTTTGGTCTGTTAGACTGCCCTGAGCATAAGGTTTAAGCTCGTAATAATTATATATAAATTGTATTTGTGATGTAATTAAACTGTGATTTTTCGTTTTTATTTAATGTTTCATTTTATTTTATATCGGGTGAGCCATCTATCGGTTTAAATTTGAACTATCGGTTATTTCGAATCTGGCGTAGTTTCAGTCTTTCTATTTTGTCACAAAATTAAATGAATGATGTTTGGTTTCAACAGTATGGTGCAACTTGCCACACATCCAGTACCATAACCGATATATTGTGTCAAACGTTTAATTAGCCGAAATGGTCATGTCGATTGGCTGCCGAGAAGCTGCGATTTGACACCGTTGCACTATTTTCTATGAAGCGCCATTAAAGAAAAGTGTTACGCTGACGAACGAGAGACAATTGAGCATTTGAAGGCCAACATTCGTGATTCCATTGATGAGATACGACGCTATGCACTCGAAAAGTGCTCGAAAATTGGTCCGATCGAAAGAGGTACTGCCGCGGCAGCCATATGAATGAATTAATATTCGCCTTATCTCTATGTTCAGAGCTAACCGTGAAACAAAAGGTTCCTCGGGCATCTGCGCAGTATATTCGTCTGACGAAAAAGTCGATCTAGTATCAGAATGGTGCAAATAGAAGCGATTGATACATTAGGTATACTATTCGATAATCCCTCGTTAAACGAAAATCCGTGCAGTCTCCCATTGATATCCTTCTGGTGATACGATTTCTAATCCTTTCACCCTAGCCTGGTGACGATACGTCGTATGGGCTACTATAGGGTCCGGCAAATACCTTTTTTTTTAAAAAGCTTTAAAAAAAAAGCTACTGAATAATTTCTCAAATTTCTTTTTTTATTTGAAAGTACAATCCATCCGGTTAACAATGGAATATAATTTCATTCAAATGGCTGCCTCGGCTGGCCATGCAATAAATAGCCTACACGATCGGTCCAATTTTTAAGCACATTATCGATTGTGTGCAGCTGTATTTCACCAATGGCTTCACGAATATGATCGTTTAAAGCGTCAATTGTATCTGGCTTGTCGGCGTAACACTTATCTTTGACGGCACCCTACAAATAATAGTTCAACGGTGTCAAATCGCAGCTCCGAGTTGGCCAAACGACATCAGCTCTGCGGCTGATAATGCGATCTTCAAAAACAGGGCGCAAAACATCGAGTGTAGCTTCGGCTGTGTGGCATGTAGCGCCGTCCTGTTGAAACCAAATGTTGCCAATATCCTCCTCTTCAATTTTTGTGAACAAAACTTCGTTCAACATGGCCCGATAACGATCGCTATTGACTGTAACGGCCACTATTTGCTCATTTTCGAAGAAAAATGGCACAATTATGACTCTGGACCAAAATCCGCACCAAACAGTGACTCGTTTTGGGTGCGTCGGCTTTTTAATGTATGTGTGTGGGTTTTCTGCGCCCCAAATGCGACAATTTTGCTTGTTTACATACCCGCCAAGATCAAAATGAGTTTTAAAATTATAAATAGAATGCACAAACCTTCTAAATAAAATTGTCGTGAAAAGTTTCTGAAAAATCAGTCGTTCGAAGTCGACTTAAAACTGTAGGTGCCATCACTCATGTATAAAATTAACACACACAGCATAAGTGGTGTGAGAAACTAGGTCGTAATCCTGACTGAATTATTGTAATGACCAATTATGTATGTATGTAAGTGCGAAAAAGCCCGAGATAAGCTGCCTCAAAGTTAGGTTGAAACCATCAGCGAACAGTATAAAGATCATTACTAGAAAACCGTTTTCGCAACACAAGACCAAGCAATAAGCCTCTTGTTGGTTTCTTAATCTGGATGTAGACTTATCTTACTGGATTTTATTGATTTTTTATAATATTTATTTCTTTTCTTTTTGGTTTGGTTTTATTTTTAATGTTTACTGTTATAAAATTGAATTTAAAGAAAATCTGCATTAGGTTTTAAAAAATTATTGACCATCGAGAGTTAAAAGAAATTTTGGGGGTATTTAGAGTTTCTGCCATGACTGTATATGTAAATAAATTTTCTTGATTTTTTTTTAATACTTTTTTGTTTCTATGCAGTTATTTTATTCACACAAGTTTTACTTCAATGTTTTGTTAAAATAGCTGCAGAATGAAAATCCATAAAAACACAAATTTTTTGAAACAAAATAGATAGTAAATATTAAAATCAAAGAAACATTTTCTTCACAGACTATATGTATTGTGTATGTACATAAAACTTAATAGAGTCCTAACTTGAATAGAGTCCTAACACGAAAAAAATCATTTATTACGTTTTCAATTACCAATACATTTTGAATAAAAAATTTTTTTCACACAAATGTTATCTATAATGTTACGTAATTTCTGCGTAGTTAACTAAAATATCGTGGTTTTTAACTTATGACATTATTTAAGTAAATGAGCATGTAGAATTATTTATTTCTACGTACACATGAATAAGTGTAAAACAGACTTTATAGTAAAAATATTATTCTTTCTTTTCATTCAAACACAGGAGATCACAAAAATAAAAGTCTTTTACTGCTATGCAAAAATGCAAAAGAAATTGAAAAAAACTCAAATGACTTCAGTGATAAAAAGAAGTTAGGAATTGTAACCAAAAATATATTTTATACGTATGAATAAATTTCAGTCAGTAACTTTCAGTGCAGTTTGAAATTCATGTTTAAGGAACAATTTAATGAACATCTAATGAACTAATGTACATACATGTATCTATGTTAAGGTGTATGTATACACATACAAATCGTTACTGTGATATAGACTTTTGGTTTTAAATTTCGTAGTTGAAATTTATTTTATTTCTTTTCATTTCGGTTATTTTCAGCATCAGGTTTCTAAATGATCATTTAATTGTGTGTCAGGGCAATATCTGCCGAATATCTATAACATAAATAAAAATTAACAGGGCATTTTTATTTCTAGTTAAATTTATTATCCTTCCCTCAACCTAATGGATTGGAGTCCGCACAATCGGTCTCTTTGCAGAAATATTTGACTTCTGCAGTTCTTGCAGTTTCGTAACAATATCGTATGAGAGATCTAATACCGAGGCCATGCTTAACTATTTCACTCAAATCCTTTAAGTTCTTCCACTATACTAAAAGTACGATTAAAATAAAGCTATTTCTATAACATCAGTAATGCGATACACTGGTCAATTATTTAATGTGTGCATTTCTAAAACCAAGTTGATATTTAGGAACTAAGTTTTCTTGTTCAATTATCCATTTGATGTGAACTTGTAATATTTTATCATACGAGTATAATTTCGATAAGATGGGCGAAAGAAAAATATGTCTACATGACTTGACTTCAGTTGGAGGTTTTCCAGGCTTTGGTTTCATTTTTCCTTCGTCAAGTTTCCAAAACAATGGTACATGAAGCATCAATCATCATGAATCATTTAAAATTTGTGTAAGTTTTAAGATGATATTATTTGAAAGAACTTCAGTTTAAGAACTTCAGTTGGTGTTGCTTCGGGTATTGTGTAGTCATCTTGACTATTAAGACTACTGACTTCCTGATATTATAAAGAGAATTAAATTTCTTTATTTTTTGTGTTATTTTATATATAAAGTTAATCTAAAAAATATTAAAAAATATATCTTAATACTATAAAAGAACTATCTACCACAAATATACGCTGCATACGAAGTACTTCAATATTAAACTAAATAAATGAAATAAAAATACAGACACACAATAAGAAACGAAATTCATGCTTTTAAATTTTTAAATTTTATTAAAGTTTTTACCTCTTCATCCGTACGAAAAAACAAAAATTTCTGGGACACGTTGCGTATGAGTATCAAATGCTCACTCGTATCATATTGTATGAAATTCAACACTCATAGCAAAATCTCAGAGAGTTTTATAAGTTCATACCGAATTGAATTTGTTAAATAACGTGAAGCAACTGAAAACATTTTTTTTATTATTATTTTTTACGTTACTTACTTCTATCGAACCGAAAAAACTACGTTAATATGGCACATTCTATAAATTTCATTTCAATTTCGGATAGCAAGAGTTTTAAAAGAAATTGCAATGCATCACAATGATGCATCGATTTTTCACAAAATACATCTATGTTTACTATGCATCGATTGGTTTTTTTTAACAAAATGGAACTAAAACAAACATGGATGTAATAGAGTATCAAGCCTTGACGAGTTGTTGCTCTGTGCTCAATCTATATTGCATATTGCTTTAACGTCTAACCAAAACCTGTAGTCTAAAAAACTAAAGAATGATGTTAAGAGTCTTTAAAAACAACTGCTTGTCTAGTACGTGATATGCAAACAGGTGTTTTCTATTGAAACGTATTATTGCAGCACTCGTTTCCGGTACATGTTCTGGCGATTCTTTCTTCTTAGTACATAACTTTCATATTGGAATTGAACTGATTCAGTACGATGTTCTGTGGGCTTCCAATGTCCGATAATGGATTTAGACTATTCCTAGATAGTTTAGCTCAAGACATAAATATGTTTCCACTATGATTTCCAAAGGAAAGCTTAGTTTATCTTAACTTAGTCAGAACTAATTTGATGTCGCCGTAGTCGAATAGGTAGTGCGTTGGCTTATTAGAATCGAAATATGAAAATATTTCTTCGGCAACTTCCTCTCAACAGATTTCTGGAAAAAACTCTGAGAGCAAATAAAATTGTCATGAAAAGTTTCTCAAAAATCTGTCGTTCGGAGTTGACTTTAAACTGTAGGTCCCGCCACTCATATATACATTTAATGCACATAATATAAGTGGTGTGAGAAGCTAGGTCGTAATCCTGACTGATGGAATGTAATGACCAATTATATTATGTTAGTCAGACTTGAGAAAAGTCTCTGCCTTTCTATATTTTATATTTAGCAAAGTATAGCTTACTAAACTTCTTTCCCTGTTCTACAAAGGGTATTTGGCCCCATTGAAGTCATGGAAACTCAACGACCTGCGAGCTCATCTGCTGCGCATTTCTGTGAATTATAATTTGACCTGTTATCAAAGGGAGGGTGACTCTTTATCTCGATTCAACATCAAAGAGCTGAGTGCTCAAATTGTCAGATGGTACTACCACCTCCCGTCGCCTGTACTTTCTGTCTATATATACACACACATATATGCAGATAAGTTTGTAAGAAATTGTTTGTTTCAGAAGCACTTTCTATAATGACAGCAATAAATATTTACAATATTGTTACGTTTTTACCTTTTTAAAAACGTTTGGAATATAAATTCGTTAATTGCAAACCAAGTAAAAACAAATATGTGTTTAGTTTCTCTTAAACTCTCTTTATTGTTCACACTACTTTTGTGGCACTGTTCACATTTAACTGATACAACAATAATTGCTTGTTCACTTTACTAGTTCACACCTCTGGTGCGCAAACACTAACAACTCTTCTGTAGATCTTCACACAATAGCGATCTTCAAACCACGACTTCGCGCGAAACGCGTCTTCACACTAGACTGACTGAAACTCGATGTTGAAGGTTCTTGTTCTCGCCTTCTCGAGAATTCTATAGCGACCGCATTGTTGTTTGTGTATTTTGCACACTTCATCCCTTTTTCTCTCATGCTTGTTGTTGTTTAAATGATGTATTCATATGAAATAATATTAGGTCCTTTCCATTTGCGTAACAATATAATATAGTATATATATTCTACAATGAATCACAATTGAAAAGATTGCAAAAATTACAGAATACGGCAAAGTGTGCTATTTTAAAATGCAATAGATATACGAGTACATCAATGCGGAACATACTCGATACACTTAAATGGCTGAATATTAAACAAAAACTTTAATTTAATACCCTAAGTGCCATTATTACAACTTGCCGTTAAACTTGGGTTTAGTTAAAGGTCCATTTAGCTAAAGGGAACTGTAAAGTTACCTTTAACTTATTTTCGATATTACAACTTACAGATAACATTTTTCAAAAATATGGCGGTGCAGGAAAACTGTCGATAAAACTGCTCAATTATACAAGTTTTTTTTAAAACAGTGACAACCGCGGGCTTCTTGTTTTTGTTGTATATGCTCATTTTGTTTAAATTTGAAGTTGCCATAATGAAAATAATATATAATATGGCAAGTTAAAATATAAAGTAACCTTTAAATGTTAAAGGTAGGATGATCCTCCCTTTAGCTTAACCATCACTTCTATCTTATTGGGAACTCATAACGAAAAACAATTTATCTTTCCGTTAAAATCCTCCCTTTAGTTAACGGCAAGTTGTAATAATGGTCCTAAGTATACACAAATCAAAAGTGGTAATGATCACGTATATCTGTGAAATCAAGCCAAATACGTACAGTATCGACCAAACCTAAGCACCCCCTCAGTACATTTTTTTAAAATGATAATTTTTTTACGAAAACAAAGTTAATAAAATTTGTTTTTTTAATTTTTTTTTATTTATTTATATGCTTATTATTGAAAAACACAAACTTAAGGAATTCAGAATTTAATAAAAAAAAGTTACAATTCAAAAAACATTTTAAGTCGCAAATGTAAGCGGACAAAACTAAAGCACCCCCAATTTAAGGTATAGAATAAAACTATTGAAACCAATATTTCTTTGCGAATCCTTTATTCTGGATGACGCACGCACCTCTTTTAGGCATAGAGGATATTAAATTATTAATTATTTGAGGTGATATTACTTCCCAGGCTATTTTTGCGGCTTCAAATAAATCTTCTTTAATTTTCCATTTTTCTCGGTTGATTTTTAAGTTAACGATCTCCCACAAGCTCTCGATTTGGTTAAGATCACTTGAGTGCAAGATATTCAATCAACAGATCATTTATTTTAAGCTTATTAAAAATTTTTTGCAGACATGTCGCACATCGCCTACTCACTCTGGAGGAAGGCTATGTGAAATTTCGCGACATGAAGACTATTTAATGCAAAATGATCCCACACCATCTTCTAGTCACATACGAAACAGCTTAGATTTAAAAATTAGCGAAAGAACGATTCGCAGAAGGGCGGTAGAGGCCGGATTATTCAGTCGACGACCAGTGAAAAAACCTTTCATATTGTCAAAAAATAAAAAAAATCGAGACTTGAATTCGTCAAGGCCCATCTCAGCTGGAGTGACCAAATATTTAGGATTATGCTGTTTTCTGACGAATCTAGTTCCTCACAGAGGGAAGGATAGTAGAGGGATAAAAAGGAGAGGATGTAGGAAAAGGGAGAATGGGAAGTGGAGGAATTACACAGATAAGACACAACAAAAAGGGGAGGGCGAGACTACACTGATGAAGCCCTACCGCCTCTCAACCAGCCTAAACCACTAATGAATCTGTGGAGAGCCTTGATGTCGGCTCTCGACACAGAATTCAAGCTCTCAAAGAAGGCCCTGCCAAGGGTCCTCAACCTCAATCTACCAAGGGCTGGGCAGTTACAGAGGATGTGTTCGATAGTCTCCGGCTGGGATCTGCTCCAGATCCCCGTCAGCGACCTAATCTCGTATCTTACTAGACAAAGGTGAATTCAATTTTGGGGAAATTTTCTTTTTTTTTATTACACTTATGTTTTTATTGAAAATGTTAAAGAAAGTAATGGCAATTCTAATTTTCTGTAACTTTCTTGTTCATATGCTATAAGCATAATACATAGACGGCACATTTGAGACACAGCAATTTTGCAAATGCCGTCTCAGATAAGTTGCATGATTATTACTTATAATAAAGGCAGAAGCGGCAAAACATAATAAAATAAATAAAATAAACTTTATGAATGGTGCTGAGCGTTTCTAATAATTATATAATATGTATCGCGTCCTTAAAATATATATTTCACGCATGTTATTGTATTGACATGACTAATCCTCTCATTGCCAACGCATATACTCTCTTTGACAGAACTAGTTCTCTCATTGCTAGTAATAAAAAAAATATAAATTAGCCTAAATTCGAAGTACAGCATCGTCACTTGTTGTCGCATAGCCTTTAAAATAATCATTTACATATACTTACACTCATGTATTCCATTTTTGACAGATTCCTGTGATGCAAATGTTGCGTCAATTGTGTTTGTAGCAATATTCTTTTGCAACTTTGTGGCCTAGTCTTCTAATAAAATATGTTTAAATTTTATAAATTTTTTATATCATATTGTAGTTATTTCTCTTGGAATTTTTTTATACAATTTTAACAATGTTATCCACAAGACAATATGGTCTTTACTTAATCAATAAAGTCGACCCGTCTGCATGTGTTTTGATGTATAAGTTGAGCAAACTCTCAACATAGTTTTGGACTTGAAAATAAACCATAACATTGTTGTTATTTAAATTAGTTTTTGTTTTTACATTTTTTATTTTAAGTTAAGAACATTAAACTAACCACTGCTACCAAAGACTTAAAAGTTTTATAGGGTTGTTACACATGAACTACATTTTGTAAATTTTGTTAGTTTGATATTGGCGGGTATGTAAACAAGCAAAATTGTCGCATGTTGGGCACAGAAAACCTGCACGCATACATTGAAAAGCCGACGCACCCAAAACGAGTCACTGTTTGGTGCGGATTTTGGTCCAGAGGCATAATTGGGCCATTTTTCTTCGAAAATGAGCAAGGAGTGGCTGTTACAGTCAATGGCGATCGTTATCGGGCTATGTTGAACGAATTTTTGTTCACAAAAATTGAAGAAGAAAAAGAATTGTCGTTTGGCCAATTCGGAGCTGCGATTTGACACCGTTGGACTATTATTTGTGGGGTGCCGTCAAAAATAAGTGTTACGCCGACAAGCCGGAGACAATTGACGCTTTAAAGGACAATATTCGTGAAGCCATTGGTGAAATACAGCTGCACACAATCGATAATGTGCTTAAAAATTGGACCGATCGTATAGGCTACTGCATGGCCAGCCGAGGCAGCCATTTGAATGAAATTATTTTCCATTATTAACCGGACGGATTGTACTTTCAAATAAAAAAAGAAAATTTGAGAAAATATTCTGTAGTTTTTTTTAAGCATTTTCAAAAAAAGTGATTCAATGTAGTGTGAATATAAGTTTGTTACGGATTATTTATTCAAAAGTCATGAAGATTCCAGTTAAAAATGGCCTTAGCTTGAGGTTTTTCCTACCAATCATTAATAGAGGTAACAATAAAAAAATTTTAAACCTACATACCGAGCTTAGTGCCATATTTAAAATTCCTACAAAATAGTTCTGTACTCTTCACTTCATCCCATGCCTTATGTTTGCCATTAAGTCTATACAAAGAAAAACAGTGTGAGAGACATGATAGATAGAACTTTAATAATGCTCGAGGCTCTTTAATTTTCTTGCATTGTGTTTCATTTTTCGTGTTTTAAGGTTTGCTTATACAAATGTTGTTGCTTTATTTCAAATCATTGGTTGACAAACTTTTGAAGTTTTCAAGGGAGACATACGAATATATGTTGAAAGTTAAATTACAACTTGCAACAAATTGTTTTAAAGTCATTTTTCTACAAGATAGAATCGTGTAGAAGGAGAGGGTAAAGAGTTTTATTTTTCGCTAAAGGTCATGGGTCACGTTTTCAACAATTTGGTTTGGTAAGTAAGTGATGTGGTTAAAATACAGTTGACATTAACTTATTTATACAATGTTAGAAATGAAAAATACTTGAGGGCTATAATAATTTTATTCGCAATTAGAATGTCACTATAGTTACATAAATAGCGTGTTGTAGTGGTTCAAATGCTAATTTAAAGGCCTGAGTAAATCAGATTCAAACCGGAAAGATTTTTGAAAATTAAATATTATGAGACTTCATTCCTTTCCAAATAATCCACCCAGGAAGTCGCAGTTTCTCCACAGACGAGATAACCTCAACCATGAACATCATAGGTCAGATATAGTGTAGTGTAGATATAGTGTAGGACGTAATCATCAAAAAAGTTCTTCATTACTACACTCAGTAAATTTCTACGGAAGGAGTTGTTTTAAAGCAACTGTGAATTGCAAAACTATGCTCTTAGTGCCAACCACTTTATTTCGATTTATTTTAAATTTCATTGATCTGGGAGAAAGTTGATTAAATTTCAATTTGACTACAATGGCAATTATCTTTGTTTAGAAAAATAACCAACGGTAAAATGTGCTGCCGGCAATTATTCCCAAGTTTTTAGTTCTTACTGCGCAAGATCAAGTGATTAATTGTACTGCCGTCAATTTTTAATGTGGTTTTTCCCAAAACCTGTTCGCCTGAATTATTTTTGAGGTTGCTGTTCGGTGTTAAGTAGTTAATAAGCACTCAAACGTTTTTAGAGTATTGACACCGCGTAATTTCCAAGATAGTGTCCTGCAGATCAGTTTTCCTCATCACAGAATGTGTAGATTGTACTTGAAGTACTTATTATACTGAAGAAATGTTCTTTAAGTCTACAATGCCCGGTCAGAAAACCGCTTATTTATTCTACTGTTTGATACTTTGACGTAAGACTCAATGAAATGAAGGATATTCAAAATGCCAAATTGCCCATATATTTTACCATATTACGTCATATTGTTATATAGCATTTCTACTGTCGGGTCACGACGCCCTCTGACGAATCTAGTGTTAGACCTGTCTGGCCCTACCGCATCCGTAGTCTCCATAAATCTGATTTTACCAAGTGATCTTGTTGGTCCTCCAAAAAATGGATTCTATATAAGCCATCACGGCAAATTCCTGTCTAGTAGAATTTCCAAATATTACCAGGATCAATATGTCGAATATTATTCCATTCTTGCTCATTCGCGTATATTGTTTTAGTACTGTGGCTTTGTGCCACAGTACTAAAATTGTTTGTTTAATTTCCAATTCTGCTAATGGAAGAAAGGCAAATATCACTAATAACTTCTTCAAACTTAGTACTTCATAAAATTTTCTGTATAAAACTTTGTCATCCAACCTGTGTCATTAGATCTACACACCAAAGATCAGCAATGAGTATTCAAAAAGATGAGTAGATTCGAATCACACTTATGATTTTTGATGCTTATACGCATTCATACTTATTTTAATATCATACTCATACTACACATATTCAAAGTTTGAAGTACTCATCGTACTCATACTTAACAATACGCATGATGTTGTTGACTTCGACTCTCCTTCACATAGCATTTACAAGAATCACAAAATAAGTATTATTCGCGTAAGAATACTACAATACTCACAAGGCTTTGCTTGCTGTCTTTGGCTTTGTCTTTTTCTTTCTTCTTTTTTGTAAATGCAACAACAACTAAAACTGTAATTTTCCATGAATGATTCGAATCACTCGAATCATTCATAAGTGTTATAAGTATTTCTCTAAATTTATGAATCTGAATGAGTAGGCGTATGAATCAAACATATTTCGAATGTTGTGAGATTGATGTCAACGTTGTACTCATACTCATTGCAACCTGTACTTATAAATCAACACTGTAGTGAGTAAGAATAAATCAGAGTACTTAAATATCAATACTGCTGACTTATTCATACTCGAAATTCATGAGTACTTATGAATAGAGGAAAAACAATTCATTTCTGATCTCTGCCACACACCTTCTTTTCAATGTACTATCTAAGAATGCCGAAAAGCACAAATTGCTGCTTACTTACCATAATAGTGTTTCTTAAGGCGTTCTACTGTGTCTGCCGGATATGCGTCCATTGATCTACTCGGCCTGTATGCGGATATTTGGCTGTAGTTTGCATTTCTTCCCAAATTTAAAACGAACACCATCCCCGCCCTACTTTAGGCAGTCCTAGAGTAGAGTTCCATATGTTAGCTGCAACCTGTCTAATATATTTGCCAAAGTTAGCTGTCCATTGTCGACTCCTTTTCTTGGGAAAACTGTTGGTATCAACAAGTCTGCACTTTTTAAGCCACTGTTAACATATCTACTGCCCTCCTCCCTCAAGTAGAAGATGATTACTGAAAACTGATATTACTATCTGGAAAATCTTGTAAAAATTTTGTTTAAATTTTGTTTCCATCAGGGATTTGATATAATATACCGCTATGATTCTCTCTATTTCTGGATTGAAAAAAAGTTGAACACTCTCACTATTAGAGTTTGCTGTCTCCATTGTTCAAATAGTGATCGAAGTAGACGATAATTCACAAAAGAGGAATTTTTTTAAGTACACCTCGACTCCCATAACCTCAGCGATAATCCCACAAAGTAAGAAGTAAGTAAGTAAGTAAGTAAGAAGTAGCTGAAGTGCATTTCCACCAGTTTAGTTTATACAATGGTTGAGTGATACACAATATTTTGGAGAAATGCTACCCATAAGAAACAGCTGTCTTGATCGGATCTTTATTATTTAAGATGAGGGCGAAATTTTAGTGTCTGTAAGCAGCATTCGTTACAGGAAGGCGATAACGGACGTAAGGTGGATCTAAGCGTGATGTGGTTTCAGGAAGACGGTTGCACCGCTCAAGCAAGTATCGATTATTTATAGCAACGAGAAAATAAATTACCTCAAGCTATTCTAATGTCAACTGACCACCAATATCATGTGATTTAACGCCGTTTGGTGTTTTTGTAGCGTTGTGTGAATAATCCGAAAGCAATTCCTGAGTCAAAATCCGCGTCATTGGTGAGAAACAGCCTCATGTTTGGAAAATTTAATGAAAAGAGTAATGTAATCTGTTATCAGAGCCGAGATGGCTTATTTAGAATTTAACCGGAAAATGTTTTTTTGTTTGTTTTGCAATCTAGTCAAAAAACAACAATTTTAAGAATTTAAATAAAAAAATACTTTTTTACTACGATATTCTATATAAATTAAACACATGTAATCTCCCAGCATTAGCTCTAAAGCAATTTATACTGTCAATATAGCGCTACAATACTACATAAACGTTTAGAATTTCATTGAACCTATGCTATATCTACCACTAATAAGTTTATTTTTATTAATGAAGATATACTTATAACATCGTATTATTGGAGAGTAAAAATCGAAAAACACTTTACAGACCTCAACAACTCAAAATTTTAATTAAAACAGCTGAAAGCTGTAAATCGAACAAAATGTTATGGTTGTTAAAAGACCAGAGAAGCAATAACAAACATTTGTAGGCAATTTAAAGATTTACATAATGAATCTCTAGTAGGCTTAATTGGCAACCAAGATTGAATCTGTTTCACTTTTGATACTAGAAAGGCAACTGAATCAAGACCATTTCTATCTTTGCATAATTATAACTGTTGCATACCGTTGTACGTTTATCATTTGTAGTTCAAATTACACTCACTCATACCGATGTGAAAATATTGTTGCGTTTTTCGTCCTGTTTTGGTAACGCAACTAATTTGACAACGTTTCTTCACTATAGTTAATTACTACTATTGGATATGGCCATCGTCCGCATGGTATTCGAACATCTTTTTCATTGAATTGTTTTTAAATACACACACACACATATATATTTACTCTGAAGCATTTTGAATGTTGCCACAACTTTTTTTGAATCTTGGAATTTGAAAATTTAAAAATTTTGTTACGAAAATGAAAACATCGTTTAACATGAAAGATAAACAAAAGCTACACACACAAATGCAACGAACTTGTTTCAAGAAAACAAACAGCAACAAGTATGAAAGAATAGTAGATAGGCAAGCAAACAAGAACGCAACAACAAACAACGTCAATAAAGTACACAAACAACAACGTAGTCGCGATAGAACTCTCAAGAAGGCGAAGACAAGAACTTTTTACTTCCAGCATCTTCATCTGACTGAATACGCGAGAATATAAAAAGGCAAGACAAAGCAGGCAACCATTCAGTAAGAATTCAGTCAGTTTTGTGTGAAGTTGCGTGCGAAGTAAAAAGTCGTGGTTTGAAGAAGATCGCTATTGTAAAGCTGGAGGTTCACACCACGCGTTCTACGCGTTTTCGCATTCTACGTTAAAAAAGTAGAATTAATGTATTTATTTGGTGAAAGTTACACGCACAAAAGCGTAGGATGCCATGACGCATAGAACGCGAAAAGTAAATCTACTTTCTACTTTTGTAAGCATCACAAACGTCGCGCGTACAAAACCGCTGATTTTGGCAAGTTGTTTTGTTTTAATTTGTTTAAATTTATTGATCATTTTTTCTTTTGGAGCTTATTGTACACACTTGTGTCAAAAAATATTATATTCACAAACTCAATTAATTCTATAAATTCTTTAAAATTTTCAATTTCATTTGCCATTTTTTTACGAAATGTTTTATTCAAGTATTTTTAATCAAATGTTTTTATTTTGTTAACAGCTGATCAAAACAAACATTGGCGCGTAAAAGCGTGGTGTGAACCTCCAGCTTAAAGATCTATCGGAGGTGTTAGTGTTTCCGCGAAGTAGTATAAAGTAGAGTATAAAGTAGAATATTGAACAAGCAATTATTGTTGGAGTTGTAACAGCACATTTTGGCACATAAAAGTAGGGCGAACAATAAAGAGTTTAATTAAAACTAAAAAAATATTTGTTTTTACTTTGTTTGCAATCAACGAACTCAAAACTTAAAAAGGTAAAAACGTAACAATATGTATTAAAATATAACACGCGCTATTTTAAGGGCGTAACAATATGAATATGAAAAATCATTAAAATCGAACATTGTCAGTTCAATTTATAATTTTAAAAATAATGACTTCCACTAAGCTGGGTGGAAAGACTAACCTTTAACTTGAATTATGTTCAAGCAATTTGAACGAGTATGAATAATATTTTCCTTTAAAACTACCATTGAGAGAGTTTTTACGAGTGAATCTCAAAAAAACTCCTCTCGATCGTATAGTATTGCAATGTTGTTTAATTAGTTAACATTTTCGGAACCATATTCCATATTCGATATTTTGCACTTGTAACTCCAATCTCTAAAAACTTTGAGTACAATATAGATGAAAACTGATGTTCAATTTCAATACATTCCGCTCTTTCCAAAGTTTTTTAAAATATAAGTAAACATACAATTGATATTGTTTATACCTTTCAAAAAAGTTTAAAATATTAGCTCGTAGATTGCAAATAAAATAAAAATAAATTTGTGTTTAGTTTTAATTAAAATTCTTTATTATTCGCAAAATTCTATGTGTGTTTGTTGGTATATTTTTGTTTACTTGTTGTTATTGTACGCAGTGCGATAATTTGTAAACAAGTTATTGTTTTTGTTTTTGTAGCTTTTGTTTATAATTTTAATGTTAAACGGTGCAAAAGCAAAACACCAGTATCTAGATTTTTCCATTTTCGTAACAATATGAATCTAGACTCAAATAATTTGATCAGGTGCACCTTGATTAACCCATTCGTTCCCACTGTACTCGCTTGAGTACAGAAAATCGACCAACTTTATAGCGCTATATACAGAAAGTTACTGACTTTTTTTAAAAAATTGTTTTTCATAACATTAATAGAGAATGTAAAGAATTAATAAATAGTAAAAGAAAGTAAAAAAATATAACGGTAAGTTATCATTCTCTTTTATCTGTACAGTGTTTTTATATTTTGTCATTTTTTGCACTTCTCATCACAAGTTGACGTATATCTTTTGTATTTTAAACTAAATGCAGTCGAATTTAAGTGAAAAGTAAAGTAAACAGATTAATTAACTATAATTTAATAAAAAAAAATATTTAAAAAATTTTGGTGCTCGCTTGGGTACAGTGAGAAAATATATGTACAATTTTTATATACACATATGTAGATTATAATTATCTGCTATGGATGTTACTGGTAAAAGTTTTGAAAACATTGATGATGCTGCAGAATATGCTTATAATCAATATCATGGACATTTCGATTTTACAAATGTTGCCTGTGAAACTGATGAGGAAGGAATTGATGAACGCAATTTGTTACGTGATGAACTACCACACGACGTTGCATACGAATTAGAATTATTTTGTAGTAGTGACAGTGAACATGATATTTCACTTCCACAATTAACCAAAAAGTCGAAGTCAGCAAAACCTTCAATAAAATGGAGAAAAAGACCAATATTACTGTGTATAATACAAACTTATATGAGATTTCTACGTTCAATATGAAGGTGGCGCTGGTGGGAAAAACTCCAATAGAAGTATTTGAAATGATTTTTGATCAGGATGTTTCGAATCTGATTGTCGAGGAGACAATGAGGAATGCTTTTTTTCGAGTGTAGTAAATTCATGGAAACTATATAAAAGCGCCAACAACGATGATATAGATTTGTTAAACTTTCAACGCGAAATTGTGCGTTTCGACTTAAGAAATTATTGTATTCATAGATTAAAACCAAGGCGTTCGACAACATTGTCCATAGCATCATCTGAAGGTAATCAATTCCCGAAACGCATAAATAATCAATTACGATGTAAAGTGTGCTATAACAGAATACGATGGATTTGTGAACTTTGTAAAGTAGCACTATGCGTGGAGAGAGTGTGTTTCAAGATATTTCATACTCAATTCAACAGAAATATTTCGAATTAATTAGATTTTAATTAATGTAAAAGATAAAAATATTTAAAATGAATAAATATTAATTTTTATAAATTCTGCAATAATTTGTACCCATAAAGTCCCATTGTACTCGTGTGGGTACAGCCCCAAAAAAAAATTTTAATTTTTTTTATTTTATTTTAAGGTAGATCCTAATAAAATGTATTTTAAGACAATAAAGTATATTTTTTTTTTGGTTTTAAAGATGGTTGGGATCTAATGGGTTAAACGATTTAACGTTTTACCATTGTGTGTCAAGACATTTTCAAAGCATCGATCGCCCTTTGCTAGTCATTAAAGATGACTTAATAATAAGTTTATGCTAACTTCAGAGGAGCCGAGGAACCTCTATTTCTATTTGAATTCCAATTCTATGTATTATTTTGCAGATTACTCCAACTCAGCGTTCCCAGTAATTTTTTTTTTATAAAAACTTATTATTATCTTGGCAAAAAAAACTTTTTTTTACAAATAAAAACTTGTTTTTTACAAAAGTACCAAAATTTTAAACGGATAAATAAAATGCACATTTTTTTATGAAAATTTAAATATTTGATGCTATTATTATTGAATTTATTGAAAAAAATTAAAATTGTTAAAAAACTTGTTTTGTTACAAAACAAATTTAATGAAATTTTTTTCGCATCTCACAAAACTTAGAAAAGTAGAGAAAACTTGGCAAACGGCAACGCTGCTCCAACTACAGGTCAGAATAGCGTTTTGCAAAAAGGGTAGTTTTTAATACGTGAAAGACTCATTTTCCTTCATTGATTAATAAGCGCGGAATTAATTGTGTTTTATCTCTAATCGAATTCGCCATAGTCTAGTAGGTGGTGTGTGGACTTTTTAGACGTGGGGCCATGGTTAAAACTTCAGCCCAGATATCAACAAAACGAAATATAAAAAATATTTCTTTGACTTCTTCCTCTCAGCAGATTTCTGGCAAAAACTCAGAGAGTATATGCATTTGTCATGAAAAGCTTATCATGAATAGCTTTTAACTGTAGATTCCTCCACTCATGGATAAAATTAACACAAACAACATGGGTTGTGTGAGAAGCTGGATTGTAATCCTAACTGAAGGGTTGTATTGACCAATTAAATTAGTCAGTATGTGTCGTTATTCAAAGTCAAAATAGTATTAAATATCAAAGTCACGAAAGTTTTTGGTGTTCTATACGTATAAACTCTACTGCAATTATAATATTTCTCGGCTTCGCCCATTTGATGTCCCTACAATTTACAGCTATTATATCTGACCGAAAGTATAACACTGCCCTCGTATACAGGTAGTCGTCTCAAAGCCTATTATATCCATTGTTGATGTTTCACTATTTTATTTCTGCTACAACAGATTATATTCTAGTGAAATAAATTGACTGGCTCGATAAAATCGTAAATATTTTTATAACACTTGCCTTTCTCTTGAAATGATTGGCCAGTGGTTCGATGTGCATTACGAGCTAAATTTAACATCCATAAATAAAATTCCCTTTTTTGTCTCTTTCTCAACCAATTTTCCTTACTTCAGTGCTTCTGTAGGGAGAGAACCCAAATAATCCTGTACCTTTAAGGGCACACAAATTGAATTTTTTTGCCAACAATAGTTTTTGGTGCGACATTTATAAATGTAGGCATGTTATAAATACTGCTGATATGTATAACTTTTTAACTTTGAAATCGAATAAAAATAAATAATTTAAATAAATATTGTAGCAATACTACATTAAAGTGAAATAAGGTTTCATTCCAAACAATAACTTTAAAAATGTGGCACACACAGCTTTTTTGCAATCAATTCCTGCGAATGAATTTCAGGATATGACTCATAAAATCAACTGGCTCAATCAAATCCTCTAATACTGTTGTACAATTGCACACCATTGCTGTTGTTGACATTGTGGTTTCGTTCTTATATTCCCGTTTGATTTTATAAAATGTTGGGGAACATTTGCTCATCCGAAATCATTGCATTAAGCTGCAGGGAAAGAAAATAAAAATTAAATTTAATAAAAACGTTCGAAGATTATTTGGCCGAAAGAAGAAAATCAATGATATTAAGTTGGAACTTTGTTAAGTTCAAGTGCGAAAAATGAAAACCAATTCATAATAAATAATTACTGATGCCCCATACTGATGTTAAAATTATATATATGAAATGAGTTTAAGTAAAATTATACAGTGGCTTAAACGTATAATTGCACACTAGGTATGAGATTACTGAAATGCGGATTTCCACTCCAAGGGAAATGTTTCAAAACAAAAATTCAGTATTTGGCTAACGCCAAACGTACGTACTACTATGCATATGTACCAAGTAGGTTAAATGTACTCTCATATGTAAGGACTACCTGTATAGTGTCTACATAGTACCTACAAAGGTACTCTTTACTTATGAGAGTAAAGTTAACAATACTTAGGCTATTTTCATGTATGGGGGAGTATCGATACTGGCTGGGGGAAGCTCTATAAATCCGGTATCAGCACAGTTGAGCAGTTTAAGCAATGAATTATTCAAGAAAGTGACATTTTCTGCCAATCTCAAACAGTTGATGCCTTGACGTTGGGAAGCAGTAATAAAAGCAAAAAGTTTTGGTCCTAAGTGTTAAAACAGTCATTATGCGTTTGACATGAAATTCAATATTTATTTTTATTTATTTCGACTTACCGTCGAATAATATGTCTACAATTGCTACATTGTGAAACCAGTTTGTGGCTCCTTCTGGTTATTTGCACGAAATAATAACAAGAGTGGATTGGATACAATACAAGAAGTACATCCATACTTACTCTTGAGAAAATTTATCTCTAAAGACCACTAGTGACTAAAATTATTCAAATTTTGAATAAACTCTCATGCCAACCACACTATGTGCTTTTAAGTCTCGAAGACAAATTAGGTACAACAGATTGTATTCGGCTGATATCGAAGAATTATTGTTGGAAAAAACGAGAGTCCGCAGTGATTGGTATTAACACTGAACTTGCCGGTACTTCATGTATTCCTATTCCTACCAAGGGGGTCAAATGACCCGTCAGCACAATGTTATATATATTACTATGTCTTGTGAGAAATATATCAATTAGGCCAATTTGGTACATGAATAAAACAATTTTTTCAAAATAGTTTTTATATTAAATTAAAAAAATAATAATACAAGAAAAAAATTAAATATTCTTCAATTAAATCTCAAATTTAGAAAATAATTAAATAATATGCTATCTTTATTCATGTTCACCACATATTTTGCAAATAATTGCGTTCTCGAAGGTACTTTTTCCACACACATATTTATTATTATCGTCTTCACTTTCTTTACCTGAGGACTCACATTCGTCCATAAAATCAAATGAATCACTATATCGTTCTATGTTATCCACTTCACTTTCAAATAATTCCTCTTCACTAAATTCCGAACACTCTCCATCTATATTTTTATAATTTCCAACAATTTCAAATATCTTGAATGTTTCGACATTTTGGGATAAGAATTATTACCAAAATAATGAAATAAGATATCTTGATTCACAAAATAGCACTATCATTTGAAATTTTTACCGTAATACTCGCCTGGAGTAGAACAACAAATATAACACAATGCAGCAAAATACAGTGGTGGACATTAGGTAAGCACACTTCATATGCGTTGAATTCAAAAGCGTATATTTCTGCTAGTTATGAAAATTAAGTTAAGTATTTACCTATAAATGTTGTATATGTTGTAATCATTATGTACCGTTATTTTTGTTTTGGTTCTCTTTTGTGATTCTTATTTTATTTTGTATAATTTGAAAATAATAAGTAATCTGTACTGGACACTAATTTAGCACATTCCAGAAATTCTGATACACAAATATTTATTTTATTATTTTTCGTGCTTAAAATCTTTAATTGGTAAGTCACGAAATAGCAAAAATTTTCAAAATCACAAGAAATTGCAAATCAGGGAACAGAATCTTTGCATGGGTCAAATGACCCCTTGCGGTATTTAAGGTAGATTATATATCGTTAGTATAATTCGCAAAGACGCTAAGTCCACTTTTTTCCAAAATTGAGATTTTAATGCAACACTATACAAAATACATATTTTACGACAAAAAAATGTCAGTATGTAGTTTAAAGTTGTTGTAATATTGTGGTTTGCAAAAACGCAAACACAAAACTACGAAAAATATTAACAGCATGTGCTAACTCCACGAATATTAATTATTAATTATTTTTAATTTTTGATCTAGGTCATTTAAAGAGAGTTATTTTGTAAAAATAATTGCTTTTAAAAAGTTTACAAATTTTAAAAACTGTAGAAGCCGCAATGTTTTTTGTGTCTCCTGTAAAATTTGCAAAAAGGGTAAAAAAGTCGTAAAGGCAAATGGCGATGCGATAATGTTATTTTCAAGAAATTTTGACAAAAAGTTCAAAATTGGTCATTTGACCCGGCGTGGTAGGTTTAGTGTTAACTAAGATCACCACCACTTAAAAAAATATTAAATGAATGCACAACATATCTTTAAAAGTAACTACAATCACGGAAAATTTCATCATTTAGAATCTGCTTAATTTAACTAAAACACTTTTTAATTGATAAAATATCGAACACGAACCCCTGTAATATATTTAATGTTATCATAACTTTAGTAAAATTAATTAAATTATAGGGATGCCAATGCACATATTCAAAGAAGAGTGAATTAAATTTATTTTTAATTTTTGCAGTGTTCACCTTCATTAAGTGGCATAAATGTCGTTGAAGACAAAAGCTTAAAAAACGTCAATACAATCGATGCCAAAAATAAGTACAAGGACTACGTAAAGAAAAAGCAACGATTAAGAACTTAATGAAGGGTAAGAAATGGGAATTTTCTAAATAAAATAAAAAAACATTTTGTTTTACCCTTCGGTAGCGATTTTGTCGTTTTTAAATTTAAACTGTTTGAAGAATTTGCACAAAATTAATATGTGGAAAGAGAAAATAAGTATCGTTTATCTAATTAAAAAATGTCATTAAAAACTATGATTAAAATTGAAAAGGAGTTTGAAAACACAAACTACAAAATTAATACATATGCAATTTAATTAAAACAATATAACAAAATAATATTTCTGTGATACAAAAAAGTCCTTTCTACAATAAAATGACTTTAATAGACTATGTTTAAAAGAAAGATATAGGAAATAAATTTCAGAAGAAATTTTATGAGAGAAATTGGTAGTTATCGTTATGTATACAACAGTACAAAACAATTATTTCATATTCTTGCTCCTCACTTAAGCTGTACCTGCATCATTCAAAGCTTTGCCCCAATACCTTCAACGTCTTCATTGACTTGCATTTATCTTGAAAACAATTCGAAAAAAACCACTCCGTAGAAATAAACAGATTAGGAATTAAATAAATATCTGATTGGTTTAATTTCAAAATGACAAAGAACTTTACAGTACTTAAACAAAAAAAAAGTAAAAAAAATACATATGAAAAATACAAAAAAATTAACACAAAATACTTACGAGCTCTCTACAATATGCTAATCGTTTTCAAGTGCAGATTGTGTCAACAAAGACTCAAGTAAAACTAGTACAAAAAATTTTCAAGAAATAGTTAAAGAATAGGTTGTCAATATCTGCGTTTCCCCCAAAGAAGACAAGGTCTACAATGAACAAGAAGGCCGCTGACGGAGTGGTGGACAGTCAGTAAAGAGCCTTACTATTAAAGCTCATACATGTTCACAGACGCCATTGATTCTAGGAAACGACAAAATTATTATCATGTGCAGTAGACCAATTACCTGTATAGCTGGTTAAACTGGAGCAATGAAATTGAAACAAAACAATGGAAATAAAGAAAATGAGGAAGGTACTTTGTGACAGCACCATGTACCACGAAGGAACTAAAGCACATAACGACTATATTAAAAATATTTCCGCCAGTGAAACATCCAGTGGTGTAGTCGAGCCGGAACGCTTCTGACCATCGTTCCGGTACTTTCTTTTTGGACAGGAACGCGTTCCGGAACTAAAGATGATTTCTGATAACGAGAATTGGCTGACGTTTTGAAAAAAAAATTAAAAAGAATCGCTGATTTTTTTTCTAATTTTTGACGAATTTTTATATGTATTTTTATAAACAAGGGTTTGAACCGAACACGAACCGGAACAAAAACCGGAACGTACCGGCTTGTTTTTCGGAATCGTGAACCGGAGTAAGGAACGCGTTCCGGTAAAAAAAAATTAGCACAACACCACTGGAAACATCCTAGTTAAATTTGCTTTTAATCGTATGTATGAAAAACAATCTGGCTTTCGACCAAACCATATTAGTGTTACTAGCAAACTCCATGTTGGTAAACTGAAGTTTCTCATTCTACTTATTCGAAGGTGTTTGATATATTCAACCATACTAACCTATGCTACACAATCGAACACAATAAATGTTTCCTTAATGGAGTATATTCACATTCGTTTCACATTTTAAATAGGTTGCCACAGAGATCTATTCTAGATCCATATCTGTTTTTGTAGCACTTAAATTCGATTACATTAGTCTTACATGATATCTGTGTATCCGGAACTTACATACATATGATTAAAATCTTCCCACATATGTTTGTGTCCTGAAATATGGTAACATGTTGCCTTAGAGTACGGCATTAATTCTTGGAATATCTTATTTAAATTTTAAAAGTAGGTTCAAACATATTTGGGTAATCAATAATTTATTTTTGTCAAATAAATTTTTGAGTTCTACTCAAACTAGTGAATAACTTATACTATGTAGTTACACGGGTATATTTTCACTGTCGCACCGTGTAATTATAGAACAGCGCAATGTACTTCAGAAAACGTTTGTTAAACTTTTTTGGGAATATGTAAAATACTATCTGCATTTAATGTTTATTTTGTAACTTAAAGTATCAGATGATTTACTTTCTTCGCGTTTGAATTTCTTTCTTTTTAATTAATTTATATGTAATTCACTTAAGTTTCCTTTTTAATGTTTTTTCTTAATTTTGTTGTGATAAAGTCATGAGCGTATAAATACTCCTGTACGATAATTGTGGCTCTTGTCTTGTTGTTCAAGAAACCGAATAAAAAAATTTTTTAAGTCTTTAAACATATTGAAAATACTTGATTATACAAACGATGCTTTAAGTGAATTCTTCGAACTTAAAAACTGTTTTTGAAATATAGAAACTGTTATATTTATATTTTTTCTTTGGATCTGCTTCCATTCAGTCACGTTTCTTTCTTTCCTAATTTACTACTTTTATCATACGTAAAAAAAATCCACTGAAATCAAAACGGAAATTTTAAATCAAAAGGTGCCAAAGTCGTGCCAGACGCGTTAACACACGTGAGATAAATAAAATATATTGAAAATTTCTAACGTAAATAATGTGTCCAAAAAGAAAGAGGAGTAAATATCTAAGGATTCCATTTATTTGTCAGAATAGATAAACGTAACTTTAAATTGTTCTTCGTACACTTGATGAAATAATTTTATCCCGAAAATTGATTCTGTAGATTATGTATTAAATTGGAATAAGTTTAAATACAGAAACGACACACCTGTTTTTTTAGTTAATATGTCACAAATAAATAAAAAATCACTGTTTTAAAATTTTTTTATTGACATGAAAAATTACGAAATAAAAAGTCCAAAAAATTAATGTAAAAGGGCGATATTGAAAAACAGTATAAAATAGCATATACAGTGGAAAGCAAAAGTATATGTACTCCAGTTGTAGGCGTATGTATGTATCGGCGCTAGATTTGGGCAGTTTGGAATTTATTGAAGAAATAATAACGTAAAGTATTCTAAGGAACAAATTCACCAAAAGTTCGGAGGAATTAAGAATTCGTAATGTTTATTACTGTCAACAAGCTATTGAACCCAATCATACTGCTGCAAATGCGAAAATATGATTTGCCTACCAAAGTACTCACAGACTTAATTCTCTTGCACAAAGTTACGATATGACTCCAAGAGAGGGTTTTGGAGATCATTTATGAGAGCGGTTACCTAGTCGCTAAACCTGAAACAAAAGTCAACTGAAAAACTTTCTTTTTAATACATGGCGGCAAATATCTACAGAAATCGCTGGTACATTCTATGCTAAATGGGTTAAATTGAGAGCTTTTTTCAACTAAATACTGGGAGTAAGATTTTAACATATTGGGTCCTTGAATTTTAAATTTCCTCTTAGTTCTTCATCAATTTATTTGTAATATGGCTTTTGATAAACATTAAAACTTTTTATTTTATCATGAAATTAAAATATATTATTAAAATAAATATAAACCCAACAATTATTTTTACAACTTATTTCTTAAAATTCATGAAATTGCTTACACATATTGGGGTAACAAGTTTTTGCTGTCTACTAGAGTTGGGTTCTTTAGCTCTTTTGAGTGTTCGCTCTTTCTAGTTCAGCTCTCTGTAATGAACTAGTTCGTTCTTTTAGTTCAATAGTTCAGTACTTTTAAACAACTCCGCTCTCTTTCTCAATTTTATTTATATTTAAAATGATGTAAACAATACATATATACATTTAAAGGAATTAATGCATTCCGTGTATTTATATCAACTTATTGAATAAAATAAAAACAGTATATAGTATAGTATTTAACACATTTTCATTTTTATTAATTCATTTATGTGCTTGAAGCGCTTTTTAATCAAAATTACTTAACTAACTAATAATAACAACAAAACGTATCTAAATATATACATATATTTAAAAGGAAAAAAATAAATTGAAAAATAAAAAATGCAGCTTTTGAAAATCTTAATTTAATTATAGGGACATAAAAAACAAAAATAAAATAAATACAAAAAATAGAAACTAATAGTAATTCAGTCTATTGCAATCACATTTATTAATTTAATTAAAAAAAACATTTATAATATGTTTATATAATAATATAATATACATTGTATTTACATTTTTGATATAAAGTTAATAGTAACTTGGCTCACATGTTATTGTGTAAAAACACAAGACTGGAAACTTTATTTGGTTTGAGGAGGGTCCTTCTTTCGTTTATTATTTGTCCTGTTGCTGAAAAAATACGCTCACATGGTACAGATGTGGCTACTATGCAAAGGCGTTTTAAAGCATACATGTACACCCTTGGATACAAATGCCTGCGTTCATTCCACCACGCAAGAGGGTCTTTCCTTCTTTCCAGGTACTCCTCGTTTAGGTACTTATCGAATTCTCTAATTCCAGCAGCTATGTTATTGTCAGATTTTGTAAGTCGACTGAAGTTCATGTCGAATTTTTTCCAAATACTTTTTTGTGGAACTTCAGCAATACTTCCTTCCGTATCAGGTGTTTCAGTATTTGGTAGTCTAATTTGGCCGATTCTGTTGCGCAATAATTTCACAGCGTTTTCATATGAGCTGTCATTTTTAAAACCTAATTTTTTAAATCTGGGATCTAGGATTGTGCTCTCTGCATATAAACTACTTCGTTCTAGTTCACCAAAACGATTAGTAATTTCTCTTTTCATCACGGAAATCAGTACTTTTATTTGACTTTTAGTTGCGTTAAAATCAGAAATTACACTTTCTAATAGATTACACAAAACTAAAACTTTTGATAGGGTTACATTTTTTTCAGCTGAAATATCTTTCGTAACCTCATAAGATGGCTCGAGAACTGGTATTAGTTCGTCTAAAACCTCCCAATCTTGAAGTGCCAAAGATAAATCGGGTTTTGTGTGCGACAGGGTTGAAATTACAGCATCTTTTACGGCAACAATCCTGTTAAGCATGTCGTACGTAGAGTTCCATCGTGTTGGAACATCCTGCTTTAATTTTAGCTCTGGGAGTTTCATTTGCCTTTGAGATTCTCTTAGCTTTTTCATACCTTGCGTGCTTTTATTGAAAAATTCTACTATTTTTTTCACTTTAGAAACAGTATCACTCACCTCCGCAAGTGCTAATTGCACGATCAGGTTTAATGAATGGGCAAAACAGCTAATTCCACTCCAATTTCCCATACGTCTCGCTGCAGTAATATTTGCCGCATTATCGCTCACAATTGCCGTAATTTTATTTTCAATACCAAACTCTTGCACCTGTTTTTCTATAAAATTTTTTAGGTTTTCGGCAGTATGTCTGTCTTCATATTTGTCGCATGCAATTAAATGTGATTTTAGTTGCATATCTTCGCTAATATAATGAACAGTTATAGCCAAGTAGCTATCATTTGTTTTCGAAGTCCATCCATCGGTAGTTAAACAGACTGCTGTAGCAGATAATAGTTGAGATTTTACTTGGCTTAAGATATCTCCATAAACCGCTTCCATAATATTATTTGATATAGTTTTTCTTGTAGGAAGCGTGTATCCCGGACAATTTGAGACAAGTTCTATTAGCCGTTTGAATTCCGGTTCTTCTACAATTCGTAGAGCATGGTGTCCTTTGGCTATCATTTTCAACACTTGTCTATCGATTAGCTCAACAGTACGTACGGGTGGAGGCCTATGAAAATATTGTGTTATATTTTGTTGGGGTTGCTGAGGGAGCGTTGCACTTTGCCTGGATTGGAAGCTGGTAGAAAGTTGTACGTCTGGCATGTCTTCTTCAAGTACCTCTGGTGGGATTGTAGTCTGTCTTTCTTGATTTAATGGTGTAAGCGGATGTTTAGTTCTCATATGTCGAGAAAGATTCCCATGAGAACCCCCAACAATGCTTAGGTTTATTTTGCAATATTTACACATTGCTCTATTACCTTCTTCTGCCGTGAAATGAGTCCATATTGCGCTAAATTTTCTTTTTTCAGCCATTTTTAAATATAAAAATTCACTTAGATCACTTTGATCATCCGACACTATACCAATAAAAATTCACTTAGATCACTTTGATCATCCGACACTATACCAATATGAACTCTTTCGAATAACTAGTGCTAGATTCACCCATGTTGTCTATTTATATATGTGGCTCTCTTCCTGAGAAAAAAATGTTTATTACAAATAATTCTCATTTTGATTTTTTACCCTGATTCTGTAAGTCGAATGTTTTTTTCCAGAAAAAAACATGAAGAGAGCTATTGAGCAGTTTTTCATAATGGGTGAATGCTACAGAAAACTCTCAGTAAGAATAACATTTGTTTTGTGTGACGTCACACTTGTACGGTTAGGTAGCATGCCCACATTCAACCCATTTTTCAATTGCGGCCCTTCTAGCACTCTTTTGACATTATTGCTATGACGAGAATAACATTTGTTTTGTGTGACGTTACACTTGTAGGGTAGGTAGCATGACCACATTCAACCCATTTTTCAATTGCGGCCCTTTTAGCACTGTTTTGGTATTATTGCTATGACGGAAATTTCCTACAATTTATTTCTTTGACAATTTACCTACCTGCTCTGAAAAATTTGAATACCCGGCGATAAATGAATGAAATCTAGTGTTTAGCGAGAGAATTTTGCAAATCCAGATTTTGAAATTGAACCCTTTTCCGATTATTGGCAAGATTTTTTGACCTACTAGTGTCGAAAAATTTGAATTTCTATCAAAAAGTTAAGTCAATGGATTGGCGGAAATTTTGATAATTGAATCGTTAAAAACAATAATATATACATAAAATATAAATATTAAGAAAAACATAAGCATAAAAATATAAATTTAAATTTATTTATATACATATATAAATAAATACATTTACAATCTCTTTTGTCTTATTTAAATTTTTTCAATCTTATAGATTTTTAGTTGACACTATTATTTATAAAAACATACTTATTAGCGTAACAGACCAGATTATCTTGTGAGAGTCAAACTCACAATCGTTACGCTATGCACTAACTTTCCATGGAGCCCACTTAGAAATTTTATTAAAAGAAATATATTATACAATTTTTTTTAGCTATTATGTGCTATTACTTCTAATGTATAAAATTTGAATTATATTCAAGAAATTCAAAAGCAAAAAATTTTAATTTTAATACATCGTCAAAAATTACATATGTTTTTATAAAAGTATATTTAATAAGAATTTCTGTGGATATTTCTCGCCTAACCCTTCTTTGAGTTAAATTGAAAAAATATATTATTTTAATTTGCTTATTTTTTTATTTTTTGCAATTTTCGCGCTTTTGTAGGAAAAATGTTGCCATAAGTTATTTCATTGGTATGTGGTAACACCGCCAATGATGGCACTACCATTTAACACTACGATAAACAACAGAAAATAACGAATAAGAACGAAATGAACGAATAAGAAACGAGAACAAGAGCCAACTGAACTACGGAGCTAAAAGAACTCATTAGTTCAGTTGGCTCTTTTAGTTCAGTTGTATGAATAGTTCAATTGAACTAATTCGTTCGTGAACTACACAACTCTCGTTGAATAGTTCAGTTGAACTATATAGTTCGTTCGTGAACTACACACATGAGAACGATAAACAAAATAAAAGAACGAAATGAACGAATAAGAAACGAGAACAAGAGCCAACTGAACTACGGAGCTAAAAGAGCTCATTATTATGAGCGGCTCTTTTAGTTCAGTTGTGTGAATAGTTCAATTGAACTAGTTCGTTCGCGAACTACCCAACTCTACTGTCTACTTTATATTCTAACACATCGTGCAACGTGTTGTATGAGTGTTGAATTTCATATACGATATATACTAATATTCGATACTCATACGCAACCATGTCAGACAGAAATTTTGTCTACGAGCAGCTCTGTAGTTTAAATTTTTTTTCTTTTTATTTCAAAACTTTATTTCAACTAAAAATTGACAGAATTAAATTTTTATTTACTTTTGAGTTTAAAGATTAAGGCAACAATTATTGGAATTTTCATGAACTTGAAGTTTGAGTTATTTGATTGAGCTAACAAAAAAGTGAATAGGATTATACAATTTTATTATATCAACACAAATTCTTCGCAAATACTGAAAAATAATGAAGCTTGACCTCTAACCGTAGATCGAGCCTTAAAAAACTTCATAATTTTATTTTATGTAACACTTTTGATTAATACTTGTAGTACTTAGAATTATCACGATTATTGATAAATTTTGTTAAAAAATTTAAATAGTTTTATTAACTTTAATTCATTTTAATAAAACTTTTTTATATTAATACATTTTATTATCAATCAATCAACGCCAAATATTTTGGCATGAAGTACATTGCAGCATTTTTTTTTACGTAAAAATCAAAAACTTCATGTCAGCTTAATTTTATTTTTTCTAAATGTAACAGTTTGACACCTAGAACTCTTGCTTGGTAGCAATTTATAAGTGTCCAATTGTTTAGTTGGGGCAGCTCATTGTCACTCGCATTAGTAACACTCTCAATTGTGGGCTGGCTGAAACCTGATAATACAAACCATTGCTATATTTCGTTAGAAAAATTTGTTGTATTTCTTTTGTTTGCTGTATAGGTTTTTTCTAACACATCGTACAACGTATGAGTGTTGTATTTTGTATACGGTATAGACTAACATGATGTCAGAGAGAAGTTTTGCCTACGAGCAGGTCTGTTGCGTGAAATTTTTATTCATTTTGTTTTTTTAAAACTTTATTTCAATTAAAAATTAACGGAAATAAACTTTTCTTTATGTTAGAGGTTAAAGCTTAAAGGTATAAACATATAGACGACTAACGACAGATAACAGAAAGCTGCCAAGTTTAGAATACACACGTTTATATGAAAACGATTATATTGTAGGCAGAACAGAAAAAGCCAAGACAACAACCTAAGCAGTTTCTGCCCAAATTAAACTATTTTCTATTTTTGTGAAAATTAGAATTAGAAAAGCAAATTAGTGATGCCAATACAACATAAAAGCATAATAAAAAACAACTAAAATACTTTTATTATTGAAGAGAAGGAACAATTCTAAAATCAAGAAATAAAAAGCAATCCATGCATTCATAATAAATAAATGTTTCGTGTGTGCGGTTTTTTCATGAGTTTATTTTTACGTATAAAAAACCTGATAGTGACAACACTGAAAAATATACTTAAATTCAATTGTTTTGATTTTGTGTCAGTCGTTTTTCTCTGCTCTGCTTTCCAAAAATTTAAGTAGTCGGCATACGGCAGAAAAAACAGTTGGCAGAATTTTCTGTCGAACTGCCGAACTATTGTCTGTCGTCTATGTGTTTATACATTAAGGTAATAATTTTTGGAATTTTCATGAATTTGAAGTTTAGAGCGATTTGATTGAGTTACCAAAAAGTGAACAGGATTATAAAATTTATTTATACTGTTACGTTTTTACCTTTTAAAAACGTTTAAAATATGAGTTCGTAGATTGCAAATAAAATAAAAATATATTTGTGTTTAGTTTTAGATCAATTCTTTATTGTTCGCACAATTCTGTGTGCCACTGTTCACAACTTTATGTAAACAACAACACTTGTTTTTTCTTTGTTATTTCTCTGTTTACACCCTTTGCAATAACAATTACTAGACAATTATTCTACAGATCTTTGTAACGGAGATCTTCAAACCACAATTACTCTCTTCAAACACATCTCGTCTTCACACAAGACTAACTAAACATCACTCGCTCAGTCGCCTGTTTTGCCTTGCCGTTTATATGGCAGAGTAAACAGGCTGAAAAATGTTCTTGAAGGCGAATGTTCACGACTTCACCTTCCAGAAATCTCGTTGTATACATTTATTATTTTAGTGTTGTTTTTAGTGTATTTTTGTTTACTTGTTTACAATTTTTTTATGCTGGCGTTTGTTGTTGTATTAAGCAGTACGATAACTTGTAAACAGGTTAGTTTACTGCCTTGTTTTAGTTTTTTAGCTTTTGTTTATAATTTTAATGTTAAGCGATGTATAAGCAACATTCAAATATCTGAATTTTTCATTTTCGTAACACTATTGTTACCTTTTTACATTTTTAAAAACGTTTAGAATATGAGCTCGTTGATTGGAAACAAAATTAAAAATAAATTGGTGTTTAGTTCGCATTACTTTTGTGTGCCACTATTGCAACTTGACGTACATATGTAACAATAATTTGTTTAGTTTGCTATTCTTCTCTGCTCACACCCTTTGCGTTAGCAACAACACTTGTTCATTAGATCTATATAGCGGACATTTTCTTGCCTTTTTATGTGCCCACGCAAATAGTCTAATGAATGTTCTTGAAGTGGAATGTTCGGGGTTTCGCTTTCTCGAGAACTCTATCGCGACTTCATTGTTCTATGCGTACTTTGCTTATGTTGTTTGTTGTTACTTTCTTTCTTACTTATCTTTCTCCTTTTCTGTCATACTGATGTTGTTGGTATATGCAAGCAAGTTCGTTGTATTTGTTTGTGTAGCTCTTGTTTATCGTTTTAATGTTAAACCATGGTACACCGTTTCCATTTTCGTAATTTTTTTAAGATAAAGTGATTCAAATGATTGAAAAAAATTTTTGATAAGTTTCATTCCCAAAAAAAAAAATACGAATTAATATTACCCTCCACAATGTTTGCAGATATGTCATATTTATGTCAGCACTTTATTTTTAACTGAAAGTTTTCTTCGCTTTACAATTCACTTATTTCGAAAAATGTTTACTGAAAATCAATTTTTTCCAATTTATATGAAAAATATAACTTATTGGCAACTCCTTCATGCTTGTTCGGACAAAATATTAAATCAATTCGGACCGATAGTTGTTTGTAACAAATATTTGTTACAATGAACTTGTTTACAAATTATCGTACTGCATAATATAGCAACAAACACCAGCATAAAAAAATTGAACAAAGTAAACAAAAATATATCAACAAACACCTCAAGAATAAATGTAAACAAAACACACAAACAACAATAAAGAAACAACGATGTTTAGATTTACAGAGATCTCGAGATAACGAAGCCACGAAAATTCGCCTTTAAGAACATTCATCAGACTGTTTACATTGCCATATGAAAGGCAAGGCCAATCAGGCAACGGAGTCAGTAAAAGCTCAGCCAGTCTTGCGTGAAGACATGGTGTGTTTGAAGGGAGTAATCGTGGTTTGAAGTTCTCCGTCACTAAGATCTGACTAATGGTTGTTATTGCTTATATAAAGAGTGCAAAGAGGAATAACAAATAAAGCAATTGTTGTTGTTTGCATCAAGTTGTGAACAGTGGCACTTATAATTGTGGGAACAAAAAAGAATTTAATTAAAACTGCACATAAATTTATTTTTATTTGCAATTTACGGGCTCAGATTTTAAACGTTTTTTTATTATATTTATATTTTTGCATAAAATAAGCAAACAACAGATAAAAAACTGTGTCGCCATATTCTAGTAGGATTTAGTATGCAGTCTATTAGACGTGAGGATATTATACAAAACCCAAGTCAGACATTTTGAACAAATCGAAATATTAAAAAATATTTCTTCGGTGACATCCTCTCAGCAGTCTTCTGATAAAAATTCTGAGAGTAGATAAAAAATTCCCATGAAAAGCTTTTAAAAATCTGTCGTCCGGAAATGACTTAAACCGTCACGCATGTATAAAATTAACACACATAACATGGATGGTGTGAGAAACTAGGTCGTAAAGGGTTGGAATGGCCAATTAAGTTAGAAAGTTCGGACAAAATTTTGTTTGGATAACATAGGCAATCCAGCTTAATCAGCATTTTGACTGCAACTTTGTGGCAATTTATAAAGTTTATAAGGGGCGGTGTAATGCGATAAATTAAATGCTTATCGATAGGCATATCACAGGCCTTCGTATTTTGGCAACTGTTACGATGTACGATTACTTCGACCACAATTAAGCAGACGAAAAAATATTAGAAAATATGGAAACGAGAGTTGAGGACGCAGGACGACTTAAAATTTATCAGTGAAAACACATCTGTGACTCTGGGGGCACTGACAAGGAAAAACAGGAAATTATCCTCAGCGTATCGAATGAGGGCGAACAATATCAGATAAAGCGGTACTGGTATTGGCCAAATTTATAACGATTGACATATTAGCCGATGAAATGCGGCGAAAATACTTTCGAGAACACAGGACAAACTAGGACTAAAAAGGTTTTCAATGTGGAAATGGCAATCAGGACGGTTTTAAAAGAAGATATTTTACCTTCTCTCTAAAATACACGTTGGCTACTGAATGAAACAGCGAGCTAAACTTCTACGAGAAATACTTCATACTGGTCATGGTTTGTTTAGAAAATACGATTAAAATATATTTCAGTCCAAATCAGCTTATAATAGAGATGATGATTTCTAGAATTCTATGGTACCGCATGACTGAAGTTATTTATACTGGAACTCCAAGGGTTTGATATACAGAATCGAAATTTTATATGAGAAAGATTTAAATGGACTCCGTGAAGTAATACCTAGTGGCAGGTTGGCGGAGAGAGAGTGGTTGAAGGATATAAGTAGGTGGGTTTAAAATGTAGGCACCAGAGATCGTAGAGGCACATATGGAACATAACTGTCTTTTTAAGCCTTTAAAATTCTCCCAAATAACTTTTTTTAAAGGAATAATGTTTTAGCCGATACTGTATGGTACTGTAAGGTCACAGCCTGGAACGAGAACTGCAAAGAGTAGACTAAAAGTTCTCTGAATACATTTAACACAATAATAATCTCATAAATTATTTGTAAAATAAAGTAAGGTATTTTCTTTTCAAAAATTTCAACGCATAGGATACATAGAAATACAAAAATTTCCAATGGAAAAATTTTATGAACAAATTTTATTTCATGGTTTTTTTAAATATTAAAATTCTCAGTATTTATTGCCATCAAAAAAAATTTAATGCTGAAAATAGAACTCTCATTAGTATACATATAAATAACGAAGAGAGTATAAGTATTTTCATATGTTTCCATTTATCAAATGGTATTTGACTTCAGTTCATTTGTGCTATAAATTCGAAATGCATCTCTATTCAGTACAGTAAAATTGCATAAGAGGAAGAAGAAAAACAAATTGTAAACGTAACTTCCCTTGCAAGTTTAGTAAAATTAATATCGTTTTCTATTTCTTCTACATTCAAAAGAATTAGAATCATTGAAATGTAGGCATCATTTAGTACAAGGACAATAAATGTACTTTTGTATGCTTTTATGCTTAAATGTGAGTATGTAACAATTGGGCAATTCATACAAGCCCTTGGATCGTTGTATTGATTGTATTGTTGGACAAATATACAACAGTGTATGCTTCTTGTTGATAATTTTCATATAAAAATCCGATACATTTATACACATTTTTTTCATATGTATTTAAAACTTGTATTGGTTTCGTGCTATCAGTTTACGAAAATGTCAGTAATTAAGAAGAAAAATAAAACACAAAGTGTTTTCTATGTAAAATGAGTCAACAATTAACTTTTCAAAATTATATTGTTCGCACAGAAAATTAATTAATTTACTTTATTCCTTAATTTGTTCAGTTGTTTGCTTGGAAATCAAATTTTGAATACTGGTATTCTTCTTCTTATCGCTTTTTGACGTTTGGAATACGAAATACACAATACAACATAGCACTGAACGTTTACAAACAAAAGTTTTATTCAATACAACATACACGATACAAAGTTGTGTAAATTAGCCAAATGTATCTTTAACATTTATACGTATAGTTTTATTCCAATATTTTCGAAGATTTTCTAAATTTGTTATTACAAGTCCAATCCTGTTAAAAGGTATCGTATATTTTGTGTACTATTTTAAAATACTATTAGTAAAATGTGTTAAATAGCTGTGGTAGAAAAGATATTTATTTTTGCATTTCCATAATGTTCTAAAAAACAAATTCCTGTGGCATGGAATCTAACAGAGGTGGGAGTTGTGTCGATGTAAACGAATTAGAGAGCCCATCCAACTCCTGAAACTCTTTGATTTGACGAGATCGGATCCCAGCGCTTTTGTTTGACTATCCACACGTATGATCTGGTTCGAAAAAGGTAGGTCTCCGGTTTCAACCATACGTGCAGCTTGTTCAAAACCAAAAATCTCTATCTAAAATACGCTGGTCTGGATAGGTAATCTGTATGATCCGTTCAATGGTAGTTCATCGGAATAGAGCCCAGGTCCAGTTCTAGATTTAATTTTTGAGCCATCGGTGAAGATCGTTATATTATCGTCTGCAACCTATTCTTTCCGCGTAGGACTGTGAGTTTTGTATGTTCGTCCCAAAACAATCTCTGGTACTAAGTAATCACATTCAAAACCCTGGTGATTCGGTTCGAAGTGCGGCCCATTGTACATGGTCTAAACATATTTGAGAACTTAAGCTTCAGTGCAGTGCTAGCAGAGGAGGAAGATGTGCAATGGTTGAGACACAAGACGGCCTCAAAGCCAGGACTTCAAGGCACCCGTGATTCCCAAGAATTCCAACTTCTGTACCTCGTTCAGCGTAGCGACACAGGTCCTCTTTCATAGTGCACGGCGGAAACTAGTATCCCTTCCTCAAGATTTGCATAACATCTGCCTACTCAATAGACGTGCAGCTTAAGACAGCCAAATTAGTGAAAGAAGGTACTATAGATGCAACCTAAAAATAGAACACAACGAATGTAGAATGTGATCTCTTTTTTTTCACGTCGGACAAAAGGGCAGATTAAATAAATCACCAATGTGATTTTTTCTCTTTCAACATAGTGCTGTACACTATGCATACACTACCAGCATGTGTAGAATTGCTTCTCCCTCTTCCTCATCTCTCCTAATCTGTCCATATTTCAATGTCCAGTAATGACTCTAATAATTAGACTTTCAGTGCACTCTCTATCCGACATTGGTCAGATTTTTTCCGTTGTTCTGTCCGTGTTCGAAGCCACTTAAGGATTTTATTTGCATAGTCTACATAAACAAAATTAAACGACTGTAGATTTGTTATAGAAAATCACTTCGGTATTTTGTATTTAAAATTGATATCGATGACTTAATATAAAAAGGGCCTAACTCGATTTTTGGTTACTTTACAGGAGAAGAAAAAAACTTAATAAAATCCGTAAAATTTTAAATACAACAAAAATTTTAATACAATTTTTAATAAGAAACAGCAACACATTTAATCTCTCATTTCAAAATTTTTTATTTTTTTGTGCATCTGATATTTGTCTACCAGAATAAACAAAATATACTATTTTAAAAAAAATTTGAGTTAGGCCTTGTTTATATTAAGCCATCGATATACAAACACAATTTGTTTCAAAACATATGCATACAATCATATAGATTTTAGTATTATGTGTGCTTCAATGAAGAACAAACAAAAACAAATTGTGTTGCCACAAAACTATTTACAAATTTTAAACGTTAAACAATTTCATCCATTGTACTTGCTTAAACCAAACAAATACATTTCTCGTATTGGTAAAAATTTCTATGGGCATTATAAGAGGGACTTTCAATAACATGGGTAGCGTAAACACAGTAGAATGGAACGATTTCCAGTTGATAGAAAATATGTGTCCAACTTCAAAAGATATTTCACTGTAGTAGCTTAACTTACTTTGCAATTCAGCATTTTGAACAAAATTTCTTTTGTTTAACAATGGGACATAAACATTTAAATTTAATGAGAAACACATTCATAATACATGACAAGGAAACTAAAAATGGTAATTTAAATATTAAAAAAATATTTTAAATGTTCGGTTTAAACATGCATTCAAATCTTTATTGCAATATTTTCAAGAATTGAAAGTTCACAAATCTTGATGGCGATATGTTAGTTTTATTTACATATATTTAAAAAAAGCTCAGTTTTATGAAGAAGAGTTACGTTCATGCAAGTACGTTAGGTCCCCAAATACACATAGAAATAGCAGCATAGACATAAGTTTTTGGAAAAATGTTTTCAAGCCTTCTTAATGAATGTGTATGTGTATGTAAAAGAAAATATTCTTTATTTTTATGTAGACCTGTTAAGTAATGATTAATAATCGTAATAATTAGTAATTTGATTACTTTTTTTGAATGGTTAAAATAGCTAATAATTGATTACGATTACAAAATAACCAAAAAATAATCAGGATTACTGGCGATTTGTCTAATAAACAAAAAGAATCAAAAGTAATCCAAAAGTAACCAAATTATTTCCAAAAATTACTTTCAATTTGAATACTTCTGAATTACTTTTGAATATTTGAAAATAATCAAAAAGAATTATTGAAAACAATTTGATTATTTTTGGATTACTTTTGATTCTTTTTGATTATTAGAATAGATTATTTTTTGATTATTTTGTAATCGTAATCAATTAGTAATTCGAAAAAATTTTTCATAGAATTATATAATCATTACGATTCTTTTAAAAAAGTATTGTAGTTGATTACTAATCGTAATCGAAATTTAACAGGTATGTTTGGAACAAATTTTACATTCATTTTTCTAAGGTCGATAATTCCACAAAGTTCACTCTATTTTTTTATACAAACACTCCCATAACAAATTTATTGACTTATTCATTAATTACAACACAATTACAAATTATATATCAATTATATACGAGCTGAGTAACTTTGACCATATGCTCGGTGTAGTGTCAAAGACCAAAGTTTCTGGTAGGAATCGAACCCACAACCATCACGCTAATAGTCTAGCACACTGCCCTCTAGACTACCAGGGCACCCTCCAAACAAATTTATATTTACAACAAAAAAAGAGTACGAGAAAAAATAAAATGCTAACTTTAGTGCTATTTAAATACATACATACATACATAATTGGTCTTTACAACTATTCAGTCAGGATTTCGACCTAGCTTCTCACGCCACTTATGTGGTCTGTGTCAACTTTATACAAGAGTGGCGGGGCACTTTAACAGTTTAAAGTCGATTCCGAACTACAACTTTTTGAGAAACCTTTTAATGGCAATTTAATTTACTCTTAGAGTTTTTGTCAGAAATCTGCTGAGAGGAAGTCGCCGAAAAAATACTTCTTCATGTTTTGTTTAGTTGAAGATCTGACCTGGGGTTTGAACCGAGTACTTCCTTTGATTAGTACTGTTTAAAAAATGTGATTAGTGTGAACAAAATATTTGGAAAATAACATATGTTAACACTTCACCGGATGTGTCTTCGGATCACTCGTCTATGTTCTCACAATATCAAATCCGTATTACTTTGTAGCACCATCCAGAAATATTAGGGTAAGTAAATGCATTATTTGGTTAAAATTTAGGCATGGAAGTTCCCTCAACATTTAGTATGTTTTGATATTAAATCAAAAACAAGTTATTGATTGTGGAGTATGGCTCAAGACTTGTTATATTTAAATCACATTATTTCATCAGTGTTTTTGAGCCGCTGAAATAACTTGATTGATGAACACATAATGCACTCCGGACAATCACGATCGCTCTAGAAAAACAAAAACAAAAAATAATCCAACACATAAGCATAGATTACAAAGAAAAGGCGTTTCTTAAGCGACGTGCGCAGTTTGACGCAAAGGCTAAAAACTACAACAAAATATTGTTAAGAATGTTGTGAAGCCATTGGAGTTTGTTAAGATGAGTAGCTGAGTGTTTCCCATACGATTGATGCCAAAGTGTGACAGGATCATACATTGAGATAATAATATTTGATATACACCTCGGACATTCCACGGAATCATATACAGTTATCGCTAAAAGAAACTAAACAATATGGATAAGATTCTAACAATCACCAAACTTAACTTTTACCACTTAAGGAGAGTGCCGGAAAAAATTTGACAATATTTCGAAATTTTTTGTAATGTTCCTGTGGCGACAAATCTAAACCTGTGCCGCGATTTAACTACAGCAAAAAGATTTATAACTGTTTGCAAACAACTACGAACCGAAGTTTATTTCCGGCTTCATTTCGTTTATACAAAACTTTAACATAATCAACCAACTTTTTCCAAAGCATAGTTATTACAAGTGTTTGGCATTATATTCAGATACTCAGCAATCTTGACCCAATCGCTCCTCTTATGCCCTGCTGAGATGTTTGAGATATAAAAATAGATTTGGAGTCTTTTTCACCAAACATAGACTCCGCCGTGGTACGCCAATACGACTTCTCTATGCAATTCCAGACATCCATTACGAAAAAGATGTCTGATTAAATAGCGTAGTGCGCCTCGTAAAAGACTGATGGGTCCAAATTTAATGGAACTGTAGGTGGTGGGTGAAGTTGCAGTAGTCTAGTAAGTAGTGTGTTGGTTTATTAGACGTGAGGCCATGGTTCAATCCTCAGGTTAGATATCTCCAACAAAACGAAATATAAGAAATTATTTCTTCGGCGACCTCTCTCAGCAAATTTCTGGCAAAAACTCTGATAGTAATGAAAATTGCCGTGATTAGTTTCTCAAAAATCTGCCTTTCGGAGTCAACTTTACACACTCTACATAAATGGTGTGGGAAGCTAGGTCGTACTCCTGATTGTAATGAGTACTTACGTAAAAACAGGGTACCAAATATTCACTCACTTATCACTCACGCTCATGAAAAAGAAAAAGAATTTTGTTTTATTATCTTTCATTCGTGAACAGAAACAAACAAAAATAAAAGTTTGCTTTATTCATGCATGTATGATACTCTTATGTAATGTTTTTTTATTTTCGTTCAAAATTGAGAGAATAATACACATGCACATTTTTGAGAAATAAATTTTTTTAAAATCTCACAAATGAAAGAGCATAAAGTTTTATTTTGCAATGTTGAGTGTTCGGGTTTTTGCATGCAAGAATAAAACAAAAATATGTGCACAGACGGGTAAAACAAAAATGTTGTTCATTTTTATGATGGGTTTTTTTGTTTGTGTTTTCCATGCAAACAGGCAGGCAAGTAAAATAGCCTGTGTTACAGAAACATCACATAAATTGTATAAAGAAATGAGTTACATGTGACCCATGACCGTATTACAATACGCACATGTGTGTCATGAAAAATTTTCATTTTCATTCATTTTTGTAATGTAGCAAATAAAACAAACAACGCACATATGAAAATAAGAAACAAACCACAAAAAGTCCGAACACATATGATTAAAAAAACAACAACATAAATGAGTATGTACTTTAATGAGAGCGATGAGAAGGCCTCTCATATTTGTACATTTCACATTTCTACTATTTTCTTTGTGGGATATTGTCCCACCAAGATGAGTGATCAATAATTTTGAATAAAAAATTTATTTTATTTTTGAGAAACCATCGGTATCCAAAATGTAATAAGTTGAGCCTGTATCTGAGTAACTGCAGAAAGCCATTGATCGGTAATTACAGATAGTGTGGTGCTGCCTAACACTACAGCAAAGCTTATTTTTGCCGTTATCCTCCCTCTCTGGATGGAGCAAGAGGTCAGTGGGTTTCTTAGAAACGAGATTAATTTTATAATTCGGAAACCATGATTAAGTTTTTTGCATTCTCCTGCATTAAATTCAGGATTACTAAGGTTGCAGTCGAACTCTTTTAACCGCTACACCATGCCCCATCTTAATGTTAATACATTAATTTTAATCCTTAACAATTATGATACTATTAAATGATTATGTTTTATTTGGATTTTCATGGCAAATAAAATTGTTTATTCTGCTCTAAAAAAATTCCTTGCGCGTCAATTGCTACATCTTTTTTTTCTTTTTCCGAAAAACCCAAATTGCTAGAATGATGCAAGCGATATTATTGATTTCAAATTAGCACATACAAAACACCAAACAGAATAACAAAATAGAATAATAACTAAAAAGTATATAAATATCAGATAAACCCTCACAACAACTGAAAAGTGTTTTTCAAGAGTTACTCATTATATTTCAACATGAAAACAGTGAAAGAAAATAAAGTGAAACACTACATATACGTGACGGAGTCAATTTATTTCAAATTATAGAACGTAACATCGGTTTTGTTTTAGCGTTAAACACTCTGTTAAATCATACATTGGCAATCAGTTCCGTGCCAGTGGTAATTGTAGTGAACAATTTTTGTTATGGAATCATTCAGACGATGATTGCTGTTAGAAAATAAATGAATTGAAAAATAATAAAACGATTATAAATCCAATTATAAATGGAGAAAAAATTTTATAGAAATAAACACATATTTATAATGGTAGCTAAAAATAGAGAACAGTTAAATGAAACTTAAAAAATAACAAAAAAAAATGCCAACCTAAACTGTTAGAATTAAAATCCTGTAGAGAATTAAATACAAAGACTTAGAAAATCAGATTTTTTACTTTAATATGACACCAAAGAAGTAAAAAGCAAAAAGATTTAGATTTCTAATTACAATATTTCTTCAATTTAAGCACCCCAGATATAGTAATTCCCCGCTTAGTAGCACTGAAACTTATGCAATCTTAATTTTTGCCTTTAAATGTACTGAAACTATTTCAATAAATGCATCCCGCTTATAAGCATTCCCCGATTATAAACGTGAAGAAATGTATTTCATACTTTGAATTTACTTTAAAAAAATTCGTTTATATGCAACTCACAACTTTTTTTTCCAAATTGTTTCCTGTTCACTAACTCCCGCGTTCATACAATTAAACGTTTCTGGATTTCTTTTTATGGGGATATCTAGAATCATGGTGTTATGTAAACAGCAACTTTTAAGTCATTGAAATCCAATATTCACCACTAACGCCATACGCAAGACTTATTGGAAAAAGTAGTAAAAAAAAATGGACAGAGCAATGTATTTCCATAGAATGTTCGTTATAATTTCATTCTCCTCGCAACAGAGTCTGAACTCTGTCCCATCCAGAAGACGTACCAATCTCAGGCAAACCAATCTCATATAAAACCTACCAATGTTTGTTTTTCGTAATTTGTAAAGCTCTTTTTCTAATCTGACCAAGTGCACGACTCGGAGAAATCAACGACCTGGCTCTCTGCATAGTTATTACTACCATAAGACTACCTTGACCATGCCTATAAAGGCTGCTACGGATCCATCTTCTTCACCAATTTCTTCGCAGTGACACGGAGGCATAGCAAAATAAAACATTGTTCACCGCTCCGGGTTTTAAAAAATGATAAAAGCCCTCTCCGACCAGCATGCTTTCCATCGAATACGAAGCCAAAAAGAGACAAAGAGAAATCTATCAGCTTGAATGACACGTGGCTGTTTTTAAAGATACGTACATATATCCGAGGAATACTGGAATCGCTTTTAACTTTTAATAATTTCAATCGATGCCAATGATAGTAAATTTGTTGTGATTGAGCATCGGCCTCAACTTAGCTGTGTTCGATAAAAACTTTGCATATTCCCTTTGTTAGGGGTAGTCTTGTTTAGCAATCTAACAATGTCGGCCACCTTTTGCAATCCACTCTCGTTTCATACGATTTGATAGAGATACTTGCGAGCCATTAAGAATTAAAATAAATCAGTTCAGGCTAGTAGAATAGAAATATAAAAAATCTCTATTTTCTGATATTCCGAACTACGCCTTCGTTGGCATTTTAAGTCTCGTGCCGCTCGACCTATAGCGTTAGGGCTTAGCTTCTAACAAAGTTAATCATTCGCAAAGGAAATGTAGGAAAATGAACGGAGAACGAAATTAAGCCCTGAGACTGACCAAAAAATATCATAGCGGGACCACAGATTTAATTTTTATTTTAATAGCGTTTGCAAATAAAATACAATAAGTTGCAAAATAAATAAAAATATTTACAAAAATAGTCTCCTAATAATCGAATAATCCAACATTTTAATAGATTTTTTAAAACTCTATTGAGCTTGAAAAAATAATATTTAAGCACACATGCCATACTTTTCATTGTTTCATTGTTCTTCTAAATTGTTTGCTTCTTTACCATTCATTTCAGTTTTGTGGAATTCTTTTTTTACCTCCTTAAATTGATTAAATTTTTTCTGTGTTTTAAAGTGGTTAAAAGTCAAGGTATAAATTCTCAGGGGTTCAGTAGAATGTTTACTTGGCTGTGCAGATATATTTTTACAAATACATGAAGGACATCTACCTACATACATATACATACGAGCATGAAAGCAAATATATAGATATGTTCGATTCATGGATATCTTCGAATATATTGAAAAATTTTTATAGCTTTTTTGTTTAAACTTGTGGGATGAAATTTGTTTAACTATTCCAGGGGGTTCACTTAAGGCTAATAATGATGTTACAACAAACCATTTTTCTGTCAACCTGTTGTAGGTGGTCCCAAGGTGAGTCCCGTTAAATGTGTGAATAGATTATTATAGGAAAAATCTAAATAAAAAGACAGATGTTAAGAAATCTTATAAATTAAGTTTTTTTTTAAATCTTCAATACACATGCACTACAGAGAGACAAAAACTAGAGTTTGAAAAACTTAAAAGAATTATATCTACGCGTGGGTAGAAATCTGTTAAGGAAAATCCTTTGAAAATTATATTATTCATTTATTTATTTTCTAATTCCATCTCAGAAATGTGTTCCTGTAAATACCGAGATGCATGGCGGTCCTGATTCGTGGTAAGAATACAAGTGTCTTCAGCATTTTTTCATTTGTACGTTTTCGTTCTTCTTCCAGTTGCCTGATTTGTCGCTTTTGCGGTTTTTATTTGCTTTTAAGGCGATAGGAGCACTAATTACAATAAAGTAAAGTTTTCCAAAATTTTTATTATTTTATTGTACCCTTAAATGTTTATAATAAATTATCAAATTTGTATTTAAAATAACATAAAGTTCTTATTTAATAGCATAATTATTTATCCCAAGTTAAATTTCTATCAAATGAATGCCGTTCTGTAGGTGTCCAGATATTTCGTAATGGTGAACGATGTACTTCGATGTTTTAATAACACTCTATGCAATTTATCTATACACCGCCGAAGTTCGATGTTTTTTATTGATCAATATCAATCGATGCTTTTACTAAAAATTTTTTGGTTATGTATTAATGAGTAAGAGAGAGAAAATAAGTTGAGAAAATTTATTTATTTACAGCCATAGCAAAGTGTTAGTAATATACACTATTTTGATTTTAATTTAATCAACATACATATGCTATGTATCTTTGGCTAAATAATTTTAGATAAATAAAAATTAAATAAAAAATTCATCTATCCATCTTTGGCTTAAAAATTAGACAATATTTTTTAAATAAATGAAAATAAAAAACCCATTTTTTATTAATAGAAAAAAAGCGAGCATTCCAAAGCATTAAAAAAAATTATGCTATGCGAGACAATAAAAAATTTGAAATACGCCAAGCTAATGACATGAACATTTTTAACATAAAATATTTTTTGAGTGTTCTTCTGAAATAAAGTGATAAAGCATCCGCCACACTTGTGTTCATGTCGCAGTCTGATCGACAACTAAATAAAGAACACAAGAATGCGTGTGAGTTCTCTCTGCACAATTGTTCTATGGAATGGTAAACCATGGATTACAGTCAAAAACTTAATGCATATTATTTGCACGTACGTATATGGAATATTTAACGTCCATGGCAAAACTCGAGAATTACTGCCAAGCAATAGTTTACGTCACCAAAAAATGTGATCAATAAACTTCAACAGGAATATAAAGCCGTAATCAGGGCACACAACTTCTATGAGGTTGACTCGATGTTAGCACAATAAGGCAGGTGGAGCTGAATCACAGGTCATGTAGGTATTTGCGGCAATGAGCAAGCAAATCAGATTGTGAGTAGGGTGAGGCCATAAACTTTCTGTGGAGTAGTAAAGAAAGGGTTAAAGAATGAATGAAGGGATGCTATTTATAAGTCTAAGCTATTATTGGGTCGTTGTAGACTCGAAATACTAAGAAGGAAACAAGTAATAAGATTGAGGGAGGATTTAAAAGGAATTATGGAATGTAAAAATTATATTGTAAACGTTAATTCTCAAATTTGTTGCCATAGTGCTATTATATTGTTACTGTGATTTGCGACACCAACACCATTCTAAGATCACGCTACAGTCAACGAATTTATAGGAAAAAAACAAAATAAAAACAGATATCCACTGTTGTTAGTTTTATCAAAAAAAAGAGAAAAGCAAAAAGAAGAAACAAAAAAAATTATTTATATAATTGCTGGTTTAAATCAACCCCTCGAAAATAATAATTCTTTGACCTGTTGTTTCATTTATTCGTTTATACCAGGGTAGAATTTGAAGACTTATGCTTCAAATTCGGACGACAACCTTTACAAGCACCCACAATAATACAAACCACAAAAGATAATTTTATTAATATTTAACGGTGGAAGTCTTTTCTATTGCATTGTCCTGCTGTTAAGCATTAGAGGACCACAAAGTAATTTTTATCTTTTTTTATTTATACTGAAATGCCAGTAGAAGGATCATATCCCTCTGGCATTGTCCCATGTTTGCAAACAAATTATAAAAATTAAATTAGAGACACTGGACACAGAAAAAAATTTTATAAATTTACTCCACAGTAATTAATAATGAGACAATTAAGAAATTATATCGAATTAACTGAACTGTAGGAATTTAATTTGTAATCATTTAAAATTTACGAATTGTTGAAAAATACGAAAAACCAACAACAAGAAAACAACAAAACAAGAATTCAGATTTAGAAAATATATTTTCTGAAGAAGTTTCGCAAAAGAGTAACGATATATTGGTTACAAATAAAATAAAGTTTTTTTACATCTGACCCAACGTTAAAGATTCCTGTAAAAAAGACTTTCCAAAAAAGCATTCTACATGCGTAGGTGTAAATATATTTTTTTAAGTTTCAATTATATAACTTAACGAACTTTTTGCATAACTCACATTATAAGTACTTCTGAAAATATGTCGTTTATAGAACTAACTACAGCATTCCATTCATGCCATTGTTCACTGCACTTGCACCTGGCAATGATCGAAGAATGATGAAAGATGGAGAACTTTATAAGATCAGTGAGTCTGTGAAATTAAAAACATGTTATCAGACATTTTGAAAGCAAACTCGCCGATCAGTGCTCAGCTACTACAATCCTTCAGTCACGACTTCTAGGAAATAAATCACAAAGACGAGGAAATAAAAGAAAATCAAATAGCAAAGATCAGAATAAAGTTCGAACACGCACATGATTCACAACAGCATGGCTAAGAATAATCTGGAATTAAATAAGATAAGAACACTCACTGAGTAGTCATTACATACATATGTACATACATACATACATAACTGGTCATTACAACCCTTCAGTCAAGATTACGACCTTGCTTCTTATACGACGAATGTTGGGTGTATTAATGTTATGTATGAGTGGTGGGATTTACAGTTTAAAGTCGACTTCGAATGACAGACTTTTGGGAAACTTTTCAAGGCAATTTTATTTTTGTTGACTCTCGGAGTCTTTGCCAGAAATATGCTGAGAGGATGTTGCCAAAGAAATCTTTTTTGACTTTCCGTTTTGTTCGAAATGCCTTTCTGGGATTTCAACCACAGTCTCACATCTAATAAGCCTACTAGACTGCGGTAACTTCAAGTAATCATTAGAATCTTGGCTTAATAGATTTCGAAAAACGCCCTTGGAATTTTTACAAACATTATTATTATTATTCTCGTGAACAGGCATCTTAGTATAGGAAGGATTTTTGGTCTCTCTATCAGTCATCAACATCTAAAATACTCTGTCTGTCGGTAGGTCAGTAAGTTGGTTAGCCATTTGATATAACATCCAACCTCATTGAAAATATTGCACGAAATGAAACACGACTTCTAGGTGTAATAGTTTGATAATTACAAAACGTATTTTAGGCATTTGTGTTGCCAGCTGACGAAAGGAATGATCCTAAAGGTTTATAGAAATTTTTATTTTAGTATTCGTAATCGTAAATCTAGTAGGCGCTTAAATGGAAGATACAAAACAATTATAATGAAAGTTTTCAATGCAGATGATAGTTTATTGTAAATAATCTTTACACACCTTGCAGACAAATTTTTCGCTGGACATGGAAAGCTCACATTGTAGCAAAATTTTAACAAATTAGAATGAAACTTTGCTAAGTGTATAGTTCATAAAAATTTTTGGAAATTACTATATTCTGTTGAGATTTATTAAATTAAGAATTATTAATTCTTAAAGTTGAGACATAGACGATGCACTTACTTCGAACGGATTTTCAGGAATTCATCTCCACAAAATGCTACCCCTAACATAAGATGTCACAGCCGCAACCAATCCTCTACTCTGAAAATCAGTCACTTGTATTATAAATCTCCAAAGAAAAAAGTATATTTCAGGATAAGAATGTAAAAATGCCTACGGATTCTTACTCAAAAAAATAATATCAAAAATTATTGATATTGTTACATTTTTACATTTTAAAAACGTTTGGAATATGAGCTCGTAGATTGCAAATAAAAATAAATTTGTGTTTAGTTTTAACAACATTCTTTATTGTTCGCATAATTCTGTGTGCCACTGTTCACAACTTGATGTAAATAACCACAATTGCTTTCTTTGTTATTCCCCTTTTGTTATTTGCACTCTTTTGCATAAACGCTAACAATTACTAGTCACTTGTTCGACAGATCTTTATAACGGAGATTTTCAAAGCACGCTTCTTCACACAAAACTGACTGAACTTTTACTGACACCGTGGCCTGTTTTGTCTTGCCTTTTATATCGCAGGGTAAATAGTCTGATTAATGCTCTTGAAGGCAAATGACTTCGCATTCTCGAAATCTCTATGAATGTAAACATGTTGTTTACATTTATTCTTGTTTGTTGTTGTATTTCTGTTTACATTTATTCTTGCTGTTTTTGCTGTTGCATTTTTGTTTACTTGTTTATCAGTTTTTTGTACTGGTGTTTTGTTGGTATATTTTTGTTTACTTATTTATCATGTAAACAAGTTCATTATTTTTGTAGCTTTTGTTTACAATTTAAACGATATGAAAGAAAAACACCATTTTAATTTTCGTAACAATATAATAATATGTCATTCGCCTTCAAGAGCATCCATAAGGCTGTTTACCCTGCGATATAAAGGGCAAGACAAAGCACGCAAAGCAGTCAGTAAAAATTCAGTCAGTCTTGTGTGAAGACGCGGTGGTTGAAGAAACTAATCGTAGTTTGAGGATCTCTGTCATAAAGATATGTCGAACAAATTGACTAGCAATTGTTATTGTTTACGCAAAAGAGGAATAACAAACAAATCAATTGTTGTTGTTTACATCAAGTTGTCAACACTGGCACACAGAATTGTGCAAACAATAAAAAAAAATTAATTAAAACTAAACACCAATTTATTTTTATTTGTATTTGCAATCTATGAGTTCATTGTTTAAACTCTTTTTAAAAGGTAAAAAGTAGCAATATAATTAACTTGTATTATAATATCATAAATGAATACCTAAAACCAATACGCTGATATGCTGTTTAGTTATGGAAACGAATATAAAACAAATTGCCGAACGCATTGTTATAGGAGCACCGTCGTACATTAAAATTGCGCTTAAAAGATCCTCTTGAGGATATTCTGAAAATACTCGAAAAACTTATGTTTCATCCAAATCACTTCGCACGTAAGATATTGGACTACCGTGACCATATTCCCCTAAAAGAAAGAGAACCCACATTTGTCATTTCCACAGCGAATATTCACGGATCGTCCGAAACTATTGTTATCATTGTTTTTAAATTTAAGATGTTTTATCTTTTTCTTAGTGCAGTTTAAATAAAAAATTAAGAAACATAAAATCAACAAGCTTTTAAGAATTTTACAATCCTTTGTCCTTCTGGTCTTCACTTCTCATTCTATATTTTGTGCTGCTGATGTATTTTTATTTCCGTTTCCCCACGCTTCTAGTCTCAAGGAGGAGTGTAATTGTCTAATGCCTAAAAAATGTTTCCACGTTTGTGTGTCGTATTTTATTAACACAATCTGGTTATTATTTTTCAGTCGAATAGAGAACCATAACAATGTTTTTTTTTAACTCTATTTCCACACTTTCTACGGTCATGTTCGCCGATATTCAACCTATGTATATTCACGTTCAATAGCAAGAATATCTAAGGACAACAACATTTCTAAATTAATTTTACCAAGGTATATAAAAACAGAGCAAAAAGACATTGGGATTAGACGTTTGGTTGCATCTCTGTGAGTGTTTATATTGAATATAATTTAATTATGCTTGCAGATATGTACGTAGACAGATGTTTTTTCTGAGATTTATAAACATTCTTATGTGAATAGGCAAAATAATAAAAAAAGTGAAATTGAATTAAAATCATTTCAATAATTTATGAATTCAAATAACAGTCGCCCAGAATGTGTTTGACTGCACAATAACTACAGCAAGAACAGAAAGAAAAAGAAAAATACAGCTCCTTACATTTCCTTATCACTTCAACTTCCACAAAAACACGCTGTCAAACATTACACAAATGCAAGCTAAGTACATATAACTAATGTAACGAAGACGGGACATAATAACAAAAACAATGAAAAGTCTACAAAAGTTTTTCGTACAAAAAACAACAATAAGAAGTCTGCAGTTTGGCGAGATTAATTTTTCTTTTATTCCACTTCAGTAACTGTGGAAACGTTCGACGGTGCATTTGTAGGTAATTTAGTGTGTGTTTAGGTTAAACAGTACAACTTATAATAACGTCAGCATATACAGTGAGTGCCATAAGTGAGTCAACACCCACTATAATTTAAAATTTTCTATTATGTTCATAAGAATAAAAAAGTTCCTTTATCATGAATTGTTGTTTTTGTCTTAACATTTTATAAGTAATAGATAAAGTTTTTATTATTGGAAATTTTTTCGACTATTCTCATTAACTTTTCTCGCTATCCTAAGAAAGTGAATTATTTCAGTGGTGTTTACTCAATTTTGACGCTCACTGTATAATGAAATTTTACATTCTTGAATTAATTTTTTGTTTTATTAAATTTCTATTTCTCTCTTCTTTATGTCTGCTCTTTAATTGTTAGTGTAGTTTAATGTTTGTGAGAAACCTTGAAAATTTTAAGATAATACGTGCCATTACCACTTATAATTTAATTATTAAAAAAATATTGATTATTTGCCGAAATAAATATAAAAATACTTTGTATTTTTCATATTTCTCATTTTAATATCTTTGAAATACAAATTGAACTTTTAAACATTGCAATGTTCAATGGTTTAAGCCCCAGTTCAGATTTCCACACCGCTGATTTTTAGCAAAAACTCTGAGAGTAAATTAAATTGCCATTGAAAAATTCTTAAAAATCTTTTGTTGGGACTTCAAACTGTAGGTCCCGTCACTCGTAAATGAAATGAACATATATGACATGGATGTGCAAGAAGTTGTAATCCCAACTAAAGGATTGTAATAACCAATTAAGTAAGAAAGTGAGTAAGTTACGCATTATTGCTGGGATTCCTCACAAAAATTGATGACCTAACCCTGGTTGTCATAGCTGCCAGATGAATGAGGCACCAAATCGTCAAATATTTGAGCACAAGTCGTCAAAATCGTCAAAGACGTTTATTGAAATCGTCAGAAAAAATATATAAATAAATTAAAAGTTTTTAAAAACGAAAATTATTTCTATTGTAGTAAAACATATAACGTCAATGTATGTACAGTTCAATTTTAAAACATTAAAAAAAATTGTTAGAAATTAAAAGCTAGCGCCTCTCATCTTCATTTATTAATTTTTTTCCCAAAAATTTTATATCATTTTCAGGAAAAAATTGTTTAAGGATTAAACAATATATCCCAGTGTTGTTTATTGACACATAAGCGCAGCAATAATATTGCATCATCTTAATCTTATCTATGGGTGCTTTAAATATTAAGGATTCAGAAGCTCATTCTGAGCATGAAAATTCAGTGTAATGTTGGCTAGAACCAACACATTTTTCAGTTTCTTCAGTTCCTTATTAAGATCTTATCATCTGATCTTACTATTTACACCATTCATAACCGACCGAGAATGGAATACAACTGTCATGTAAGGGTCGGTGCCTCAACGTCTATTTTGAGGTTTCTTGACCGTGTACAGGAGAGGCCGTAGTAGCTCGTTAAAGACGGTAGTGTATCCAACTTCATTAAATCATTGGAGCATCTTTGCAATGTGGTTTGTGTTTCACTGTTCTATCGCTACTACAAAAGGACTTGTTCCCAAAAATCATATATTCGTACGTAACGCTCTCCTTTCGAGCACGTCCGTATGTGGTCTAATGTCCAGTGGATAGCACACTGCTTTACAGTAAAAGTACATTTTATAGTCGGACTATTCGTATGTGGAGCTCAATTCCTGCAGAGATCTTTCCTGTTACTTATGGTGTAAAAATATATAAGACTAGTTTCCATAAACACTGTTCCCTCTTTCCTTATTCTCATAACAACATTTTTTCATAGTTCCAAACACAATGCCATCCATCCCCTGAGTGTTGGTAGTACGAAGAAAATAACGGCGCTTGCCTTTGTTCTTCCGATGGTAATATTAGAAGCTGTAATCGAATTTTTAAAATTGTTAGGTTATTTAGGAGTTGCAATTTTTTGGCTTTTAAGGGGTTAAAGAGTATAAAATACAGAAACATTATCACAGGTATTCGAAAGTAACTTAAAAATATAAAACTTTACTCCTTTTTACTAACATACATTTCCAATAGTAACAATTGCAAATTGGAATTGTAAACACAAAGCTTTAAGAGGCTTTTAAAGTACAAAAGTAAAGAATATGATGTAAATTTTTAATTTTTAAAAATCGTCAAAATAAGGGCATAAATCGTCACATTGTCAAAATAATATTTTTGGAGCTCAAAATCGTCAAAATGACGATAAATCGTCAAATCTGGCAGCTATGCTGGTTGTAGTTTGCGGTCTCTATTGCGGTAACGAATCTTCAAACGAATTTAGTTGGGTGTTACTTTCTGGTCTAAAGATTGCACGATCGCCTTTTTCGCTCCAACTATAGATGATGGGAAAACCAAAAACCAAAAACAAATTTGTCAAGATTCGTTATAATGAATAATCATTTATTTTTTATAATGCCTATAAATATAACTTTTTATTTTTTATTTTATTTCAAATGTCTATGGTTTCTGGCCAAATATATAAAGTAGATTCAATTATATGTGCTCATCGGTTTCCTTGTCAAAGGGTAAGTAAAATTCTTTTTTTAGTATAAAATAATTTTCCATCGGTATTAAAACAAAGACTATCTACATACGTATGAGTGATATTCGTATACATAATTTAATGTTATGTATACGGTGTTGCTTTTGCTCTTTTAATATTTGTTCTGTTTTCTTGTCGCAATTTCGTAAGAGTTTGTTAGTGTAATTTCTATTTAAAGTATTACTCGTAATTTTTGTTATTATTGGATTGCTTGTTTCGTTTATATTCTATTCTGACTAATTTGGTTAGTTTGTTTTGTTGTTTAGGTTGTATTTATATATAAACAGTTTAATCCCTTGCATAACCTATATCCAAGTTCCATGAGTAGAAGCCAGTAGTCTGACTTTTGGTCGTAAATAAAAACTTATAAAAATATCGATGACCATTCTGATTAAAAAGTAGGCAGATTCCACACGTTTTCTTTTAGCATTTTACTTTTCGATTTAATTTTATTATTATTTCCTCCAGGTTTAATTTTCTCCACAATACTGTGGGGGTGTGTGTCGGTACTAGAAGTGGACAGTTTGGAATTTATTGAAGAAATAATGAATAAGAGAAAGTATTAAAACATTCTAAAGAAAAAATTTACCAAAATTTCGGAAGAATTAAGAACTCGTTATGGTTAGTACTTCCAATAAACCCAATCATAATGCTGTTAATGTGAAGATGTAATTTGACTACCAAACTACCCACAGGCGTAATGCTTTAACGCAGAGTCTTTAGGAGATAATATGGAAAAATTTTATACCTCAAACAAAAGTTAACTGAAATAATTACTAAGTACTACAATATCAACAGAAAACACCAAACAAAACTGGCACATTTAATGCTAAATGGTTTAAATAGAGTGCTTAAACTAAAGTGATATTCATCTAAATATTGTGTATAACATTTTAATTTATCGGGCCCTTGAACTTTCAATTTACTCTGAGTTCTTCTTGGGTTTCCCTACACTTTCTGGTGCAAAAGTATAGAGTCACCAGAAGGTTTCCCTTATTAGTCTTATGGTTTGTGAAACTTTAATATCTTTTGTAATAAAGAGAATTAAATAAATACAAAAAATATCAATTATTTTTACGTATTATTGCTTAAAATTTATGAAATTGCTAAAATATATTGGGGTACTTATACTTTTGTTGTCCAATGTATATGATATGTAGGTTTATCCTTAAGTTTTTCAAAAACAAAGTAATAATTTTAATGATCTATATGTACAATAAAAAAACATTTTTTTTAACTAAACAAAATTTACTAATACATATAAAAGGCTTTTAAAATTTTAAACCGTTATTTTGCTATAAATGCATTTTTTAAAAACATCTATCAAAATGCCTGCATAATAATGAAAGCTTGTCAAAGCACAGTTTAAATATTGAAAGAGGTATTCAACCGTAAAAACAAGACGACCTTGCCTTGCTGGTTGCCGCAAACATAGTCCACACTTTTCTGTATTATTGGCACTGAAGATTGTTGATTTTCTGTTCCACATCACTCAATTTAAAACCAACAATTATTTCTCTCTCTCTCTCACTCTCTGCAAAACGTACTAATTTATTTATTACCGTCTCTATTATTGACCTTCTAAATTCTTCGTGCTTTACTTATGGCGATATCTTTCTTTATTGACTTTGCTTACCTTTCTCTGGTAGCTTCATTGTTTTCCTGGGCTTCTGTTACTCTACTACTACAGTTCTATGCTCTTCTTGTCCTTTCTTATTCACCAGTAGAGTCTAATTTGGTCGTCATTAAGCGGGTGGCACAAGCTTCCATCTCTCCTTTATAAACAATCAAGTTTTTGTACTAATCATAGCGGTGTTTCTGCGTTACTGGATATGTCAGAAAATGTATTGCGTCAACTGGCTGAAGGAAAGCTAAACTTTCTGGTCCTTTTTAATCATTCGAAGAGCTTTGACATGTTTGATCTAAGTTTCCATTAAGTTTTTGGCATTTTTTAACTTCTCTGAAAATTCAAGACAATATTTCTCATGTTATTGCTTAAATGGTTTTCAATTTGTGAAACGCAAATATTACTTCCTTGACTATTTCTTTTTCAAATTATAGTAACGATTAGGCAAAACAACATTCGCTCTGCATACGTTTATATGTAGATGATGTGCAGTACAATTGTTTGCTGAAAATACTGTGAGAGTTAATGGTGAATTGGAATACGAACTTTGCATGCGGTTGAATTTGTTTTATGGACTTTACTTCGTTTTAGCTGCACAGCACCTATAAAATTTTCGTTAGTTTAAGTCTGATGTACTTTCGAATCTTTGTTTCAAATCTTTTACGGTGATATACTTTTAACCTCTCTTTACCTATACTTGCTCTCGAAGAACAACTTTTTGATTGGCATTGCCCATTTTGTTTACGTATTCCTGAAGGAAAAAATTTCCTAGCGTATTAACATTTTTGCTAGACGCAATGTTTATGTTGTATAGAATAATCATTGTCGTTCATTAATAAAACGTGACCTAAGCTAAAGGAGACAAAAAAAAAAAATTGAGGTCCTCATCAACATTTTGCCGTAGTCCACTAGGTAGTGTCTTGGGTTATTAGTCACTTCGAACGCAAGCTTCAGTCTAAAATAATATGAATAAGGAATATGCTAGAGAGCAAAGAATACAATTAATTACTATAATTAGCTTATTTATTTATATTGTACTTCAATTTATTATTGTCGGCTTTGTTCCCTGTCATTTGTAGTATTCTTCCATAAAATATTCTGATTTAAAAGACAGTGACATAGCCTGAACGAATTTTCCCCTCTGCTCAAACATTAACTGCCCACAATTCATTTAAAGGTGGTAAATTCTTTTTGTTGTAGCTGTCAACTTAGTGCTTTAGAAATTATTAAACGCTTTGTTTCTTACTGAAACAACAATAAAGTCATCTTTTCACTCCCCCTATACAAGGCCATAGCATACCAAAACAATCAGTACCAATTATTTCATAAGAACTTTATTGAAATTTATAATGTCAACAGAAATTTCTATAACAACACCAGCATCAGCACCAGCACCATGGTCAGTATCATTTTCAAAACTCATTCGTTTATATTCAGTGGTACGATAAAGTTTCTTGTCATTAAAGACTGATTTTGGCAGTACGACACAAGAATTCCTTTTACAACAACGCAATAAATGAAAATGATTTTTCAAAATTTAAAGGGGACGTTTAAAGCACAAGAAATAAGAGATTTATGGATGTAATATCGTATAAAATTGTGTTCTAATTTGAAATCACTTGTTGAATGTTCCATAGGATACAATACGGGAAGCGTCAAAAAGAACTGTACATTAAAAAAACATGCTGTTAAACGACAACAATTTACTTTGTTCTTTTTCTTTACACTCTTTTGGCGTAAACACTAACAATTGTTCGGCAGACCTTTATAACGGAGATTTTCTAACCACGATTATTCTCTTCACACGCAACGCGTCTTCACACAAAACTGACTGATTTTTTACTGACCCTGTTGCCTGCTTTGTCTTGCCTTTTATATCGCAGGGTAAACAGTCTGATGAATGCTCTTGAAAGAGAATGATTTCGCCTTCGCGAAATCTCTATAACTGTAAACATGTTGCTTACGTTAATGTTGATTGTGTATCTTGTTTACGTTTGTCTTTGCAGTGTTGTTGTTGCTGTTTGTTTACTAGTGTATCCCTTCTTTTTATACTGATGTTGGGTGCCCTAGTAGTCAGTGGGTACCGTGCTAGACTATTAGCGTTAGGGTCGTGGGTTCGATTCCACCAGAGACTCTGGTCTGTGACACTATATCGAGCATATGGTCTAGTTACTCCGCTCGTATATAATTAGAATATAATTTGTAATTGTATTGTAATAAATAAATAAATAAATATACTGATGTTGCTGCTATATTTTTGTTTATTTGTTGATCATGTAAACAAGTCCATTGTTTTTGTTCATAATTTTAATGTTAAACGATGTAACACCATTTCCATTTCGTAACAATACATTAAAAAATTACAGTTATTTTTATTTTAAAATTGTTTCATTGCCAGTTTTTAAAATTGAGACAAAAAAATGTCGCAGTATAGTCAAATTTTTTCAAGCACTCACCTTAAGTGGTAAAAGTTGAGTTTGGTGATTGTTAGCATTTTATCCATAGTGTACAGTTTCCTTTGCCGCTCATTGTACTCCTCACTGCTCATCCTGTAAACTATGCGTTATACGATCAATTCGTAACAATTTTATTTGTTAAAAAATCAAACAAAATAGTTAAAGCTAAAAAAGAGCAAAAATTGCTTTGTTTAAAGTGTTATGTAGAGCAGCCTTGAGTCTTATCTGTTGTTCTTTTTTTAAGCAAATCGACAGCAAAATTTGATGTGAAAAGTTCTTGGTTTTAATAACACTGCACATAGGACTGAAGAGTTCTAAAGTCTACGAAGTATTTCGAGAAAATGCATTTTGAGCTGAGCTCAACAATTTTTAATGTTAATAAAATCGAATGTCTTTTTTAAAAGTAGTACTGAACGCTAATTTAATTCCTACACTTATGACGTATAACCACTCCTCTTACTAGTAGGAAACAGTCCGAACTTAAAAGAGAAAGGGTCCGAACTTAAAAAATAATTCTGGGCCGTATAGTATTCCATATATGTATATAGAATAGTAATTCTCGTTGGTCTGGGAGCTAATCTTCTAGTGCCCATAACTTGTTGGTAATGGCATTAGGATTTATAGGTTTAAACGTAAAGCGATAACAGTGTATGGATTTGGATCAAGTAATTTATTTGGACTTTGCACACATCTTTCTACGCTTGCACTTCAACATATACACAAGCTACTTCTTCTAACTTATTTGAATGTAGTCGCCATTGTTGAAAGACTGCAATAAAGATAAAAAATTGGCTATACATCTCAAGATTTATAGAAAGTGAGGCTAATTATCATCAAGGGAAAAGTTTTGATTTAAATGCCATGATTAATGACAAGCAGAACGACAAAGGTTAACACTTGTTCATGCATAGGTTTGGTAACAGCAAAGTTGTGGCTCTAGAATTTTACAAAGCATTTGACAATATGTCATGGTACACTATGTTCATACATACATAACATACATAATTGGTCATTACAACCCTTCAGTCAGGATTACGACCTAGTTTCTCACACCACTTATGTTGTGTGTGTTAATTTTATACATGAGTGGCGGGACCTACAGTTTAAAGTCGACTCCGAACGACAGATTTTTGAGAAACTGTTCATGGCAATTTTATTTACTCTCAGAGTTTTTGCCAGAAATCTGCTGAGAGGAAGTCGCCGAAAAAATACTTTTTGTATTTCATTTTGATGTCTGGACTGGGGCTCGAACCCTGGCTTTTCGTCTAATAAGCCAACACACTACCTACTAGACCACTAATTATATGCGTTGTTTTAAGCACCTTCGCAAGCCGATACGTATATAAAAACATTATCGATTTAGCTATTGCCCTGTGTACGAGAATGTAACGATATCTTTGAGTCACCATCTTTTACCTGTTTACAGGTTAAGATTCCCTTTCGATTATATTCCTCCTTCATAAGGATTTGGAATCAAATGCAGCCCTCAGGTATCTGAGCGTGGAGGAAAAACTGAATCCCCATTTAGAAGGATTATAATCAAAGTAAGGGTAATTTTTTTGTTTTCAATATATAGTAAGTAAGAGTTAAAGTTTGATATTCAAAGAGTTTCATTATTTTGTAAAAGGAAATTTTTTCCAAATGAAACCAATTTAAGTTCTAAAGTAGAATTGTTATTTTTAGTAACTTCAATATATAAATAAAATGCATTTTTTTAAATAAATTTCATAATATTTAAAATTATTATAGTGTACACTTACTTAACTATTTTCAGGTTAATTTATTTATTAATTTGTTTATTTATTTATTATTTAATTTAAATTATTATATAAATACAACAACTTTTTTAGGGCTAAATACCCGAATTTGGAGCACGAAATTTTTTTCTGCATCTTATGGAGAGGTAACAATACCGCCGTAGTCTAGTAGGTATTGTGTTGACTTATTAGACTTGAGGCCTCTGTTCTAACCCTAGATCGGACAACAAAACGAATAATAAAAAAATATTTTTGCGGCGACTGCCTCTCAGTAGATTTCTGGCAACAACTCTGAGAATAAATAAAATGGTCATGAAAAGTTTCTCAAAAAATCTGTCATTCGGAGCCGACTTAACATGCAGATCCTGCCACTCATGTATAATATTCACACAGGCAACATAAGTGGTGTGAGAAACTAGCTTGTAATCCTGACTGAAGGGTTGTAATGACCAATTACGTATGTATTTAGAAGTTGTTTACTAATATCGAACACGCTGCAAAGATTGCGGGCTTTACCATAAATGAAGGAAGGACGAAACACATAAAAATGCCTGCATTCCAGAACAGGTCTACAATATAATCTATCCATGACGAAGAGTACTGGTTTGATGATGTGTCGAGAATTGTTTCTTATAGCAAATGGAGCGTATTATGGACAAAAGAAAACGTTCACACTGAAATTGGTCTTTAATATAGACTAATTATTAAGTTATTAATTAATTCACGAATTTACACCAAACATACGTGTATAAACTAACGAATATTCGGCTTTAACTGATTGAATTTTTTTATATTAGTTTAGACTTCCATTTTGGCAACTAAGAATAATGCACAGTCAAATATTCGATTAACTTTATCTATGATTGATGTGTATTATCTCAACTTGTTTGTACAAACCATCATTCCCAACCATACGTTATCAAAAAAATGAATGAATTCCAAAGGCTTGTGGTGTGCATAAAAACTGCCGCTGTGACAGAAGAGTCCTGTACCGTTGCTGAATAACCTTCATGCCCCAGAAAGATCTAGCAAACTAAATTCGGTTTAGTAAATATTTCGGCTGTTTCATGTTAATAATTTTATTGAATAAAATAAGGCATTTAATTTTCAAATGATTATCCAATCACTAAATATCTGGTACGCTAAATGAGAAATATGATCCTGGCGACTTTTAAGAAAGACATATCTTCTTGCTATATTGTTGTATGTCAAGTTGAGTTTCCGATTGTCATTACTATCGCAGTCTGCGAAGATTTCACACCCATACTAAAGCACAGGAATTAAATACGTTTTAGCAAGTTGCATACGAATGGCAAAAAGAGTTGAGTCTATAAATTTCGAAGCATGCTGTAAACAACACTTATATGGCTAGAACACGATAATGTCATTAAAGACAATGCTCAGATTAGTTGCAGATTTGTCTTTCTTTTTCGATATGTACAATGTTGTCATATTAAAACTTAACTTAACTTAACGACTGTTTCGAATATTTTGGAATTGATAAAATCGTTCGAATTCTGTCAAATGTTAAAAAAAACTCGATCCGAATTGTAAATTCGGAATTAAAACCATTCGCATTCCAAAACCATGAAAGTTAAGCGAAAACATTTTGGTTTATTTTCTTTAACCGTCTATAGATAAAATCACTTCTCTTGCTGGAAATTAATTGAAGTGGCGTAAAGGTGGAAATATGCTAATGACTGTACAAAATTTATACACTGGTTTCATGACAGATCCACACTTCTTTCGGAAGCCTTCCATTTGTCTGCTTTTAAAAACTACTTAATTTTTTCTTTACGTTCACGATTTCATTGAGTTAAAAAGAATCGACAAATATTTTAGAATTTAAAAATCAATCCATTCGCGTGAACTTAAAATTAATTTTTTAAATTTATTTTAAATTTTTCATTGTTTTATTTTAAAAATTTAAGCATTTTTACCTTTTTTAAAAATGTTAGTGCAGTATAATTGTATTACAAAAATTACTAAAAATAGTTAAACCACCTCAACGATAAAGAGTAGAGTAAAAGGCCAACATGTTCACTTGTGTTCTGGTAACGAACAGACGATATTCTCATTAGAATTTCAGTAGAACTGACCACAACAAGGAGGTAGAACAACGTAAACGCTAACTTTACTGGCTTCAAATTTGTCATCTAACAAATGCTTTATTAATGTTTTCGAACATCATTTTTAAATTTACTAAATAATGAATTAAAAAAAAAACGAAAAGTGTACAAGAGTATTAATATTAAGCAGAAAGAATTAAGCAAATCCTGTAGAGAAAGATTAAAGTTGACTTCTCAAGGAACTAATGATGATCAAGATAAATCTAATCTCAGCTTAACTTTACTCAAAATTAAATTGCTCTTGCTGCCAGTTTTTTCTATTTTTGATTACCATTCTAAATCTTTATTTTAAGATTCTAAATACACGTTACAGGAAGTCACAACCTGCTTTTATTATTAAAAAATTTTTTTTAAATTTCAAAAGTTTTTAAGATATAATCAAGGTTTCAAAAGATATTCGGAAAAGAAAATCTTCTAAGAAATCGCCCTAAATCGCAGGAACAGGATTCAACAAGGTAGTGGTCGTTTAACGGAGAATATGCAGCTTTGAGTAGAAGTGTTGAAGAAGATCAACAATCAGCAGTTAAACATTTAATGATTAATTAATATTTCGCATCGTGCCCTCCATTTACAGGCTCATAAGATTCAGCTGACCCAGAATTAAAACCACCGTTGCGCCGCATTTCGAATTCGTTCCTTAGGCTATCGACAAACAAAAAGAAAATGATAATTTTTTTAACAAAATAATCTTCACCGACTAAGCTCATTTCCAGCTACGTCTACAAGCCGAATTGCCACATTTGAGGAGAATATGTTCCAAAAGGTATCTTAAAGCAACCATTACATACACACATAATTGGTCATTACAGCCCTTTAGTCAGGATCACGACCTAGTTTCTCACACCACTTCTGTTAGTTTCGTGCGTTAATTTCTATACATGAGTGGCGGGACATACAGTTTAAAGTCGACTCCGAGCGACAGATTTTTGAGAAACTTTTCATGGCAATTTTGTTTATTCTCAGAGTTTATGCCAGAAATCCGCTGAGAGGAAGTCGCCGAAGAAATATGTTTTCATATTTCGTTCAGTTGGAGATACGTGACCTGGGGTTTGAACCGAGGCCTCATGTCTAATAAGCCAACACACTACCTACTAGACGAGGGCGACTTCAATATGATATACATAACGCAAAATGACTTAGGGCCGTTTTTTGAATGCAAGTTTAAACTCGAGATTAAGTTAATCTCCAGTTAAAGTTAATCTCCAGTTAAATCAGTTTTCATTTTTTGAATGAGAATTTAAATGGAGATTAACTTTGTAGAGCTGCCGTACTTATAAGCAAAAATGGCAACATTTTTTTCGTTTATATTGTTGTGTTTACTACTTTTTGCAAATTATTTCACAACAATTTGCTTTTGTATATAACAAAAACAAACAAACAAAAGCTGAATACTATTGATCTTTATGTAAAAAAATTATTTTCTTAAAATAATAAATAAATTAAGACTGTCTATTGTCAATTTGTGTTTTATATAGTTCATAGTCACTTAAATATTTGTCTTATTCGGCTTTCCCTCACTTAATAGCTTTTTTTTTCAATAAAATTTGTCAACTACTTTTCATAGTTAATCTCGAGTTTAAACCACCAACGTTGCTGGTTTAAACTCGAGATTAACTACTTAACCGTAAGGTTAAACTCAAGATTAAGTGAATTCAAAAACTGAAAACGGAGTTTAACTGGAGATTAACTTAATCTCGAGTTTAAACTTGCATTCAAAAAACGGCCCTTAGACTGTTATTGCCAAGGACCGCAGATAAGCTATATATATACAGCCACCCAAACAAATATATCAAATAGGTACAACATCAAAACTATAGTCTCAATCAATCTGATATTTAATCGATTTGATCTTATTGAACTTTTATTTACAACTGTAATTCAACATGTTTGTTGTAGTGCTGCTGAAAGTGAAAATATTCACATTTCTCTTGAAGCAGTAAGAAATATACTACGAGGAGATGGCTTGGGACGATGTGCTAAGGTGATAAATACAAATCTTACCGAAAGCATCAATAACTCCGTTTATACTTTGCACATAAATGAGTTTTGTAGGCAGCAAAGGGCTGGGAAAAGGTAATCATTACATCTACGAAATGTTACATTTTGGTGTATTTTGAGGTCCGGAGGAATCAAGACCCGTATTTGTTTGAAAACGAAAATGGAAATGCGATTACGGTCAATGATAATCACTACAGGGAGACGATCCGAAGCTGTAGAGAATACGTAATTTCAACACGATGGTGCCTCTTGTCAAACAGCAAGAGTAAGAATGGGTCTTTTGAAAGAAAAGCTCGAAAATCGCATTATTTCTTGTATTCCTATAGCAGGAGCAAATTGGCGACAAAGCTCGTGCGATTTGACATCTTTAGATTTTTTTGTGAAGTTTTTAGAAATCGAGTGTATATAGCAGTAATCCCACAATAATTCAAGAGCTTAAAAGAAACATTTTTAAGCAGATATCAACCATTGTCAACTGTTCATTGAAAAACGTGATTAATAATACGGTGCGACAGTGAAAGTACACCTGAGTAACTACATAGTCTAAGTTATTCACTAGGTTAAGTAGAACTCAAAAATACTTTCTTTATTTTTCTTTTTTTTTACTTTTCACACAAAATTATTGATTACTCAAATATGTTTGAACCTATTTTAAAAATCCAAAGTTTTTTAGAAAGGGGAGATATTAGTCTTTAAAACGGTATCCATATACGTTTTGTTCAAACTTGGAAAATATTATTTTTTCTTATTTTTTCAAATTTAGCTATTCTAAACTGCAAAATTTAATTAAAAAATATAAAATAAGTGATGACATTCTGAAAGTAAATTTTTTTGTGAACAGATTGACACTTCGTTTGATTTAATCGGACAAAATTACCGTAGTTATAATTTAAATACTTATATACTTATGCTTTTACTTTTTATGTATGTATGTCGTCTTATCAAATGAACTTTCAGTTCAAAAATGTTAAAAATTTTTGATGGATCTTGATTGTCTATTGCAATATGTGTGAATTTCACGTTTGCACGACTAATATTTGTATTTTTTGGAAATATTATTATTTCTCTTTGCGCAAAAATTGTCCAACTTCTGGTGGTCGCTCAAACACATTTTGCGATAAACAATCAAGATCTCTCAAAAATTTTATTTATTTATTTTTTATTTTTATTTATTTATTTATTTGCTTACAAGAACTTACAAGAACTTTAAGAATGTTATTCTTTTATAGCTCAGTAGGATATACACAAATTACATTAGTCATTAGTATTCCCTAAATTATATTGCAATTGTTTTAAAATATATATATAACTAATACACAAAAAGGCAATAATTATATTTCACACAAAATTTCTAAAATAAAAATAAAATAAAATTTTTTAAATATTTGAGGTCATATAGTCAAAAAGTGACTTCTTAAAACTGCTCTTTCTCGAAATGTTTTTAATAGACATTGGTAAGGAGTTCCACAAATTAATTGCGTTGACGAAAAACAATCTGCTAGTATTGATGTAAGTGTATTTAGGTATAATTAGATTTGTATATCTAGTGGATCTGCCAAATACAAGCTTCTCAAAGAGATAGGGTGGTTTCTTTCGATAAAGAAGATTATATAAAAATATAATATTTCACATCTTAAGGTAGTCGATCAAGTCACAGCCCAAGCTCATTTTCCTCCAGGACGATACACTGCTAAACCTAGTTAAATCATACACATACCGCGTAGCATTATTAAAAGACACTTGCAACTTATGTAGTGAGAGAGAGTCCAATTTACTGTAAACCTCTGCAAAATAATTAATCAGTGGAAGTATTAATTGAATTATAAGTTTCCTCTTAACTTCAACTGGTGTGAAGTTAGACGACATTCGTAAATTACGAAGCAAGAGGTATACGTTACGCACAACATGATTAATATGGTCAGTGCATGACAAGGTGGAATTGATCCAAAATCCTAAGTATTTAATCTTACTAACGTACAGAAGAGATGTGTTCCCCAAGTAAATGGTCGGAAAATAACTTAAATCATATTCCCATCTACTGATTGGTAAAATGTAAGATTTTCCTCAGCCCATTTTAAAATAGACCTCAAGTCATAATTAAGTTTGTAACTTGTATCCTCTATCAGACCAATACGGTTTGAGATGTACAGCTGAATATCGTCTGCGTATGCATGTACCTTAGTATACCTGCATACTGAAAATAAATCATTGACGAACATACTAAATAGCAGGGGGCCTAACACGGACCCCTGTGGAACACCAGATGTTATACGCCTCATCCCTGACTGCCTATTTCCAATAATTACCCTTTGGGCTCGCCCATACAAGTAGTTTTCCATAAGAGATAAAGCGGTATTTGTAAATCCAAAATAGTGCCCCAGTTTTCGACATAAGATTAAATGATCAACCCTGTCAAAGGCCTTTGAAAAATCCAGTAGACACATAAGAGAGAGGTTTCCTTTGTCATATTCGGGCCTTATGTCATCAATTACTTTCAAGACCGCAGTAGTACAACTATGAGCAATGCGAAAACCAGATTGGAATGGGGACAAGAGATTATTGTTATTCAGATACAACGTAATCTGTTCAGCAATTAGGGACTCAAATATTTTCGAAAAACTGGTAAAATACTTATTGGCCTATAGTCGCCCGCACTCACTGCTTTGGAAATATTTGCTATTGGTATAATTCTTCCAATTTTCCAGGCTGTAGGAAACTTGGTGGTTGTAATGCAATGGTTAAAGACATGAGTCAGCGCTCCCAAAATATATGGCAATATAAGTTTAACAAATTTCATGGCTACACCATCTGCACCGATGGCATTGGATCGAATTTTCAAGATATGCCTGGTTACATCAGCCTCTGACACTGTAGAAAATGAGAAGTTAGTATTGCAGAAGAGTTCATTTTGTAGATTAGAACTGGTATGATTATTTGTCAAGCCATTAATACAAAAAAAGTCATTAAGCTCATCTGGGTCTAGTTTGCACCCAAAAGAACTACGGGAGTGTATACCTAACGACTTCACATTCCTCCACAATTCGCCAGCAGGGAGATTTAAATTAAGTTTCCGGGAGAAATATGATTTTTTAGCCTGTCTGACAATGAGATTGGAGCGGTTTCTAGCTCTATTGTAAGCAGCTCTGTTTATCAAAGTGGATCTCCTTTTCCAAACGTTGTAAGCTAAATTGCGATCACGAATAGCACTTTTTACAGCAGCTGTATACCACGGACAAGAGCGATTATTTACAACAAAGCTACGTTCAGGTACATGACGATCATAAGCACCCTGCAATGTTGCAAGAAGTACGTTCAACTTATCATCCACTGACGCATAATACCAACATTCATTCCACCGCAGAGCAGAAATGTCAGCAAAGAGGGACGAAAAATCAATCGCGTTATAATCTCTATAAGTTATAATCCGGAGACTATCATCTCTAGTCAGGTTAATATTTAATGTGCAAAATAATAGATCATGGTCAGAAACGAAAGAAATTTGATCATACAAAAGTAATAAGCTTGGATGAGATAGCAGGAATAAATCGAGTAAACTTGGCCTTGAATTGGTCGAAAAACGTGTGGGAATGTCATCATTAACCGTAGTCATACCCACAGAACTTATCATATCAAGGAGATCATTACTAATTTCATCCTTAACCATCAAGTTTACATTAAAATCACCACAAGTGATAAAAAAGTCATAAGCTATGGAATGATTCCTGAAGTTATCAAAAAAAGGTTCAAGAGTTAATGTTATACACGCATGACACTAAAGCTCTCACACTATTATCATAAACGACAATATTAATAAATTCAATGTCACAATCCTGTGAAATGTTCACTACTCTAGTATTCAGGTTTCTCTTAGCATAAATTGCAACACCACCGCCTCTTTTATGTCTCCTATCATTCCTATATAGTTTATACCCATTTATACTATAGTAACCATCCGGAACATCATAGTGGAACCACGTTTCCGTTACACAAATAATATCAACCTTAGAGTTTTCAAATATATGTCGAACATAATCCAATTTGAGTCCATTTAAACTCCTGGCATTGAAATGCACAATATATATATATATATATATACTGAAAATTTTTGAACTAAAACTTCATTTGAAAGAACAAATATATGAAAAATATAACCCGAATGTTAGACTCTTTAAATAATAACCATACTTTAAATAATAAAAACCTCTTCATAAGATTTAAGAAAGTTCTCACTTATTTCATATTTTTTAATTAAAGTTTGCTACTAAGAGCGGACGAACTTGAAAAAATATGAAAAAAAAAATTCGCATTATTATGTTTACGTCATCAAACCCCATAGCATATTAAGTCAAATAATATATATATGTATATCGTTTTAAAGGCTCTCTCCTTTCTAATAAGCTATAGGATCAGAAATGTTTGTGTAATCAATAAATTTGTGCTAAAGTCCAATAAAACAGTTTTTGTGAATAAAACAAGTTTGGAGGGTTCGAGAAAAACTGAACTAACTAAACAATTTAGACTAGGTAGTTACTCGGGTTTATTTAATTTTTTGTAGTTTGTCACATAGTATAATTTTTGTAAGAGAATAGAAAACTGCAGAGCTAGTAGGGGCGAACCGACATAACTTCATAACTTTTCATATTTAACCAACATAATTAATGTGTTTATTATTAAAATCAAAACGATTCCCCAATTTTGGACATTTGCAAAAAAAAAATGTAATAATACATGATATTTGTTCTGTAGTATTATTTTTCATCATTTTCGTCTGAAAAACAGAAGTAAAAATGTGAAGTCATATGATACAACATGCAATACAAATTTTATTTAAAATTGTTTACATCAGCAATAAAAAACGAATTCGTTTCCTTACATGCGTATACAGGAAAATGTTCAGGGGTTGTTTTTAAAAGTGTTAACAACTCCCAACTACCGTAGTAACAAAACGCCTACCGACAACATGCTCCTATACTGACATGTGTCAATCAATTAATGACTAACAATCCAACTGAAACCCACTAATTGGCATGTCAGTTTAAAAAGTTCATGCAGTAGTACCGTTTTGTTAATGGCTGGAGTGTAACGTCTTTTGTTAATATAGTGTGGCATGGCGTGTCAACAAAATGTTTCGAATACCGCACTACTTCAAGTTTTCTAAAGAAGTACTTTAAAAAATTTCATGGAAGAGTGCAGGTTATAATATCGTAGGTCCTCTTATTTGATGTTACGTGCTTATGGCACTCATTAAAAATTAACTACAATTGAAACGTAACAAAATGTAAAAAGTGCAAGTTTTAATATCCACTATTTATCCAGCATAACAAGGACATCAAAACACTTTCTCATTGGACACGAGCTTATAAATTTAGCTTCGTGCAGTCTACCAAACATAACATTCATATGATATCACCGTATAAAAAATGATCACTAAGATCGTAATAAATACTGTTGTATGTCATCAATTTCAATGGTAAAAAGTGGTGAAAGTGAATTTGAATCTTTAATGTTTCTTTAAGCAATTGAAATATTTTACTTTACTTTACTTGGCTGATCGGAAATTGAAAATAAAAGAAATCTTGAAAGCCAAAGGGTTGTCACAAGGCTCAGTGATTTTATTTTGGAATATTTTGTAAGTATGAAAAAACTTTAATCAAAACGACTATTTCTCGGGATTATTTAGCGTTGTTTAGAAATTAAATGGAACTGTTTAACGCTGCTTCGTAATCATGAACATAACTTGAATGCACAACAATATACCACAGGCTATACAGCAGTTTGGGTAAATCGGTTCCAAAAAGCTAAAGAGGGATTGACAGCCAATAAATTCATGGTGACGGCGTCATTTGTAATGAATAATTCACATTGACTGCTTTTAACCGAGTAAAACATTCAATGGTGAAGAACTATTTGAACAACATGTAAACAGCCAAACGTTTTTACGTTGAAAAATAAAGTGATTGATGACTAACGACGTGGCGTAAGTAGTAAATGTAGTTGAATAGAAATCAAAACTATTTTTTTTTAATAAAAAAATTGATAAGGTTATATTACAAGTTGTCTTCAAGAATTTTGCTTCCTTTGGTTTTACAAGGCCCTTTGTATCATTCCCTTTTCCGTCATACAATTAAAAGTCTGATCTAACATCTCTTAGCAATTCATGTTTGGCAAGACATGTTTTGTCTGTCCATTATTGGTGTCGTTCGTCTCAGTTTTTAGATGTTGGATAATGACAGAGAAAATCTTCTGTGTTCTTCACTTCTTCCTCGTCATTACTGCTTCTGCAGAAGTCATAGATATTTGCAGTGTAATGTGCCTTTTTGTTTGACATAGATTGTCGAATTTTTCGTAAAGTATTGTTACGAAAATGAAAACGGTGTACACCGTTTAACATTAAAACGAGCAAAAGTTACACAAACAAATACAACGAACTTGTTACAAGTGAACCAACAGTATGGAAGAAAAGGGGATAAACAAGTAAGCGAGAACACAACACAAGCAATGTGAACAAAATACACAAACAACAATGAATTCGCGATAGAGTTCTCGAGAAGGCGAAACCCCGTACGGTCGACTTCAAGCACCTTCATCAGACTGATTACGTGGGCATATAAAAAGGCAAGACAAAGCAGGCAACGAGTGGTAAGAATACAGTCAGTCTTGTGCGAGGGCACGTTGCGGGTGAAGAAAACAGTCGTGGTTTGAAGATCGTCGTTGTAAAGATCTACCGAAAATTTGTTAGTTTGTACGCGAACAGAAGTGTAAAGAAGAATAACGAATAAGGTGGCACACAAACGTAGTGCGCACAATAAAGAATTTAATTCAAACTAACACATATTTATTTTTATTTTGTTTGCAATTAACGAACTCATATTTCAAACGTTTTTAAAAAGGTATACACGTAACAGTATATTTGTTTACAATGGCACACGATATTCTTGCGTAGTGAGCCCAACAACAAACAATCGCGTTGTGTGGTGTGTAAGTTGATCTCCATTAAAGTAAAATCAACACTCGATGTGTTATACCATCACCACTATGGTTGTTACTATCTAATCACTATACCTACCACTGTAAACATAATGCCTGATCAGCATAAAATATGCATAAAAGCTGAAGCGTTTTTAGAATAAAAATCAATTGTTTTTCTGTTGTTAAATAAAAAGCCAAAGTGCGGAAAATTCACTCTAGGAAGAAAAGAACTGAACGTATTTTCATTATTTACATGGCGATCCAAATCTGTCTTGTCTTTCTACAAGTGGGTTTATTGTCCCATATTCCTTTGGCCAATGTGTGGAATTCAGTTAAGAATATTGTTTGCCACTCTGTAGAAGGATGCTAATCTGGCATATATTTCATATGAATTTTCCGTTGCACACTTTACTATCAGTAAAAGTACGTATATCTCCAAGAAATATTATCTGACTCAGTATTCGCTCAGCGGATAGTGAAGACGATGCAAAATTCAACTGTTCTAAGATCCATCGACTTTCTCTGGTAGTATACCGTTATCATGATAAAATATTTCCCACATTTTCGCATCGTGTATTCAGTAAGTATATACAAACCAAGATCAAGATCATATTAGCAAGATCATGCCTTCTATATTCCCAAACACTTGTACAACTCAGTCGCATAGCAGCGTTAGCAGACGTTTGTATAATTTACATGTTTGATGGTAAACAATGCCTTAATCATGCAGTTCTACGAGCACCTGCTATCATAATCGATACCAACCTTATAATACGCTTAAACCGGGTTCTATGATTCGTTTCTTCTAAGGCAAAAAAATATAAAAAAATACGTTACTCATTTAAAAATTGTCAAAACTTTCACTAATTTGTTTTAGAATATGTTTAAATTTCAATTTTTGCTTTCTACAAATCATTTGTTATTTCGAAATTTATTTATCTTTAACTTTTGTTAAGATTGAGATATGAAACATACAAAAGGCTTTTGTCAGTCTTATTTAGAAATATGCAGAATATAATCTTAAAGATTTAAATATTTTTGTCTGTCTGACATAAAGTAATTAAATAAAGTATTAATTACCTGCAAATATATCTATCTACGTGCCTGCTCTTTTGTTATGCGAAATTTGCTTTATTAGTGTAGTTTTGTTTTACAGATTTACAACCTCATAAAATTAATGTCTTGTCATTTATTTTATTTACTTGGAAATATTTTTATTACTTAATTTTGGACTATACAGGAGATGAAGGAACTAACACGTTGTTTTATGGTTGTAATTTCAATTAACACTATTGCCTGAGATTCAGTTGAGTTCTTTTCTTTTCTAATACAACGTGTATATTTATACTTATACTACGCATATAAGGGCTTTAATGCTAATTTAGAATACAATCTCACAACCATTGCTTTCAATATATTTTATTAATTGTGAAGATTGATTTGTATGGATTCAATTGTATCAATTTTCATATGAATGTAATGGGGCTTCATTTCGACTTAGGTCAACAAATTTTTATTAACTTTATTATTATTTTTATTAAACATTGTTCACGAATTGGGGATTTCACGTAAATATAGTTTATTTAGTAAAAAATGATACAAGAATATGAATACAGTGAAATCTCCCGTAGGTGGACACCGCTCGTCACAGAAGATTTCACCGTTAACGGGAGATGTCCGTTCACGAGATAGTTCACTATAAAAATGTCAGGATTTTGTGCTATTAACTATGCTATCATGAATATACAAATTTCAACATATGTTAACTCCAAATTGCCATACGGCCTTAAGATCTTCCTTATTTTTCAAAATGCTTGCAACCTGAGTTTTCCCAAATATTAAATCTTGAAAAGAAACATTCTCATTAGCACATATTTTTCAAAATGTTTTGTTTTGGTACCTTTTTGCAATTTCACGCACTGAAAGTTTTTCTTGTTCTTGAACATTTATTATTTTAAACTTTTCTATTAAAGTAAGAGAATTTCGTCCAGCCATCCTACAATAAAAATTCTTCAATAACTAACGCAATCGACACACTGTCCCAAATAAGCACATTCAAAAAATATAAAAAAAAAAATCTGCCAATGATACTAAAAAGGGGAGTCACACAATATTATATATGCATGTACATACATACAGTGGCTCCATCGCATAATGCAGTTTGCTTGGGATCATTGTCCTGATAAGAAGCAAAATGATTCGCAATGCCTAAGGACTAAAAATATCTTTAAAAAACTGCAGTGGAAATGATGTTTGCTTAAATACTATTCGTAATACATTGCACAAATATAACTACCATGATAGAGTCGCCAAAAAAAAAAAAAAAACCCATTTATTAGGCCTAAGAATAAAAATAAGAGACAGTTCAGTTTTTACTCTCGGTGAGTGAACACTGACTTCTACTAACGTCTTGACTAGAAGTGAAGTAAAACAAAACAAACAAAAAAATAAAAATAAAATAAATAAATTTCCATTTGCACGTGAAAAAAAATAAAATAAATTTTTTCTTATATTAAACAAAAAAAAAAAAATACAAAAGAAAAAACACAAACAGTTTACAGCTTTTATGGTTTCATTTAGTTCCCACAATGGGGGTCTCCTCTTTGACAGGAACAAAACGGTGAAAAATCCGAATTCTACACATCCAATTTTTCTTATAATGAGCAGAGCAGGGGTCCACGCAGATAAAGGTCTCGCAGACGTTTCACCATTTCTCATACAACGTTCCATAGATGCAGTCGGAGGAAAAGTAAAATCATGTAAAAAACTGAGATCTGGACAACTACTCATACAATGTTTCAATGGGAAACAAGCAAGCAAAGTAATCCAAATGATGTCTTTATCCCTAGACATTTTTGTAAAAGTTGAAGAGCACACCTCACTAAATAAATCGAAAGGAATATTCTACTCCAATGAACTACGGTGCCTTTCTGATGACGAACTGTTAAGAGAAATTCGTGAACAAAATCCCAGTGTCATAGAAATTAAACGATTGAAAAGGAGAGATCCCGAAACAAAAACACTTACAACCAATGACCTTGGTTTGTACATAACAACGTTCAACGTTAGTGATTTGCCAGAAAAAATATTATTGGGCTATATGTATACTATGATTAAACCATACATTCCTAATCCACTACGATGCTTTAAATGCTTCCAATTTGGACATGTTTCAGAGGGATGTACGTCACCAGATAAAATGTGCCCACATTGTAGTAATGTCGAACATACATCAGTTGACGAAGCCGGCAAACGTGAAAGATGTGATAAACCACCAAAATGCGCTAACTGCGAACAACAACACAACAGCTTTTCAAAACAATGTGTTTCTTATATGAAAGAATATGAAATTCAAAAAATTAAAGTAACACAAAAGAAAACAATGAATGAAGCGCGAAGAGAATATGATAGACAACATACTCTACCAACAACATATGCAAATATAATAAAACCTTGCAATTGCAAATGCAAATGTCAAGAAAGTGGAGATAAAAAACCTACCACGAAATCAACAGCTGATCCAAATCCAAAAACAACAACAACCTCGCCAGTACGCAAAATAACAAAAACAGATGGATCAAAAATTGAATTATTACCAAAAAACATCTCAAAGAGAAAGAAGCGTGAATTATCAAATGCAGAGAAAAAAAAGAAAGAGAACCCAACTAACATACCTTCAGTAACAAATGACAACCCAGCAAGCACAATTGAAGATAGTTTAGACGACTCTAGTGACTTTACCTTTAATGAGTAATCAATATAAAATAATACAATGGAACTGTAACGGTTTTGCAAATCATTTTGATGAAGTTAAACTTATTACATCTAAATTTAACTGCCTAGCCATTTGTATACAAGAATCTAGATTTAAAAGCAATTATCACACAAAACTAAAAAATTTTACTTGTTTCTTTAAAAATTCTTTTTCAGGCTCAATTGCTCATGGTGGAGTCTGTATTTATCTAAATAACTTATTTGATGGAGAAGAAATAACAATTTCCTCCCAATATCAAGTAGTAGCGATAAAAGTCAAATTCCCAATAAAATTTATTATTTGCTCCATTTATCTTCCAGGATCAGAAAACATTTCCAAAAGTGATCTAACTAATTTAACATCTCAATTCAACCTTCCTTATTTGCTTTTAGGTGACTTTAACTCCCATAATACCATTTGGGGATCCAGTAGAACAGACTCAAGAGGAAATATTATTGAAGAATTTATAGATGAAAATAATCTTAATATTTTAAACAATATAAATTGTGCCACTCATTTTAGTTTTGCATACCAAACTTTTAGTAATATAGATTTAAGTCTCGTTTCTCCCAACATTCAACATTTATTTGAATGGAGTATTAATGATGACTTATATAGTAGTGATCATTATCCATTTATGATTAATATAACTGGATTCGCACCAAACTATGAACGCAGACCCTGCTGGAATATAAAACGGGCAAACTGGGAAAAATTTAATTGTAATTTTAATAAACCTTTGACCAGCTTTTACGACATCAATGAAATTGAGAACTACGTTACAGAAACTATTTTAAGTTCGGCTCACGAAGCCATTCCACTTAAGCCTACAATATGCAACAGGAAAGAAGTCCCTTGGTGGAATAATAATATAAAATTACTAATTAAGGAAAGAAGAAAACTCCTAAAGCAATTCAAAAGAAATATGAGTTCGGAAAATTTAGAAAATTTTTTAAAAGCTAAATCTGAAACTCGTAAAGCTATCAGAGAAAGTAAGAGGAAATCGTGGATAGAATTTTGTGACTCTATAAATTTAAAAACCTCCTCATCAGAGGTATATAGAAAAATCAAATCGCTTAACGGACACTCTAACTTCCACCAAATCACAGCATTAGATGACAACCAAACACTTCAGACAGATATTAAAGATATCGTTAATACTTTAGCAATTAGTTTCGCACAAAACTCGTCTTCTTCAAATTACTCAACAAAATTTATATCATATGCAATAACCACTAATTTTCCTATTGACTCATCCAACAATGATGAATCATATAACACTAAATTAACTTTAACTGAGCTAAAATCTGCGCTTAGGTCATGTCATGGTACATCACCGGGTCCAGACAATATAAGATATGAAATGTTAAAAAATTTAGACACACATGCCACAAAATATATTTTAGACTTTTATAATACAATCTGGTTAAAACAAGTTCTCCCAAAAAATTGGAAAAATGCTATAGTCATTCCAGTCTTAAAACCGGGAAAAGATGGAACGAATAGAAATAATTACAGACCAATATCTCTTACCAACTGCACTTGTAAACTTTTGGAAAGAATGATAAATAAACGACTAGTTTATCATATAGAAAAGAATAACATATTAAATGTCAACCAATCCGGGTTTAGGAAAAATAGAGGAACAATAGACAATTTAGCAATTTTACATTCCGATATAATGGAAAGTTTTTCCTCTAGAAAAGATTTAGTAGCTGTCTTTTTTGACATACGGAAAGCTTACGATTGTGTATGGAAAAAATTAATATTCAAGAAATTAAATTTGGCTGGAATACGTGGAAACATGGCTGCCTTTATATCTAATTTTTTGCAAGAAAGAAAGTTTTGTTGCATGGTAGGAGGCACAACATCTAATTACTATGATTTAGAAAACGGGGTCGCTCAGGGATCTGTACTTAGTGTCACCCTTTTCCTCCTAGCGATTGATGATATCTTAAAAAATTGTCATAAAGATGTTAAGGCATTACTATATGCTGATGACCTTATTATATACTGCTCAGGCAAAAAAGTTTCGGCTATAGCTAATAAAATCCAAAATACAATTAAAAAACTAGAAACTTGGAATGATACTAGTGGTTTTCAATTTCATGATGAGAAAACAGTTGCCATAAAATTTTCTAGACGAAAAACAGCTCAAGACAATCCTACAATAAAACTATATGGTAAAAATATAAAATTCGTAGAACAATACAAATTCTTAGGAATCACCTTTGACAGAAAATTAACTTTTAAAGCTCATATACATAATATAAAGGCCAAAGCCAATTCAAAGCTAAATATAATTAAAATGTTAAGATGCTCCCAATTTGGTTCTGACCCGCGAACCCTTCTTAAAATTTTATGTTCAATAGTACTACCAACTATAGATTATGCATCAATTATTTATTCATCTGCTAACAAAACAAATTTGAAAATTCTGGAACCTATTCTAAATACAGGAATAAGACTTTCTATTGGAGCTTTTAAAACAAGCCCAGCTATTAGCATGCAAATAATCTCCTCATGTCCTCCTCTATACCTAAGAAGATTAAAGTATCTTCTTAATTACACATTAAAAATTCTCGCATTACAAAACCATCCTTTATACGAAAAAATTACTAATAGAACAAAAATTAATCACTTTCTAGCAAAATCCGAAAAATATTATCCTTTTTATGTGAGAGCTGCCCAAGAATTTGATAAAATAACTTCAAAATATCTTTTAACTACAGATTCCATTGATAATATAATAATAGCTGATACTCCACCATGGTCCCTGTCTGATTTAAAGGTAGATTATTCCCTTGCATACTGTAACAAACGTGATATGACTCCCATAGAAGTACATCAGAAATACTTAGAATTAAGAAATACAATTTATAAAAACCACCTTTGTTTATTTGCCGATGGTTCTGTCATAAATGAGAAAGCTGGCTTTGCAGTTTTTGGGGAGAATTTAGTCATATCAAAAAGAATACATAATTACTCATCAATATATACAAGTGAACTACTAGCTATAAAAACTTGCATCGAAAACCTTGAAAATATTGATCAAAGAACTCTTATTATATCAGACAGTAAAAGTGCATTACAAGGATTACAAGATCCATTCAGTAGTAACACGATCATAAATCGGACAAGAGAAACTATAACTAACCTACCAAACAACGAAATATGCTTTCTGTGGATACCTAGTCACCTAAATATAAATGGAAATGAAACAGTAGACACTCTTGCTAAGAATTCCTTAAATGAAAATATTTCTACGGAATACAAATATAATTATTCAGATTACCGGCAGATCATTAGGAAATACATATTTGATCTTTGGAATGATATGTGGCAAAATAATCAAACAGCAAAGTTATTCAAAATTCAGAAAAATGTTTCACACAAGTTCAATTCGTCCATCTTATCGAAACAAGATTTTATTAGACTAAATAGATTAAAAATTGGACATTGCTTATTCTCCCATAGACATATTATTGAAAAAACCCAACCTCCACTTTGTAATTGTGGTCAAACATTAGATGTTTTCCACATATTTAATGAATGCAGACTACACCATGAGAATCGCGTTAAATATAATATAAACAACATTGAAATACTTAATAATGAACATGAATTTGAAAATGTTAAAAAATTCCTAACTGAAATCAATTTGTATAATTTAATTTAGATTTTACTTATTAATAGCAAAGATTAAGATTAGCATTAAGTTATATTAAACAATGAATTGTAAAAAGGCCTATATAACCTTAAAGTGTTGGGGCCTTCAAAATTTTAATAATAATAATAATAATAAAAATAAGAGAATAAAATTTGCTAAAGAGTATTTGCTTAAAACAGAAGCTTTTTGGAATAAGGTAATTTGGTGTAAGGATATCTTAAAATACAGTTTTGCTGATAGTTTTTGTTCGTTCCAAGGTTCTGTTCACTGACGAGAGCAAATTCAATTTGCATGGATCAGATGGCAAGATGTTTGTGTGGCGTAAACCAAATGCAGAATTTAATCTTCAAAATACAAAAGCTACTGTTAAGCATGGAGGATGCTCTGTTATGTTTTGGGCCTGCATGTCGAGTGCTGGGGTGGGCAATTTGCATTTTATTGATGATAAAATGGACAAATTTGGCTACCTCAACATTTTGGAGGAAAATGTAAAGCAAAGTGCCGAGAAATTAGGCTTTGCGAATGATTTTGCTTTTTAACAGGACAATGATCCCAAGCAAACTTCGGGTGTGGAAAAGCTTTGGTTGATCCATAATTGCCCCAAACTTATAGAAACCCCTGCACAGAGCCCAGATCTCAGCGTAATTGAACATCTTTGGGAAGAATTAGCTAGAAGAGTATACCAACAACAATTTAAAACTTTGAGTCAGCTTAAGGCGGCTTTACTGGAAGCGTGGAACTCCATAGAACCTGAGGCATGCTACAATTTGGTAAAATCAATTGCAAAACGTTTACAAACCGTTCTTGAGAACAAAGGATATTCCACAAACCATTAATTGTTCTCTTTCGTCATTTTTAGCAATGGTGCTCTTCTTTGTCCGATTATGGGTTGAACGTAAAAAATTGAGTTAATTTTCTTTTTCTTTATAAAATTACAGTTATCATGAAAAATGTTATTTTTTTTAATTAATCTAAAAGGCTGTAATGTAGAGTGTAAGTAAAAGCAAAAAAAACATTTATTTAATATTTTCTTTTTAAGTTTTAAGCGCATACATATCAGACTTATGCTTGTCCGATTATGCGATGGAGCCACTGTATGTAAATGTGTTGTTGTGGGGTGTGTATATTTTTTCATCGGTTAACATTTTTGAATTTTTTCCGTCTACTGGAGGTATTTTACGGAAAAAAATTGACCGCGTCCGGCCAGATGAACGGGCCTTCGTTCATACGATCAGTTTCTAATCTCACCTCTCGTTGTTCAAGTGGTTCAAGCGAACGGGTCTCAGCGGCATATACTCGAAAATTTTCCAGTCTCAATACTCATCTGATTCTGAGGCTCGTAATGCTCTTTTCTTCCGTGCTTGAGGTGTAGGTCGACCAATTGCTTCTTATTCATTTTGAATAATTTTCAGTGGCGCACCTGTCAGAAATTGGTCATACTAACTTAGAAACCTTCGTCCACTCATGCGCAACAACTTTACTAAAGATAATAACATGATCAAATGCACAGTTTACGATTCTATAAGGTACATACAAACAAATATTAATTTTTATATGGGTATAGGGGCGTGACACCTCCCCTACTTGAAATTTTAAATTTAAGAGTAGCCTATAGTTCCTTCCAGACATACAGAAAGGTACTGTTAAAATTTCAAGAAAATTGGTCAAGCCGTTTAGACGTCTATAGACTTCAAACAAACCCACAAACAAATAAACACACATTCATTTTTATATATAAGATTTACTATATAGGAGGGTCTAGCTCTTATTCCTAGTCCGGCAATTTTTTCACAAATTATTCATATGGATTTCAGTGTTGCCCGTGTCCAATTTGCTGATTTTATCTATAATGATTTCCCAGATATAAGAAGTTTTAAATTTAATTCATGTGGGAAGTGCCACGCTCCATTTTCCTAGTCAGTCCATTTTTGTCTAAAATATTCATATTGATTCGACCAAATTTTAGGACTCTAATTGTTATATTTTCTCAAATATATTAATTTAATATTTTTATAGGAGGTGACATGCCCATTACAGCAAGTCTGCCCATTTTGTTCATATAGATGTCAAAGTTGACCATACACAATTTGAGGAATCTGTCTGTTGCAGTTTATGAGATAGGCGACATTAAATACTTATTGAGTGTGTGGGCGTGGCACCTCGCCTACTTGAAATTTTAAAATAAAAAGTAGCCTATAGTTCCTTCGAGACATACAGAAAGGTACTGTTAAAATTTCAAGAAAATCGGTCCAGCTGTTTAGCCGTCTATAGACTTCAAACAAACAAACCCACAAACAAATAAACACACATCATTTTTATATATTGTTACGCAAATCGAATCGACCTAATATCGTTTAATAGCAAAAACGATTAATAAAAGCCACACGATACAAATACACACTAACATTATGAATACAATGAACGTGTTGATTATCTAAAGCTGCACACATACATATGTACAACGAACCTGGTTGTGCCTGGTATCAACAACAACATGTATGTGACAAAAAGGGATGGACAACGTAAGCAAGGTACTCAGACAATAATGTACTAGCAATAGAATTCTCGAGAAGGCGAGAGCAAGAACCTTCCACATCGAGAACGTCATCATACTGATTGCGTGCGTATATAAAAGGGCAGCAGGGCCAGTACCGAGTCAGTAAGAATTCAGTCAGCCTTGTGTGAAGTTGCGTGTGAACAAAATAAGTCGTGGTTGTAAAGATCCAGTGAATACTTGTGTGAACTAGTAAAGTGAATAAGCAGATTATTATTGTTGTATCGTTAAGTTGTATACGGTGGCACACAAAAGTAGTGTAAATAATGAAGAGAGTTTAACTGAAATTAAACACATATTTGTTTTTACTTTGTTTGTAATTAACGAACTCATATTTAAACGTTTTTAAAAAGGTAAAAACGTAACAATATGTATGTATATAGACATATTTCAATTACTGTCGTGTATAAGATATTACATTAGTGACGAGCGATATTTTCAAAACTGTGATTTAATCACGGTGATTGATAATTCACTGGTAACTACAGTGATTGAAATTGCCAAATAACAGTTACTAATAATGTCGTTCTTTCAAAATTGTTACATACTCAAATTTATTTCATTTTATTTTGAGCGAGGCAGAATTACTATTAGATGATGCTGATTATTTACTTTTGTCTTTTATACATGAACTTTCTGTGAAACTTAATTGACAAACTTCATATAAAAAAATTACATTAAAAATAATAACATTGATGACACCACTTTGATTTTGTTTAGCAGTCTTTTCGTAGTATGTATCTAGTTGTCCCTTTCTTACGACTTAATAAAATACGTTATTGTCATTATTGTTTTATTTTGTAATACTGTGATCACAATCACTGTTTTAAAGAACAGTAATTAACAAACCACTTTCACTGAGAACAACGTTCTTCAAAAATCACTGGATTGCTCATCTCTATATTACATAGAGCTGACGGGTGACGTATACGTAATATTTTGATACGCAATACACTCATACATTTTTAATTTATTTGATTTTATTTTATTTTCCTATTTCAACGTAAAAAGTAGCCTATACTCCTTCCAGACATACAGGAAGATACTGTGAAAATTTCAAGAAAATCGGTTCAGCCGTTTAGCCGTATATAGCCTTCAAACAAACCCACAAACAAATAAACACACATTCATTTTTATATATAAGGAGAAGACTAGATCTCGATGTTTCGTGTACGATTTTTTCAGTTGCATGGTTCTAGTAAATCAATTCCGTTATACTCAAAGGCTTTCTCTTGTCCGGCAATTGAAAATTCCTTAATTTCTCAGTATTCAATTGTTCAAATGTCAACATAAGCTCTATAATTATCAAATACGCACAAAATGCAAGAAAAATTTACAACAAAAGTTTATGTATAGGAGAAACCAAGCGTACTATATAAGGGTAAATGATATTTTTGTATCCTTGTCATATTCTTGACACATTTTTCTTATTGACACCGAGATGATAAAAAATTGTTTTTACAAATACAAACTACGGAAGTACACTGTGTTTTATCAATTAACGTAAGACGTTAGTTTGAATTTGACCTCAGGCTTGTTGGCAATCAAATAAAAAAATAAAAATACATTTAATGCAACCAAACATTGATAACAATTTGGTTGTCAGTATATTGAACAGTTCAACCTCATTATATTTTGTCTCAAAAGACGCAATATTTTATTCTCAAGATTTAAATACTACAAAAAGAGTACATGTGTTCGATATGTGTGTATGTCTGACCAATTTGTATCTTATCTTATGCTTTTAGAGTTAAACTTCGACCTTCTTTACGAAAGAGCACATTCCAACTATTTTATATTTTCAGTCCTATTTCAAAATAAGATAATTCTCCCTTATGCTGAATCTGTAAAAGCAACAATTGAAAGAAGACACACATTAAAAAAGTTTGTTTATAATTCCACATTCCAATTTCGAAAATTTTCCGGAATGAGTTCCAAAACAATATCACAAAGGGAATGTTTACTAACAAACACACCTTCGTCTTAACACATTCCACTTAAATAATCACGTGCTTAAAATACTTTTCTAGGTTTTCTCAGATGTATTTTCCAATGTGTTTGGACATTAAAGAGAGATGACAGAATTGAGAACATACTGTTGGAGTAAAAATAAACATTTTTATTGTTTCTCTTTGTTATCAAGATTCTCTTGTTGGACGCATGTGCATCTCATAAAAGAGATTTTTTTATTAATCTATGACAGCGAGCTCTTTTTCGCACAATATACTACAACTTTTAGTATTCCGGCTGCGTCCTTTTTGAGAGTATAAATTGCCTGCATTTGCTATTATTATACGAGAAGGAGATTCAAACTTGAACTGGTGTAGTTATAATAATGGCGGTGCTAAAATTTTCTTCAGTACGGTTTCGTTTACGAACCTTTATTGTCAACATTTAAGTGAAGGAAATAAATTAACGGATAATTTGAAGGAAAAAGCCAAGTGGAAAGAAATTGCTTCACAACGAGAATCTCGTAATTCTATCAGAAATAAATTTAATTTATTATGTTCAAATTGTTTAACACACATAAAATATACAAAGAGAAATTAATGTCAAGTGCCAAAGCAAAACCGAGAGTGACATAATTGTCCTTGAATGTGGACAATACATTATTTAATAATAATTTTTTATAAAATTCGTTAACGTTGTCGTTTTTATGAGAAAAAACAAAAGCTTTTATTAATAGTATAGATTTGCAGACAACAGTCTCTCGTTGAAATCGAATCCTCATGCCCATACGCTGACATACTACGACACAACCGACAAGACCACTAGAGCACCAGAAACCCACAAACTAAAAAATGAATTAAGTGCCAATGTCCACCGGCTTGTTATTTAACGTATACAATTTTTTAATGGCATATATTACGTATTTCTCTCCTCCTTTAATTATCTTCTTCAGACATATATAAATAAATATTTTGTACATAAATTGTGGTCCAAGCACAAAAAATATTTCCATTTGCATTAAGAAGAGTTCGAAGAAATAATTTTCAAGTTTGTAAGTTTAGGTTAGGTTAGATTAGAGGACGTGTACTTGACAATTAAGACAAGTACAGTACCCAGAGGTCGAATTGACCCATTGTACAACGTCCTTGTTTCTCACATCATTTATGTTGTGTGTGTTAATTTTATACATGAGTGGTGGGACCTACAGTTTAAAATCGACTCCGAACGACAGATTTTTGAGAAACATTTTTTCATGGTAATTTTATTTACTCTCAGAGTTTTTGCCAGAAATCTGCTGAGAGGAAGTCGCCGAAGAAATACTTTTTGTATTTTGTTTTGATGTCTGGCCTGGGGCTCGAACCCTGGCTTTTACGTCTAATAAGCCAACACACTACCTACTAGACGCGACGGCGACTCCAAATTTGTAAACATAAAAATAAAAATGAAATACAAATTTAACATTCAAAAAATTTTACTCATAAAACTATCTTAAATAATTGAGAAATATTTATAGTGCCAGTCAAAAATTCCTGAACAAAAAATAAATGCATTAGTGAATATGCACTCGATTAATAACAAAAAATATATACAATAAATATACAAACAGAAGCATAAACAAAATAAAGGCTGACTCAGAAAGAGTGCACTTTTCCATTTTAAAATTTTTAATGCAGTAGTTTTGATTTTTGTATTGTTTTGAATACAGAAGACATATTTACATTAAGTATGGAATAAAATATCCATCAAATGGCCACCACTCTTATTTCCTCCATTTTCTCCATTTTTTCCTTTCATGATTTCTTTTTTTGGATGGCCAACACTCCGATGATGACTCCTATTCATGCCGTATATTGTGTTGGAATACAGGAAACATAGTTTATAGGAGAAAGGATAGAGAAGTAGTGCGTGAAAATTGTTTATTTTTTCATAATTCACACTTCTTTTTTTCTATTGTAGTTAATCGTATAAAATGTCATGCAAAGAAACAGATAATCACATGCATACACCCAAAATCTCTGGTGGGAATCGGTCCTACAGTCTTGGCATATGAAATTCTGCAACCGGGCATAGGGGCACTAAAATACAGTTTCATAAAATTTGAAATGACTTAACCACAAATAACGCGTTGCTATTTACATAACTTCTCGCTTTCATAAAACCTCCGTTAAAAATTCACTACTTTAAATGTCATGATCTTGGTGGAAAATTGAGATCAGAAATTCTTGAGATAATTGGTTATGGCAATCGATTATTACACAAGTGGAAGTTGTCTTGCTAAAACCACATGTCGTCCAGATCGATGGCTCCCAATTGGGGCCACAGGAACGCCCTTTTAATGTTACTTTAACAAATGCCATTCACAGTCGCTGCTAATTATGCCTCCCATGTGCTCCCATGATCAAAATTCGAACCAGAAAATTACTCTTTGTAAGTGCACGTATTTCCCGTGGATGATAATTTTGTTTATTCACTAAGCCATTGAGATGAGATGCTCTTTATCGAAGAAGTTGGCTTTTCTCGAAAAATTTCTACTGACTTCGCTTCGTTCCATTACCTATTGATGGCGCTTTCTACGGTTTTTCTTATTTAAGCTCTTAAATAAACTGAATTTTGTACGTATACTGATAGGCCATTTGGAGGATGTGTACGACTTTTGTCAAGCTCGCTGCATAGTGCTTCATAAAACTCCTCTTCACTCGTTTACAGCAATCATGTTTGCTAAAGACCTACTGGTACGTTGACGCTGACAGTCTCAAAGCCGAGTCACATAGAATTTGAATTGACAGCAGACTTGAAATACGTACGTGTTGGCAATTCTCCGTTAATGCATCGTATTAAGTTGAGCAACTTTGGACTTACAATGAGTACTTTTTCAGCTATCAGCTATGATATGTTGTTACTCTGATGGTACTTTCGACCAAGCGTTCTATGTGCAGCATATTGTATCGCGATATTCTGTAAAATAGCTTAGTAAAGGGTGGGCCATTTAAAAGTCTAAATTTAAGAATGCTGTAAAACAAAAAAGTTTTGAAATTTTGCCACTTTTATTTTTTTGCTATGAAGTACAATTGTTCCGGTTAGAAATCCAATATTATTTCATTCATATGAAACAGTTACTCGTAATGGTGCATTGGCTTCTGTAAGATCAGGTGTGTGTTTTCTGAGTTCCAAAAACAGCAATTCTGCATTACCAAAATGAAAATGAGCTTCATAGGAAAAATGATTTTTTTTGCAACATCGACATCATCGTGCAGTTTCTGATTGGCCCATCCAGCGAAGCGAAAACGAAGAGGATGGTCATGCGACTCCAACTCTTGAACCCATTGAAATTTGTTAGGCGTCATACCGATCTTTCTTTTCGCAAAATTCGACGTCAACTGGTTTCACACACCAGTTTAATTCTTGAGAACGATGACGAGTTGATGTTGATGGATTCTCACGCACACTCTCAGTCACAGCTTCGATATTTTCGGGCACTGTACGAGTGCATCAACAATAAAATCAGTTTCACGAACTTTAACATATATACCGGGCACTCTTGGTACTTCTCTGAGACCAACTTTTGTACGACATTTTCGTGCAATTTATGGCCAATTGTCTTTATTTTGGAAATAAATTTTGTGACAGAATAGAATGGCATATGTATTGCCAGATTCGAATTAACCAATGGTTCCAATTTAAGCCGACAGATGGCCCACCCGATTCATACGTATATTTTCCATAATGCCACTAATTTTCTGCAATAACTCTGAGTTTCGCCATGAAAAGCAACTGCACTGCACTGTATGCCGTTCATGCCTATCGCAGCAATAAGTGTACAAATAATGAAATTGAATACAATATACAGTGTAACTTAAAAATTTTAATTGCTGAATAGACTTTCGGTGATGCGGCGAAACCGGTATGTGGTAATTTATTATTGGTACTAAGTTTACATACAAAAACAATGACCAATATGTTAATGTATACCGTTTTAAAGAGTTATCCCTTTCCAAAAACTTTGATTTTTCAAAATAGATTCACAAATATTTAGGTATTCAATGATTTTGTGTGAAAAGAGTAAAAACACAGTTTTTGTCAAATAAAACAAGTTTGGAGGGATCGAGGAATATAAAAAAAATATTTTTAAGTTCTACTGACATATATATAGATGTATACAACTTACTCTATTTAGTTACTCGTTATTGAGTTAGTTCACTGTTGAACCGTGTAATTTTGGCAAAAGAGCCAATACGGGATGGTCACTTGACAGATACCTTCAACGTCTGAAAAAAGACATATTTTATTGAAATTAGAATGATGCCTCAATTTTTAACAACCTTTATAATTTTATTGAAGCATATTTTTCTTTGCAAAAGACGATTTAAATTCTCCTTTCATAGTTTTTAATTTTTTCTTTATTTATTTTATTTCTACCTTTTTTCTAGATATTATGAATAACCACAGTCTTTGCATTAGATACTGAAGCTGAGAAATTAATTATTCAAGGTTATCTGTCAATGATGAAAGCTGTGGATGGAAGAAGAATTATTTGCTTTAAGAATGGATAGTACTTCAACTGACTTATACGTTAATGCAATTAAAATAATTACGAAAAGTTGTTTATATTAAAAACAAAGTTATTAAATACATATTTTATCTAATATAAAAAATGTTACACTTAATTTTTAGTTTTACAATAAACTAGCATAGGAGTATATCCGTTAATTCTACTAGAAAGTAAAATTAAATTTTAAAACATTATAATAAATTTTAAATATACATGAATACACATATTCCAGTTTCATTTCCCTTTTTTAATATACTGCAACTAGTTTTACTAACTAACAAGCAATTTAATTGCAAGAACTGACATTAAATATATTGGTAATATAACTTCAAAACCGGTCATTTTCATTCTAAATGCAAAAATTTTTTTTGGAAGAACTTACAAAGTTTTGTATTCCAGTGAAAGCATAATTCCATTTAGAGCGTTCAGTATCTAAAACAACAAATTGTAGTCAGAAAGGAAAAGTTCTGGGCTATACGGCAGGTGATGTAAAAGTTACCATACAGCTTTTCGCCAAATGTTTCTGACCGGCGCCGAGTATTATATTATGAAAAATGAGAGTATTTCCAACCAAAGTGCACTTCAAATGAATTAATTGTTGTACGTACATAACCTCCACGATCTGGTCAAGTTTTATAAGCTCATAATGGATAACACCATTCTGATTCACAAAATACAGGGCATTACCTTGAAATAATATTATTCAGCTATTATTATATGCTTCACATATGATTTTTTATGATTCTTTTTGAAGCAATGTAACAGAAATTCAGACATGAAAAATCGTTCCAATTTTCTTGATTTTAAATGAATTCGGTTAGTGTCTTGAGCTAAGCAAGGTCCTTCTTCTGTTTAATAAGAATCTTGAACAATGTTGGCAGTTTATTTATGAGGCGTCACCTCTATTACCTGTGTGAAAAACAGCCAGATAATGAGTTGTAGTGAATGCAGACTGAAAAAGGAACTTTGTTGATAGTATATTCGCTGGCGGTACTGTGCTCAAAGCGGAGAATCGCCAGTAACGGGCGCAGGGATAAAGACCTTAATGCAATAAATTGTATATAATCAAAAAATCAAAAAAAGTAAAGACACAGAAGTAAATATTGTTACGTTTTTACCTTCTTAAAAACGTTTAAATATGAGTTCGTTAATTGCAAACCACGTAAAAACAAATATGTGTTTATTTTCTCTTAAACTCTCTTTATTCTTTACACTACTTTTGTGTGCCACCGTATACAACTTAACGATACAACAATAATTTGCTTGTACACTATTCTATTTCACACTTCTGTCCACGTTAACACTAACAACTGTTGGTTAGATCTTCTCTGCTTACAACCTTTTTGCAAGCAATACCACTTTTACGTTCAAACCGTAACGCGTCTTCACACAAGGCTGACTGAATTATAACTGACTGACTGCTGGCTTTGTCTTGCCCTTTTACATGCGGACGTAATCAGTATGATGAACGTTCTCGATGCGGGAGGTTCTTGTTCTTGTGTTCTCGAGAGTTCTATAGCGACCGCATAATTTCTTGTGTACCTTGCTTATGTTGTCTATCCCTTTTTGTCACGTACATGTTGTTGTTGGTACCAGGCGCATCCAGGTTCGTCGTACATATGTATGTGTGCAGCTTTAGGTAATCAACACGTTCATTGTATTCTTGGTGCTAGTGTGTATTTGTATCGTGTGGCTTATGTTTATCGTTTTTGTTGTTAAACGATATTAGGTCGTTTCGATTTGCGTAACAATATAAAAGAAAACAATATTTTTTTAAGGTAATTAAAACACTATGCGACAAAATAAAATATTAAATACACCCAGCTAATGACAGTGTAGGTTGTGAGTTGTCTGAGTAGAAACTAAAAATATTTTTTTTACATTTCTTGAACCCTTCAAACTTGTTTTGTTTGACAAAAAATATTATTTTGGACTTTACGCACAAATTTATTAATTACACAAACACTTCTGAACCAATGTCACAAATTTAAACTTTCTTAGAAAGAGTAGAAAGGGCCATTAAAACGGTTTACATATGTATGTATATATTATTCGACTTAATATTCTATGAGGTTTGATGATAATAAAAAATATTTTTTTCCAAGTTCACCCAATCAAAACTCATAAAAAATAAATTTGAATAAAATGTTTATGTATACCGTTTTAAAGTCTCATTTCTCTCCTCTTCTAAAAATGTTGGATTATGAAAATAGGTTAAAATATGTTTGGGTAATCACTAATTTTGCGTGATAAGATTTAAAAATACCGTTTTTGTCATATAAAAGAAGTTTACAGGGTTCGAGAAATATAAAAAAAGATTTTTGAGTTCTACTCAACAAAACTCACAACTTAGACTATGTTATGAGCTCGGTGTATATTGACTGTCGCTGTCGAAATAAGAGAAATAAAATACTACTTTCGACAATTTCTTCTTAGCAGTCTTCTGGTAAAATTACAATGAAAACTTTCTGTTGTCTGTTGTCTATATTCGACATTAAAATGTAAGAAGTAATGGATAACATTCACAACATGAGTGGTGTTAGAAGTCAGGTTTTAATATGACTTAAGATTTGTAATGACCAATTAAGTTAAGTAAGTTGTGCTTGGCAGTGTATATTTTATTTTATTGCCTTTTGGTTATCCATCTAGGCAGAATCCAATTGTCTAATTGTAAAATATAATTATCTCAACGTCTTGCTGCAGCTGTGACAAAATGTTTAATAAATATTTAAAATATCAACAAATACAAATTGAAAAGTTTGCTATCGTGTGTACATTGGTCACAGGATTGTCAAAAGATTACAAATTTAATGTGACGTTGCAGATTAATTTTTGTGAATATTAAATAATAATAAATATTTCATCAGAAGGCAGAATGCTTAAAAAAACTGTGCTTCCATATAATATTACACAAGACAATATCTGTGAAAAGGATAGAAATAAACAGTTTATGTCGCAAAATATAAGGATCTGGTAAAAAAAACAGGTTAAAAAATGAATTGGTTTTTCGTTAGTGGGGTGGACGGCATACATCGTTGTTTTAAAAACACGCGATGTAACATTTCGATATCAGTGTTTTTTATTTAATGCATTGAAATTAAAAACTTAATACAAATGCTTATGCAAATGCAACATGTTATACATAATTACACCATAAATGTGAAGTTGCATAAGGTACAGAGAGGGGTTTGCGTTGGTATAACCGTGTTAATGAGAACCATTTCTAAACGTTGCAGACTTTGTTAATTAATGGGAGCCTAGCCTAACGGGAGGTTTATCACAAAGCATTGTAACCTGGCAAATCAACTGGCTTACAATTTCCTCTTTAATTGTCTGCTGGACAGTCCCAATAAATTCGATGATTTTAGAAAATAATTCACAACTAGAATGAGTAATAAAAGTGAAACATATAATTTAGTTACTAATAATCTTTTAAGTGAGAGACTATTCTGTGATATACATATATAAAGACATATAGTGGGCAGAAGGGGAGTGTTTGGTACCAGAGTGAAATAGTCGTCTGTTGCTTCCAAGCAACATCGAAAGTTGTATTCAAGTTGTATTCAAACCGAGAGGCGGTTGTTCCTTCCACGCCGCTGATAAAGCCAGAATCTTTCAGTGGAGTGATAGAGCATATCGGATGAAAGGAAAGATAAAAAGAGACGAACACTATTCTGTAGTAAAAAGCTTTTGATTAAGTAATTACACTTCGCCGTAGTCTAGTAGGTAGTGTGTTGGCTTATTAGACGTAAAACCAGGTTTCGAGCCCCAGGCCAGACATCACAACAAAATACAAAAGAAGTATTTCTTCGGCGACTTCCTCTCAGCAGATTTCTGGCAAAAACTCTGAGAGTAAATAAAATTGCCATGAAAAGTTTCTTAAAAATCTGTCGTTCGGAGTCGACTTTAAACTGTAGGTTCCATCATTCATATATAAAATTAAAACACACAACATAAGTGCTGTGAGTAACTAGGTCGTAATCCTGACCAATTGGCTGCCAAGAAGCTGCGATTGGAGTATACTATTCTGTGCGGCGCCGTTAAAGACCAGTGTTATGTAGACAAACCGGAGACAATTGAGCATTGGAAGACTAATATTTGTGATGCCATTGCCGGGATACGACCCCATACACTCGAAAAAGTGCACGAAAACTGGTCCGATCGTATGAGGTACTGCGAGATCAGCCGTGGCAGCCATATAAATGAAATAATATTCCATTTCTATCCAGAACAATTGTACTTAACAATAAAAATAAGTTTGGTAAAATTTCAAACCATTTTTGTTTTATTGCTTTTTGAAATTCTTTCTTTTAAATGGCCCACTCTTTATGTATTTTCGAATAAATCGATAAATAATGGACGCATCTCTTCAATGCATTGCAATGAAAAAACCTCACTAGTTTTCGTATTCATTTGATGTGAAATTAAGTTAATATTTGCCCAATAGGTAGTCTTTTAAACTCCTCTTGTCTTTCCTAAAACGAATGATAAAACGAGAAATAATGAAAAATTAAAAATTAAAATTTAATTTGCACAACTAGTTCAAGTTAAATATCAATGCCATAAATATTTTTTTCAAATGCTATGACTTTTCAATCATTTTAATAGAAAACAATTTTTTGAAATAAAAAGCCCCAATTCATTTTACTAAGAAATTATGTACATTTGTGGCCATGTAACATGCAACCATTTTCAATTTGGTATTCAAAATTCATACACTGGCAATGACATTCTGATGATTTTTGTTTTTGTTTTTTTAACTTCTTCCGATATTGTACTTTTGCCTTCTGATTTTCGGCATACGAATTTTTACTTGAAGTGACCCGTAAAAGTCAGGACAAGTTTAAAAGTACAACTAGATGCAATTCAAGTCACATACCCCGTATCTCCAGTTAAGTTAAGCCATTCCACTGTAGAGTTTTAGAGCAAATAAGGATGAGGAATACTAAACGAATGTCCTGATATCCTTAACATCATTTAATTGTCTGTTGCTACCATTATTCTTATGGCCTACAGAATGGTAGAGAGTGTCACTCTCTGTCTTTATAATCCAAATTATTGTAACCGTAGATTTCAAATGACACTTGTATGAATATACATACACATACACCCATCCATATACCCAGCCTTGTGCAAGTCTGATTGCTTTTAATAGTGTTAGTGGGTTACTGAAAGACTGAAGTTTGTCGTATTATTAGACACTCGCATGTGGTCACTCGATTCTTTTTATTCAATCGTATCGAAACAGTGTTCGAATTACAAACAGTCACAATGAAAGAAATTGTAATGTAATGAAGGACTCTGACATTTTTAATTTTGAGTTTTTTTGCCAATGGGTTGCCAATGGATTTACGAATGCATTTCGTATAGAATCAGTTTTCGTTTTATATTGTGTTGCTATACGTTTTTAGAACTTCAGTATGTGTGTCAGCCTTTTGTTAATGCTGTGTGCTGGAACATACATGTTGAAGTGTACAAGTAGCTGCAGGCAAAATGCACATTTTTGCCATGAAATGAAAATTTTTCAATTCTTAAAGGTTAAAGCATTACTATTAGATTTCTTGAATTCTACAATACTTTGGATGTGGCACACGCCGTGAATTTATTGAAGCAGGTAGGAGAAGAATTTATGGAAAGCAGGAAAGAGGGAGTAGTTTGATAGTCCGGCAAAGGATCCGATTCTGTCTGTAATATTGTATCCGATCCACTGGCCAAGCGACAACAAACAGATGAAAAGGAATGGAAAGACAAGTGTTAGATAAGAAAATAAAATTTTCGGGAACAGGTCCCTTTATCTCGCTAAAGCTTAATCCGTTGTAGTAGCGATAGAACAGTGAAACACAAGCCCCATTGCGATAATGCTCTAACATCGTTAAAGAATGCCTTCGCCCTTCCTCGTACGCGGTGAAAAAGCCTTAAAGGAACCGGCCCATGCAACTAGTATTTCATTCTAGAGCGAATAAAGGTGGTGTACATAGAAATGAGAAGTGAAGTGCACCTTGCACCGGTTTAAGAAACCGAGGAACTTGAATGCTTCTGTCGCCACTTGAAAAATATATGTTGATCTCAGCGAACAGCACTCTTAATCTTCAGTCCCACAACATATACATCGTCTAACTTCCTAATATTTACCTCACCCATAACTACCAATGAAGCAATATTATTAATTCGTTTTTGTGTCAGTAAACAATATTTGATCTTTCACGCGTTAGTTAGTTAGTAAAGTTTTATTAATCCAATTTAAAGTTTTTTATCTTATATCTAGATAATAATTTACACTTTTGAGATCTATCTTAATAATACTTCAGCAAGTAAATTTAATGTAATTTTATATAAATAAAAGCGTATCATTTTAAGCTAGTTATAGGTAAAAAGGATATAAAAACCTATATGTGAAATAATAGTGTTGGTTTCAAATATAATTAGAAAATAATTGTTTAAAAACTGATTATACAAAAATAATCAATTATTTTCTATTTGATAATTATTATTATTATACAAAGATATGTATGTATTATACTAATTCTCTACTTTCACGTATTCTACGATAGCGTGATGTTATGATTTTTTGAAAATGATTATCATTTATTCTTTTAACAAAATCTTGGAATAGCTCGTATCCTGTTTCCTCATGAAGTAGTGAAGTAGGGAATCTCCAATGTAGATTATGGATCATCTTAAGACATTTGTTCTGGATGATTTGGTACTTTTTAGATGGGTTTTCGAAGCACGATACCATATTGGAGATGCAAAGGACATTATTGGCCGGATAACGCTTTTATAAATAAGATTTTTATTTTTTCGGCTTAGTGTTGACCCTCTGTTTAAGAAGGGCCAAGGACATTTAAAAGCTTTTAACGCTTTTTGGCAGGATGATGATATGTGTTTTTGAAACGATAGTTTTCTGTCCAATGTCACTCCTAGATAAATTACAACGTTTACGACACTAACCTCATTACCGTCCAAATGCAGATGGCGTGTTGGTACCCTTTTTGGAGATTTGTTGAGCGGTAAAATGATAGCCTGTGTTTTATCCTTATTTAGTTTTATTTTCCACTTTTTAAAGTAATTGTAAAGTAAAGATTTTAAGCTTAACTCCATCTTCTTTAGGAGTGCTGTTGTGAGCTTACTGGACGTTATGAGAGCTGTATCATCTGCATAGTAGGCTGTATCGATTTCTTTAGGTGGTTTGAAATCTGATGTGTAGATTGAGTATAGTGTAGGAGAGAGTATTGAGCCTTGTGGAACACCCGCAGGGCTGGATATAAAAGATGACAAGCTTTTGTTAACCGAGACAGCATACGATCTATTTTCAAGGAACTGTGAAACAATCTTACAAAGATATGTGGGTATATTGGCTAAAACCATTTTATATAACAGTCCGTTATGCCAGACAGTATCGAATGCTTTTTCTATATCAAGAAGAATGAGGCCAGTAGATTTCCTTTGGCTTTTGTTGTAATTTATTTTATTTTTATTACGTCCAATTTGATGTATAGAACTATGTTCTTTCTTAAACCCGAATTGATTTTCAGAAATTATATTATATTCTGAAGCTTTGAATTATGCTAGTATTAACTAATCTCTCGTAAAGCTTACCCAAATTGCTCAAGAGGCTGATTGGTCTGTAGCTGGAGGGATCGTTGGATGGTTTGTTTGGTTTTTTAATTGCAATGACTTTTGCTTTTCTGTAATCAGAAGGGAAATAATTAAGTAGTTAGCAAATGTTGAAAAGCCGAACCAGAAGCTCTAATGCCTTTACAGGAAGTTTCTTTAAAAGGATGTTTGGGACAGCATCGAATCCTGGAGATTTGGAATATTTTAATTGCGCAATCAGTAAGGACAATTCTTGGACTGTGATGTAAACAATGTCAGTAGAGGATGGATTATCCGATTTTAAATTATTTGCTATATAATTTACTGTACGGTCGATTGAGTGGGAATACGTTAAAGTGAGTTCGTGGGCTTTAAGAAATGTATTAGCAAGTATTTGCGCTTTATCGGTGTCGGTGATGATTTTGGTACGATCTATTATGAAGTGTGGGATTTTCCTTTTGCCTTTGCCTCTTAAGGATCGACTTATTTTCCAAAATCGCTTGTCCCCTTGTCATATCCGCTAGAAGAGCTGACCATTTTTGGTTCCTTATAGTGCTTAGTTTTCTATCAATGTGTTTGGTAAGAAATTTGGTGCACTGACTGTAAAAGCGATATTCTAGACAATCATAAGCTCGAATTTGATTTCGTTTATAAAATTTCCTTTGCCTGACCATATTTGATATATCGCGTGGCAAGTAGCAGTTGTTGATTTCACTTCTAAGCGGTGTTGATAAATTCCTGGCCAACAGAATGCGTTTAATAAAATTTTTAATTTCCTGGTCAATAGCAAATTTGGAATTATAACTGTCAATATTCAATAAAATACTTCGGTCAATTATTTCTTGAAAGGTATTCCAATTAGTATTTTTGTATACAAAAGACGGGGTGCCTTCCTGCTGAAAGCGTGCCAAAATTGAGCAGACTATCGGCCGATGATCCGAAGGTATTTCATAGTCCAAAGTTATAACTCTTAATGGAAGTGAAACGTTACTTAGGACAATATCAACTGTGGATGGGCTACAGTTTCGACGGTGAGGATATAATGTGGGAGTACTCGGATAGTAATTAAAGAAATTTCTTAATTGTTGTTGGTTGTTAAGGGCACTCCCTGCCGAATTGTTGATGGAACCGTTCCAGGCGGTTTGTTTCGCGCTAAGATCATCGAGGAGGATGAAATCTTTGTCTACAGGAGTAAGAGAGACGATGTCATTTACAAATGAATGAACGAATCGTGGAGAATATGCTGATGTGACAATGACTCTTCTGCGATTTATAATGATTTCTACTGAAAGATTTTCGATCAAACTAGACCTTGTTACAGGAAGTAGAGAATGTTTAACTCTTTTATGAACAAGTATTGCTACTCCACCACAATTTGCGTCACGTTGGTCGTTCCGGTAAAGGTTATAATTAAGAAAGAAGGGGTTATGATGGTCCTTAAAGAATGTTTCGTTTAGTCCAGCTATATGAATATTGTTCGATATTAAAAGATTCTCTAGTTGTCGAATACGTGAATATGACGTTATACCGTTGGTATTCCAGTGTAAAATATTTAATGTATTTAAATTATTATTTAAGCTCATAGGCGTATTTTAAAAGAGATACAACCACTTGTATTTGTTGCACTTTCGAAGTACATTTGCTAAGATCTTCAAGAGAAGTCGTAAATATATTAAAAAGAGCATCTATGCTAAACATATCAGTGTTGTTGTTTTTAACCGTATCAGCATATGAATGTTTATTACTCATTACAGGCTGATGAAAATATTGTGTGTTGTTTTGTTGTACAAAAGAATGTCTGGGGCGTACAATAGTGGTCCTCTTGGTTTGATTTGAGGTTACCTTTTGCCTTATGTCAAGATATTTTTGTCGTAAAGGGCATTTAATATCATTAGCAGAATGGTCTGTATGTGCTTCTCCAGCTTGTTTGCAATTAAAACAGGAGAACACCGCTGGACGTTTGTTATCCTTGGTAAAAGGACATTCGGAGGTTAGGTGCGTTTTCGCACATGTCATGCAGGCTGGTTTCCTGTTACAGTGGTCACCACCATGGCATTTCCAACATTGTGTAGGCCTGTCTGATTTTTTAGGATTCTGTTTGTTCCATGTAACAATACATAACATTACAAACAGATTAGACATTATTCAGGTAACTAGGCTTAAACGATTTTCTATCAAATTGAATTTTGTAAACAGCGTTGTCCGCACTGCTGTATTTTGTAGGCACTTCAGTTACTGTTACAGGTAAAAGATTAAATGTCTTGAGGTCTTCTTTGACTTCAGCGGGACTTAATCTAGGAAGACCGTATAGAAAGGTCGTATAAAGTTTATTTTCCTTGGGGTTATAGGAATGAAATTCGATTAAACCCTCTTTCAAGGCGTTCACACAGAAATTATATTTTTCCATAGATTGGGGATAAATTTTAGTCCCAATCGAGGTACGCTTAAAGATACAACCGTCACCAGTGAGGAGCTGAATTTACCTCATTGGTACTCTTGCATCAGCAACAATTGGTGGAGGTTTTTTTAAGGCTTTAGGCTCATTAATTGTAATATTAGTCTCAGGCGTATCTTCCATGCCTTCGATGTCTGACAAAGAACTATATCTATTAAAATTCGAGCAGGTAGCTCCTACCATGTTAGAACTCCATGAAGACTATGCAGAACGAGTCTTCGCTTTTGAATTTGATTTTGGTGCGCGGCGTGCCGAGGTTTTGCCGCCCGGAGGCTTTACCATCGTACGGTACTTCAAATTTTTTTATTTTGTTTTGTAATATAATTTGTTTTATAATTGATCTTCTTTGTTTTGAAATTCAAAGTTATCGAACGACACTAAGATTCTTGTTTATGCGTAACTATAACCGCCACGGTAGAAGGCTAGCAAGAAACTGATCATTCACGCTTTAAAATCCGCTCTATTCATACGACCCAATTCGAAAGACAAAGGGCTCTGTCTACCATTAAAACATGGAAATAATAATAAGTACTGTTGTCATATACACAAGAGTAGATAGGGTTAGAGGAAGAGATCTCTAATAAAAAAAGGGATAGAGTTGAAGATAGGGCAGAACCTTGCTCTACCCCTGAGTTTAACTCAAATTCGCGTATAACAGGCGGTAATGTGCGATCCCTTAGAAAGCTCGATATAAATCAAGAGGAGTGACTACTAGTACCAAAAGCAATAAATTCCGATAAAAGTGCAGCGTGCTATACACTCTCAAATGTTTTGGAAATACTTGGAGCCACAAGCTTACTCCCACCAAACTGGTGGATAAACTGGTTTCACCGTTCTAGGAGCAATGCTAACAGGTCACCAAGACAACTGGCGGAAACTGCTTGTCGTTTAGCAGATTATTGGATTCTAGATGTTTCACAAGATGGTGGTGTATCATGCTTTCCATAACTTTGGAAAGTATAGAATTTATTGCCTTTTTCGGTAGTTCTCAATGTTATTAGCATCACCTTGTTTCGGTATGTTGGATTTAAATGCTTAATTTCCTTAAATAAATTTTAAATAATGAAACGAATAACGATCAGAGATAAATAACGCTATGCAACAAAATAAAAAACTGAAATACACCCAACTAATGACATAGTGTAGTTTGTGGGTTTTGTAGAGTAGAACTTAATAATATTTTTTTAAATTTCTTGAACCCTCCAAACTTGTTTTTTTTGGATTTTACGCACAAATTTATTGATTACACAAACATTTTCGAACTGATTTCCAAAACTTAAAGCTTGTTAAAAAGGGGAGGGATGGGTCTTTAAAACAATATACATATATATATTATTTGACTAAATATGCTATGAGGTTTGATAAGGTAAACTTGACAAATGCGAATTTTTTTCATATTTTTTCTAGTTTGTCCGTTCATATTAGCAAACTTTAATTAAAAAATTCGAAATAAGTGATGACATTCTGAAGATATTGACGCTTCGTTTGATCAAATAAGACAAAAATTACCGTAGTTATTATTTAAAGAGTCTAACAGTCGAGTTATATTTCCATTATATATAAATATTTGTTTAATGAACTTTTAGTTCAAAAATTTTCAGAATTTTTGACGGATCTTGATTTTTTGTCGCTAAATGGGTCAATTTAATGTTTAACCGGCCACCAGAAGCTGCACCATGATTGCGCAAAGAGAAATAATAATATTTTCAAAAAACTCAAATATTAGCCGACTTCTGGTAGTCGTGCTAACGTGAATTTGACATAGTTTGCGATAAACAATCAACATACATCAAAAATTTTGAAAATTTTTGAACTGAAAGTTCATTTGATAACATGACATATAACAATAAAACATATAACACGACTGTTATAAATAGCTAAACTTGAAAAAATTAAAAAAAAATAATATTTTTGAAGTTTACCCGATCAAAACTCATAATATGTAATTTTAAGACATATGCCTATGTATACCAGTTTCACGCGCATCTACCCCTTTTCAAAAAACTTCTGATTTGAAAATATGTTAAAAAATATTTAGGTAATAAATAATTTTGTGTGGAAAGATCCAAAATACCATTTTTGTGAAATAAAACAAATTCGGAGGGTTCGAGAAATATAAAAAAAATATTTTTAAGTTTTACTCAATAAAACTCACAACCTACAATATGTCAATAGCTGGGTGTATTTCGACTGTTGCACCGTGTAATTTATTTTATTTTCATTGTTGTAATCTTCCAATTCACTATAAATAAACGTTTTACAAACTTTTCTAAATGTAACAGTAAATTTGTTTAAAAGTTTCCATTATCCAGTTGTTTACCATACATTATTATTTGTTTGTCTGGAATTTCTAGGTCTGTGCAATGATGCATATGCAGCATGTTTGTTTGCCTTCTCAGTTTCTTACCCACTCTCATCCTTCGTTTCAAAAAACAATGGCGAAAGTAGAAATTGATTATATCTTTAGAATTTCAATTGTGAAAATTGCTTACTTTCTGCATATTAACTGAATATAGAGACTTCGTTGTCATCAATGCATTGAGGTTTAATTGCAATTTGCCGTTGATTTACAGCTTTAACGAAAGTTTTTTTTTTACTGACAGATTGCAATCTATTATGGAACACGATATATGAATTTTAATTTCAATCTAAAGTTTACTAAACATTTGAACAACTAAAAAAAGAAATTACAACTAAACTATACTAAACTAAAATTATTTTAAAATATTTATTTTATTTTGTTTCTTTCAAGTTCAAACCTGCAAAAGACAACAAAATATAAATTTAAACAACAGCGCATAACTTTTTGTAAAAAAATGAACACAGTATTAACAGCATTGGTTTTGCATGAATAAACACGAAAAACTAAAAAATAAGATAAAGTGTCATCTAAAAATAGTCAACAGATTTGTTTTTAATTGCAATCAATTGCAAGCAACTGAGGTTGACATTGGAAAAAATGGCAATATTTGGTAAAAATAACAAAACTAACTTCTGTTTACAATGTAAAACATCCACTAAACGCCTGTCAATCAATAATTCCTGGTGACGATGTGCCAAACTGAAAACTAAGGGCAAACGATTAAAAATATATTAGAATACGAGGACGGGTCAGTAAGCACATAACTTTTTAAATAAAATACAGGTTTTTTAAAATAAAAAACACTTTATTTTTTAAAACAGTTTAGTTTAAGCTTTCTATAGTTTATTAAAAGTTCCTGCAGTTTTTTGAAGACTTTTTAAATTTATTTTTTAAACACTGCACTATACGGAATTGCACGCATTTTCTACCTAAAAATAAAATATCACAGTTTTGCAAAATAACAAAGTATAGTGCCACCACTGTTTATAGCTCCAGCACTGATAGTTTAGTTTATGCGTGAAGTTTGTTTATTCGTTAAGTTTATTCGGTAAGTTTTTATATAAAAGGAGAATAAAATATTTTATGAAGACAGTTCAGTTTTGACTGTAAACCAGTGATGCTCAAAATCCAAATTTCCTATCACATGTGATAGGAAAAGAAAATTCTTATGACGCTGCGTAGATACACGTACACTATAAGCTTACTTGTGTGGTTTCTTATAATGATCGTGTGTTTGTTGCTTTGTTTGTTGTTTTGTGTTGAACTCAGAGAACAAAATCAATTCAGTTGATGTTTAGCACTTGATGAGGCAAGGCCTTGCTACGCAACTTTTTTGAATGATTTTTTGTTTTTTGCAAATACACGCAGCAAAATGTTTGATGCAAATTGGGAATATGATTTCTTTTTATAGAAAATATGGATGGTTTTGCACAATGTATTGTGTGTTATCGCTCTTTAAGTCGCAAATTTTTTTTTTTTGTAACAAGACATTACGAAGCTAGCCATGGATTTTTCGACAACATTAAAGGGAATGCCAGGACTAAAATTATTCCAATTAAAAGAAGAAATTTTTTAAAATTCATGGTTGACGAAACGGAAGTACCAAATTACAATAATTTACAATCAATACATACATACATACATACATCAATTTATTCATCAATACATACATACATTAATATATTCATCAGTACATACATTCATACATCAATATATTCATCAATACATACATACATACATCAATATATTCACCAATACATACATACATAAGTTCATTATGTAGTAACATACACGCAACACAATAAACAAATTTTTTTAGTTTTTTATTTTCCCAGTGTACGATTCTCAAAAATTAAGTTGAATTTTGTTCTCCGCTGCTTTACCAACACAACCAAAACTATGATAGTATGTGTTTGAGCACCACTGCTGTAAACCAATAAAATCCCATAGTTCTATATGGCAACCGTGACTAAAAAATTTAAAAAAAAAATTAAAAAGGATTAAAAATTTAAAAAAAAAACAAATTAGAAGGACTAAAGATTTTAAAAAAATCAAAAGCACTATTTTTTTATTTATTTATTTATTTTATTTATTAATCATAGCACAACAAGATAATAATCTTATAAATGAAAGTGCTATGGGAGGACATCCAATAGGAAAAAGTAATAACAAATCGCTCATTATATGAGTAATGAATTGTTTGAAGTACAGTATAAATAAAAATGAATAAGAATAAGTACATGATTTAACCTCAGGAAATAGCAATCGATACAAAAAAATTAGGATAAGAAAATGAGTATATGTAAAAAACTTAATTAGGAAAGATACAAATATAAAGAAAAATACAAACAAGGAAATATATTCATATAATGAGATACAATGAAACTTAAATAATAAATTAGAAAAATGAAAATAATAAATCACTAATAAAAATGAAGAGTAAAAATGTATAAACAATCAAAATATGTTACAAACTACTTAAACAGATTGTATAACTCCTTTTTGAACTTAGTTGCATTGCCTATGTTCTGAATATAATTAGGTAGTGCATTCCAAAGACTGATGGTGTGTATAAAGAACTGTCGTTTCGACAAAAGAGTCCTATGCCTTAATTGGATAATTTTCCTACCGCGGTTGGATCTAGCAAATCTAATCCTGCTAAATAAGTATACTGGCTGCTCCAAAGTAACAATCTTATGGAGGAGAATTAGGCACTTAATATTCAATAGATTATCAAAATGAATACCACATATCTGGTAAGAAAATTGTGATATATGGTCCCGACGTCCCTTAATAAATACATATCTGGCTATGTTATTATAAGCCAAGTTGAGTTTCCGCCTGTCATCCGCATCACAGTTTGCGAAAATTTCCGATCCATATAAAAGAACAGGAATCAAAAACGTTTTTGCCAGTTGCAGGCGTATAGCAAAAGGAGTCGAATCTATAACAGCCCATAAGTTCCTAAGCATACCATAAACTTTACCAACGATGACATTAATGTGGCTAGACCACGTTAGCCGACCATTATAGATAACACCCAGATTAGATGCCGATTCAACAAAATCAATTTTATTCCCCCTGATAATAATTTCCGGCACGTCAAACGCTCTCTTAGACCTGGAGAGCAATAAACATTTCGATTTAGAGGGATTAATACAAAGTCCATTAGCACTAGCCCAGTTGTCAATTTTCCGTAAATCATCGTTAATCGTATCTACACATTGTCGGATATCATCAATACAAGCGCTCCTATAGAGCTGAACGTCATCAGCGTACATATGTACGCTACAATTATCCAAAACATCAGGTAGGTCGTTAATGTATATACAGAACAAAAGGGGCCCTAGAATTGATCCCTGAGGAATACCTCTTCCAACGTGTACCGAATTCGAGATGTTGCCGTTTAGGTAAACCCGTTGAGATCTGTTAATGAGATAGGAACGTATAAGGCTGCAAGCTGGATTAGAAAAATGAAAGAGGGTCTGTAGCTTTCTCAATAATATTCTGTGATCAACTGTATCAAAAGCCTTAGTGTGATCCAAAAGAACCAAGAACGCTATGTAATTTTAATCCAGCTTCAACCTAAGGTCATCAACTACTTTGACTAAAGCAGTAGTGCAGCTCCTAGCTTTCATAAATCCCGACTGTTTATCAGATAAAAAATTATTACTCGTGAGATAATCGTTCATTTGTCTAGCTATGAGGTTTTCCATAACTTTGGACAGGAACGGAAGAATGGCAATTGGCCTGAATTCATTGTTAGATTTAGGAATTGGGATGATTTTTGACCGTTTCCATTCATCAGGGAAAGAGGACATAGTTAAGACTGAATTGAATACATGAGTAAAATACGGTAAAAGTCTAGGTGACAAAGCTTTTAAAAACAGAGGATCTAAGTCATCAGAACCAATCGCATTCGATTTCACAGAAGATAAGCATTCCAAAACCTCGAGCTGACTAACACAACGAAAACTAAAGGGGTTTTCTAGCGGAACAAAACAAAGGTCATCATAAAGGTTACTGTCAGGTGTAGGAACATTAATATTAACAAATTTGTCATTCAGACCGTTTACATCGACATCAGGAGAAGTATTATAGCATTTATGTCCAATACCAATATCGCGGATTACCTTCCATTTAGCTTTATTATCTTATGCGGAAGCGAACTTCCTGCCGTAAAACAATGTTTTTGCAATTTTAATGTGTTTGGTAACCTCACTACGAGCGGCTTTATGAACGGCTTTCAGATCATCCGTTCTGAACCTCTTCCATCGCCGATAGGCAATGTCGCGCTTATCAATTAATGCTTTAATTTCAGCATTAAACCACGGTTGGTGTTTGGCTTTAACAAGTTTTGTTTTGATAGGAACACAACTGTCATATAGCAGACGCACTAAAAATTAAAAAAGGACTAAAAATTTAAAAAAGGGACTAAACAAAATTGTTTTTTTTAAGAAAGGATTAAAATTTAAAAAACAAAAAAAAAAGGAATTTTTAAAAAAAGTCTTAAATTTAGTGATAGGATTGTTTTAGAAAAAAAATATAATTATAAATTAAATTTTTTTATTGTTATCAAAGGGAAGAAATCCCTAGCAATGTATTTATTTTTAAGTATAGTTTTTAACTTAGTGATAAGATGGTTAAAAAAATATAATTATAAATTAATTTTTTTTTTATTGTTATAAAAGGTTTATTATAGCGCCAGCACTGATAGTTAAGTTTATTCGTTAGGTTTGTTTATTCGTTTAGTTAAGTTTTTTATATAAAAGGAGAATAAAATATTTTATGAAGACAGTTCTGTTTTGACTGTAAACCAATCTTTTAAAAATTTGTCTCCACCCGTTTGGCTGTAAATAATTTCAACCATAAGAAGGAATAAAAATTTCCTGCAGTGCGCCGCAGCGATGTGAAAAGCGCTCGAATAATTAACAAGACTTAAAGAAAATGCCGAATCAGCAAAGTACTTTCATAATAACACCTAATGGAGAATTCTGAAAATATTCGGATATACATTTCAATATCTGTGCTATTTTCACTGACGAGTTTAAAAAAAGAGACCCCCGGACAACAAAGATTTTAGTTTTTTAGCTATTCAACTTTCCACGCCTATAACAAAAATTAAGTTTGCAATATAAGCCCACTTGATCTTCATCACAGTCGGAAATTCTGAATTGTATATTCTCTTGTGTTCACAGACGTTTTAGAGATTTTTGTTTTTAATTAGAACTAATGAACACGTTGTCAACATTATACAATACTGGTGAAAGTTGCTACAGTGACAACACGGTTCTGAAAATGACAAATCCACTAAAGCCCCAACTCAACCCAATAAATGAACAAATTCCAGATCACTACAAATATAATAAGTCTCTGATAATGACATTGTGTTGATTTTGATTTTCGGCGAACAAGTATTTCAGCTGATTTTAATGCTGACGATTGCCGCTTGTGTAGTAGAACGTTCTCAAGCAGTTCATTGATTGTAGACTGCATTCTCAACAATATGAAATAGTTTATATTAATTACAGAGCCCCTTCATTGTCTGTGTCTTTTAATCATTGGTAGCAGTTCGTTTGCAGATACAGGTTTTTTCATTGGAACTGTTTAAGACTTCTGTTCGGCTTCAACTGTCCTGCTTCAATAATATGATATATAACTGAAGGTCTTCGGAGATATTTTAGTCTAATGGGTCATCGATTGCCAAACGTTTTTGGAATATGCTAGGCAAACTTTTTAATTTGCGGTGTAATTTTTTATTTACTTAATTTCTTCAGAGAAAAAGTATGAGTGTTACTGTCTAACAAAATATTACGTATACGTCACCCGTCAGCTCTGTGTAATCTTCTTATATATAAAAATGAATGTTTGTTTATTTGTTTGTGGGTTTGTTTGAAGTCTATAGATTATATATATTAAAATAAAATAAAATAAAATCAAATAAATAAAAAAGTAAGAGATTTATTGTCTAACAAAATATTACGTATACGTCACCCGTCAGCTCTATGTAATATCTTATACACGACAGTAATTGAAATACGTCTATATACATACATATATAAAAATGAATGTCTGTTTATTTGTTTGTGGGTGTGCTTGTTTGAAGTCTATAGACGGGTAAACGACTGGACCGATTTTTTTGAAATTTTAACAGTACCTTCCTGTATGTCTCGAAGGAACTATAAGCTACTTTTTATTTTAAAATTTCGCGATGCCACGCGCACCTGATTGCACATAATAAATTACCTGATGTGAGATATTTATACTATTGTTCCTGATGTGGGCTACCATATTTAAAATATTTCGATTTTATTTTACAATAAAAAATTAAAAACAATTAAAAGAAAAGAATAAATAACGACCGGAAATAAATCAAAATATAAAATTACTCGTTCTCTTCGAAATATCAAATATATTGCTGTCACTAGTTTCTCTCAATTGATTTTCATTGTGTTGAAATATTCAAGTACAACATCTAAGCGAAAAAAGAGAGACAATGCAAGAGAAACTTTTCAAATTAATGTCTTCAAATGAAATTAAATGGCAGTGTTGAGAGTAGTAATGATACAATAAAATACGTTTTAACGTAACTATAAATTCGAAACAAAAACTATTTTCATCAACTGAAGTAAAATAATTACTACCATATTGATTGAAGCATGTGTATGTACGTATATTTTTGGGAATGGTAAAAACGAGTGGATAAAATATATCAAAGCATTTAAAAAAAATTCAAAGAAATGTGTACCACTATGGTAACTGAAAGATCCATTTTCAGCTAAACAATGGAGTAAACTTTTGTTAAAATTTTTAAAAAATTACAAATTTTTATAAAATCATTGTGTACACACGTACATTTTCACAATAGCTTATGAGATTTGCAAAAAAAATAATTGTAACAAATCATATCAGGTTTTTCAAACATGAGAATAATTCATTATAGACACGAAACATCAGAGATGAAGGATATATAGAGTCTTCTAATTAGTAATTCCGAATTTTAGCAGAAATTGGTCATTACAACCTTTTAATCAGGATTACGATCTATCTTCTTACACCACTTATGTTGTGTATTTTAAATTTACACGTGAGTTGCGGGACCTACAGTTATATTTTAAAGTCGACTCCAAACTACAGTGAGAGACTTTTGCATGGCAATTTTATTTACTCCCAGAGGTTTTGCCAGAAAATAGTTTAGAGGAAGACGTCGAAAAAATATTTTTTTCATATTTCGGGGTTTGAACCGAGGCCTCATGTCTAATAATAAGTTGTAAGCACATCTCTCAAATTAGTTGTTATTTATTCAGTCCGTTTTGTCAAATCTAATTACATGAGCGACCACAGACAACAACATGTGTTCACTGAAAGGGCTCTAAAGCAGTCAGCAAGTGAGCCTTTTTTTCTCGGTGCGTTTCAATAGGGATGTTACAACACCACCTAGGGATGATATTCTACACTTAATGGTCAAAAAGTCTTTTAAATGAATAATGGCACAATCACTTTGTATTATATAGAATTAAAGATAGGAAGCGCTTAAAATTAGTCTCTTTGTGGGCAACAATGCGTAGGTGAAAACTTATTCTATGAAGTATTCATCAGTTGAAGTCGCCGTAGTCTAGTAGGCAATGTGATGGTCGTGGTTCAACTCCTGGCTCAGATATCTCGAGAAAAACTAAAATGAAAAAATAAATTATTTGACGACTTCCTCTCAGCAATCTTCTGGCAAAATGACATTAAGAGAGAGAGCGTTACGGTCTACTGCATTCGACACCGGCTTTATTGTTAGTATTCTTTCAAAATGGTGGGACAGTAACTGCATAACTATCCGGCAGTCATTCCCAGACGCCCATCTACAGTTTCTGGTCTGCAAGGTATTGTCTTAAGGTTTCAAGGAAAGCATAGGCAAAAATCCAAAATAGGCAGAACCCCAGGTCCAGCAAGCTCATCCACCTGTACATATTCTCCGTATATTCCTGTGCTCTAAAATTATGACACAACTATATTAGATTATCCGTCTAGTTAAGGTACAAGGATTTCAAAGTCTCAAAGCCGCAAAGGCTTACTTACTTTATCAAATTTGTAGCAATTACAGCCAGTCTTAGCCAATCCGCAGCGTCTTTTATACCAAGGATTTCGGTCTCGTAAGTGCTGCTATGGTTGGGAAACTTGCTGAACATAGTCATAGTTTCAATTATTATGCCTGTCTGAGATAACGTTTCTCCATGTGCACTACTTATGGTTTGTGTGTTAATTTTTTTCATATCGACTCCGAACGACAGATTTTTGAGAAAGTTTTCATATCTGAGAGATAGTCGCCGAAGAGATATCTTTCTTTATATTTCGTTTTGTTGAAGATTTCCAACCGGTGGTTTGAAGCACGTCTAATAAGCCAATATACTACGTATTAGACTACGGCGACTCTATAGCTCATTTAAATAGGCTGCTAATAACACTATGCGACAAAATACAAAAAATTAAATACACCCGAGTAACTACCTAGTCTAAGTTGTTCAGTTAGTTGAGTAGAACACAAAAGTACTTCTTTTGTTTTTCTTGAACCCTCCAAACATGTTTTATTTGACAAAAATTTTTTATTTACGCATAAATTTATTGATTACACAAACATTTCTAAACCGATGTCCAAAATTTAAATTTTATTAGAAAGGAGAGGGATGGACATTTGAAACTGCATATATATATATATATATATATATATATACGGCCAAAGCATTGCGTTTTGGCAGGAAGCAGCGGAACTCACACAGTATGCGTTTGCATTTACCATGAAAGTGTTAAACTCATGTTGAAGGAAGTCAACTTAAAGTATATGACAGTTGAAGATTTGCACGATTACCGTGATTGCCTTAAATTGACTATGTGTCCTTATGTAACAACTTCATGCCACTTAGGCGAATTTTCAAATTGCACGGAGACCACATTCATTAAGGAGAATTTAACTTTCTTTTGATCGAGAATGTATTGATGAGATAAAATTTGAATCTTGGCTTCAAACTGAAAGATGTACCTTAAAAACAGTAATTTTAAATGTGGATGATTTTGTGGAAGAAATATGCAAAGGTTTGCTAAATTTGAGAATCCATGACTTTTTAGTCAAACAGCAATGGTCATTTTTGAATGATTTGAAGACATATTTGAAGTCTGGTGAATTCGTGATTTCATGTGATTTCGCAGAGAACTATAAATATGTTATTCAGGATGCCATACAAGGATTTCACCTCAATAATGACCAAGCAACTATATTCCCAGTTGTTCTTTACTACATAGAAGATGAAAAACTGGAACACAAAAGTATGGCAATCATATCCGATGATTTAATACATGATACCGCTGCAGTTTATGAATACCAGAAGATAATTCTAAATTATCTAAAATCTAAATTTATAGTGGAGAAGATATACTACGTTTCGGATGGAGCTCGTCAATATTTTAAAAACAAAAATAGCTTCGCAAATCTTATAGCTCACGAAAAAGATTTTGTAATTCCAGCTGAATGGGATTTTCATCCAACTGCACATGGCAAAGGAGCATGTGATGGCCTGCAGTGCTCTCATCAAGATCGCATCTTAGATGCGAACGCTTTATTCCGATGGGCAAAGAACCATTGTAAAGAAACTGAAATAGTTTTTAGTAGCAAAGATGATCATGAGGAAACATTTAAAACATTGTAGACGCTGCTGTAACAATTGATGGTACAGCTCAATACCATGCTTTTATACCACTTAACGATGGAAGACTTCAGTTGAAAATGTTTTCTGCATCCACTCAATGCGATTTCTTTCCAAAGCCAAAAAAGAAAGCAGCAGCGAAATCAGCATCTGAACCTAGTAACTCCAAAAAAGGATTGGCAAAAAAAAGCAGAAAATGAAGGCAATAAATAAGAAGGACGAAAGATTGGCAATTTCAAAATTTATATATTAATTTTATTAAATTTTTTATTATTATTTTTATTTCGTATTATAAGTAATAAATAAAATATTGATTATAAAGGCCTTAAAGGAAATTTTATTAGCTTTCTTTTGAGCAAAACAAAAAAGGGCCCATTTTGAAAAAAAAAATTAATATAAAAATAAAAAAAAAAAATTTTTAAATTAAAAAAATTAATTAAAAATATTTTTTCGTTAAATTTTGCAATTAAGAATAGCTAAACTTGAAAAAATAAAAACAAAATATTTTCCAAGTTTACCCCATTAAAACTCAAAACATATAAGTTTGAAGAAAACGTTTATGTATACCGTTTTAAAGGCTAATCTCTCCCCTTTCTAAAAAACTTTGGATTTTTAAAATATGTTCAAACATATTTTGGTAATCAATAATTTTGTGTGAAAAGATCAAAAAAAAACCATTTTTGTCAAATAAAACAAGTTTGGAGGGTTCAAGAAAAAAAATGTTTTTGAGTTCTACTCAACCTAGTGAATAACTTAGGCTATGTAGTTACTCGGATGTATTTTCACTGTCGCACCGTGTAATTTATGACTAGTTGATGATGCCACACTTTAAATTCGATTGTATTAGAAATATCAATATTTCATTCCGAAAGTTAGGTAAATATTTAACCTTTATGTCTCCGCAATATTGATTACTATCGGATTTATAAAATTGAAGTTTTTTCTCAGTTTTAGAGAAAAAAAAATTAGAATAAAAAATTATTGCAAATATAACATTAACAGTAACAAATTTTATCAATGAAACCTGAACTCACGTCCAATTTTAAAGTAAATTTTAAAACATCGTCTACCACATACACTGAGTGTTTAAATTTGAGCAATCATTTTGAATTCGTGTGCGTAATACTTCCTTGTTTTTTCAGTTTTGTTTCCAATAGGTTTCCTGTGCTTTGTCCGTGGCTTAAATTGGCTTTTTATGTCAAGAGATGACATAATAAAATCGACTTTTTTAAATGTCAACAACTGGTACTCAGTGCTAATGGTGTTGACGTTAATAATATTTCTTAACTGACGAAGTATGTTGAAATGCTGACAATGATTCGGAATTACGAATTCAGACAGTGAATGTTGTTACCACAACAACAGTTCCATGCGTCTTACGGCATATTTTGATTTATTGATTTCTATTTATGTCTTCTTTATAAATTTGTTGGTAGTGTAGTAAGCCAAAGAAAATTTTTCTTGTTTTCATTTTTGATCGTATAAAAAGTATTAAATTAATTTAAATGGAGTAATTTCGTGCAAAAAAGAACGTGTTTATCAAATGTTGCTTGTAAAATGCGAAAAAAAATTAAGAAAAACATTAAAATGGGACATAAGCCATGAAGATTGTTATAGAAGTATAAATGATATACTTTCGTTTCAATTTATTCTTTTCATTCTTTTTACGACTTTTTTTTGGAAAAGTTAAATTACATTTGACAAAACGTACCAAAATGTAATATAATGCTTATAGAGACAGAAATGCTGTTAATAGCTAAAGTGCTATATGCCAACTTTACACCGTAACTAAATCGAATTTATTTATAGCAAAATATTATAATTAGAATTAAATATCTTTAGGTAGTTGTGTGGACTATCTTTATCTAAAATAATGTTACGTTTTTATATTTTAAAAACGTTTAAAATATGAGTTCGTAAATTAATATAATATAGAATAAAAACAAATTTGTGTTTAGTTTTAATTAAATTCTTTATTGTTCGCATAATTCTGTGTGCCACTGTTCACAACTTGATGTAAACAACACAATTGCTTTGTTTGTTATACTTCTTTATATTCTTTTGGGTAAACAATAACAATTGTTTGACAGATCTTTGTAACGGAGATCTTCCAACACCGCGCGTTTTCACACAAGACTGACTGAACTTTTACTACCCCGTTGTCAGCTTTGTCTTGCCTTTTATATGGCAATGTAAACAGTCTAATGACGGTTTTTGAAGGCGATTGTTCGTGGCTTCGCCTTCTCGAGAGCTCTATAAATGTAAACATCGTTGTTTCATTATTGTTGTTTGTGCATTTTTGTTTATATTTTTTCTTGCAGTGTTTGTTGATGCATTTTTGTTTACTTGTTTATCCCGATTTTTATACTGGTTTTTGTTGGCGTATTTTTTTACTCATAGTTTTTCTGTTTTCGTAACAATACTGTAGTAATCCAGTCCGCCTTGCTGGACAGTATTATTCATTCTCCTAAAAATGAAATGTATGAAGTCGAAGTAGTCTAGTAGGTAGGTTGGATTAATAGACGTAAGGTCTCGGTTCACACAACAGGTCAGATATCAAAACGAAAATATAAAAAAATATTTCTTCGGCCAAACTTATTCATTCCGTGAACTAATGGTACTCCAATACATTGATGCTCTGCTCCACATTGCCAATATTTGCATAAAATTAATTTCTCCACTTCCTTTAGTGAATGTGAAAGCCCAAAATCAATGACCGATGCTTATGGTTGATTATTGTGCTGCAACTTTCCAATGTTTTTAAAGATTGTCTTCAAAGTTTGTTAGGTCCCTCATTAAGTATTATCTTAATTACTTAGAATAAAATCACAACACTCCAGTAGTCGGATCCCGAAATATGAGTTGCTCTGAAAGAAGTATCTTTTTTGTGTAATTCTTTAAGAATAATTGTTTCTTTTCAGCATTTGTTCTGTAGTTTTATGGGAAATTGTTTTTTTCTTAAAAGCCAAGTCCGAACCTTCAAGCATAATACGATATCTGAGGAGCTGGCGAACAAAACTATACATGTCCTCAGTGAATTTTTTTTTGTTTGTTTTATTTTCACGATTGTCTAGTACACATCTATGAAGCCACGATATATTTTTATTTAAAACTAATTCGATTCTGCCTTAAAATAATAACAAAAATTGACTTTTCAAACAGAACCAGACATTTGGTCCTAATAGAAACAAAATTAAATGCGTTCATTTAAAAAAACAAAATCAAAAAATAACAAGCCAATGTTTCCAAAAAAAGTCGTATGTTCAAGGTTTGATTAAATTTTCCTGTGAAAAGAAAGAAAAATACTTGTCTAGTCTCTATCTAGGCAGTTCGGTTATTTGCTATTCCTGAAAAAACACTAACGGGACTAGTCTAGTTTTGTACGCCAACTCCTTATATAGGCTGGGCCATTTGCCGGTTTAAATTTGAATCGTCGGTTATTTCGCATCTGGCAATACTTATGTCATTCTCTTCTGCCACAAAATTCTGTTTATTATCACTACTGTAGGTAATGAATCGATTTACACTTAGTTTTCGCTTCGCTAGTTAGGCAACGAAAAACTGCATGATGAAGTCGAGTTTGCCAAAAAAAAAGCATCTTTTCGGATGAAACTCATTTCTATATTGGTGGGTACGTTAATAAGCAAAATCGCCTTACTTGGGGCTCAGAAAACCCATACGTGGTCTTACAGAAGCCAATGCACCCATTACGAGTGACTGTTTGGTGCGGCTTTTGGAGCGAATGCATCATTGGCCCATATTTCTTTAAAAATGAGGACGGCACAAGTATTACGCTGAATGGAGACAACTATCATCCCATCTTCATGGTATTGATATGAACGATGTTTGGTTTCAACAAGATAGGCCAACTTGGTACACATCCTTTTTTTTTTTTTGATTTAGCAGTAATAATAACAATAGTGTTATGCTTAGGAGCAATAAAATATAAAAAGGTAACATTAATCAAATATAGGAAATTAATAAAATGAAAAATTAAAAAATTAATATAAATATTAAATTTAAATATAAATAAAAATATAATAAGGAGCAATTTAAAAAACTAACAATACTACAGATGTAAATAAAAAAATTAAAAGATAATGGAATATTATAAATATATTAAAAAGAAGATATTTACAAAATCGATAAAAAAAAGTTATAATAATATTTAACCGACATAATTTCCAAGCTAATAACGTAAATACTTATTTCTAAGACAATAATTTAAATAACTCCTTTTTGAACGCATTTGCATTGCCTAACTTTTGGATTTAGTTTGGTAAAAAAGACTGTCGCTGCGACAAAAAAGTCTTATACCGTTGTCTTATATGTTGTTGCTGCCATAAGGGTTAGGCCCGGAAAGATCTAGCAAACTTAATTCGGCTTAATAAATATTTCGGCTGTTTCGTGTTAATAATTTAATGGAATAGAATGAGGCATTTAATTTTCAAAAGATTATCAAATTTCACACTAAATATCTGGTACGCCAAATGAGAAATATGATCTTGGCGACCTTTCAGAAAGACATATCCTGCTATATTGTTGTATGCCAAATTGAGTTTCCGATTGTGATTATTATCGGAGTTTGCTAAGATTTCACACCATACAAAAGCATAGGATAGGCAATTAGCAAGTTGCAAACGAATAGCAAAAGGAATTGAATCTATGACAGCCCATAAATTTCGAAGCATGCTGTAAATTCTGCCAACAACAACACTTATATGGCTAGACCACGATAATCTGTCATTAAAGCCAATGCCCAGATTGGTTGCAGACTTGACAAAGTCAATCCGATTTCCCCTGATACTCAATTTAGGTATGATAAACGACCAATTTGTTTTTTTTTTTTGAAAGCTTAATACATTTGGACTTTGAGGGATTGATGCACAGTCCCAACTGTAAATTCTCTCCAAATCACGGTTAATTGAATGTAAACAAGAATCAATATTCTCCTTACGAGTACTGGTATAAAGATGGTGTGCAGCTTACATATGAACCAGCATACATATGAACATGACAGTCAACCAAAACATCTGGTAGATCATTTATATACATATAGAACAACAGAGGCCCCAGTATAGAACCCTGGGGAACGAAATATTTCCATTTAAATGAACCCTTTGACATCTCATGATATAATAGATTTATTAAGTCACACGTTTGATGGCCGTTTAATTAGCCGAAATGGTGATGTCAATTGGTCTCCAAGAAGATGCGATTTGACACCGTTGGACTATTTTTTGTGTGGCGCCTTAAAGATAAGTGTTATGCCGACATACTTGAGACAATTAATCATTTGAAGGCCAAAATTCGTAATACTATCGCCGAAAAACAACTCCATTCACTCGAAGAAATGCACGAAAATTGGTCCGATCGAATGAGGTGTGAGGCCAGCCGCGGCAACTATATGAATGAAATAATATTCTATTTCTAACCGGAACAATTGTACTTCAGAAGCAAAATATAAATTTGGCAAAATTTCCAACGTTTTTTGTTTTATTGCATTTTTAAATTTAAGCTTTTAAATCACCCTATACATACTAGAATTATATGAAAAATAAATCAAACAAAAAACTATTTTATTATATATATGTATATTAACAATACCAACGAGGTAATAAAAGTTCACAAATTATTTTGTTAAAGCTGGTGGCATGCAATACACCAACCTACTAGGTATTAATCTTTAATAATTGTTGTGAATTTTTTTTTGTGTTGGAGAACTCAAAATAAAACCACAGGAATACTACGGACACTTATGCCTATAATGAATGCAACAACAACCGAACAACTGGTGAACACATTGTTAAAAATACTTTCACCTATGGTTGCAGAAGGCAACGGTTTGACATCATTTAAACGCACTTCTTTACCATAACTTCCTAACAACAAGAACCCATATAATCATCTGTTTGCCCACAGTCGTATACTTTGTTTTCATACTCAAAAGTTCTGCAGAAATTTTGAAAGGTTTTTTTTTTTGTTAATTTCTATTGCTGTTGTTTTCTCGGTTATTGTTGTTGTTATTTTTTTTTCGTTCCATCATGAATAATAAAAACGGGAAAAGTGTAAAACTTCTGCACAAGTTATGTATGAAGGAACTGTAAATTGTTTGTTGTACTTGTTTTTGTTGTTTTAAACAATCGACACTTGCTGTCGTAATAAAAGTCAACAAAAACAAAACAAAACCATATTGTATATGACAAAAAAAATCACAGTAAGAGCAGGAACGCTTTGCTTTCCTTATGACAGAAGAAAATGAAGTAAACGAGGTTTAATCAGACTTTTGTTAAACCCTTTCAATTCCATGCCATTGCGGCATTGGGAATAAAACACTAATTTGTATAAAATATTTTTGACACCTTGAAGAATTTCTGTATTCAAATTCAACTCACACATATTCTAAATGAAATTGTATGTTAATTATTGTACTATCTGCAGCAATCGAAGGTCTATAATTTATTAACTATAAACTATAACTGCCATGTGTGTCCTGCGTAATCACATACATACATACATAATTGATAATTATATCCCTGCAGCAGCCTGGCTTCCCACACCACTTAAATTGTGTATCTTAAATTTATACATGAGAGGCGAGACTTACAGTTTAAAGTCGACTCCGATATTTTTTCATATTTCATTCTTTGTTGAAGATATCTGACCTAGAGTTGACCGTGAACTCCACGTCTAATAAGCCAAAACACTAGACCACGTCGTCCTGCGTAAACGCTTTATATTATACATATATTTTGATTAAGGAACTTCGTATATATGTATGTTCTTTCCGCCTCCTTTTGTCCTTTTCATATGATAGCTTCAAAATTTTGATATCTATACGGCTGAGATGTCAGCTGTTTCAGGACTGTGCGTTTAATATTCTGCCTATTTACTATACGATATATGAAACCCCTTTCGCTTCTAATTTTACCATTAAAGTATCGAATCGAAATAACAAGCGACTGGATCCACACATTTCTACTTTTTAGCCAACTTAGGTTCACTTACTTACTCACTTAATTGGACTTTGCTACCCTTCAGTCAGCATTACAACCTAGTTTCACACACCCTCATGTTGTTTGTGTTAATTGCATCCATGGGTGACGGAACCTACAATTTAGAATCGACTCCGAACGACAGTTTTTTGAAAAACTGTTAATGGTAATTTTATTTACTCAACAGTTTTTTGAAATAAACTCCAAAGCCACCAAAAAAATATGTTTTCATATTTCGTTTTTGTTCGAAATGTTTTGTCTGGGGTTTAAACCACCACCGCGCGTCTAATATACTACGGCGACTTCAACATATTTTTATTCAGCTCGATTTTGATATTATTTTTATAGGATGCTTTCAAAATAATGTTAACTGGGGGCGTTAAAGTGACGGTGACGAACGACGTTACAATCAAATTATACAATTAGTGGCGACTGCCAATTTAGTCTAACCTAACCTCTCAGGCATTTGTTAGCGAAAACTTGCAAGCTGTATATATTAAAATTGTTTATTTTTGATTTGGTTTATATTACTAGTGTTTTCGATACTGTTCTGAGTGAGTCAAGTGGTTATTAGTCACTCATAGTCCGATTTTAGATAACGTCCTGCTTTGCTTCAGTCGTCATTATGATGGTTCCTAGCTTGCAAAAATGTTTTACCTTTGATTTGGATGTTACAAATATCGCATGATTTGTTGCATGTGACGTTTCTTCTCATTACATACATGCAAATTGGCTATTACAACCCTTCAGTCAGGATTACGGCCTAGATTCTCACATCACTCATGTTGTGTGTATTAATTTTATACATGAGTGGCGGAACCTACAGTTTAAAGTCGACTCCGAACGACAGATTTTTGTGATACTTTTCATGGCAATTTAATTTACTCTCATAGTTTTTGCCAGAAATCTGCTGAGAGGAAGTCGCCAAAGAAATATTTTTTCATATTTCGTTTTGATGTCTTACCTGGGGTTTGAACCTTGGCATTACGTCTACTAAGCCAACACACTACCTACTAGACTTCGCCGACTTCATCTGTAGTTATGGGTGGTGTAAATATGAATGATTTAGATGCTCTTGATGTTCTGTGTGATGTTTGTTTTAACCAGCACATTTTTAAAATGCCGAAAGAAGCATTCAAGTGTCTTGGATGCTTTAGGTGATGTAAGAAATACTTCACTTCATCTGATCTACTTACTTTGGCCAGTGGACCGCACACTGCATGGCAGACATAATTCGTTCTTAATCCATATGAGGTCTTTCCTGCCGCTTATAATATAAAAAGATTCAAAACACTCACATTAACACTTCTCCTTCCCACAACCTATTTTCTTAAATCCAACACAATTCACTACTTGTGTAGGGCCCATGCCCTGAGTGTTGTTTTTATAAAAAAAGTCGACTGTATGAACATAACATTGGAAATATTGAATGGTACCCGAAAGATCGTTGGAAGTGGAATGACACAGATCATTGGAAAGTGAATTCAAGCGGGTCTATGAGTTTCACCGTAATGTCAAACACTCGTACGGCGCAGAGTAGTTAAAACTATATTTTCCTAATATATTGTGAATCTATTTTGCAAATTACATTATAAAGGCGAGATATTAAACCGGTGTATCACAGTATAGAATATAGAATCCAGTTTTATATGATATATATATAATATAATGCAGCCATGCCACTATTCAGTCTTACTCGCACTTTCACCTTAGATACGCATGATATTTTTATATTTTAGTAGTCTAGCACACTATCCCACTAGACTACCAGGGCACACATCAATATTTTATCATACTTTCTTTTTGTAGATAACAATACTTAGTAAATTTTTTACTTTTTATTATTCAATATCGTCGTATAGTGATTGTTATATTTTGTAAGTATTCTCACAAATCTACTCAAAGTTTGATATTAAATTGTTTTATTTATTTGAAAAGTGTTATATTTTTCATGATTGTGGTTGACAGCATCTCATCATAACTCATTTCAAAAACAAGGACACCACACTTTATGCAAAAAACCGATTTACTCTTTCAAACACAACTGTGTAGGCTTAATAGCGTTAAATAACAAACTCAACTACGATTTCAAGTAAAGAACACAGGTGAAGGAATGAATACAAATCCATCCTAGTAAAGAACATTGTTATTAAAAATGAAAATTTGAATTCTGATAAAGAAGATTGAATAAGAAGGTACTTAACAGGTTGTAACCGTTAAGTTTATATAAGTATAGTTTTCAGTATAAAATATATTCCCGATATTGTCAGGAATATTTACTAACGTTTGCCATTTCACCATGAATAGACTAATAAACGTACAACGCTTAAGGCTAGTTTACACGTTAACGGTTTTACTTACGTAAAGTCAGAATGATGTTGCAGAATTTAATTCGTCTTTTAAAAAAAGAAATTAAAAATCATAAGAGAGGCTTACGAACTAGCTTCTTAATTTATATTGTGTGTGTTAGTTTTATATATGAGTGGTTCCGCCACTTAACGTGGATTCCGAAAGACATATTTTTTAGAAACTTTTAATGACAATTTTATTTATTCTCAGAGCATTTCTCAGAAATCTTCCGAAAGGCCGTCGCCGAAGAAATATTTTATCATATTTCGTTTTGTTGGAGATGACTGACAGACATCATAAGCGTGGGCAATATTTCAATGAATACATCTTTAAAATAGAACTGACAGTCATACATATACACATACTTTCATTCCAAGTAAATATTTTATATCCGTGTTCATTAATTTTCTGTGCTTAAAAACAGCTTTTAAAACCGAAAACGGTTAAAAAGGCATTCCTTATTTTCAATAAAAATTAATACAATTTCACGGACATATTTAAATAAGTAAATTAAAACAACATCTTAAATAAATACAAGTCTTGAACTTGGAGATAGAAAGAATCATCAAGTGAAGCTGCTAATTTTAATTTAAGTTGTCTTGAAGCTGTTATTGATTGTTTTGCAGATGGTGTGTAGTTTAATGACAAATTTGACCATTATGATGGCAACTAATGAACTGTTTGAGATTCTACTCCTAACAGCATTTAGGAACCTCTTTATAATTTTCGGTTACAAATAACACAGCCCTGCAAATTTTGACTTTTTTGTGCAAATGAGATGGCTCCAGGTGCTTTCGAAGGTATTTTGCGCGTTGAACACGAATCTGGTTTCAATAATTTTCCATCACGTCAGGTTTTCGAGAAAAAGGGGGTTGAAACCCCTAAAAATCTTCATTCAGATTTAAAAAATTCAAAATGGCCATCCAATCCAATATGGCGGTCGAGGTTTATAAAAATTAATCAGATTTAATACCTGGAAACACCTGGAGCAGTCTTATTTGCAAAACCCATGCAGGTCTGTGTAATATATCTATATAAGGACTAGTTCGAGGTTGAGGCTTCCCTTAATATATTATATCTAATATTGTCACGACCTCACACTCTCCAGAATATGAAAATACTTGTATCCACAAATTCAATAAAGTCCATTCACCGGTAAATTATAACATGAAATATAATGTTTATAGTCGCCATATTCTAGTAAGTGGTGTGTTGGCTTATTAGACGTAAGGCCACGGTTCAAACTCCAGGTCAGACATAAAAACGAAAATATGAAAAAATATTTCTTCGGCGACTAACTCTCAGCAGATTTCTGGCAAAAACACTAAGAGTAAATAAAATTGTCATGAAAAGTTTCTCAAAAATCTGTCATTCGGAATCGACTTTAAACTGTATAAAATTAACACACACAACATAAGTGGTCTGAGAAACTAGGTCGCAATCCTGTCTGAAAGGTTGTCATGACAAATTATGTATGTATGTACAGTGAGCGTCAAAAGTGAGTAAACACCACTGAAATAATTAATTTTCTTAGGATAGCGAGAAAATTAAATGAGAATAGTCGAATAAATTTCCAAAAATAAAAACGTTTATCTCTTACTTATAAAGTGTTAAAACAAAAACAACAATTCATGATAAAGGAACTTTTTTTATAGTTAAGAACATAATAGAAAATTTAAAATTATAGTGGGTGTTGACTCACTTATGGCGCTCACTGTATATCCACTAATTCAATAAAGTCTATTCACCGGTAAATTATAACATGAAATATAATATTTTTAGTGGCCATAGTCTAGTAGGTTGTGTGTTCGCTTATTAGACGAGAGCTCGTATTTCAACTCTCTGCTAAGACATCTAGAATAAAACAAAGTATAGAAAATATTTATCTAGCAGTAATTCTGAGGATAAAATAAAATTAAAGTTTCTCAAATCTTTCGTTCGAAGTCACTCCCGTCCCGTCACTCATGGATAAAATTAATGTTATGAGAAGCTAGGTTATAATCTTGACTAAAAGGGTTCTAATGAAAAACTAAGCAGGTATATAAGGAGACTTTACAGAATCCAAAAATTTTAGAGACGCATCTTTAATTCTCATGGAAAACAAGATGTCAAACGAAATTATTTATAAAAAAGACTATTCTCCTCATTTTCGGTAGAATTATTGAAAGAACAAGTTTAGGACAAACTGTTCCTAGACGGATTGTTTGATGAAATTTGTGTCAGCATATTTATTGAATTCTTTCATTACGTTTAGTAATGATGAAATCTCCTATCATGAAAACTCATGAAAACCCTATCAGTTTTCAATGTCAGAAAACATTATTACGCACTGTAAATGAGACATACAAAATTCCTCACCCGTTATGTCTCGTAGCAATTGTGTATTTAATGTTTGACTGAAAACATGACATAAACGAAAGGCATAAAACCACATTTTTATTTTTGTTTTGTGGCCACAAAATTGTCATTCTTATTGCCATCGTTGTCGTCAATTCATGACACTTTCAAAAAACTTACTTTAAATCTATAGCAGACTTTGGTTTCACTGAAAACACTTTCTTCTCTTGGATTTGGGTAGAAGTCCAGTTGACGGCATCATAATGAAACGACATTTTCTGCCATTGTGAAAGTATGAAAAATTCATTGAAACACAGCTGGTGTTTTATGGAACAGATAAAAGTACATACAATGATGATATTTACAACGTATAGAAATGGCCACCATTCAAAACAAAAATATTTGTAATTCGTAACTACATGTAGGTTAAGAATAAGAAACCACAATTACGAGAACAATAACAATAATGAAGCGCCTTTGTATAACGTTAATAAAAATTAGAATATTATTTTCTTTTATTTGAAATAGTCATTGAAATTAGTAACGAAGTAACCAATTGAATATTACAATAAAATCCAACATTTATTTTCTTTTCAATTAAGTCGTGAATTATTCTAAATTTTGATAACTTATTTGACAACTTATTTATTTATTTATTTATTTATTTATTTATTTATTATTAGTCATAGCACAACAAGATAATAATCTTATAAATGAAAGTGCTATGGGAGTACATCAAAGAGGAAGAAGTAATAACAAATCATTGATTATATGAGTAATGAATTGTTTGAAGTACAGTAGAAATAAAAATGAATAAGAACATGTTTTACCTCAGGAAATAGCAATCGATACAAAAAAAATTAGGATAAGAAAATGAGTATATGGGCAATTTCGTGTCAAGTGACCCAATTTTTAAAATCGATGTCTTCCGATTTGGATTTTTGCTAGGACCAATAGGTGAAAAGTTACACACATTTTAAAAAAACCCTGTATGACCAAAATATCCAACTTTGACCCCCTCAGTTCTTGTCTGCTAGAGCTGACAATTTGTGTCTGGCCTATTATCCAATAGTACTAACCTTGGTGCAAATCGGAAGGCATCGATTTTAAAAATTGGGTCACTTGACACGAAATTGCCCATATATAAAAAAATAAATTAGGAAAAATACAAATATTAAGAAAAATACAAACAAAGAAAAATATATACATATAATGAGATACAATGAAACTTAAATAATAAATTAGAAAAATTAAAATTAATCACTAATAAAAATAAAGAGTAAAAATGTATAAAACAATCAAAATATGTTAAAAACTACTTAAACAGAATGTATAGGTCCTCCTTGAACTTAGTTACATTGCCTATGTTCTGAATAAAATTAGGTAGTGCTTTCCAAAGACTGATGGTGTGTATAAAGAACTGTCGTTTCGACAAAAGAGTCCTATGCCTTAATTCAATAGATAATCAAAATTAATACCACATTTCTGGTAAGAAAATTGTAATATATGGTCTCGACGTCCCTTAATAAATACATATCTGGCTATGTTATTATAAGCCAAGTTGAGTTTCCGCCTATCATCAGTATCACAGTTTGCGAAAATTTCCGATCCGTATAAAAGAACAGGAATCAAAAACCTTTTAGCCAGTTGCAGGCGTATGGCAAAAGGAGTCGAATTCGTAAGCATACCGTAAACTTTACATTGACATTAATGATGACATTAATGTGGTTAGACCACGTTAGCCGACCATTAAAGATAACACCCAGATTGGATGCTGATTCAACAAAGTCCATCTCTTAGTCCTGGAGAGCAATAAACATTTAGATTTAGAGGGATTTATACAAAGTCCATTAGCACTAGCCCAGTTGTCAATTTTGCGTAAATCATCGTTGATCGTGTCAACGATATTATCAATACAAGTGTTCCTATAAAGCTGAACGTCATCAGCGTACATATGTATGTACGCTACAATTATCCAAAACATCAGGTAGGCCGTTAATGTATATACAGAACAAAAGAGGCCCTAAAATTGATCCCTGAGGAATATCTCTTCCAACGTGTACCGAATTCGAGATGTTGCCGTTTAGGTAAACTCGTTGTGATCTGTTCATAAGATAATAACGTATAAGGCTACAAGCTGAATTGGAAAAATGAAAGACGGTCTGTAGCTCCTCACTAATATCAAAAGCCTTAGTGTGATCCAAAAGAACTAAAAACGCTACATAATTTTCATCCATCATGTTATAATTGTAAAATATTTTCACAAAAATTTATAAAGTTATGCTAAGACTGCTCGCAACTTTGAAGAATTTTCAGTAAAAAAAGTACACCTATGGCAACCGTGGTTATAGACAATGCCTGTTTTTATACTGACCACATTACTGCTTTAAACAAGAGTGTCGGCGAAACTTCGAAAACATTAATTCAGTAGCGTTTCCAATAATTTAAAATGTCACGCAGTATTATATTTCCCGTACTTCTGTAATAACAATACTGTTAGTGGATACTGTTAATGGAGCAACATGCCGTGCGATTATGACTGACTTCACTTATTTAAAATATTGTAGAAGAATTGGACTGAGAAAATTTAAACTTAGTATAAACGCTTAAATTGAATTATATGCATCTTTTCTTTTGAGCGCTAAAATAAAATAGTTTTATTAAAAAAAAATATCCACAACTTAAAAATTTTCTATTTTAATATATTTAGAGACAAGTAATTTGCTATTAATTAGACAATTATTCATTAAAATAATCTTTTCTTTCACATACATACATACATACATAATTGGTCATTACAACCCTTCATTCAGGATTAGGACCAAAATTCTCACATCTCTTATTTTGTGTGTGTTAATTTCAAACATGAGTGGCGGCACCTACAGGCGGAACCTACAGTTTATTTAGGTACATATATATGTATACTGTGTATGTAGTATGTACAAAAATTTCATGACTATAAACATTTTAAATTTAGTGATATTTTTTAATACAAATAAAACCAGACGAATCATTTCAATGAAATTAATTTCGAAACAATTCAATGGAAGTTTATTAAAGTTAACGAACCATAAATATTTAAAATAATTATTGCCATCATCAATGTCATCATCATAAAAAATTATAAATTGCAATAAAAGAAAAACATTAAAAGAGTTATTGCAACTTTATGGCTGAATTATTTAATTTTTAACCTTTTATTTCATTTTGCAATTTATTGAATTATTTTCAAATTGCAATAGACAATCAAAAACCTTTTCCACAAACATAAAAAACATAGTTAACAAAACTAAAACATTTTCCCAAAAATCTGTCGTTCAGAGTCGGCTTTAAACTGTACTGTAAACTGTCCAGCCACTAGTGTGTAAAATTAACACACACAACTTAAGTGGTGTGAGAAGTTAGGTCATAATCCTAACTGAAAGGTTGTAATGACCAATTATGTATGTAGGGATGTATGTATGTATTTATGGCGAAAATGTTCATAAAAATCTACGATTTTTTAAGGCAAGAAACTTGGACGATTTAGGAGTATTTTTAAGTATTTTTTACAATATCCAGTTCTCCAGTATAACTTTGCAATAAAACATCAGACAAGAATTTCAACCTATTAACCACCATATTTTAAAAAGTTTTTTTTTTAAAAGTCTGACGTTTAACAAAGCGAATGTCAAGATATTGTATGTGCAAGTTTTGTAAAAGAAATTTCATCTTAGGTATAAAACGCATGATATCATGTATTTGGTTTCAAATTTCTTTAAGGGCTACCCAGCAAGCATGGACAAAATGCCTCAATCTTGTGTATAAAATGTGTTTATGCCTGATAGTCCAAACTTCCTATCCTTGGCGACATAAACAGGATTGCTTAAACGATGGCAAACTGGCAACAGAGGGCGCTGCAGTATAGAATAAAGCGTTGTATACTTAGTATTAGTGTTGTTTTTTTGGAATTACATCTTTGTTTATTAACTAAGTCATTCGTTTTATAACCAGCTTAAGCTGATATTAGTTAATTAATCCAAGAAGATAAAAGAAACTTAACTTATTTGTGTTCAGTGAAAGTAAAAAATATGTTATTTGATCAAAATAAAAAATGAAACGAAACTTGGAAAAATATTAAATTTGGATATGAAATAAAAAACCATATTTATACACGGTGTACCTGTCACATGTTCCATGTAGAATAGCTTTATTGCAGCATGTATTTCCTGAAGAAAATTATATCAAGGAATTCTGACGCTATTTAACGTCATGCAATTTTTTTTTGTATACAAATCATATAAAATTTCACAAAATGTGTAATGACTTGTCATCAGAGCTTTGGCAGCCATTTGATAGATATTTTACTCAATACTAAATCGGAGCATGTCTTTATACTGGTTATCCAGAAAAAATAAATAAAGTTTTATTAATTTTTGTTAGTACCTGGATTAAAATACGACTTAAAAACGTCTATTCAACGTTGCGACCCCAAGGCCAAATTATTTAACATGTTGCATTTAATACGATTTCAATGACGGTAAATAGCTGATTGAATAATTTGTACCAAATGCAAAAGCCATAACAAAATATATACATACATACATATGTATGTGTATATAGTAGAACACAACGTGCAATTATGTGTGTAAAATAAAAACCTCATAAATATGCAACAAATTCAATTAAAAATAACAGCAACTATTGTGGTAGCACAGGACGAATAAATTCAATTATAATGAATACATAAACATACGGAAGCTTCTCCTTTCCACTTTTCCAATCACTAAAATTGTCCATTATTTGTGATAAAAACTATTTTTAATCGAATAATACAAACTTATTATTCGAACAAATGACATAAATACACTTTTATATATGTATATACTTATGTCAAGGCGTAAAGCACCCGCATGTTTGGCCAGATAATTCATTTTAACAAACTATGCGACGATCTACGAAAACATCTTAATGCTTTAGAAATACAAGTTTCATTTGGCGTAAAGCCAAATTATCATTATGAGTTTCAGAAGCTCATTTATTTTTAAAAGATCGAAGAGTGAAGCGCATCCTAAATGTCAGACTTTCCATGAATCTGATGCATAAATCAGAATAAATTTGAGCAATGGAATGTTGGCTTTTAGGATTTCTGTGGTTTGTGACTTTTTCGTATGTTCTATAAAAAAGTCAAATCCCACAATCTTGGTGGCAAGTGGGACGATTATGCCCTCAATCTGGTAATGCTATTTGACACTTCTTCTTTGACAACTCAATAGCAAATCAACATAAAGTCAACGGATTACGATATTGCCTTATAATTTTTTTATTAATTTATTTATTAATTACAATATAATTACAAATTACGAGCATAGTAACTTGACCATATACTCGGTGTAGTATCACAGACCAGAGTCTCTGGTGGGAATCGAACCCACGACCCTCACGCTAATAGTCTAGCACACTACCCACTAGACTAGACTTTGACGATATGCGCTAAACATTTTAATTTATGTCTTTAACCCTAATCTTAGTGATATGAGCCTGTGAGACTCATTTTGATGATCAAATCAATGTGACAAAAGATGTATTTAATATACCGTAACCAAATTTCATGACTTTTATTTTACATATGTTTTGGAACATTCATTAAAAAATTCTGTTAGACATCGAAATATCAAATAGTAACGTTAACTACTGACATAAGCTTCAGAGTCTAATATAAAGCAGTTCACATATTTTGAAAGTTTTTGAATGAATAAATCATTATTCATACCTTTGTAAGGCATCATCTATTTATAGGAATGTTTATCTTTTATAAACAAAGTAGCCTTTCATATGCAAAAGCTTTTTTTCTATTCTGCATACTTAAATGTCGGGAAATTCTTATTAAGCTGTAGGTCCACTCATGTATAAAATTAACAGATACAACAAAAGTGTTGTGAGAAACTAGGTCGTAATCCTAACTGAATGGTTATAATGATCAATTATGTGTAATACATGTGCTATTGAACATTCCACATAAAGAAAAATAGATTCCTCATAGGAAAAATGTAAAGGAATTAACGCCTTTTAAACGGGGAAAACACGTCACAACAAAGCTGTGCATATAACGTATATTCGTAAACATTGAAATCAAATCCTTCCAACGATTTTATAGGTTCATATATCATTTAAGTAGTCCTCTAAATATTACTTGTTTATTATTTTTTTTCTGGACAAATCCTAAAAATATTTTATCGTTACTTTAACCTTATCATTAATACTTTAAAATTTGTCACTAAATCATGAAGTTGTTTTTCCGTGGCTAAACAAATTATTTGTTTATTCCAAATGTTATTAATGTTATTCAAATACTCGATTACTCGATACAAAATTAATCGCCAAATTCATACATTATATTTTAGTTGCTGCATAAATACCTGACCGTTAGCTCTCATATTTATTATAAAAAAGGGAAGCATCGTATGATAAAAATTTATAGTTATTTGGCACCAAAAGAGGAAAACAGCTTAATTTTCAAGTTAAACCATAATTAGAAAGACAAAAGAAGAGAATAATACTTTTGAAAATAAAGGTTCATTAATACCAAAGTGCAATACTTGAAAAATGGCAGTCAAATTTTATAAATCTTAGATTATTCTATATTGGTCAGTGTTACATTTTAACAGATGACCAAAATATTTATTTAAGATTATACGATATTTTATACGATTATATATTCCGTGGGCTCACGTCTAATAAGCCAACACACTACCTACTAGTCTAAACGACTTCTAAATCACTAGTTCATTTTACAATAGCTGACGAGACAATTGCCATTGTCGGCCCAGTTTTAACTATTGTTAACGGTTTGATATATTAGTTTTTATAACTTGTAATTTTTTACTATTTGCTGAGAAAAGTGATTCTATCTCATTTTTGGGTCAATGTCAGTTGTCAAGTTAAAGAGCTGTCCTGTTGTACAGTTGGAGAGGTTTATAGTCGGAAGGTATAATTTTAACGTACCTGTTGTTGTTGCGAAAATAATGCAATTTGTCTCCACAACAATATATTGTTACGAAAATGGAAATGGTGCTTTGCTTTCACATCGTTTAAATTGTAAACAAAACCTACAAAAACAAAAACAATGAACTTGTTACATGATAAAAAAGTAAACAAAAATTTACCAACAAAAAAACAGTACAGTGCACGCTCGCTAATCTGAACTAATTAAAACTGGCGTTTGTTTACTTTTGTTCACTTTTCCGAATACCGAAAATTTTAAAACAGAATTATACCATCTTTTAAACAAAAATCATTATTTATGATTTTTTTTATTTTTTTAGAACACATTTTATAATTTAATCTTCACAAATTTTCTTCACATTATCTAAATAGCAATTGAAGAATAAATATGCAAGCATATGTATTAACACATATGTACACCTAAAACCGCAACTAATAAATACAGAATTTTAACGTTTCAAATTAAAAAAAATCTGTTCAAATTATAAGGCTTTTTACATTTTTTTATCTTTTAGAGTAGTTAATGAATAATGTAATGTATAATATAATGAGTTCACATTAAGCGGTTTTCATATAATGCGGTGTTCACATTAGCGCGCGTGCACTGTATAAAAAAGGGATAAACAAAAAGTAAACAAAATACACAAACAACAATAACGTAAACGACATGTTTACATTTATAGATATTTCGAAAAGGCGGTCATTCTCCTTCAATCATCCATTAGACTGTTTACCCTGCGATATAAAAGGCAAGACAAAGCAGGTGACGGGGTCAGTAAAAATTCAGTCAGTCTTGTGTGAAGACGCGGTGTTTGAAGAAAGTAATCGTGGTTTGAAGAACTCCGTTATAAGGTCTATAGAACAAATTGACTAGTAGTTGTTATTGTTTACGCAAAAGATGCAAAGTGGAATAATAAACAAATTGTTGTTTACATCAAGTTGTGAGCATTGGCACATAGAATTGTGTGAACAATAAAGAAATTAATTAAAACTGAACGCAAAAATTATTTTTATTTTTACTTGCAACCACGAGCTCATATTTCAAACTTTTTTAAAGGGTAAGAAAGTAACAATATTTTGTTAACTAAGTGAAGTTATGAGTACGTGCGTAAGTTCACAAGGACAAGACAGCCACAAGTCCAGCTCAGGCTGACAATCTTACGTCTCTCATTGATAAGATACCGGACGCAATGCTGGAAAAAGTATAACAAAATTTCAGCTAATGGATAGACCACCTACAAATTATACAACTTTTTTTTCAAAAGAATATGATAATAATATATTATATAATAATATATAAAAGGTGAGACTTCTCCAACAAAACGAAATATGAAAAAAATATTTCTTCGGCGACTTCCTTACAGCAGATTCCTGTCAAAGAGTCTGGGATTAAATAAAATTGCTATGAAAAAATTCTCAAAAAATCAATCGTTCGGAGTCGTCTTTAGGACATACAGTTTAAAGACGACATGTATAAACAATTAACACACAGAACATAAGTGGTGTGAAAAGGTAGGACGTAGTCTTGACTGTAAGGCTATAATGACCAATTAAGAATGTATTTATGTAATGTTATAGTCGCCGTAGTCTAGTAGGTAGTGTGTTGGCTTATTAGACGTAAAGCCATGGTTCGAGCCCCGGGCCAGACATTAAAACAAAATACAAAAAGTATCTGTTCGGTGACTTCCTCTCAGCAGATTTCTGGCAAACACTCCGAGAGTAAATAAAATTGCCATGAAAAGTTTCTCAAAAAATCTGTCAATCGGAGTCGACTTTAAACTGTAGGTGTGGGACCCTCATGTATAAAATTAGCACACCCAATATAAGTGGTGTGAGAAACTAGGTCGTAATACTAACTAGAGGGTTGTAATGACCAATTATGCGTATAGACTACATGACAAATGTTTTCAGGTCTACTATTCAGTCTTTTAGTTATTTTAATCACACATATTCTTCGTGTGTGAAAATTTTATGAGAAATTCTAAAAATTTTAGCCATGTATTAAATACTACTTGCATGTTACGAGTACATAAATACGTAAGAAAATATTGAGTTCCAAATGAATGAATTATGAAAACAACATTAACTTTTCTTTTCAATTTAAATCATTAAATACGCTGCTTTGCTTTTTATGTGGCGGTATGTATGTAAGAGAAAACAACAAATATGATATAATAATTAAATTTCCGTTATAAATTTATGGAAAAATACAATAAAAAAACATTCATGCAACGCTGCGTATGTATGGTAGCGCACAACATCCACCACAATTAAGCTCCAACAACGGAATGAAACACAACGAAAATTTAATCGTATTTTTATTTGCAAACGGCCGGAAATTCTCTAATTGTTGTATTTTTGTGGTAACTTATATATTTAAACAAATACACACATTTACACATGACATTTTCCCATGTTCGTACCGAAATCTACACACAAATTGGGCATTAAAAGAATATTTGCATGCATATGTGTGCACAAGCGCTTATACATCTAAACACATTTTTATGTGTTTTCTGTTGCTCAATGTTTTTTGAACTATAATTGAATCGAAATTTTGAAATAATAATTGAACACATTTTATTTTTATTTATTATTTTTAATAATTAATTAAATTTAATTTACAAAAATTAAATTACAAAAAATTTAATTAAATTTAGTTAATTATTAAAAATAATAAATAAAAACAAAATGTGTTCTGATATTATCATATAATCATAAGTATTATACTGTAAAAGAGTACAAGATGTGCACATGAGTACAAGATGTTTGTGCTAAGCCAGGATTGGAGATCAAGGTGGTATTGTTGTTCCATATTTCTGCTTTATAATTAGTTTCGGTGGATGGATTAATTTCGATAAGATTACCTTCAAACTTGTCCTTTAAAGTCTAAATACTATCATTATAACTAAGTCATGTAAAGAAGAAAATAAATTCTAAAGTTTTTTATATTATCGATGAATGTTTGCTAAAAATTTAATATTTATGAATATTTTCATGTAGGTTTTACACTGTAGAGCAGTTGAAACAAGGAATTAGGCGAGAATGTAATAACATAACCCCGGAATTTTATGCTAATCTCGTGCATTTGATGCCTCGTCGCTTGAAAGCAGTAATAAAAGCAAAAGATTTTGGTTCCAAGTGTCGAATTATGCGTTTGACATGAAATGCGTTAATATTGTTTTCCTTTTTTTGTTTTAAAAGTATTTTAAAATAAAACGTGCTGCGTATTATACACTGTTTAAAAGCTTTTTTAATTATTTATAGGTTAGGTTAGGTTAGAGGACGTGTACTTGTCAATTAAGACAAGTACAGTACCCGGAGATCGAATTGTACAACGTCCTAGTTTCTCATACCATTTATGTTGTGTGTGTTGATTTTATAAATTAGTGGTGGGACCTACAGTTTAAAGTAGACTCCGAACGACAGATTTTTGAGAAACTTTTCACGGCAATTTTATTTACTCTCAGAGTTTTTGCCAGAAATCTGCTGAGAGGAAGTCGCCGAAGAAATACTTTTTGCATTTTGTCTTGATGTCTGGCCTGGGGCTCATACCCTGGCCTAAGCCAGGCCACACTACCTACTTAGACTACGGCGGCTTCAAATTATTATTTATTAGTCGGAAATATTTCCAATTCGTTTGCAATATTTTGAATTATATCGACGCCTCCGTTCTATAACATTCTACGTCGAAAAAGTGTGTTTTGAGTTATTAGCTCTCAAAGTTTTCGCGCGCCATATGACTATATGGGTATTCGAAGTAGATTTTTCCCTATAACTTCGGAACGGATCGGCACATATTAACCAAATTTTGACAGTATTTAAGTTAGAGAACGTAGAATTTAAGAATGCAGGAACATTAAAAACTTTCTAAGTACACTTAGAACGTTATAGAATGGAGGCGTCGCACTATGTGGCATTTACCCTGAAAAGCTGGCCAAAAAGGCAAAAATTAATTTAAAGAAATTTAAGAAACTGAGTATGCAGTTCGATAGACAACAAAATTCTGCATTATATAGTGAATTTTCTCGACTTTAAGTTGCGATTTGTAGATTTGCGACGATGTCAAATTCAGGAAAGTGAAGAAAATTAAATGCGTTTTTGGTGTTTTTTTGAAATTTTAATAGGTTTATATAATATTTTTTTGTGGCTAAACGAATAGAGGTTTTATATTGATTTTTCTATTTGAAAGGTATGAGCAACTGCTACTTTGAGTTTTTTTTTTATATATATATTTCATATATTAATGTTAAAATTATTCGTTAAAAATTTAAAAATAATAAAAATTTTACATTTTTTTACTCTACCCAAAAAAAAAAAAAGATAAGGATTTTAAAGGTGAAAGTAGTTTTTAGTAGTTTAATGCTATATACCACAAGAAAATATGAACTCTCCACATTCAGAAACAAAAAAAGTTTGCGCAGGATTGCGCAATTATTTTTGGCGATTTTTTGAAAATTTTACTTTTTTTTTGAAAAATTAAAAAAATCAGACGCAGTGTAATAAAGCCGCCATAGGCAATAAAGCCATATGGCGTACGAATTATGCGAGGAAATTCAATAGAAGCGATACCAATCGAGATGTCCTGAATAGGTTACTTTTAAGCAGTGACCCTTTTATAAGCTGCAGTACACAAAAATCCCGAAGGAATAGAAAAGTATTTTCATCAGATACTATTAAATCCTTCCTGACATTGATGATGAAAATGATAACGATTTTAACGATTGTAGTTAGTTTCACTTTTTAAATATTTTTAAGTTAAGTATTAAATAATGTAAAATAATTATTATGAATAAATATTAATTATCATAGAACTTTAAAAACTTAGTTACATATGTATATCGACTATTATAACAATATGAGATGTATGTTTGTTAAATTTTCTTAATGGACCGTATGTGGTACCTAGGGGCACTTATGATCGGGGAGTGGGTATGAAACTACAAGGCAACGCCACTGATTGGTTTCAACTTGGCGAAGCCCGGGGCTATCCTTGCAAGTACATACCAAGCAGCTCACAGCCTCCGTATCTTAGATCAGGCGCTCCCCGGGTACTGGTACTCAGCATCCGCTGGGTACTTGCTAATGTGAGAAGGCAAGATTGACGATTCGGCAGGACCTTGACTATGCATTGGAAATCGATTTTGAAATGACGCAAGTGGGCTGACGTTTGTTGCATTCTGTTACCTGAGTACACCGAGTGAAAACCGGTCGAAATGGCTTTCAGGCTAATGTTGCAGACGCCTCCGTTCCGTTAAATCCGTGGCAGGGCTTCAAGTACGTTCGATTATCGTCGCCATTTAGTTGGTGATGCAGGTTTAGTTGAGATGACTCCTAATTAGTGTCCGACCTGGCTCTGAACGCAAACTCCCATGATGATTTGCGTCAACCCTCGCGAGGACCTCACTGATTACCACAGGCACCCTCGGGGTCTTTGAAGGACAACTGCATAGCCGATATGAGATAGCGGCTTGAAGATGGAACCCAAGAGAAAAAATGAATAAAAGAATACTAGAAGTGGAAGAGATGATGCAGGGAGAGGTTGCCTTTATGAGCAGCCCGAAAATCAGGCGATCGCCGGTGAAGAAATCCCAGACAACGACGAACTCTCAGAGCGCGTCTGCGAAGAACACTGGGACTAAGAAGGATGGCACGACACCGGAATCTGTGCAAGAAGGGGCGCAAACGCAACCGGCGCATAGTGGAACACAGGAACCGCTTTTGAGGCACAGTTCCCCTAGACAAGAGTTTATATGTAAGATGAGAAACTCCGAGGAGGAGACCCTCACTAAGTGCCAAAATGTTATCCGCAGGATTAGAGGGGCAATGACGAGGGCAAGGAACATCAGCATGGAAGTTCAGAGCGGAGTAGCTGAATTAGAGGAGCTCATCGACATAATGCGGAGCTATAGAGAGAACTGGAAGACTGCGGAAAAGGAAAAAGAAGTGAGTATAGCACCCGAAATCACCAAGAATAACAGGAATGACTGTGAAGTCTCCACACCTGTTAGTTCCCTCAACAAGAGAGGCGCCTCAAGCCCGCCGGAGAGCCGTCCGGAAAAAAGGCCGAGAGGAAAACCGACGGACACCATACAGCTCAAGGAAACAGTGGACGAGGAATGGAAAACAGTGAGGAGCAAGAAAACGGCAAGGAAAGAGAAAAAGGAGCGAAGAAAAACTGTGAAAGAACGTCCAGAAGCTGTAATCATCCACCCAACCGAGGGGCGCAGCTACGCTGACGTTCTGAGGAACATAAGGAGCAAGATAAGACCAGAGGAATCGGAGATAGCGATACGAGCCGTCCGGAAGACGAAAACAGGTGCTATTCTCATTGAAATGGGTAAAGGAGGCAAAAGGGACGAGTTCAGGGAGAACCTAAAGAGCGTCCTAAATCAAGAGGCAACAGTAAAGGACCTTGTACCTACGGTCACTTTGGAAATTCGGGACCTGGATGCCCTCACAACCACCGAGGAAGTTATGACAGCCGTACAAAGAGAAGCGGGCGAAATAAATCCGGATACGTCCGTTCGTATAACCGGGGCGAACAGCCGGGAGCAGAAAAGAGCCTTCGTGACAACCTCTGCAAGTTGTGCGAAAGCGCTGCTGAAACTACAGAGGATCAAAATAGGCTGGACACGCTGTAGAATAACCATCAGGGAAGAACCGACACGCTGTTGCCGATGCTTCGGAATAGGTCACAAACGGTGGGAGTGTGGTGGACCAGACAGGTCAGACCTATGTATGAAATGTGGAGAAAAGGGGCATAAGCGAAAAGAATGCCGGAACACACCGAAATGTTGTATTTGCTATGCGGAGTCAGGAAAATCTCTGGATCACCTCCCGGGATCGCGGGGCTGCGGAACGAGCTTACGAAAGGCAGCATGAGGATATTGCAGCTGAATATGCACAGAGGGAAGGTGGCTTTTTCTTTGCTATCGCAAATAGTCAGGGAGCAGGAAGTTGACGTAGCTGTTATAAGCGAACAGTATGCATCTAAAAATAGCGGATTCTGGCTGGGTGATGAAACATCTACAGCAGCTATATGGATAACGGATAACCAGGGCCCCCGACCGAGAAGATCTGGTAGGGGGGATTGTTTCACCTGGATACAGTTTGACGAGATTACTCTAATGAGTTGTTATTTGACTCCCAATGATGACGTGGGAACCTTTGAGGAGAAATTGGCCAGAATCGAGGATGCAATGGCGCAGATTGGCGGCAACTTCATAGTTGCAGGCGATTTTAACTCCAGAGCGGTAGAGTGGGGAATGCAGAATACCAACCCAAGAGGCAGGCGAATTGTAGAGATGGCAGCTCGAACCGGCCTGGTCTTCGCGAATGAGGGGAGCGTAGCTACCTTTAGACGACCAGGCTGCGAGGGCACCATCCCTGATATAACTATGGTCTCGGAGAGCATGTATCACAGAGTCAAGGAGTGGAGGGTCTTGGAAATATATACGGGCAGTGATCACCAGTACATATCGTACACCTTTGCTCCAAGGAATAGACTTGAGAAGGACAATTACACCACGAATAATCGAATCTGGGATTCACGGAAATTAAATGCGAATCGGCTACTCTTGGAAGTGGATAGACTGTGTAGCAGAGTTGAACTCTCGGACGATGCGAGGACAAGATTGGAACAAACCATGGAGATAATAAGACGCGGATGTAAAAAGGCAATGCCCTTGCGAAAACTTCCGAATATCAGAAGGAAGGCAGTGTACTGGTGGGACGACAATATCGCAGCACTCAGGCGAGAGTGCCTACGACTACGACGGAGGTACACTAGAGCCAGACCCGATGGACCAGCTGCTGACGAAATGCGGGCATATAAGGAGGCAAAGAAGACTCTGAAGAAGGCTATATCGCGAAAGAAAAATCAGGCATTTCAGGAACTACGCGACGACGTAAACGTAAACCCTTACGGACTTGGATACAAAATTGTAATGGACAAACTAAACAGAAGGAAACCAATGGAAATTATGGACGAGCGAGTAATGAGAAATATAGTGGATACACTATTCCCTACTCATGAACCGGCGACCGAACGACGACGGAATACGCCCAATACAGAACCTTTGCCATTTTCCGCGGAGGAGCTGAAAGCAGCTGCAGTCGGATTGAAACCCGGTAAGGCACCGGGGCCCGATGGCATCCCGCCTGAGGTAATGCGGGAGATCGCCAATCAGAGACCGCAATTCCTACTGGGAATGTACAACGCGTGCCTGAGAGAGTGTATTTTCCCCGAAATATGGAAGAGACAACTGCTGGTCTTGATAAATAAGGGATCCAGAGGCGATCCAGAGGACCCATCCGCGTACAGGCCACTGTGCATGCTGGATACGGCGGGAAAGCTGCTCGAGAGGCTTTTGAAGCCTCGGCTTGCTGCCGCGATTGAGAATAGTGGCGGACTGTCTGCTAGACAATATGGATTTCGACCCGGTCGGTCTACAATTGGTGCCTTGAGACAGGTGACAGAAGCGGCCAGGGTAACACAACGAGGGAGCAAATCTTCGAGGCCTGTGGTACTGCTTGCGACTCTGGACGTTAAAAATGCGTTCAACAGCCTTAGATGGTTAAATGCTTTGGAGTACAATTTCTCGGTGCCACACTACATCTTGGCCATGATAAGTAGTTATCTGAGTAGCAGACAGCTGGTGTATAACACAAGCTCGGGCCCAATGGTGAAACATATAACATCAGGAGCGGCACAGGGATCTATACTCGGCCCCGACCTATGGAACGTCAACTACGATGGAATTCTGAAAGAGGATATGCCAGAGGGAACTTTTTTGGTTGGATACGCAGATATATTGCAGCTATTATCACGGCCAGGAACACGGAAGAGGCACAACTAAAACTGAGACGTGTCATGCTGAGAACGAAAACATGGCTGGATGCCCACGGCCTGGATCTGGCCATGCACAAAACGGAATTACTGCTGATCACTGGTCGTCATATCCCCTTGCAAGTGGACATGAGTATAGGAGACGGAGGAATTAGGACCAAGAGCTCGGTGAAATACCTGGGAATAAGGCTGGATCCCAGACTAACATTTTCACATCAGATCCAGTACTCGGCTAACAAGGCCCAGAGGATCGTTGGACAGCTCAGTAGATTAATGGCGAACATTGGAGGCCCGCTACCGGCGAGACGGAGACTCCTGATGGAGGTTGGAAACAGCATTATGCTTTATGGGAGCGAAATTTGGGCCGAAACACTGAATGTTAAGAAGCGGACAAACGCACTGGTAGCGGTACAGAGAACGGCTGCATTGCGTATCGCGTCGGCATATCGTACGGTATCCGCTCCAACCGTAGTGGTGATAGCGTGTATTATCCCTGTGGATCTGCTGGCAGCGGAGCGGATGGAGATCTATAAGGCGAAATCGGCTGGGAGTCACATAACCGCTCATTTCAGGGAAAACACCATTTCAAAATGGCAACAACGATGGAACGAAGAAGATAGAGGAAGATGGACGGCGAGACTTATTCCAGACATAAGGCCATGGATTGGTCGGAAATTTGGAGAGGTAAATTACTACGTTACACAGATGTTATCGGGTCACGGATATTTTAGGAAATATCTGCACAGAATGTTAAAGACCGCCTCACCTTACTGTCTTTACGAGGAAGGTGAGATAATTGATGACGCAGAGCACACCGTTTTCGAGTGTGCACGCTGGCAGAGCTATCGCTCTGCACTGACGTCGATAGTTGGGACGATCACGCCCGGTAACATTGTCGGGGTTATGATCGCGAGTAGAGAAAATTGGACCTCAGTGGCGAATTACGTGGAGAGGATTCTAAAACTGAAGAAGAGGGATCTTGAGGCTGCAGAACATGTGGGCACGCCGGAATAGATGAAACTGGCACACGTGTCAATCGAAATTCGAAGTAAAGATCTGGAGGAAAGGAATAGTGGAGACGCTTAGATGTCTCTTCAACTTTCAACACGCAATCCGGACGCGGATATGAACATGCAGGGGCCAAAGAGCCAAAGGGACTCCACTCCGAAGTAATACCACCGTAGTTCCGGAGTGGGCACAACAAGTCCATGAGACCAGGGGGATTTAGTGGGTGAGGGCCCCACACACGGAGGATGTGACGACTTCCTCTATGGTGCGGTTAGGTACATTTACCCCTCCTCGGCGTAAAAAAAAAAAAAAAAAAAAAAAAAAAAAAAAAAGGGGCACTTATGATCCGATCATAATAAAATGTGATCATAAATGATTCACATTCATATTAAACATGTTCATGTCTAATTTCATCGAGGTAATAAAGTGTTTAAGCCAATTATAATTGTTAAACATTTTCTTAAGGGGCCCTATTTTGGACCAAGGGGCAATTGTGGACCGACCATAACAAAATTTTGTAATATGATTTAGATTTACAAAATACACGTTCATACCGAATTTCATCCCGATACCGATGTTTTTAATCCATTTATAAGCGCAAACGTGAATTCGTAAAGGGGACTTTATATGTGGACTAGGATCAAATGTGACCCGATTTTCACCAAACATTACACCATGATTTCTTATTATACAGAACTTATCTGTGCTAAATTTTATGATGATTGTTGCATAATTACCATAATTATGTGTAAATAAGAGCAATTTCTATTGGAATTTGTATGGGGGCTAGGCGAAATCACGGACCGATTTGAACCAAAATCAGTTGAGTTCATCCTTGAGCCTAATTATCACTAGCACTATCAAAAAATTCCAGCCATTAACTCATAAAACACTTCTATTAATTTTGGCCAGGTTTTCAGGCAAAATGCCACATAGTGCGTCGATATGAAGTGGGAAATTTGGCATTTGAGTAATATCATACCTAATGTCCAATTATACGTTTAAGTCACTGTAAATTTTTTCTACACATTGGTCAAATATTTTTTCTGTGTCAAATATTTTTCAAGTGTGGCAATAGGGTAAACATGTTTTCCCATATTACTGTTTGACGCTATTTGATCAGATAAAAATGGGCAAATAAATGTGCGTAGTGTGACCAAATAACAAAAGTTTTGTTGTTTCAGTCAAATATCGAGCAAACAAATTTAAGGCAAACATTTGCAAGATGTGACCGTACCTGTAAAAAATTTTCATTTTTGACGCAGCTTTATTTTTGAAATAAAATCATCAACCATGAATGCCTGTTGTAAGAACATTTGGCCTGAATGAGTTAAATGCGAATGTGTTAATCCAAATGTGGCCGATGTAGTGTTTACATAAATAATTGCCCTGACTCAAGCTTTTGAGTCCCCAAACATTTTTTGGTAAATGATCATATAAATGAAAGTACTGTGAAATTTTAGCCAGAATTCCAATTCTAAATGTCTCGATACAAGAAGCTGTACAAAGAGATTTTCAAAGAAGGATTGCAACATAACAATTCATTGTTAAAATAATTAAAAAAGTGGTACATAAAAATTCAGACTTATTTACTAAACATATAATTGTACCAATACAGCGTAAGAAACCGTTCTTAACATCAGAACGGTCACCGAATAAAACATTTTAGACTTTTTCTGCGTTTCATGGGAATATTAATCTTTAAGATCACTTAGGATGAATAACCAATGAATATGTACAGTTTTTTCTTTGTACGATTTTTCCCTATGTTCTCTTGAACATATGTAACGGATAAAAACAGAATAGGATGTACAGTATGCGCCACAAGTGAGTAAACACTTTTGTACTTAAGTATAAAAGAATTCATGAATTGTTGTTTTTGTTTTAACATTTTATAAGTAATAAATAAACGTTTTTATTTTTGGAAATTTATTAGACTATTCTCATTTACTTTTCTCGCTAACCTAAGAAAATTAATTATTTCAGTGCTGTTTGCTCACTTTTGGCGCTCAGTGTATATATTTAGGAACACACTGATATACACACTGAAATACCGTTGGAGTCTTTGTTTTTGTTTATCACCTGCAAACAAGAAGGAAATCTATGTAATAGAAATTGTTCTTTTAAACATATGTATTTACAGCGGTTTTGCACAAAATAATTAAATTTTCCCACAACAGCCTTTTCATCATTAAAAAAGTTCTTAATTTAATCAGTATCCCTAACTGTTCAAGCGATGCTTCACGTTTATGTTGTTAACATGTTTAGAAAATATTTTATTGCCTTCTCCTAAAAGTGAGTAAGCCAGGAGTGGCATTCTGTATAAGTAATTCAATTAAATAAAAAAATTAGATAAAATTTACGGTAATTATTTATAAACTGCCTTGTGGCCTAATACAATTTAAAACCATTCAGAAGAATTTTAAAATGTATGAAAATTAAAAGAAATCGAGTTTTAATTTTCGTTGAGAAAAATTAAAAGGCAGTACAAGTTTTAAAGGCGAATATGGTCTTTTGCATTGTGCCGGAAGTACGATGGATCATAAAGTTGACACAGATACCGGCTAACCCAAAATTTACTGCCTTTTGTTTAATTTTATTCTTAGTTGAAGATACTTTCGCCTATAAACATCTGAAGTTACCAAACAATTCATCAAAGGAATGAAGATACATAGATTGTATGATAATTCAAAACTTCTGTTCCTAGAGTAGTAGATTTTCTAACGTTGATAATGACTACATGGATTGTTCAAAAACAGCAGTTCAAGCTGCAGTCACAGAGTATGTATTTTAATTTAGATGACAGAATTTTAAATGAATAGAATTTAAACAATTCTATATAGCGCCTATTACTCTATCAACCTTCACATGCAAACACTACCTGCTATACACAATCAAACTAAATATTGTTACGTGTTTACCTTTTAAAAACGTTTAAAATATGAGTTCGTAGATTGCAAATAAAATAAAAATAAATTTCTGTTTCTTATTAATTAAACTCTTTATTGTTCGCACAATTCTGTGTGCCACTGCTCACAACTTGATGTAAACAACAATTGCTTGTTTGTTACTCTTCTTTACACTCTTTTGCGTAAACAATAACTTAATAACAATTTTTCGACAGATCTTTATAACGGAGATATCAAACCACGATTATTCTCTTCAAACCCCGCGCATCTTCACACAAGACTGACTGAATTTGTACTGACTCCGTTTCCTGCATTATCTTGCCTTTTATATGGCAACAGAAACAGTCTGATGAATATTCTTGAAGGCAAATGTTCGTGACTCGAGAGCTCTATAAATGTAAACATCCTTGTCTCATTATTATTGTTTGTGTATTTTTGTTTACATTTATTCTTGCAGCGTTTGTTGTTGCATTTTGTTTACTTGTTTATCCCTTTTTTCTATACTGGTGTTTGTTGGTATATTTTTGTTTACAGTAATCCTTCGATTTACGTCGCCTCGATTAACGTTGTTTCGATTTACGTCGTCAAATTTTTTTTCCCTCTAACTTCAATTTGCGTCGTCATTTGATTTACATCGCCTTTTTTGGAACCAACTGTGACGTAAATCGAGGGATTACTGTAACTTTTTAAATTCCTTGTTAAAAACATACGACTTTGTAGTATGAGCAATATTAAATTCGATTTACGTCGTTTCGATTTACTTCGCCTTTTTTTGGAACCACTTGCGACGTAAATCAAGGAATTACTGTACTTGTTTATCATGTTTTTGTTTTTGTAGCTTTTGTTTATAATTTTAATGTTAAACTTTACATCGTTTAAAAACAAAACACCATTTCAATTTTCGTAACAATATTAAAAAATCTTTGATATTTATCAAATCAAGTTTGCAATACAAAATTAATCCTATGTGATAACGAATTGCAGTGTTCATAGTTTTATTGCTTTACCCATTCACTCATGTATCAATCTCCTACTCTTCTCAATCCTGTAACAAATTGCTTGCCATGGATTGATGTTGACTTATTTGATGGCTGATAACATCAATTTATTTACTTAGCTTTTTGATATCATTTATCCTTTACAGCGTAAATAACAGAATGTTTTAGAATTGATTTGTAACACATACGTGGGCTCAGAACTACATTTGCCTTAATCGGGGGGTTATTTCATCTTAAGTATAAGCATCAACTGTGCACATTCACAATGAAGTTGTCAGCAACCATTAGAGGATGATTAGTAAGATGCATATTTACTTTTCTCTGGGTTAAATTAAAAATCTCAACAAAATTTTGCACTTCGTAAGTTAACTTAGAAGGAAAGGTTTTTATTTTTGGCTTTGACTCTCTTTTTCTGATCTCATTTCTGAAATCCTTAAATTTCTTGTTCGAACAGTGAAATTGTTGTTGCTGGTGATTTTAATGTTCATAAAGTCTCTTGTCTTTACTGTTCAAGCTATATAACTCCAGAAGCACAAACATAATTAAGCGTGGCACGCAACCATCTTCCGCAGTTAGTGAAAAATCCAACTCGCATATTGTGTGGTGATTGGCACAACAATAATAACCTTTATATTTTATATATTTCACACCCTTAAACGTATGAAGTAGAAGTTCTTGTACCTCTTGAGTATTCGGATCATTAGACCATCTCTGCCTCCGTTTCGTTTTTACGACTTCATGCCGCTTTATCACCAAATAAGAAATTTCTATTTTTGTGTACAAAGTGAAACTCTGTGACGAGCTGAATGACTTATTATGCATTTTATCTGGAAAATTTGTTTGCTCGAATGAAATAAAATGTTTGAAAACATTCTGTTACTTGCAACATAAATAGATTAAAATCTGATGTCGGTTAACACTACTAACTGCTACTACCTCTCTCCCTTAAACTATTTTTCTAGATCCAACAAAATGAACTGCATGTGAGAGTTGGTTGCTCAAACAAAAAAAAATAATTGCAGGGACATGCAACAAACATTCCAGCAACAAATAATGGAAAACGCTGCTGCCTAAAAGTTCAGCAAAAAACAAATACAACGTTAGATATGAATAAATTGATGTCAACAGTGAAACTTGCAGGAAAATGCCAGTTAGTAAAGTAAGTCGCGTTTAATTGAATTTTATTGGTGACTACAACCGCTACAAGCATATATTCGAAAGCAATTTGAAGGATTTCGTAGATGTTTCGTATCTTGGTAAGACTGAGTTGAAAATTCGAACAAGACAATGAACCAAAATGTATTGCTTGTTCAGTGAAGATATAATTGCATTATCATACATTAACTTAACTTAGCTTTAATGCACAAATATTTTTGTCTAAGATACACAATTTCGATAATTTAATTACCTTAAAATGTATTCGATATAAAACTGCACTCAACTACTTAATTACCTCATTAGTTGTTGAGGATTTACGCATATCTATTGTGTGTACTCATATATTTGTCCCTAACTATACATAACTTATATCTCATATATGTGTTTATTTTGTTTGAAGTCTATTTCTATGTTTAATCATCCGTCTGTTCAAAATATGATCATAAATACATACTTATAATCACTTTCCAAACACCTGCATGATGTGTTATTGATTAATCGTTTTTCAATCTACAATATAAGTACAATATAATAATAAATAATGTAAATAATAGTCACATTTTAAACATCTGGATGATTAATTTTCGATTGCTATACAATTTTTTATTGTATTTTAAATCGAACTTATTTTACTCATTGGCGCGAATCATTTATGATTCCTTTTTTAATCTTGTAACTGACTAATAAGTTTTTGATCACTAAAAGTACTCTAAAAAGACTCAGCAAGGTAATTTTTCAAAAAACAATCTTCCAAATGGGTATTTATAAAAATGAATGTGTGTTTATGTGTTTGTTTGTGGGTTTGTTTGTTTGAAGTCTATAGACGGCTAAACAGCTGAACCTATTTTCCTGAAATTTTAACAGTATCTATCTTCCTGTATATCTGGAAGGAGTCATAGGCTACTTTTTATGTTGAAATAGGTAAATAAAATAAAATAAAATAAATAAAAAAAGTTTGAGTATTATTGTCTAACAAAATAATACGTATACGTCACCCATCAGCTCTATGTAATATTTTATACACTACTGTAATTGAAATACAAATATATGTATATATAAAAATAAATGTGTGTTTATTTGTTTGTGGGTTTGTTTGTCGGTTTGTTTGTTTGAAGTCTATAGACGGCGAAACGGCTGGACCGATTTTCTTGAAATTTTAACAGTACTACCAGTTTGGATTATTAATTTAAATTTTTTTATTTTAAAATTTCAAGTAGGCGAGGTGCCACGCCCATATACCCAATAAGTATTTAATGTCGCATATCTCATAAACTGCAACAGCTAGAGTCCTCAAATTTTGTATGGACGACTTTGGCATATATATGAACAAAATGGGCTGATTGGCTATAGTGGGCGTGTCACCTCCCATAGTCTATACACATAAAAATGAATGTTTGTTTGAATGTACCTTATAGAATCGTAAACTATGCATTTGATCATGTTACGATCTTTAGCAAAGTTGTTGCGCATGAGCCGAGGAAGGTTTCTAAGTTGGTATGACCAATTTCCGCCAGGTGGTACCACTGAAAATTACTCAAAATGAATTAAATCGTAAACTGTGCATTCTTTAACAAATTTGTTGCGCATGAGTCGACGGAGGTTGGTGCGATTAATTTCCGATGGATGGCGTCACTGAAAATTATCCAAAATGAATGGCAAGCAATTGGTCGACCTACACCTCAAGTACGGAAGAAAAGAGCATTACGAGCCTCAGAATCAGACGAGCATTGAGACTGGAAAACTGGGTATATGTCGCTGAGACCCGTTCGCTTGAACCACTTGAATAACGAGAAGTGAGATTAGAAACTGATCGAATGCGTACTACGCAGGCCCGTTCATCTGAATCATCAGGGCAACGGGAAACAAAATCAATAAAATGATTCAAAATTAATTGGACGTTTATGTAATGTGTTTATTTTAGTTGGTAGCGCAGCAACACGAGCAGGGTACAGCTAGTAATATATATAATATATCGAGTGAAAAAAAATAAATATTTAATATTTAATTACTTTTAAATAATTTAAATAATTTTAAGTTTATTTTGTAATTAAAACCAATGAAGAATAATAGAACATTCCTTTTATTCAAGACCAACACTTATTCAAGGTATGTAAAGTTTCATTAGGCTGCGAATAGCAACATACATATGTAAGTATGCATATGCATAAGTTTATATTCTAGATTTTCAAATGTGCAAACCCGTATTCTCTAAAAATTATATTGTAAAGACAAGTAAGTGTAGCTAATGCATACAATAAAGTGTGTAGTGTGGTTGTCAACATATTAAATAAGTTTCATTATGTATGTATGTACTTACATTTGTTTCTAAACATATTAACCCTTTCTGCATGAATAAACTTACTTAGAATTGTAATGTTACACATAATGTTTTACATGCTTTAAATTATTTTCTCAAACGTGTATGTATATGTTCTTGTCCCTATAGAATCTGAAATATAGATACTTGCAGGTATGCTCACACATGCATACGTGATTATACAATTCCTTATGTGCGTAGAATGACTAATGAAAAGACATTTTGTGTATATACCATCTGTACATATTTATATTCGTAAATATCTTATGTTCTATGAAAGCAAAATAGAACGGATAAAGGTAGGATCAAAGTTAGTGCGAAACAAAGCAAACAAATAAAAGTACCAGCTACATTTACACTCACATTATCTCATTCTTAAGGATATTTTGTATTTAATACAAATAAAAAACACATCTATGTATGTTTATGAAAACAAACTGAAATTTTGTGAAAAAAAATTTATTCATAATAAACAGTCAGAAAATCACAAACAACCAGAGTATATGCTGAGAATCCCAGCAAGGAAGAGGGTAACTTCTTGAAAGAAAATTGTTACTAAATTTAATTTAAATTGGCCATTTACAACCCCTTAGTCAGGTCTACAACCAGCTTCTCACACTACTCATGTTGTGTGTCTTAATTGTATCCATGAGTAGCGGTACCAACAGTTTAAAGTCGATTCCGAACGACAGATTTTTTAAAAAACTTTTCGCGGCAATTTTATTTAATCTCAGAGTTTTTACCAGAAATCACATGATTAATAACAAATTGTCTAACAGACTACGGTGAGTTCCGTGAAAAAAAACTTGTCAGTAATTCTCACTTTCATTTTTCTATTGCGGTGTCATATATCTATAATGTCATACAAACATTCTGAAAATCACAAACAACCAGTGTCTCTGGTGGAAATCGAATCCACGAAGAGAAACACTTCTGGAAAGGAAATTGTTACTAAATTTAACTAAATTTGGTAATTCACATTCCTTTAGTCCGGATTACAAAAACTAGATTCTACTCATGTTGTGTGTTTCAATTTTATCCATTAGCGGCAGGACCTACAGATTAATGTCGACTCCAAACGACAAATTTGAGAGCTATTTTCATGTCAATTTTATTTACTCTCCAAGACTGCTGAGAGTTTTTCATATTTCGATTTGTTTAAGATGTCTGAGCCGGGCGTTGAACAAAAGGCTCTTGTCTTATTAGCCAACACAACCTACTACAATAAATCGATTATTGAGATCGCTGTATGACTAGTTTCGCTGATGTCGTTGATGTTTAGCTGACTCACTAGCCATTCACTATGAAGACGTCCCATTGATCATTTCGAAAGTAATAACGAGCGATAATGCAGCTAGTGAAACAAACAGCCAAACGAAGTTAATAGAATCGTGATTAGTTAACTGTTTGAGAATTTCTTTGGCATCAAATATGCAAAATTGATCCGTTTATCAAAACATATGTATGTACATGTATTGGTTAGATTTTCTATATACATATATCAGCAGTTAACAACGGAATTGTACACATACGGATATGATTTTAAATTTGGGTAGTTTTAGAAGTGCCATGTTGAGTAGAACTCAAGAAAGCGAAATGATATTAGTTAGTCGCTCTAGCATGAAAATGGCAAATTTTCCGATAAACAACCAAGATCAATCAAAAATTTTAAAAAATATATAAAATAAAAGTTCTTTGATAAATAAATATAAATTCAAAAATTGACACAATTGTTATATTCTTTAAGTAATAACTACGATAATTATTGTCCGATTTTATTAAATGAAGTGTCAATGTCTTCAAAAGAGAGCGCACTTATATATTCTTTAATTAAATTTTGCTGTTAAGATCAAAATTCATAACATATAAGTTTACACAATGTGCTTACGTACATCGTTTTAAAGGATTCTCTCTCCTCTTTCTATGAAATTAATTTTTAAAATCGGTTCAAAAATGTTTAACTAATCAATAAATTTGTGTGGATAGTTCAAGAAAGCGGATTTTTCTTTTCAAATAAAATAAGTTTAGATTTTTCGAAAAATATAAAAAATACCTGCTGTACACTGCGCGTGTTGCTGCGCCACCAACTAAAATAAATTTGAAGGAAAGATATTACACAAATGTCCAATTAATTTTGAATCAGTTTATTGATTTTGTTTCCCGTTGACCTGATGATTCAGATGAACGGGCCTGAGTAGTACGCATTCGATCAGTTTCTAATCTCACTTCTCGTTGTTCAACTGGTTCAAGCGAACGGGTCTCAGCGGCATATACTCGATGATTTTCCAGTCTCAATGCTCGTCCGATTCTGAAGCTCGTAGTGCTCTTTTCTTCCGTGCTTGAGGTGTAGGTCGACCAATTGCTTGTCATTCATTTTGAATAATTTTCAGTGACGCCATCCATTGGAAATTAATCGCACCAACCTCTGTCGACTCATGCGCAACAACTTTGTTACGACTCTATAAGGTACATACAAACAAACATTCATTTTTATATATATAGACTATGGGAGGTGACACGCCCACTATAGCCAATCCGCCCATTTTGTTCATATATACGTCTAAGTCGTCCATACAAAATTTGAGGACTCTAGCTGTTGCAGTTTATGAGATATGCGTCATTAAATACTTATTGGGTATATGCGCGTGGCATCTCGCCTACTTGAAATTAAAATAAAAGCCTATAGTTCCTTCCAGACATACAGGAAGGTACTGTTAAAATTTCAAGAAAATCGGTCCAGCCGTTTAGCCGTCTATAGACTTCAAACAAACCCACAAACAAATAAACACACATTCATTTTTATATATAAGATGAGATAAAAGTTCATTTGATAAATAAATATAAATTCAAAAATTGACACAACTGTTATATTCTTCAAGTAATAACTTCGCTAATTTTTGTTCGATTTTATTAAATGAAGTGTCAATGTCTTCAAAAGAGAGCGCACTTATTATATATGTATTCTTTAATTAAATTTTGCTATTAAGATTTGTCAAACTTGAGAAAATACCAAGTTAATCCGATCAAAATTCATAATATATAAGTTTGCACAATGTGTTTATGTACATCGTTTTAAAGGATTCTCTCTTCTCTTTCCATAAAATTAATTTTCAAAATCGGTTCAAAAATTTTTAACTAATCAATAGATTTGTGTAGAAAGTTCAAGAAAGCAGATTTATCTTTTCAAATAAAATAAATTTGAATTTTTCGAAAAATATAAAAAATATATGTTTGAGTTTTGCTCAACCAAACTACAGATTAGTTACATAGTGTCGAACAGTGTAATTTTTAATTATTTATTTATTTAGGAATTAATAATTTTTTCGTCAAAATTTCAATATCAGATGCTTACTAAAATCATAAATGTTCAACAAAATTGTTTGCTGGACAATACATCTACCTAAGGCAGTAGCTTGTATACGGATCTCCAGTGTTTGTTGGAGTTTAACGTATTGTAATACTTTAGATAAAAGTTATAAAATACGTTTCTTATTTTAATAATAATATTATAAATAATTGCTTTTACAATTTCCCAATGTTATAATCAAATCAGCAAATATCACATTGCATCTGCATCATAATTATTTGCTGTGTTTTATTGCAAATTAATATTACGTTAGTCTGTCAAACAAATCTTTATCTTAATTACATACATAGATATGCTATGTAATCTACCATAATACTCTTGTTAAACATACAATTTATGGTGAATTATTAGTTTTAATGTTTAAATAAACACATGATTGTTTCATTATTGTACAAGTTAAAAGATTGGGATTTTACAAATATTGCTAAAGTTGGCAACCGACTGTAAGTGATTACTATTGTATATTGTATTTAAATTTATTTACCACATAAGTACTTTGTTTCCTTTCTTTTCTTTTTTTTTTTTTTTGTTATGAGGAAAACATGTGTGCCACTAACATTAAAAATATCAAACTTCTATTAGGCCGTATAAAGCCCAAATTCATCTTATTACATCTTCCAAAAGGTATTGTTCAGTCATTTAGATTATATACAATGTCAAATGGCGATAAAACTTACTGCCTAAAGCAGTTTTTCTTAGTAGAACTGAAATCATCTTATTCAAATCAAGTATGAAATACGGAATTTGCAGAAATTTCCTAACTGAGGCAGCTAAATGGCTAAATGGCAGCTAACATAGACATGAGCAGGTAGTAATTTTAAGATGTCTTTTGCAATTTGGCACGTGAGAAAACTTAGCCGTTAGTCGAGTCCCGTACATCAAACTTCTTATATCGTGAGAGCCATCTATCGGTTTAAACTTGAACTATCGGTTATTTCCAATATGGAAATACTTACGTCATTCCATTCTGTCACAAAATTCAGTATATAATCACCACTGAACGTAATGAATCGATTAACGTTTGAGCATCGTTGGGATTTATTGAGACTACACGATGATGTCGATTTTGCCAACAAAAATCATATTTTCGGTTGCAACTCATTTTCATCTTGGTGGGTACTTTAATAAGCAAAATTGCTGTATTTGGGGCCCAGAAAACCTACACGTAGTCATAGCACCCATAACGATTGACTGTTTGGTGCGGCTTGTGGATAGGAGGATAGGATCATTGGCCCACACTTCTTTGAAAATAAGGGCGGTACAACCATTGCGGCCAATGGAGACAACTATCGCACTATGATAACCGATTTTTTTGTACCCGTTCTTTATGGTATTGATATGAACGATGTTTGATTTAACTGGAACTAGCCACATATCCATGCTACAATCGATTTATTGCGTCAAACGTTTCATGGCCGTTTAATTAGCTGAAATGGTGAAGCTGTGATTTGACACCGTTGGACTATTTTCTGTGCGTTAAAAAAAGGTATTATGCCGACAAACCAGAGACAACTGAGCTAACATTCGTGATGCCAAGGTGTTTAAGCATTTGTTACATGTACATATGTATGTTAAATAAAATTGGGAGCGTTATAGCAGGTGCACATATGGCCTTCTATTCCTCTTACTTATCAAACGATCAGAGAAAGTTGATTAAATAAAATTTAATTCATGGAGACAGTGTTCATATTCTTGTTAATCCTCTTAATTCCGTGGCATAAAAATCTGTTTTTATTTTTTACTGAAAGAAAGTTTATTTAAAATTGCTAAACCTAGTCGGTTGCTTCTGAAAAACGTTGGACAACGGTGGTCTAAAAATTATATTATCTTATACTTTAGCATTGAAAAAAATATAATTTTGTTGGCTTCTTAAAAATATAGATATAATTATGTAGAACACTGTATATAATATTGGATAGAAACAATTCAAATGTCATCACACAGCTGAAATATTTTAAAATTACTGGTATCGATATCCCAATCGCTAGTTTAACAGTTAATTTATTACAGATAAGTAGTAAAAAGTTACAAACTAGTTTGCAGTTGCAAAGTCTTTATCATATAAATAGATAAACCACAACTAACCAACTAAATAGCATTGGAACGAATTTAACATCATCATGTATTTCATCTTTGTTGAATTGAAATACGGTCCCCATTTTTAAATACATTTATTTCAGATAAAACTATAAATTTAACAAAAACTTCGTAGAGAACCATTCGACACAATATCAGGAGATAGGCAAGGTTGCTTGCTGTTATCATTAATTTATGTGGAGACAACAACTGTAAAACGAAAGGTTTAATGAAAACATATGAGATCTAAAACTGTGCATATACAATAGAAACACGGTGGACTTGAGCCAAAAACATCGAGAAACTAACTTAAGATCAATATGCAACATGAAAGGCTACTTAAGGAGTTCTGCTACATAAGGCACATTTTCATCAGATATGAGGGAGAGATGCTGGCAGTGACTGAATTCACTAGGCTTGTGTTACATTCACAGGATTTTGCGATTTTGCGAGGTTGAGAGAGTATTCCTTTATAAAAAAAATGTGGGTCTATAATGCTATCATAAAATACGTATTTTTATGCAAACATTGCTTGTAAATACAAAAATTAAATGATACAAATCTCAACAAATTATCTCCTGAGACTAATAGGAGATATAAACAATCAGACTGTAAACAATCAAATAAAAAACGAAAACTAAATTTGCTTGGGGACAAATCCCACAAACGCAGCACGACAAAATATGTCTTGGAATCCATAGGGCAGCAGATTGCGCGTTGGACCCAATCTAACTTATATATTTAACGAATCTGATAAATCTTTAACGAATTACGATATTATTGTCGAAAAAACATCAGTGGACATTTATCGTAAGTGATACATTTAACTGATAAAATGCGATATACACGCCACTTTTGCCAAAGATTACTTGAGATGACACAATCACAATATATGGGATTCAGATAAGTCCTTAATCTTGGAAGTTATTAGTCCATCATGCCGTCAATAATCGAACAGTAAATCAGTCTTAATGCGTTTAAAAAAGTTCCCTGTATTATATACCAAAGAAAGACTCCTTCGATATTTATTTTAATAAAGAACTAAATGCGCGTCATCGGCCATAATCGTAGTCAAACTGTTTTGGGATTCTGGTCAACCTACCGTCATCTGATGGATTAATTCGTCGAGAAAACTCCAGCATGAGAGGCTTTGGCTGTGACAGTCACTTGGTCAATACCTTTTTGCTTCTAAATTAAAAAAAATAACCTCAAATAAACAAGATTAAAAAAAATTTTCATTTATTTTAATACTACAGAAAGAACTTTGGTTGACAATTTTTATGCCAGCTTGAATTCATTTTCTTTTTAGCGACGACAGCTCGTATCGAACCAATGGATTCTAACTTGTATTGCAGCTAAAATTATATGCTTTTTAAGAAAACGGATTTGTAAAATTTAGTGAAGCATAATGTTCGGAATTGCAAGAGGTTGGTATTTTTTTCCATAACATTTATTTTTAAGAAGACCAACAGAACAATCTGAAGAAATATAGCATGAAGCCGGCTGTGTGTTAAATTGGATCATATTATTTAGAAAAATATCATGAATACTGATAGGAAATATATTTTTTTAGGGTTATTTTGTTGTTTTCAAACTACTATTCATATACTATAAAAGCAAATATTTTCAAACAAATAACACTAGTACTTCTAGAGAAATGGCTCATCGTTGAAGACTATTTTTCTAACCCATTCAAGGAATATAAATCGTTGTCAATGGTTATCCATGTTGATTTGACCAAAACAAACTGAATAAATAACAGCTGATTCGACAGATGTAGTTCGGACAAGATTGTCGTTATATGTATATCGAAAAATTTCGAAAATCTATGTTTGAAGACCCTATAGTAAATAGCCATCAATGTTTAAACTCGACAACAAAAGACGAATGTTTGATATACTTCTCATGGTAATTTTTTTACAGTTAGATTTTTGCAATTAATCTGCTGAGAGGAAGTCTCCAAAAGAGATGTCGGGACTGGGGTTTGAACCACCGGTTCACATATAATAAATCTACACATTAGTCTACGGCGACTTCAGTCACCTACAACATAAAATTCTAAATAATTTTTTTAAGAATAATTTTGTTTAAAATTTGAATTTAAAAACCACATCTAGCAACGCACGTCGATTAATTTTTTCCTAAGTAGCACGCAAGAAAAACTAAACTAAAGGGTAAAGAAAGAGCAACAAATATAAGAAAAGAAGGAATTTGTGTAACTGAAAATTTAATGAATTGGAAAGCAAACCATGTTTGTATTTATTGCATGTGTAAGGCATACAGAGAGCGCACATTTATAAACATTTTCTCTCGATATAATTGAAAGAATGAATGAAAAATTTCTTTATTATTTCGCATTGCTAACACAGAAAGGAATTGATTGTCAGGAATTTCATTTTCAATTCAAGTTCATATGTTAGAGTTTATGACATTGCATTCGAAAACTAATTCTTCATTGTCAAGAATTCAACAATTTTTTATATATAAAATATTTTCCAATAATCGGTCTTTTATCAAAAAAAGCGATAAAAACATGTTTAAACGAAAAATATTCAACCGTTTTAAATTGTTGCTTTGGAAAATTATGGTCTTGAATAAATTCTAATGAAAATAAATGATTTAAAATAGAAAATGTATGGCTTATACTTTTGTGTGACTTTTAATTAAACTCAAATATTGTAAAGGGGGACTTAGTTAGAGTGCATTCAATAACTTTTCTTTGTTATAGTGGGTACTGTAATATTTAGCATTTTATTAAAAACGGAGCACTTTACGAAAGAACAGTGTTACTATTGTGGAAACTTATTACAAAAATTTGAAAACTTAAGCTGAGACCGCTGGCAAACTAAAAAGAAATTTAAATCGAGAAAGTGTACTTAATGTGTCAACCATGCAGATAAAAAAATTTAAGAAATTGGTGAATGGCATATATGCATACGGTTGCCTCAGCTGGCCTCACAGTATCTCATTTCATCATCAAATGACCGCCTAAAGACTTGCACCAATCTGTCGGTTTTTATAGTGTTAGATATCTTCAAATAATATTTACTGTGTTAATAATAGACTTGTAGGCCTATAAGACTTCGAATTCGTTTGATTCTTACTAGGCTCCGGTATTATTGTGGTATGGTTAGATATGTTTGGCGTTATAATCACTGGCTGCCAAAAAAACACGATCCTAGAGATTTATAGAAGCTCCTACATTGATCTTCAGTAACATATTATCAATTTGTTTATCTTTAAGAAAGTATCTAATTTTTATATTTCGACCATCGGTGGGTATGTTGACTTGGCTGTTTCTTTTCAGGCATCTGTTTTTTCAACCTTAACTTTTTTAACTGCGTCAGCATATAATACTTGACTGAACATGAATATTTCAGGATAATTAAACAGTGCCTGTCTTCTGGATCATTAATTGTTTAACAAGGAGTATTTTTCTTCCTTTCGGTAGTTCAAAATTAATCATTTGAGTAAAAATTTTCGATTATAACACATCCTGCCCTCGTAAGAAGCAAAGTTTTGTTTTAATGATATTTTATTGGTACTTTACGATACATTACGTTGTGGTAAATCCTTAAACGCGAATTTGTTTTAGGTACGTCTCTGTCTTATTATTGTTAAGTAGACGGAACCACACACAGGCAGTAATTACAGTACGTCAAATGGCTAAGGGATTCGGATTACCGACACCTTGGTTTCATACGTTTTCGATATTAAGTATGAAGGAGTCGAGGAGTATTTTTTGACTTGTCAAAGGTTTTTAATTTGGTAGCTCATACACTATGTACTTTAAAAAGACGCAACGCATGCTTAAAATTGTAAAACTTTGGACGTATGTCGAATACTTTGACAGCTATTAAATTTTCTATAGATTATTTTGTTTTTGATGTGTCATTGTGCCGACCTTATACGTGGTTACTTTGCTGTTAGTTGAAAAGGTTAAAAGCATTGTATGACAGATTCTAATTGACTCTGCTTTTTTGTCCTTTGACTACGTTGAAAACACTACGTAAGGATCTTACGTAATCTTTAAAATATAGGCCGTTTAAGAATTATATCCACGGGGCAATGATTTGCATCGCATTTCTGTTGATTGTGCTCATTCGAAAATGGTTGAGGATGAGCAATTGTTATCAAAGAAGCTCAGTTCTGCTTAACTGACTGCTTGAAAATGCCGTTAGGTTGAAAATTATCACTGAATTACATACATACATACGTAATTGGTCATTACAACCTATCAATCAGAATTATGACCTAGCTTCTCACACCTCTTATGTTAAGTGTGTGTTAATTTTAAACATCAGTGGCAGAACGACAGATTTTTGAGCAACTTTTCATGGCAATTTTATTTTACTTGCAGAGTTTTTGCCAGAAATCTGCTGAGAGGAAGTCGCCGAAGAGATACTTTTGAATTTTTTGTTTTGTTGGACATGTTTGACCAGGGGTTTGAACGTGGTCTCACGTCCAATAAGTCAACACACTACCTACTAGACTAAGGCGAATGCGGTAGTAATCAATCAGCTAAATATCACAGACATTTGGTTCCAGCAAAACAGTGCAACTTGCCATTCAGCACACTTTACTTTGCTTGATTTATTTCAAATTCAATTTGATGACAATTTTCTATCCAGAAATGCCCCTGTTATATGGCCGTCTAATTAATGTGATTTAGCGTCACTAGATGATTTTCTATGAGGCTACGTTAAATATATTGGTTTTTCCCTACAAACCGGCAGCCTTTGAATGTTCTTGGATCTCTAGCCGCTACAGATACATTGAAAGATAAATCCCAAATTGTATTAAAAAGATATGTGTACCCTATTCGGCATATCCCATCACCTATAGTATTTCTTTTTTCCCTGTGGATAAGTTTTTTGTTTTATTCCAAATATTTAATATTTGCATTAGGTTTGTATTTCGTTTTATAATGCAGCCAATATTTTATTTTTTTTATAAAACATTTTAATTTTTTCTTTATTTAAGTTGTATTCATTCATCAATGCTTTTTAAAAGCTTAAAAAATAAATAAAACGAATCGAATTGAAATACAATACATTGTAAATAGTGTCTGTAATAAATATGCAATATGCATGCATTTTATTTAATTATATGCAAAGAAAAGCATTCATACATATACAAGCATAACAACAATACATGCAAATTTTTAAAATTTTTTTATAAAACAATGGATTTTTTTTGGGTGTTGTTGATAGTTGTTGATTCTAAAGCTATAACTTATTATTTCAAAAATATGTTTGTTTATCTCCTTTACACTCTTTTGCGTAAACACTAATAGATCTTTATGTATATCGGGGATCTTCAAACCACGACTATTCTCTTCACACGCACTGTCGTCACACAAGACTTATTGAATTTTTACTGACCCCGCCGCCTGCTTTGTCAAGCCTTTTATATCGCTGGATAAACAGTCTGATGAATGCTCTTGAAGGAGAATGACTTCGCCTTCGCGAAATCTCTATAAATGTAAACATGTTGTTTAGGTTATTGTTGTTTGTGTCTTTTGTTTACGTTTGTCCTTGCAGTGTTGTTGTTGCCTGTTTATTTACTTGTTAATCCCTTTTTTATACTGATGTTGCTTTATTTTTGTTTATTTGTTGATCATATAAACAAGTCCAATGTTTTTGTTTTTGTAGCTTTTGTTTATCATTTTAATGTTAAACGATGTAACACCACTTCCATTTTCGTAACAATATTTATTTTATTTTACGCCCAATATATTGGATATGTTATTTAGTAGAATATCTCTTAAAGTCGAGCACTCTATTGACCCTATTTGGCATTTTCTACGTTTTCTGTTAATATTTGCCGCCATGAACTCATGAGCAAGTTTTTCAGTTAACTTTTAGAGGTTTAGCGGCTACGAAACCAAATGATCTCCTAAATACTCTCTTTGGGTCATATTGAACCTTTGTACGGACTTTGGTAGGGAAACCACATCTTCACGTTAGCAAGAGTATGATGGGGTTCATTGACTTGTGGGGAAGTATTATATACATAACATAATTGGTCATTACAATTCTTTAGTCAGGAATACGAACTAGTTTCTCACACCACTACACTTCTCAGACCTACAGTTTAAAGTCGTCTCCGATCGACAGATTATTAAGAAATTTTTCATGGCAATTTTATTTGATCTAAAAGTTGGAGATGTCTGACCTGGGATCTGAACCTAGGCCTCACATCTAATAAGCCAACAGACTACCTACTAGACTACGGCGACTATAAGCGGCTGGAAGTAATAACCATTACAAATTGCTAATTATTCCGAACTTTTGGTAAATTTGTTCTTTAGAATTTTTAAATACTTTCTCTTATTTATTATTCTTTATACACGACATACACGTATTGTTTGGGAATGTATCTATCGTGTAAAAAGAGAGTTAGGTGTTTGCGCAAATTATTTTAATTTAAACAATATGAAAATATTAGCGGTTGCAATGCGGGAATTGTGTTTAAATATTGGATTAACATTAATATGCCCACAGACATTAAAATTGATTACTTGGGTAAGTAATATGGGTACAATTGTAGTTTTTCTACAAATTTTATGTAAAATAACAAAAAAAATCATGACCACAAAATGTATACACTGTTATACATACATATATACAAGATAATGGGAGCGGGTTGAATTATTAAAATCGGATAAGAGGAAACCAATGGACAAGATAGGCAGTCTGGTCAGGTTTTTATTCGGAAAATCCACTAGTTCTAAAGTGAATATTGACGTTTCCCCAAAAACAGCTAAATGTTGTTGATCAAAATGTTCAAACAAAGGAAAAAGGGTCTCATTTTTTGTCCAATTGTAACCAAACCATGTCGAACACGGAAAATTATTGGGTAACGAATCAATGTTGTTGAATATTTTGTACCGGTTTCGATATCAGAATTTTTCAAACTGGATCCGATTAGACAAATTGTTATTGTAAATTTTGTAATTACAGTCTTTCAGAAGCACAGATATCTGTGCCTAAGCATTCAAATCCTTATGTGGCACAATATGTCTCTACTTACACTGATCAGAACACATCTGTATGCCTATTTTGGTAAATGATAATAATATTTTTATCCTTTGATTCACTGTTATGCGAATGTGTATTTTTTATGGTTTTGCAGATAGACCTTACCAAGTCTTCTAAAAGTCAAATTTGTTTTATTTAATTTACGAGGAGTGGTACAATCTACCGAATTTAATGTTTTAATAAATTTTATCACCTCACGTTTATCGCACTGTAGGTTTTTAAGAACTCAGAATACCTGAATTTCACAATTCCCTAATTGACCCGAAGTGTCATTGTGTAGTCAAACATTTTGACTGGCATATGGCAATGTCAAAATTAATCAGCCAGGTTTAACCAAAGACTAAATATGTATCTTTTCAAATATACAATGATACCAACAAACAAGCAACACCGGGAAATCATTGAATTTTATTATAAAAATTAGGGAAAATGAGTTTCTATCGAAAAATTATCTTCAGCGTAGAAGGTAAATTTTGGTTCAAAAAACCAAAATGTCGTATTGAGAATGCATTACCATTAACGTACTGAGAGCCAACTTTAGAGAGTAATTAAGATTTTGTTTTCAAGCAGCACATTAACCGTCAATATTGTGCGATTTAGGGTTATTACAACTTCCCGTTATAGTTGGGTATAGTTAAAGGTAGCTTTAGCTAAAGTGAACTTTAAAGTCACCTTTAACTTCTTTTCCTAATGATAAAATAAAGTTAACTTTTTCAAAAATATGGCAGTGCCGAAGCAATTAAACAATTTTTTTAAACGCAGTGGCAACGACGGGCTGCGTTTTTCTTGTATATGCTCATTTTGTTTATATTTGAAGTTGCCATATTGAAAATAATATATAATATGGCAAGCTCAAAACATAAGCAGACTGCGGGAGTGCACATGTCAGCGGATGCTATAAAATTTTTTTTCAAGTTTACACTCAAAAAATATTTTATTATAAAAAATGCTTTTATTAAAATCCAATGTCTTATATGTTTTTAAAGGACATTTCAAGAAATTTAAATGATAAGATAAGAGAACAGCTTATTTGTAGATTTTTTTTGGAAAAATTAAAAGGTTTGTTATTAGTAGGAGAGGAAATTTATGAACCAAAAGTAGCTCCCACCAAATATCTAAAAAACATTCCCTAATCTTTTAATCACAGATGTATAATGTTATGTATGTTGATGATATGAAAATCAAAATAGCGTATATTACTAACACATTTCTTTGACCGTAAAAAAATAAATTCTCTCAATTTATTTTCTCTCTCTTACTCACAAATACACGACCAAAAAATTTAAAAGTTACCGGTGGGATGATCCTCCACTTAACTTAACGCTCGCTTCAACCATATTGTCCACTTATAATAATGAAAAACAATTTATCTGCCCATTAACATCCTGCCTTTAGTTAACGGCAAGTTGAAATATGCCAAAATTTCAGTTCTCTGATGGGCCACCTACATAGAAACCTCGTGCAACATTTTAATTAAATAATCTCGAAAAATTTGTAAAGTTTTATTTATTTATTTATTAATTACAATACAATTACAAATTATATTCTAATTATATACGAGCGGAGTAACTTGACCATAAGCTCGGTGTAGTGTCACAGACCAGAGTCTCTGGTGGGAATCGAACCCACGACCCTCACGCTAATAGTCTAGCACACTACCCACTAGACTACCAGGGCACCCTTGTAAAGTTTTAATTTTATGATTATAAATGAATGTCTCATTCAACTGAATTAAATTTTGCAAACTTTCTGTTTTCTCTGTAATTTTCATACATAAGCAGGTGAAATGCAACCCTTTTGAGAGGCAATATAACGAGTAATATAAAAAATATTGTTAAACAGTTCAATCCTAAGAAAAAAACCTACACACTAATAGTTTTTATATGCATATCCTTCAAATAAGTCAACAATGTGTTATTTTTTAATAAAATAAATCGATTATAGGAAATAAATTTCCACATAATAGTTGCTTCATATTCATAAAAATATTCAACTTTATTTTTATTTCATATGGAAATATGTCAGTAGATTTTTTATACAAACACATTCATTACATAAAAGACTAAAAGCAATTTTATACATTTTTTACGTGCTAAATATAGACAATATTTGTCAGGTACAATACATTATTTTATATATACTAGGCTACACTAAATCAAAATGAAATTTTCCTATTAATAAACATTCAATTGTTTCTTACAAAAGAACAAAAATACTTCTGTTTATACATTTTTTGTTGACTGAAATCCATCTATACATATGCATGTTGAACATGTATGTAATCAATAACATTCTATCATATACAGTGGAGAGAATAACATTAGGTATCCCAATATGTTTTAACATCTTCTTGGTGCAACCTTCGGTACCGACACACAAGTCAACAATATTGTATTACAGAGGACATGCTTAACTATTTCGCGCAAGTTCTTTGAGACTTTGAATTTTAAATTTACACTTTCGCGGTGCAAAAATATTGAGCCACCAGAAAGTTTCCCTTTTTTCTTATGGCTTCTGAAAAACATTCAAAATGCGTAAAATATAAATATATTAATAAAAGATTATATAAAAAACATGAATTATTTTTACAAATTACACTATGCGACAAAATAAAAAAATTGAAATACACCCAGCTAATGAGGTGTGAGTTTTGTTGAGTCGAACTCAAAAATATTTTTTTTATATTTCTTGAACCCTCCAAACTTCTTTTATTTGATAAAAATGGTTTTTCTTTAATCTTTTCACACAAAATTATTGATTACCCAAATATTTGTTAACCTATTTCCATAATCCAAAGTATTTTGAAAAGGTTCTGATCGGGTAAACTTGGAAAATAAGATTTTTTTCTCATTTTTTCAAGTTTAGCTATTCTTAATTGTAAAATTTAATTAAGAAATATAAAATAAATGATGATATTCTGAAATTGCATTATATTGTAAAGAGATTGACACTTCGCTTGATCAAATCGGACAAAATCACTGTAGTTATTATTTAAGTAGTATAACAGTCGCATTATATTTTTTATATGTATATGTCATCTTATCAAATTCAAAAAAATTCAAAAGTTTTGATGGATCTTGATTGTTTATCGCAGAATGTATATAGTATTTACATAGCCAATAGTCCAAAGCGAAGTTCGCAATTTGAAAAGGTATCGGAACTTTTAGAATATAAACCAAAAAAGGTGTTACATCCGGCACAGACTAGATGGTTGTCTTTAGAGGCAATTGTAGTACGAGTTCTTAAACTTTACGAGCCCCACAAAATTTTTTTTCTTCCAATATAGACCATATAGATAGTGCTAACATAATTAAAAAGAAATTAAGTGATATGAATGAGATGTACTTATGTTTCTTGAAATATATACTTCACGTTATAAACAGTGTAAACAAAATGTTTCAAAGTACAAACTCCCAAATTCAAAAAATGTATTCTGAAATGGAAATTTCTATACTTAAAAATATTAGATAATTTTGTAAAGCCAATGTATGTAAACAATGATTTCAATATTGAGGAAAATATTGAAAATAAAGACGTTTTTTTAAACGCCAAAGATGTATATTTAGGAGTATTTGAATAAAAAAGATTTCTGAAACAGTGAATTAACTGAATTCACTAACTACTACGTTTCATTTTACATTGAGTTTTGTAAACAATTAACCAAACGTTTTAATTTTAAAGATACTTCCTTAAAAGAAATTTCATCTATTCATCTACATAATATTATTAATAATTCATTGTCTCCACTAATAGAAAGATTTCCAAATTTAATTAATGAAAATGATTTTCAAAACGTCACATAGATTTCAAATAATATTTTCAAACCTTAGAAAATATTAATTGTGAAGATTTTTGGGCCAGAGTTTCTAAAATGAATAAGTTGATAACGATTTAGTTTTTCCAACATTGACGAAATTTGTGTCCAGTATACTTTGTCTTCCCAGTTCATCTGCATACGTTGAACGAATTTTTTCTAAAGTTAATTTAAATAAAACTAAGTACAGTAGCAGGCTTGAAAATGCAACATTAGAAGGTATTTTGTTTACACAGGATTATTTACTAGTTAAAAGGTGTTCCTGTTATATCTTAAAATTGATGAAGAAATTGTAAAAAATATGAAACCTTCCCAGTATTATAATTAAATTATTACAGGAAACTACTAAAAATTTTACAAAACTCTACTTTTCTATTTAGATCTCATTTTTGTACCTTATAGAATTACTACTTACATATCGTCGGCTGGCCTGCAAATTGGCCTATGTGCCTTTTGGGAAATTTTTAAGTCTTATTTGTGGTCCATCTCTATAGCAAAAATTTGTCCAACGTGTCCGCTGGTTCCAAAATTATTGCAAAAATTTTTAAGTAGTTTTGTATGACTTTCATATAAAAATTATGTTGTTTTTCAGGTCTTCTGAAAAGTTGTTGAGAATTATTTGATTATCGGATTATATCTTATCCTCAAGAATAAAGTTAGTATATGATAACAAAACCCGATAACCAATCAATGTAATACACTTTTATTTTGAATTGTTATTTATTTTTTAATATTTTACAAATAAAAGTTAAAAAATGATGATTTTTCCCCCAAAATAGGATTTTTTCCTTAAAATGATGATTTTTCACCAGAATCTTCAGGCAACACTGGTGTAATCAATAAATTTGTGCGTAAAGTCCAAAAAAAACAATTTTCGTCAAATAAAACAAGTGTGGAGGGTTCAAGAAATATAAAAAAAAGATTTTTGAGTTCTACTCAACAAAACTCACAACTTACACAATGTCATTAGCTGGGTGTATTTAATTTTTTTTTTATTTAGCATAGTTTTATATTGCGGTACGTTGGTGTTCACTGTATATCAAATTGTAGAATTCCTATTTTGAAATGTAGTATTTTTTTGATGTAGTCATTGAGCAAAATATAGTATTTGAAAAATTTTTTTTAAAACTATTTTATGTTCATTAAACTGTAATTTATCGATTTTATATACTTATTTGTATTTGATTTCTTTTTTTATTTCTTGTACATTTTTTCTTTTATGAATTAAAAAAACCTAATATTGTATAAAATATAAATGTGATTCAAAATTTAGACTACATGTTTAATATTTTTGACTCCTTGATCATATTTAAGAAATTTGTAAACGGAGAAAAAAAGTTCGATACCTCAAAAGGAAAATAAAAGACTTGTTGCTCATTTTGTATTGGCATTTGAAACTGTTTTAGTCCTTAAGGAAAAATATAGACTACATTCCTATACTTAGGACGATGATTTATCAATTAGTTACCAATCACAGCATTCTATTATTGCAAACTAAAATGTCTTATGAATCTCAAATTGCACTGTTTAGTCGTTCAACAAAAATTTTTCAAAATATTGCTTTTAATCCATCAAATTTTATATAAAAAAGTTAGGAAATTTCCAGTTTAGAATAACATTAACATTACTTATATCATTAAGTATTTATTTCTTATAAAATGATTTTTTTATAATTTTTTATTTAAACATTAAAAAAAATTAAAATTTAAAAGTTTTGTACATATAAATAATCATGAAAGTACCAAAGAGGGCATTTGTGCCGTAATGCACCACTGCATACAATAGGCCCATCACTCATGTTCAAATGTTATGTAAAAACGTGAAGGAATTCTGTTTTATATATTATATTATATATGTTTCTGTTCGTTCCATTTTGTTAACGGGAGAGTGCGTTTCGGTAAGCATTTACATTGTTATCCATATGCTAAAAAAACGAACGTAAGGTACGTTACGTTACGTTACATTTGGCTAACTGGCACTTAATGGCACTTTCGCCATTTCGAGGCTTAAAATGTAAAGAGTGTAAGTAACCTTGGCACTGCAACTAAATATTGAATTTTTGAATAGCTTGCTTGGTATGAAGAAGAAGAAAACTGTTGACCTTTATAAATAGTTGCCTTCTAAATATGCTCTTAATATAGTACATACATAACATAATTGGCCATTACAACCCTTCAGTCAGGATTACGGCCTAGCTTCTCACACCACTCATGTTGTGTGCGTTAATTTTATACGTGAGTGGCGGGACCTACAGTTTAACGTCGACTCCGAACGACAGAATTTTGAGAAACTTTTCATGGCAGTTTATTTTACTCTCAGAGTTTTTGCCAGAAATCTGCCGAGAGGAAGTCGCCGAAGAAATATTTTTTTTTTCATATTTCATTTTTGATGTCTGACCTGGGATACGAACCCGGGCTTTTACGAATAGTAAGCCAACACACTACCTACTACACCACGGCGACTTCTTAATATAGTGGTTCAGAATTATGCCTTTTGAGAAGCTTTACAGAATAACCCGCATACCGAACATCAACGTTGACATAAGTAGAAGGAAATCTGTCTAAATCCTACAATATTTAGTTCCGAAACTGCTCTGACCTGTGCAGTGTTGTGAAACGGCGCTGAACTGTTCTTGGAACAAGCGGCAACTGACGAATAAATATTCCACCCAGAATTGCGCTAATTGGCTCTTGCAATATCTGGCCGATTACATTAGTCATATTGACAAAAGCAATGGCTTACGTTTTCAGTTTTATTAAAGAAATATTGTCAGTCGGCAGGCAATCTCATATATATATTTTAATATATATGTATATACGTATGTATGTACATATATACTTCAATATACATGCATAGATATATACTAACATATTAGAGTTTATTCTTAAAAAGCCCATTTACTTTACTCATAGTCGTGCGACGTAAGGAAATTCGAAGTAAATATTTAATGGTTAATTTCCTCCAAGATTTTTATTGTTATTGTGAATACTAAAGAACTATTATTTGTTTCTTCTTTATCCAAAATTATGCTGCTATAAAAATGGCACATAGTCAATCCATTCTTCGAATAGCTTGTTAAGTGCAAGTATTGCAAAGCCGACTCACACAAAAACATTAAAGTTTATGAGTTTTTTACATGAAAACATTTATGTTGTATACGTTTGAGAAAAAATTGTATGGCAATTTTATTTTACTCTCAGAGATTTTGCCAGAAATCTGCTGTGAGGAAGTCACCAAAGAAATATTGTCTCATATTTCGTTTTGTTGGACATGTCAGACATAGGATTTTAAACGTGGCCTTATGTCTACAAATCTAACACTTTACGTACGAGACTACGACGACTTTTAATTGATCATTACAAGCCGATTATCAAATTTCGATCTGCTTTAACACATTCTGACAAGCGCCTTTGCTTTTATTCCAGTTGGTCAAAACAATCAATGAGAGGACTTCCTCGATTTGGTGCTTCCTACGTAGACAAAGTCATCCTCTATGCCGATTTCCGCTAATTAACGAAACAGACACCTGCAGGAGTTACTCATCATCATTCTGCCTAGCTTTATCACTGTCGCAGAAATGCCCAGCGTAGACATTACGGCAACATTTCGTGAAGTCAGTCAGTAATTAGAAAAAGTTGTTAAAATATCTTGATTTCAAAATATAGGCACGCTAAGAATATTCCAACTACATTTTCTAAAACTGACTGTTCTGACCAAAATTTGTCCGAACAAACAAATCCAAGGTAAAATATTTAATCAAAAAATTTGAATTGATTAATTCAACATACGTATGTGTGTATATTCGCCTTAAAAACTTCGCTGCAGTGGGGCAAAATTCTTTATATGACAGCCCTCACGATCAATTCTATTACAAAATTAAAAGTAACAATTCATATTCAAAACAAGAAATTGCCTGTTAAGTTTTACACATTTAATTCCGACACACATTTACATATTTAATTCCCATATTCCGGACTTTTCGGTTCAATTTTCTTTAGAATTTAAAATGAAAATTTTTTCAAATTTCTAAGAATCGATATTTGTGGACTTACGAGTAAATACGTTATACTACTTATCATAATAACATACATACATACATAATTGGTCATTACAACCCTCCAGTCAGAATTCCGACCTAGTTTCTCACACCACTTATGTTGGGTGTGTTAATTTTATACACGAGTAGTGGGACCTACAGTTTAAAGTCGACTCCGAACTACAGATCTTTTGAGAAACTGTTCATGGCAATTTTATTTACTTATCATAATAAACTCCTGTCAAAATATTTGTTCGTTTCATATTTGACTTTGAAAGTACTGGAATTTCTGCCTTTGAAGTTGTTTCAATTGTGACTTTTCTTTTTTCTCAAAATTCATATCAAATTACATGCATCAAAATCAAGTGTTACATTTTTTATGATTTTTATAACTGACTGTTCAATTTCTAAAACATATTTCTTTAGAATGAATTTTTGAACAAAGATTTCATTTAAGAAATGCCCATCTTAATATTTGCACATGCTTGTCTAACTACAACACTTGGAAGACAGACGTCAACGTAAATGTATCCATTTCTTTCTGTTTTTCTAAATTTTCAGGGTTTTCTGGTCATCATTACTTGTAAGACACAACGTTGTAGAAACGTAGTATATGTGAACAAATTTACAGAATAGCGCACATACAAGTATTTTATATACAATATTGTGAATAAAAACACGAATTTTTTAAAGTAATCAACAGAAGTTTTCATCTTTTCATTCATTTCCCAAGGGATGCTGTTCTAATAAGAACATTGTAAAAGAAATCAAAAGACAACAAGAAGAAAAATTATTTAAAATAAAAAAAGTGAACAAAAAACTCAAGAGTCAAGATGGAAAAACATTACAACTACAGCAATAACATATACTATTAACAACACAAAAAACTTTTTATGTATGCGACAGTAAAAACTATCGGGTCTTTCATTAAGTTCTTCCCATTTTTCAATTAAATAAAACAAGGTGTGTGTCAGTTATCGTCGAAATTTTTCATTCATTTGACATCATGAATCATTATGTGTGTAACATAACATTGTCCGCTAAGGCTTCTCTGGATGGAGCCTATCCAAAATAAAAAACTTTTTAAGACTCTGGCACATAAATCAGGTTAAATTTGACCGATGAAAAGGGTTACGTTGGCTTTGAGAACCGCTGTGGTTTGTGTATTATATACTTGCGATAAAATAAAGTTCCTCAAGAAAAGGTCTAAGGGCATCAAATCTTAACATTACCTTCATGTGAGGTAGCTGTGCCCTTATATCGCTCGTGCCGAACATCCATTGTAGCGCTAACCTGTTGAAACTTCGTGATATTAGCTTCGAAATCATCCAATTCGGTGAAAAGATGTTGGCAAGGAAGTCGCCGTAGTCTAGTAGTGTGTTGGCTTATTAGATGTAAGGCCACGGTTCAAACCCCAGTTCTGACATCAAAATGAAAATATGAAAAAATATTTCTTCGGTGACTTCCTTTCAGCTGATACCTGGCAAAAACTCTGAGTGTAAATAAAATTGCCATGAAAAGTTTCTCAAAAAACTGTCATTCGGAGTCGACTTTAAACTTTAGGTCCCGAACATCTTTTGACCTGAATTGGATGATTTGGAAACCAGTACCACGAAGTTTCAACAGGTTGATGTTGGCAGTCTTCGAATTATACTGCTGTTAACAGTGATGGCTTGGCCAATATCAGTCTCACAGAAATATAAGACAATGACGCCGCCAGCCCAAAGTCTACACCAACAAAAAAAACACAGTTTCAAGAATAAATTTCTTTCTCCTATAAATATCTTTCTAATACAATCCACTGCATTAATAGGCGTCATCCCCAGAACGTTGGTATTAAAAAAAAAAACAAATAAAAAACGTGATATTTTAGGGATGTAGTGGACGCTTTGTCTTTCCAACAATTTCAAAAATTTTGTTTGTTTACGTACCCATTAACCTAGAAATGGACTTCTTGATGAAAATTTGAGTCTATTGTGATTTCACAAAACAGACAGACAACAGACACAACAACGTTGCCGGTATCAACTGTCAAAGTTCGAAAGATCCTTTTGTAAGATCCTATATAACAATTTTCTTTAAAGAAGTGGAGCTTATATGAGGGTTTTCCATTTCAAAGCATTTTAGTGTCATAATATTCAGTATGGCTTTAGTTTTTAACGCCAGTGCTTTATTTTACAATTAATGCATTAATTATCGAGATTTTAACGGTTATTTCAATACATATTGTTACGAAAATGGATACTGTGTACATCGTTTAACATTTAAATGGGCAAAAGCTTCAAACAAATACAACGAACTTGTTACAAGTAAACCAACAACATTAGTATGAAAGAAAAGGGGATAGACAAGTAAGCGAGAAAAAGCAATGTGAACAAAATACGCAACCAACAATGAAGTCGCGATAGAGTTCCTGAGAACGCGAAACCCCGAACGTTCGACTTCATCAGACGGTGGCACACACAAGTACTGCGAACAATAAAGAGTTTAATTGAAACCAAACACATATTTGTTTTTATTTTATTTGCAATCAACGAACTCATATTTTAAACGTTCTTAAAAAGGTAAAAACGTAACAATATCCTCGTTATGGATTACGGAGTTCAATCACAAGTGTCACCTAATTTACACTTCGTTCTGTAATATTCAATTATAAACAAAAAAAATAATATCTGTCGTAGATACGCCGTCAAATATCTTTTAATTGAAGTTGTAACATGAAGACGAACACTTTTGTAGCAGAAAATTAAGTACCAATACGTTGAATCTACACAAACAAGGTACTAATAGGCCTCAGTACAAAAAAATATCATATAAACTTATTAAAATTTCAAAAACACTAAAAATGCATTTAATTTTCTTCACTTTCCTGACTTTGATATCGTCTCAAATTTACAAATCTCAACTTAAACTCGTAAAAATTCACTATATAATGCATATATATTGTTGTCTATCGAACTGCATACTCAGTTTCTCAATTTTCTTTAAATTCATTTTTGCCTTTTTGGCCATCTTTCTAGGGTAAATGCCGCATAGTGCGTCGCCTTTTTAATGCCTCTATTTCATGAATGCATTAATAATCGAATTGTCAGCACCAATCCTGTCACTGTGAGCACTAATTCTGTCTCTGCTGCGAATAAAAATAGAAATAAGCCTAAATGCATAGCAGTAGTGTTTGCTGCATTGCGTTTATAGCATGATGATGTTAGTTTTTCCATGACATGTGTGTAGCATAAGTTTTGCAACAAACTGATTTGTAAATAAATGTGAAGAGAGGTATAGAAATTTTTAAAATTGTTGTACGAGCAAGTTTTGGAATGATATTTGTTACAAACTATTCCTGTGTATGTGGCTCTGCACAAACCATACTAGATGATGCATAACAAAAACAAACAACAGTAAAAACATAATGAAATTTAAATTGTTTACAACATCAATTTGTCGCTGTCTTCTGCCGTTCTTTGACTGAATATTTGTGGTGTGGTTTTGAAAACACCTGCTACTAAAAATTCCCCTTTCAAATAGTTTGTCTTTACATCGCTCTTTGCATCTATCCTCTACACATTCTGTCTGTCAGTAAACCATTCCGGGTTAAAATGCTTTACATTTGTGGCGAAACATTTTCTATTTTATTCAATTTAAAAATATGTTCAATGTGCACATTGTATAGCTTTAGCTCACTGGAATATTCCTTGTACAATAACAGATACTGTTTTATTAATTGTTGCGCTCTTGGATGGTTAGGTTAGGTTAGGTTAGAGGACGTACTTGTGAATTAAGACAAGTATAGTACCCGGAGGTCGAATTGACCCATTGTACAACGTCCTAGTTTCTCACACCACTTATGTTGTGTGTGTTAATTTTATACGTGAGTGGTGGGCCATACAGTTTAAAGTCGACTCCTAACGACAGATTTTTGAGAAACTCTTTCATGGCAATTTTATTTACTCTCAGAGTTCTTGCCAGAAAACCCTGGCTTTACGTCTAATAAGCCAACACACTACCTACTAGACTACGGCGACTTCGAAAAATGTTATGGTTATATATGTGGATGGTTATATATCAAAACAATTTTCTGAAGAATCTTGAATCGGGTGGGTCATGTATCGGTTTTAATTTGAACCATCAGTTATTTCCAATCTGTCAATACTTATGTCATTCTCTTCTGTCACAAAATTCAGTATATAGTATTATCACCACTGAACGTAATGCAACGATTTACTCTTGAGCAACGTTGGAATTTGAGAAACTTTTAATGGCAATTTTATTTACTCTCAGAGCTTTTGCCAGAAATCTGCTGAGAGGAAGTCGCCGAAGAAATATGTTTTCATATTTCATTTTGATGTCTGACCTGAGGTTTGAACCGTGGCCTTTCGCCTAATAAGCCAACATACTACCTACTAGACTACGGCGACACAAGCGTGGTCTTAATCCTGACTGAAGGGTTGTAATGACCATTTATGTACGAGTATTTATGTAACGTTGGAATTTATTGGAAATAAAACAAAGACAATTGGTCGGAAATTGCACGAAAATGTCGTACTAAATTTGGTAGCAGAGAAGGACCAACAGTGCACGGTATTTACTAAAGTCCGTGAAACTGATTCCATTGTTGATGAGCCAAGACGTGAGTATGCTCGCGCAATAGGTACATCCGAAATATCTTAGCTGTGGCTGGTAGTGTACATCAGCTCGTCATCGATCTCAAGAAATTAATATTTAACGCACCAGCTAGTCAGTTTTCGTCGAATTTTGCGAAAAACTTCTTTGTATGACGCCTTACAAAGCTCAATTGGTTCAGGAGTTGCAGCATCATGACCATCTGCTTCGTTTTCGCTGCGCTAAATGGGAAACTACAATGTGATGTTGATTTTGCCAAAAAAAAATCATCTTTTTGGTTCCAACTCATTTTCATCTTGTTGGGTACCTTAATAAGCATTATTGCTGTATTTGCGGCCCAGAAAACCTTCACGTGGTCTTTCAGTAGCCAAAGCACCCATAACAAGTGACAATTTGGTGGGAACGTTAATAAGCAAAATTTGCCGTATTTAGGGCTCAGAATACCCACACGTGGTCTTGTGTGCGGAGGCATCATTGGCCAATATTTCTTTGAAAATGAGGACGGCGCAACCATTACGGTCAATGTAGACACCTATCCCATCACGATTACCAATTTTAGTATCCGCTCTTCATGGTATTGGTATGAACGATGTTTGGCTTCAACTAGATGGAGCAACTTGCCACACATCTCATGTCAAAACGTCAAACGTTTGATGGCCGTTTAAATAGCTGAAATGGTGATATCAATTGACCTACAAGAAGGTGCGATTTGACAGCGTTGGACTATTTTCTCTGGGACTGCGTTAAAAAAAAGTGTTATGCCGATAAAAGAAAGACAATTGAACATCTGAAAGCCAACATTCATGCTGCCATTAGCGAAATACGACCCCAATGACTCGAAAAAGTGCACGAAAATTGTTGCGATCGAATGAGGTATTGTGAGGCCAGCAGCCAAATGTATTAAATAATATTCCATTTCGAACCGGAACAATTGTGCTACCCAACAAAAAAATAAATTTTGGGTAAGTTTTAAATCGTTTTCGTTTTATTGCATTTTAAAATTTAAACTTTTAAACGGCCTACCCTTTTCGTTTTTCCTTTTCTTTTAAGAATAATTGTCGGTACAGGTGTTTCTTGATATCTGCAATAAAAAACGGGAAATTGTGTTTACTGATGATTTAATGGTTTTACTGAAAAATGTTAAGGGAAACATATTTTAAGAGAAATTGTATATTAGATGCCCAAATTTTCCTATTTTTTTATGTTTTTTTTTTTTAGAAACCCTTGAATCGTTTGTGGGTGTTAGCAAATGCCAAAAATGAAATAAAAATCACCATTATAGCATTACTAACAGATTTGTTATTGAATTGACTATAGAACTCAAAAAGGTGGCAATAAAATACAGGCGCAATGACACTCAACCAAAATTCAATAACGTTTTATATACAATCTATTAATAACTACTACTGAAGAGGAAAAACTTTCAATAAAATTTGCTGTAAGAATCTACTTCAACCAATGTACAGCATATACAAATGGCCATCGATGGCTACCGAAAAAACCGAAAGAAATACAAACAAAAAATTAAGGAACAACGAAAACCGAAAAAAAGTGTGTATATACTGCAATTGCACTTAAATGCAGGTGCAAATAGTAGTTGGAGTAATAAAATAACAACTGCAGTGGCAAAAAGGCAAACAAATGTGATTAGATTTTTCTCTTTTTTTTTTTTTTGTTTAAAAGTGAGCAAATATTTTTCAATAGTGAACAAACTTATATTTTTTATGGTTTAAAGAAGGAAGTGTTATTGGACCAGCATTTCCATTTCCGTTTTCTTTTTTTACCACTATACCAGCGTCATCAGTATTTCTGGCACTGAGTAAACATTAAATGTAGCTCAGCAGAAACATTGCTTGCCAAAAAGTCCATAAAAATTAAAAAAAAAATTGTTTATACCATATGCACTACTCCGCACACACCAATACGTACAATGTTATCCACCTGAACGATTGGATAAAATTTTGTATGGCTCATCGTACTAAGTTGTCATCAAATAATGTTAAAGTAAACTTTTTGTAGTTGAAATACGTACCAATATTGGTAAATAACATAATTGAGTTTATAAATAATTAACGTTATTTTAATAAAACAGTTAGGGTCATTATTACAACTTGCCGTTAAAGTTGGGTTTAGTAAAAGGTAACTTTAGCTAAAGTGAACTTTAAAGTCCCCTTCAACTTTTATTCGTTATTGCAACCTACAGATAAAATAAAGTTAACTTTTTCAAAAAATATGGCAGAGCAGGAGCAATATCGATAACATTTACCAAATTAAACAAGTTTTTTAAAACGCAGTGGCAACAACTAGCATCCTTCTAAAGTTAAACATAAACTTAACTTAAAAGTTACAGGTCGGATGATCTTCTCTTTAGCTGAATGCTCACTTCTACATTATTGTCCACTCATAGTAATGAAAAACAAATTATCTGCCCGTTAAAGTCCTGCCTTTAGTCAAAGGCAAGTTGTAATAATGGCCTTTAATCTTATTATTATTGTTAGAAACGTTATTAAATCACTATTAACTAAATCACCCGAAATATCAACACAAAACTTCTAACAAACGGAATGTAATGTTTGGACTTACAAACCAATTATAAGAGAATATTTTTTAAAAATAATTTTTCAATCGTTGAAGGAAGCTGGAAAGTCTTAGCACTTAGTAAAGTCTTTCAAATGTTATTTTTAATTTATTTATTTATTAATTAATATACAACTATAAATCATATTCCAATTTGAACCAAAATTGAAAACTTTGAACGCCCAAGTCAGTGCACCAATGGATAATTTTGAGAAAATACAGGGAATTTTTCAAATATCAAGATTGTTACGTTTTTACCTTTTAAAAACGTTTGAAATATGAGCTCGTAGATTGCAAATAAAATAAAAATAAATTTGTGTTTAGTTTTAATTAAAATTCTTTATTATTCGCATAATTCTGTTTGCCACTGTTCACAACTTGATGTAAACAACAACAATGCTTTGTTTATTATTCCTCTGTTTATACTCTTTGCATAAGCAATAACAATTAATAGGCAATTATTCGACAGATCTTTGTAACGGACATTTTTAAACCACAGTTACTGTCTTCAAACGCACCGCGTCTTCACAAAGACTGACTGAACTTCACTAACTCAATAGACTACTATTAATGTTCAAATATATTTTCACATTTATCGACAACTTTATTACTATCGTACGATTATCACATGTCACTAAAACTCAAAATTAAGAAACTTGGTGATTACAACCCTTCGGGATTACTACCTAGTTTCTCACACCACTTGTATTGTGTGTGTTAATTTATAGATGAGTGGCAGAACCTACAGTTTAAAGTTGACTCCGAACAATAGATTTTTGAGAAGGTTTTTCATGGCAATTTTATTTACTCTCAGAATTTTTGCCAGAATTCTGTTGAAAGGAAGTCGCCGGAAAAGTATTTTTTCATATATCGTTTAGTTGGAGATGTGTGACCTGGTGGTTCAATAAGCCAGCACATTACCTACTAGCCTACAGCGACTGTATGGGAATAAAAAAGTATATTATTGCAAATGACAGCTTACAAGAATCATAATTTCAAATTTCAAAACAAATGTATGCCTTAAAATAAAACTAATTATACAATTAATCAAAGTCCATAAGCCCGAAAAGTAAAGAAATTTTACCTCTAGTAAGACCATATGAAAATATTAATGATGTCGCTGTAAACAACTTTCAATTTCATAACATATATTTGGGGCTAAGCTAATTTATATTGAACACATCCTCCTCGAACTTGATTTCTTATTTTACTTGCTATCTTCCTTTTATAAGTAATTGAAGGAGTAACACCGTAGTTTTAGTAGACGATTTGCACGGTTCATCTTCTTTTAATCTTTGTTTGCTTACTATTGGTTTTTTTTGCTTGGTTTCTATGTTTTTATTTTTTTTATTAATATTAATTAATAATTTTTTGGTGTCCTTCTCTTATCACACAATAACAAATTTCCATCACTTCTTAAATTTTTAAACTCGTTTTTTAATAATACTTTCTTATTTATTGCTTATCATAGTATGGCTTTCAATTCAGTAGCGTAATTAGTTAAGTTTGCGTTTTCACCCTCCGACTTTTCACTTCCTTAGTCAGCTGTAAGCCATGGGAAGTTTTAACAAAGTTTGAAGTACAGAAAACTTCACTAAAAAAAAAGAAATTTAAAACCGTCTTTTATTTTAATATTTAAAATTCGCTATCCCTTACTCTTCATTGCGTTTCCGTCATTGGCTTTTCTTTTCCCACGCTGCTGTTTTATTAAGTGCACCAAATTGTATTCATGTTCAAGCTGTTGCATTTAAGTCACGTAAGGGGGTGAATATTTAAAAACTTTTAATTAATTAAATTCCATTTTTCTATAAACATACATACGTATTCGTATAATGTTATTAATTAGTCTTTTCTTATTCTTTTTTTTAGAAAGGAAAGATATAAGAATAAAATTTAATATAAAAAACGGAAAACTTTTAGCGATGATCGAAAGGATTTGGGTGCTTTTCATTTTGTTGAATGTATAACAAGTTGTATACATACGTTGATGTACTGCACTTGTAAATGGTGGATGATTTAAAAGTTTAAATTTAATAATGCAAAAAAAAACAAATCGGTTTCAATTTTTGGTAAATTTATTGTTTTGTTGTGAAGCGCTGTTGTTCCGGTTAGAAATGGGGTATTATTTCATTCAAATGGCTGCCGCATCTGGTCTCACAGCACCTCATTCGATAGGATCAATTTTCGTTCACTTTTTCGATTGTATGGTTTTGTATCCCGGCAATGGCATCAAGATTGTTGGCCTTCAAATGCTTAATTGTCACTGGTTTGTCGGAATAGCACTTTTATTTAACGGCGCCCTACAGATAATAGTCCAACGGTGTCCAATCGCAGCTTCTTGATGAAACTGAGCTTCATCCGAAATTTTTTCATTTTTTTTTTGGCAAAATCAACCACAGCTTCGAAATTTTTGGGAGTCCGCACTGTATGAGCACACTCCCGTATTGGCGCATCAACAATGAATGAACTTGAGCAACAAACTTGCGTATACCGACATTTTCGTGAAATTTCCGACCAATTGGCTTTGCCTTGGAAATAAATTTCCAATAAATCCCAATGTTGTTTAAGCCGAAATCGATTCATTACGTTCAGGGGAGAAAATATACTGAATTTTGTGACCGAATAGAACGACATAAGTATTGCAAGATTTGAAATATCCGATGGTTCAAATTTAAACCCATAGTTATTCGTGCGTTTTGTCGCATTGTGTAATTATTATAACGATAACGTTATATTGGTTTTTGTGTTTGTTGTTGTTAATATTGTAAAATTTTGTCCCATTAACCAAATTCTTTCATGCCAATAAATTTCTGGTAAATTTTTTTAGGAAACCGGACATAATTTATGTTATTTTCCTGTGTAGAAACAATATAAATGAAATTTTTTATAAGCTTTTAATAAATTTGAGATCAATTTAACTGTTCTAAAAAAGGCAAGTCGAAAAATGTAAGGATAATTACCAAAATTATATTACAATAAAACAGAAAACCAATTCAACCCCATTAGTAAGGATATCTTTAAAATAAAAAACCCTGACAAACAAATGCAAACAGACCAACACCTTTAACAGATGTTTTTATGCTCTGTTGGATGACATTTTATGTGGGACTGCCTTAGGGAAGGTTCCAATGCAAGAAACAAAACAGAACCAGAAGGAAGAAAATCAATGGAAACGGATTTTTTTGTTAAATTTGTTTTTCTGACCTTAAAATATACGTACATATACATACATATACAAAAAAATTTTAAGACCTTATCTCATATATTTTAGGTATTCTAAACCACAAAGGATACCAACAGAAAATAAAAACATTTGTTAAAGATTTTTTAATTATTTTTTTGTACTACACCAGCATAGATAATTCCTTTTAACAAGTTATCACATTAATCAAATAACCTTTTCAAGGTTATTTATGTACCACAATGGAATTGTTAATAAAAATTCAATAAAAAAAATTCAATATTTTGACGGCCTTTGTTTGGTGGGTCAGGACAAATTACTTTAAACAGCCATTCCTTTATCACCTTTCATAGTTTTTTCTTATTAACTTGTTTGTTCGCTTAAGAGTTTTATCGATATCGATAACTATAGCTTGTCAACTAAAAATTCTAAACTGTTATCACATTTCAGTTCAGCAAGATTTGGCAAATCATCATGATTCCTTTAACACCAACGTTTGCGAATTTAATAGAGCACTTCAACCATTTTGCGGACCATGCAGTGCAGTGTAGTAAGCAGACGATTATTGTAGTCATTGATGATACATACATAGATACATAATTGTTCATTACAACTCCTAGCTCAGGATTACGACTTAGCTTCTCACACCACTTATGTTGTGTGTTTTAATTTTATACATGAATGGTGAGACCTACAGTTTAAAGTCGACTTCGAACGACAGATTTTTAAGAAACGTTTTAATGGCAATTTTATTTTATTCTCAGGGTTTTTGGCAGACACTTGCTGTGAGGAAGTCGTCGAATAAATATTTTTTCAATTTTGTTTTGATGTCTGAACTGGGAATTGAACCGTGGCCTTACATCTAATAAGCCAACTCACTATCTACTAGACTGCGTCGGCTTCATATTTCTTATCATATATTTTTTATATAAGTCATCTTATCAAATAAACTTTCAGTTCAAAAATTTTCAGAATTTTTGATGGATCTTGATCGTATGTCGCAAAATGTGTCAGTTTAACGTTTGCAAATAATGAAGTCGGCATTATTTGTGTTTTTGGCAAACTTTAGTATTTCTCATTGCGACAACATTAGCGATCTTCTGGTCGTCGATCAAACGTGAATTTGACACATTTTCCGATAAACAATTAAGATCCATCAAAGTTTCTTAAAATTTTTGAACTAAAAGTCCTTTTAAAAAAATATACAGTGCTTGACAAAACAATGGAAACTTTTTCAAAAATGTATTTAATCGGACGAAAATTTAACATGTTTTTTAAAAATCGGCAAAACATTTGTGGAGCTTATTAATATGCACTGTTATTAACGTTTCTGTATATTAAACTTATGTATAAAAATGAATTATATAATTCAAAAATTAAAAAAAGGTTCCAAAGTTTCCATTGTTTTGTCAACATCAAATATGTGAATAGAATTATTTTTTTTTAATTACTGAATTATATAGTGTTTTTATATATTTTTTAAAATACAGAAATGTTAATAACAGTGCATATTAATAAAAGGCATTAATATTTTGCCGATTTCTTAAAAAGATTTTTAAATTTTCGTCCGATTGTAACACATAAATAAATTTTTGAACAAGTTTCCATTGTTTTGTCATACACTGTATATGTATGTATATGAAAAATATAAGTCGACTGTTAGGCTCTTTAAATAATAAATACGACAATTTTCGTCCGATTTCGTCAATGAAAGTGTCAATCTCTTCCCAAGACAATTCACTTTCAGAATGTCTTCACTTATTTAATATTTTTAATTAAAGTTTGCTACTATGAATGGACAAACTTGAAAAAATATGAAAAAAATCGCATTTCACAAGTTTACCTCATCAAACTTAATAGAATATTAAGTCGAATAATATATATATATGTATACCGTTTTTAAGGCCCATCCCTTCCTTTTCGAAGAAAGTTAAAATTTGTGACATTGGTTCAGAAATGTTTGTGTAATCAACAAATTTGTGCGTAAAGTCCAAAAAACCAGTTTTTGTCAAATAAAAGAAGTTTGGAGGGTTCAAGAAATATAAAAAAAATATTTTGGAGTTCTACTCAACAAAACTCACAAGCTACACTGTATCATTAGCTGGGTGTATTTAATTTTTTTATTTTGTGGAATAGTGTTATTTTTCCAAAGCCTTTTGCTGCCTACTGCTATTCAACACTTCGTACAACGTATTGTATGAGTGTCGAATTTTATATTCGGTATGAACTAAACGTGTGCACAAGACATTAAAAATTGTACAGTATTGTATTTTTCTCATGAGCGAATATTTACTGTAGCTGCAAATATAAATAAGAGTGAAGCATAGATAGAGAACAAAAAAACAACTGCACTCATAAACGATTGTACAACAATCCAAAGAGAGTTGTGTGAAGAGTACAGCAAAAATATTGTACACTTCATAGTGTCACAACGTGCATTTCTTTTTGCAGTAAGTGTGAAAGAAAAAATGTTTCTTTTTCTTTTTTTTCAGAATAAAGAAAGAGTATTTATTCAATAGTAGACGTCGGTACCAATAGCCCCGGAGGCCTTCGGCTTTTTACACACATAGGACACGAACATCAACGAATATGAACATAGTAATTTGAAGAGAGATTGTTGTTGGAAGAGTTCATGGCAGAAGCAAAGAATGTATAGAAACACTTATGTACGCATATTTTTCAACGTTGACACTACTGAAATTCATTTGCCAATACTGAAAATTTAGTTTCAGTAGTCTTACAACACAAAGCATATTTCCATTACTTCACAGATAAATAAGTGCTGTTGTATACTTTGAATAAAAGAGAAATACACATTTCAGAGTACTCGTATAATCAAGACCAACAACACAGTATTGCATTTAGTGAAGGGTAAGCTAGCAAGATGTCTTGTGCACACGTCTAGTATAAACTAAAATTTGATACTCATACGCAACGATGTCGGAGAGAATTTTTGTCTACGAACGAATTCAAATTTTGTGAAATTTTTTTTCTTTTTTTTAAAAAACTTTATTTCAACTAAAAATTAACAGAATTAATTTTATCTTTATTTTTGAGTTTAAAGCTTAAGGCAACAATTTTTGGAATTTCATGAATTTGTTTGATTGAGTTACCGAAAACGTGAACAAGATTATAAAATGTATTTATATCAACACAAATACTCTGCAAATACCGAAAATTAATAAAGTTTGATCTTTAATATCGTTTCAAACGATCGAAAATGTCTGGTGAGAACTTTGATAAGTTTTAGCCCCAAAAGAAATGACGAATTAATATTACCCACCACATCATGTCTGCACAGATGCCATATTAATGTCAGCACATTACTTGTATCTGAAAGTTTTCTTTACCTTATTATTATTCACTTATTTCGAAAAATTTTTACTAAAAATAAAAATTTTCCAATTTGTGTGAAAAATATAACTTATTGGCAACTCTTTCAAGCTTGTTCGGACAAAATATTAAAACAATTCGGGCCGACAGTTGATTATAATAAATATTTGGTGCAATAAACTTGTTTAATTATTGTTACCAAGTCCAAATTAATGTCCGAATCAGCCAATAAATTTCAGGCATGTAGCTTTGTTTTAGAAAAAACCTATTGGATTAAGCATAGGTGAGTAAGGAGGAAGAAACATTAAAATATGCCCGGACTCCTTATCTTTTACTTCTTGAGTTTTATGTATCTTTACATTATCAAGGACCAGCCAAGCACCTTCGATGTTGGATTAAGCTTATTTATTGAATAGCTCTTCCAGGAAAAGTATGAAAATGTTGGAATTAACAGATGAATTCGCAATGATTTTTTTATGTAAAATACCATGTATATTCATTGCTGCAATGAGGGAAACATTTCTTCCTCTGACGGTAGGAACAGTCACGTGTGCCGCAGTATTTACTCGGGATCTCGCCTTGCTTCTCCTTAGGTGGTAATTAAAGCTGGGTTCATCAATTAACACAATTTTTTCTCTTCTTTCTGGCGTGTTTTGGGCAAAATTCAAGGCATAAGGTATGCGTCGTTGAATTGTTGCTTCGCTATTTAACCTATCTACATTATTTGTGCTATTTTTCAATGTGATCGCAAAGACTTTAATGCATTGTGTTTAGCCGTTGTATTTAACGTCACGTTATGGTTTTCCAGAATCTTTTTGCCAATATCTTTTAAGGTTATGGATGGGTTTCTTTCGACAATCTCTTCAATTTTATATAGTACCATGTGATTTAATTTGGAGTGACGTTTTCCACCACGGTTTTTTATGACAATACACCCATCCTTCTTATAACGATTAATAATTGCTGTAGCAGTATTTTTATTTATACCAGCTATTTCGGCAGATTCAACAATAGTTTTCCCATCTTCATAAAACTTAATTAATATATTTTTTTTATCTAAACTAATACTCAGGCATGTTCTGATAATCGCACGATTTGAAATCACAAGTGATTTTAAAAACACCAAATTTATTTCAGGGTGTTCTGAAACTCACGCGTTTTACTTCCATCTTCGATTTTTCGAAGTCGTTTACAAAAAAAAAATAAAACATATTTCATAGATAGTTACAAATAAAAATCAAAACTATAAAAATAAAGAACAAAAATCCCTACATTTCTCTTTTCAAGCATAATTTGTTCAAAAAAGCTGCAAAACAGAAAAGAAAAATTAATAAGACGTGTCCTGAGGGATTATTCTAACATATTAGACGTTCCGGAGCAGGAGTAAGTATAAACATATCTACATATAAAAGAGTAATGTATATGTGGATTTTGTGTTAAGTTTTATAACCCTTTACAGGCTGAATAAAACTGTATTTAGGATGGTTTATGAAGAAACTGCTGAGCATATATGTAAAAGTACTATTCCAGGCACTATACGTTTGCCGAGCGCATTAAGATTTCTGCCGGTCGGTTCCTTCCAAGGAACATAAATCTCAGTGTACGAAGTTCTACATTGTGTAAAATGTTATGGGATGTATTTAATTTTTTTGAAGAAAGACTATCTCTTATTTGGATCAATTTGGGCATTACAGATGAAGAAACGAAAACATCAAAAATGCAAACAATCAAAGTGATCACTGTGAATGTAGATTTGTAACCACCAAACGAAGATACGAGCTGTTGACGCATCTAGACCTGGTTCATGTCACGATGCTTTTTTGTGGAATTTAAGTAACGTTAGTAAATTTTACTTAGAAAAATATTCTAATGAATGGTAGCTGGCCGATTCAGCATAGGCCCTACAGCCGTATGTTTTAGTACCGTACGTTCGTTGAAATTGCCAGTTTTAAGTAAACAAATGACACAAAATAATTGGTTAAAAATAAAGCAAGTTTTTAGCCTGTTATTTTTATTTAGAAAAGTGTAAAATTGTTATCATTTTTTGTTAAGAAGTTTTGCTTGAATATATTTCATCAGTTCACTACAATATCCTCTTGTGATTTGAGATCGCATTTTTTGTTAAGAAGTTCTGCTTAAATATATTTTTCATAAGTTCAGTGCAATATACTCTTGTGATTTGAAATCGCAAATTTTTAGCGTTAAGCGTTTTCCAGAACACCTATTTGGCGGTTTCGAATCGTATAAAAAAAAAACGCAAAATTTAGGCGATTTGCGTTTTTCAGAACATGCCCGACTGTTATATTTTCAACGTCTCCTACGATGACGATCTGTAACAGATATGTCTAAAGTGTTGTCCTCTGATGAACTATCTGTCTGAAGTTGATTTTGATGACGATATTGTGTACTAAACATCTTTTTTTACTTCAGTAGTATTGAGTTACAAATTAATTATTTACTGCACACATTTATTAAAAGGTATTCTTGTAAAACCATGAAATTTAATTTTTTGTTAAATAAGCAACGCGTTTTCGTTAAAGTTCTAATTTTATTCGTTAGTTAAAAAACATACAAAATAACAACAAATATACAGCAGTTGTTTGTAACACATAAATATTTTTTTTTTCGTTGGCTAAAAGCAACTTTTAAAATAAAGCTTTTCACAAAACTTAAAGCCTCGTTTATATTTGGTCGTATTATTATAAAATTAATTTTTAAATTTTTAGCCAAATAAACAAAAAATTTAATTCGAAGTTAAATAAACTTAATTTGAAATAAAAATGATTCAATTTGAAATGAAAATGATTTAATTTGAAATGAAAAAATTTACTTCTGACTTTTAAAAAATTGAATTTGAATACAAAAACCGTTAATTTGAGAGTAAAAACCTATATTAAGCCAGTAACTTTTTGAATGCTGCCTAAGTTTTTTTTTAAGAATTTTAATTTTATTCTTCAAAATTAAATTTTGTCCAACGTCTGTCTAATTATTTATTTATCCCGGTATTTGTAGTCAGATATTTCCAGCATTAGAATCAAATCTCTTTATCCTGCTCCAAAGAATCAATTTTATAAAAAAGTTGTAAGTTTTTTGGGTTCAAATACGGAAAATGCGCGGTTTAGGGAGTAATTTGTAGCCTAATTTTTAGATTTTTGCTTTAGAAACTGCACATGAGAAGTTGCCTCACGGCTAATATACGGACTCCATTCTATCTTTCATCGCCCAAGACTACATCTTCAATTCTCTAATTTATTTTTGGTAAAGAGACTTCTATGGGAAGGGTAGAAATGCATCTTTTATAGTTGTAAGGCCATAACAAAGTTATGGAAATATCATTCATTATTCATTTCTACATAAGATACTAGAAAATCGATAATCGAATATCGATATCTATATTAATTCATATCTTGGGGACGATATACAGTCAAGAGAGGTAAATCTACCAAAACGGCGCAACACGTAGAAAAATCCCCATCTTGCAAGAATTGAATTGTGATTGCTTTTTTTATAACGTTAAATTGCAATCAGTTATTAACGCTATTAGATTTTATTGGAAAGCTTCTAAGGTTCATTCGTACCAAAACTACTTTGGGCACCCCAAGTTTTTCAAAAGCGGCGATTCCGGGTACACTACAAGGAGATGTACTGTGGCGTTTGCTATAGAAATTTAACATTAATATGCTACTAAAAACCATGTAGAGAATATACTGTATAACTACCATTTATTCAGATAACAGTGATAGCTACTAGCAAAAACGCAATTTTGGTTGTTGTGATGTCTGTGTGTCAGTTTCACGATTGTTGATGCAAACTAGAGATAGTTAAAATATTTTTCAGAACTACTAAGACGACACCCGCCCTTTACATAAAATAAAAATTCCAAACTGAGAAATTTACCTACTGTCTGTACGACTTTAAATTTAAGAATACAATAAAACAAAAACGGTTTAAAATTTTTCCAAATTTATTTTTTATTGTACTCCACAGCACAATTGTTCCGGCTGGAAATGGGATATTAATTTCATATTGCTGCCACGGCTGGCCGCACGGTACCTTATTAGCTCTGTCCAATTTTCGTGCACTTTTGTTTCGCTAATGACATCACGAATGTTAGACTTCAAATGCTCTATTGTTTCTGATTTGTCGGCATAACACTTTTCTTTAACAGAGCCCCACAGAAAATAGTTCAACGGTGTCAAATCGCAGCTTCTTGGCGGCCAATTAACATCAGCATTTCGGCTAATATATATATCGATTGTGGCATGAAAAATATGACAAGTTGCACCATCCTGTTGAAACCAAACATCGTTCACATCAATACAATGAAGAGCGGGTTAAAAAAACGGTTATCACGGTGCGATATGTGTTTCAATTGACCGTAATTGTTGCGCCGTCCGTACACACTCCCAGATGTTCAAAAATACCCCAAAACGAATTCTGCAATGACGAAAAAACTACCACAGAACATTTGATATGAATGCGATCATTTTATTCAGGTTTAAATTTTTATATGGAAGTAGTGGGTTTCACAGATTATTTTTACTCACGAGATATTCCACATACACGTAGATTTGAACCGTGTTGGCGTCGGGGACGATGATAAATGCATGACATGTGGTGAAGATGGAACACTTATTATGTCATTACTCAGCAGTCATTACCCCGAGATGCTAAAATTTTAAGGAAAATACCATACTAGACAGTCACCTGGAAGAAACTATGAAAATTTACAAGCTTCCTTTAGAAAGAGTGTTATGTTTGATACCCCTTTAACCCTATGGTGGGTCACCATTTCTTCAACCAGTCAACTTATGTACTTATTATCTTATTGATCTTCACAGATCTCTAAAAATGTTAGAGCGGGTATATAATTCCCCGCTTTGTAGCACTGAAACTTATCAAGCAGGTGCTGCACTCTGTCCCATCCAGAAGACATAACCTAATGGGGCAACGCAATCTCTGACAATTGATTCCTGATAGAAAACCTACAATCCACCAACGTTCGGTTGTCGAAATTTCTTAAGCTCTTCTTCTACTAATCTGACTTGGCGCAGGACTCAGCCGAGTCAATTACCGGATTCTCTGCCTAGTTAATGTTACAATAAGACTCCATGTTTATAAATTCTGCTGCGGATCCATCTTCTTCAGAAATTTCTTTGCAGTGACACGGTGGTCCAGAAAATTACAACTTTGTTCACGACACCGAACTGTAGGAAATGATTTAAGTCCTCTCTGACAATCTGGCATTCCATCGAATACGAAGCCATTGCTGCCAATAAAACAAATTGAATTCTATCCGATTAAATAACTCGTGGCTATTTACTTTCGGGTGCGGAATTTCGATTTAAGAATTCTCGCTTATGAGCAATGTCCTGCAATAGTTTTTGAACGTGCTTAATACGGGGAATACTGTATAATTATTTGAATACAGTTGTTTCTTTGTTTCTATATGCAATACAATTTGTTTATTCGTACAAAAGTCTGGGCTGCACAAAAAATCAGCGTCAGGGACAATGATAATAACTCAGCAATCAACAGAAATTTTAACATTGTAGGCTATTAAACTGCAAAAAAGAGATTTAAACCATTGGCAAACACACATACAAATTCAGTCAAATTGTATATTGATATGTTTTAACGAGAGAAGAATATTTGTGCGATATTATTTGGATGTAGTAGAGTGCTTGCGTCTTGCATCTTTCATGACATTGTAGGGTTGTTCACAAGCCATTAAACAACTGAAAGGCAAGAGAAAAAGGAAAAATGAATAAATTTCGTACAGATGTTCACTTGTTTTCGCAGCGTCAATTTATCATACAGTTGTATGGCATATGCAAATGTTGGAGCTGCAGATGCTGGTCTTCCTTGTAATTACTGACATACACCACTGAAAATGGAGTTTTTGTACAGTTAATAATACAATTTGTTTTTGTGCTGTCACTAGTATTGCGACTCTTTTATATTGTATTATACTTGCTATATCACCAGGCGTGACTGTGGAATATTTATTGAAATCATCGATAACTGTCAATGTTGGTGTCGAGTACTATTTGTGTTTTTTTTATTTATTTTATATATATATAATAGCTGTATTAAATTTGAAAGTCATGATCCGTTGGGGTGGGTTTGAACATCTCCCAGGCCCAGATGAATCGGCAAGTTTCCTCAGTTACATACTCGCCACCTTGCCCAGATCTTCAAACGTCTGCAGTAATTCCGGTTGGGCAGACCGAGCCTGCCAATAGCGTAGTGTCCAGTTGGAGTTAGTGTTAGAATGCCAACCGTTCTCCTGTCTGGATAGCCTTCTTGGGGAATGCTATTTTTTAGATTGTTTATTATCTTATTCAAATTTCCAATTTTTGCCACAAGTTTTCTATAGTAATCACATTTTGTGATTGAGATTGAATTGAGATAACTCGAGTACAATTGTTCAACAGCAATTTCGCAAGAACTCTAACTATACGCTCAGAATCATTATCCGGGTACAAAACAACTGTCCACGTTATCCCAAGCATTTTAAAATTTTTTTTTATTTTTTCTTTCTTAACTTTCAAAATACTGCATTTTGTTGAAGGAAATTCCTCGACACATGCAGCTGGACAAGCACCCCATGCCATTTCAACCTTTTCACTATGTTTGACAGTTGGATGCAAGTGCATACGACTCATCACCAGAGCAAATTTTCTCCAAATATTTTCCAGAAAAAATAATATTTCGTCTGTGAACAAGGCAACGCAGCAAGCAGAAAAATGTTTAAAGGTAAGCTGCATCCGTATTAATTATAATAAAGACAGCAGAAGCAAAGCATTGTTTATCAATGGTTAAACTGAAACGTTTTTTCGCAGCAGAATATTTGATTGTTGTCGCTTTGCCTTTAAATTCTCAATCCCATGTATTCTATATTTGAGAGATTGCTATGTTAGCTGTGTTGCTTTTATTGTGTTCATTGTATAACTCTCTAATTTGAAGTGTAGTATGGCTACAATTGTTTAAAATTTTAAATAAAATAACAAATTAAGGGCTATTATTACAACTTGCCGCTAAAGTTCGGTTTGGTTAAAGGTATCTTTAGTTAAATTGAATTTTAAAGTCACCTTTAACTTCTTTTCGTTATTACAACCTACAGATAAAATAAAGTTATCTTTTTCAAAAATGTTGCAGTGCCGGAGCACTGTCAATAACATTGCCTTTTTAAAAAATTTTTTTTAAACTAGTATATAATATGGCAAGTTCAAACATAGACTTAATTTTAAAAGTTAAAGGTAGGACAATCCTCCCTTTAGCTTAACGCTCACTACCTTATTTCCACTTATAATAATGGAAAACAATTTATCTACCAGTTAAAATCCTCCCTTTAGTTAACGGCTAGGTATAATAATGGCCCTAAATAAATGATTAATTAAAATAAACAATCGAAAACCCAAATAGAATGTGAGAAAGATTTGTTATTTTTCATGATAGTTGACAGTGAACCATTTTTCTTGTGACCTAAATTTTTTAATAATTTTTTACTGAATACCAAAAAAGTGTTTACTGTTAAACTGGCGTTAAATATTCTTGTTTACTTAACCGATTACAGCGTAATATGGATAATTTAATATCGATTTCAGAGTTTTTTTTTGGTACATTTAAGGTCTTACTTATAAAAAACATTTGCAAAAAACAAAACCTTAAAACGAGTTATTTTTTGTGAACCATTATTCCCAATAATAAGAATTACTGAAATTGTTTTTAAATATAATTTATTATGTATCTTATAAATTCTATTTAAATAAAATTTGTATTTAATTGCATAACATAATGGAATAATAATAAAATTATACGTGACAAATTTGTTGAACTTTTTAAATGAAATAAATCCAAATAAAATGAAAAATAACAGCAATTGGTTTTACCGAATTTTCTTTTTGGTAAAAGTTTTATGAATATTTCTGGTTTGATCAACTAAATAAAAACAATTAAAATTTTTCCTTATGAATGTTGTTGTTAAACTGGAGGGAATTCGATTTAATTTAAATTAAATTTTTTTAATAAATCTTTCATTTTATAAATATATGTACTTACGAACGTTTATTGTTTATCGTCTTAGCCAATGCAAATAAACTTTGATTTTGGAATAAATAAATTAAATAATTGAACAATCAAAATAAAGTTTAAAAAACTTAGAATCTTATCAATTAGAACTTCCTATAAACAATAGCAGTGGATTGTCGAATAAATGTCTTTAATTTGGACTACATAGTGTAGAAAAATATCATAATAAACGCGATAATAATAAACGAATATATAGAAGATTGTATAAATCTATAAGTCATAGTAAAGAATGGGCCATTTAAAGTTTAAATTTAAAAATGCAATAAAACAAAAACGTTGTGAAACTTTGTAAAATTTAATTTGTTCTTGTGAAGTACAATTGTTCCGGTTAGAAATGGAATATTACTTCATTCATATGGCTGCCGCGACTGGCTTCCCAGTACCTCAATCGATCGTATGGGGTCGTACCTCGACAATGGCATCACGAATGTTGGCCTTCAAATACTCAATTATCTCTGGTTTGTCGGTATAAAATTTTTCATTAACGGCCCCCACAGAAAATAGTTTAACGGTGTAAAATCGCAGCTTCTTGGCGACCAATTAACATCACCATTTCGGCTAATTAAGCGGCCATCAAACATTTGACGCAATAAGTCGATTGTGGCATGAGATGTGTGACAATTTGCACCATCCTGTTGAAACCAAACGTCTTTCACATCAATGCCATGAAGATCGAGTCCAAAAAACTGGTTATCATGGTGCGATAGGCGTAATGGTTGCCACGTCCAAAGGAATATGGGACAATAATGGGTGCTTTGTTTTCTGTAAGAAAACGTGTGGGTTTTATGAGTCCTAAATAATGTAATTTTGTTTATTAACATATCCACCAAGATGAAAATGAGCTTCGTCCGAAAAGATGATTTATTTTTTTGCAATTTTTTAAATTCCGGCCAATTGTATCCCAACGTTGCTTAAGCGTAAATCAATTCATTGCGTACCGTGGATAATGTACTGAATTTTGTAACAGAATAGAATGACAAGTATTGCCAGATTCAAAATAACAGGTAGTTCAAATTTAAACCGATAGATGGCCCACCCGATATTTGAAATAACACAGCAAACATTAAGAAGATCAGTTGAAATTACCAATAAACAATAGCAGCATTAAACTTAAATCTTAAATCTAGACTTCGTAGCGTAGAAAAGCATCAGTACAAACGCTCATTTTTAAGAAGATTATATAACCCTGTTGTTCCTAGTATATCGACAACCGATAAATATAGTTTCAAACATACCCAAAATTAAAAAGTTATTCTATTACATGCTCAAAATGATTCATTGGAGCATCGTTGCAATGTGGCTTGTGTTTAATTGTTCTATCGCTATTACAACGGATTTTGCTCCAGCGAAATAATAGAACTTGTTTCCGTAAATCATATATTGCTACATTACGCTCGTCTTTTTCGGCCAGCCTTGTGGTCGATTAGCCAGTGGATCGCACACTGCATTACAGGAAAAATACTGTTTTTAGTCGGACTGTGTCGGTATGTGGAACTCAATACCTGCAAAGGTCTATCCTGTTACTTATGGTATAAAAATATACAAGCCTAGTGTTCATAAACACTGTTCTCTCTTTCCTTGTTCTCATAACACAGTTCCAAACTCAATGCCATCCAGCGCCTGAGTGTTGGTAGTACGAAACAAAAATAACGGCCTTTGCCTTTATTCTTCCGATGGCAATATTAGAAGCTATTCTCGAATTTTAAAAATAGTCTGCAACGACAAGTGATATATTATTCTCAACTACGAGGTTATTTAAGGGTTGTACTATTTCAGCTTTTAGGTGATTAAAAAGGAATAAAATACAGAAAATTCATCACAGGTATTCGAAAGTAACTTAAAAATACTTTACTCCTTGTTTTTACTAACATAAATTTCCGATAGTAACAATTGCAAAGTATTTACAAAGCTTAAAGTGGCTTTTAATGTACTAAAGTAAAGAATATGATGTAAATTTTTAATTTCTAAAAATTGTCAAAATAAGGGCATAAATCCGCTGCAGCCATATAAATGAAATAAAAATCCATTTCCAAACGAAGCAGTTGTAGTCCACAGCAAAACAGTGAATTTATCAAAATTTCAAACTATTTTTGTTTATTATATTGTTACGCAAAGCGAAACGACCTAATATCGTTTAACAATAAAAACGATAAACAAAAGCTACCAGCTACACCAACACAATACACACGATACAAATACGCACTAACACTAAGAATACAACGAACGTGTTGATTATCTAAAGCTGCACACACACATGTGTACAACGAAGCAGGTAGCAACAACAACATAAAGTAAACCAGCTACGACAAATATGTAACGGACAACATAAGCAAAGTACACAAACAACAATGCACTAGCAATAGAATTCTCGAGAAGGCGCGAGCTAGAACCTTCCACATCGAGAACGTTCATCATACTGATCATACGTGCGTACGGACTATAAAAGGGCTGGACAAAGCAAGCAGCAGGCAGAGTTAATTCAGTCAGCCTTGTGTGAAGTTGCGTGTGAATAAAATAAGTCGTGGTTGTAAAGATCTAGCGAATAGTTGTGTGAACTAGTGAATAAAAGAGATTATTATTGTTGTATCGTTAAGTTCTATACGGTGGCACACAAAAGTAGTGTAAATAATAAAGAGAGTTAAGAAAAACCAAAGACATATTTGTTTTTACTTTGTTGCAATTAACGAACTCATATTTAAACGTTTTTAAAAAGGTAAAAACGTAACAATTGGTGTCAGAAGTGGGATTGCAAAATCCAAAAGTAAAAATAAATAAATAAAAAAAAAGGAGAAAATCAAAATCAAAATGAAACTCTGCGATCTAAAAGTGGAACGGCTTAAACGGGAGTTGGCTAAACTCGAGCTGCCAACAATGGGCACGAAAAATGAACTTCAAAGGCGATTAAGGGAACATCTGCAGCTTCAGGACATCGAAATCGATTCCTACGAGTTCGAGGATGAAGAGGAACGAGAGGTAAAGGCCCCTGCAAACCCTAGCGGTATCGACATAAATTCGTTGCTAGCAGCTATGATGGAAAAAATGCAAGTATTAACGGAGGTACAAGAAGCTTCTAGAGCCGAAAATCGCAAAATGCAAGAAGCGAACGAAAAGCTGTTTGCTGATGTACGAGAAGCTTCTAGAACCGAAAATCAGAAACTTCTGGCTGAGTCGCGACAAGATAGTGAAAGAAGAATGGAAAGAATGCAATCAGTAATTATGGAACAAATGGAGCATAGAGAACAAATTTTTTTGTCAAAAATCGAGAATAAACTTGAAGCGACCACAGAGAAGCTGAACGAAATACATAAGTCAGTCAGCAAAAGAATTACCAATGTCGAAGAGAAGGTGTCAGACTTAGAAAAGTCCGTTGACGGCAAACTAGTCATAATGGAGGAGAAGATCAACAACCTCCAAAGCCAGCGACCGGAACCAGTGCGAGTAGTATCAGAAAGTACTGGCAGGATAAAACCACCTTCCTTTGATGGTAGCTCACCCCTATCCGTATTCAAATTCCAATTTGAGACAGTAGCCAGCAGAAACGGATGGGACGATGGAGAGAAGGCTCTAGAACTAATTCTGGCGTTAAAAGGTGTCGCAGCCGAGATTCTAGAAACCATGTCAGCCAGCAGCAGAAACAACTACAACGACTTAATGGTGGCGTTGCAGCGTAAATTTGGCGATGAGCACAAACGGGAACTATACCGCATGGAGTTGAGATGCCGGTCGCAAAAGGCAAATGAGTCATTGCAAGCCTTTGCAATGGAGGTTGAGAGATTAGTGCAGCTCACATACCCAGGAGAAAACCATCCGCTGATAGACAACATTAAGACCGAGGTGTTTGTCAATGGTATACGAGATCCTGACATTAAACTGGCGGTATGTTCCACGCAGAAGGTAACCTTTGCAGAGACCGTGGCCTTCGCACTAGCCCAGGAGACCGCTCGAGCTATTTCCAGACCACCAGTAGGCAAAGTGCGAAGAATGGAAGTCGTGGAGGAAGATGAATGCCTTTTAACTAAAGTTAAGGAGATGGTGAAGCAAGCTATGGAAGAAAACGGACAAAGGACTAAACTTAAATGCTTCAATTGTGGAAAGGGTGGCCATTTCCAAAGAAATTGCAAAGCGCCACGCAAGAGATCAAGATCCGCCTCACAATCAAGGAACAAGAAATGGGCGAACTACCAACCATCTTCACAAGAGTCCCCGTTAAACTAAAACGAGCTAGCACTGAGGGGCAAGTGCTGGCTCCCACAAGCGAGAGCCCCACAATCTCAATATCAGTGATGCAACAGAACAACAACAATCTTACGGCGTGCGGATACATAAATGGCAGACCACATACCTTCACAATAGATACCGGGGCGACGCCGTCTATCATCAGACCAGATGTAGCGAAGGGAAAATGTGAGGCACTTAGCAATGTAAAACTACGGACAGCTACTGGAGAGTGTGCCACCGTCCACGGAAAAACAGAGGCGAAGGTGACTATAGCCAACATTAGTGTAAGTCACATCTTTATTGCTGCCGATATTGTGGACGACGTTATCATTGGTGCCGATTTTATGATAGCTCATGGCATCAATTTGAATATGGGGCAACAGATTATGAGTTGGCGAAATGTAGAGATACCTCTAGACGTGGGGTACAAGCACCAAGTGGACGCCAGAAGGATAGTTGCGGTCGAACAACTCAAATTGCCACCTCAGAGTGAATCACTGATATGGGCGCGTATGGAGGGAGATTGTGTGGAAAACCGCTTGTGGGTTGTGGAACCAGTAGAAATACAGACGGATTTAATATCAGCAAAGGCCCTCGTCAAATCCACAGAACAAAGAATAGTCCCGGTGAGAGTGCTAAATCTATCAGGCCATGAAAGAGTCGTCTGTAAAAACTCAGAGGTGGGCCAATGTGTTCCAGTAGAGGCGGTAATAAATAGCGAACAAACGCCGCAACCTGCCGATATGTCAGCCAAGGATCAAAAGGAATTTGGTGAAAATGTGGAGAAATGGATAGCAGGTTTAGCAGCTGCAGAGAAAACCAAAGCCAAAAAGCTGCTAAAGAGGTATGCTTTCGCTTTCGCCACGAACAACAAAAGGCAAGTAAGAACAGCTATGGTCAAACACGAAATTGATACTGGCGAAGCGAGACCGATAAAGCAGGCACCCAGAAGCATACCGCTGGCCAAGCGTAATGAGGTTAAGGAGTTAGTCGATGAAATGAGGAAGAGCGGTGTAATCGAACCATCATCGGGTCCGTGGAGCTCACCTGTAGTTTTAGTAAAGAAGAAAGATGGCAGTACAAGATTCTGCGTAGACTACAGAAAGCTGAATGATGTCACCAAAAAGGATAGTTACCCGCTACCAAGAATTGACGACACACTCGACACGCTAGCCGGAACAAAATGGTTCTCCACATTGGATCTACAAAGCGGGTATTGGCAGGTGGAGATTGCAGACAAGGACAAAGAGAAAACCGCATTCAGTGCGAACGGCGGCTTATGGCAGTTTAAGGTTATGCCATTTGGACTCTGCAACGCTCCGGCCACATTCGAGCGGCTTATGGAACGTGTGCTAAAGGGACTGCATTGGAAGACTTGCCTGGTGTATCTCGACGACATAATAGTGATGGGCAGAACTTTCGACGAACACCTCAAGAACCTGGAAGAAGTTCTGCAACGAATAACAACGGCTGGACTAAAACTAAGCGTAAAGAAATGTGCATTTTTCCAAAAGCAGGTGAAATATTTGGGGCATCTTGTCACAGCAGATGGCATATCCACCGATGAAGATAAAATACGAGCAGTAAAGGACTGGCCTCGTCCCCAGAATCTTCATGAACTACGCAGCTTTTTGGGACTATGCACATACTACAGACGCTTTGTGCCTAACTTTGCCAGCGTGGCTGCAAGTTTACATGAGCTCACCAAGAAGTCAAAAATCTCTCAATGGGGTGAGCCACAGGAGAAGGCGTTCCAGACACTGAAATACCTATTGTGTGCTGCACCAGTTTTGGCGTATCCAGTCCCAGGAGAAAAATTCATCTTAGACAGTGATGCTAGCGGATATGGTATTGGTGGTGTACTTTCCCAAGTGGTCAATGGAACAGAGAAAGTCGTAGGATACTATAGTCGCACATTGTCAAAGCCTGAACGGAATTATTGTGTGACCCGACGAGAGCTACTGGCAGTTCTGGAGTGCATCAAACATTACCATAAATACCTGTATGGCCAAAATTTTCTGCTAAGGACTGATCACTCCGCCTTGAGATGGCTGTTACAATTCAAGAACCCCGAAGGACAGTTAGCGCGTTGGATTGAACGCCTCCAGACTTACGACTTCAGCATTGAACACCGAAGGGGCATAAAACATGGAAATGCTGACGCTCTTTCACGCCGACCTTGTAATTTGGAGTGTAAACATTGCGTGAAAGCTGAGAAAAAGGAATCCATCGTCGATATCCGGCTAACGCGGATTGAAGCCAACGAAGACTGGTCCCAAGCACAAAGGAGTGACCCAATATTGGCGAAGGTAATAGCAGCGAAGGAGGAGGACAAACGACCTACAAGAAATGAGATATCCGCAGAAGGTCCTCTTACAAAAGCATATTGGGCACTATGGGACAGTATAAGGTTGATAAACGGGTGCTTATATAGACATTGGGAAAGCGCTGACGGCAAGACCTCATCCAACCTATTGATAGTGCCTTCCTCCAAAATGAAAGAAGTGCTAAAGGAGTTCCATAATGGAGCCAGCGGAGGACATCTTGGAGTGACCAAGACGCTGGAAAGGCTAAAACAACGTTTTTATTGGGTTGGATGTCAGCAAGCAGTGGCGAACTGGATAGCAAACTGTACCCAATGTACTGCAGCTAAAGGTCCAGTAAGAAGAACTCGAGGTCAGCTACAACAATATAACTCAGGCGCACCATTCGAGCGGATAGCCATGGACGTTGCAGGCCCTTTTCCAGTCAGTAATACCGGAAACCGATATGTTCTCGTTGTGATGGACTACTTCAGCAAATGGCCGGAAGTATATGCCATACCCAATCAAGAGGCGAACACAATAGTTAACGTTTTTGTGAACAACTGGGTATGCCGCTACGGGGTTCCAATAGAACTACATTCCGATCAAGGCAGAAATTTTGAGTCAGCTATATTCAAGGAAATGTGCGAAGTATATGGCATTAAGAAGACTCGAACGACGCCTCTTCACCCACAGTCAGACGGAATGGTAGAGCGATTTAACCGAACCCTGGAGGAATACTTGCGAAAAGTAGTGAGCGAGCAACAGAAAGACTGGGACGAACACATTCCGAGGTTTTTACTGGCGTACCGATCGGCGGTCCATGATTCAACACCTAGATCACCCGCCAAGGTTATCTTTGGGACTGAGATAAAACTGCCCGGTGACTTAGAATTTGGTGTTAAGCCCGCCACAGAGAGGAACGAAACATACACTGGAAACGAAGAAAGCCTGAATGAACTTCATGAGTTTGTACGCACCCGTATAAAACTGGTCAGTGATAGAATGAAAGCCAGGTATGATAGAGCAGCAAACACGGAGGGCTTCCATGAGGGACAAATGGTTCTGCTATACAACCCAAAGCGGAAGAAGGGATTATCTCCCAAGCTACAAACCAGCTGGGATGGACCGTATAAAATAATTAAGCGGTTAAACGATGTCGTGTACAGGATACAGAAAGCTAACAGCCCCCGAACAAAAATGAAGGTCGTACACATAGAGCGACTGGCAAAATATGGGAAAGGAGATAATGAGCCTATTCGGGACGAACAGGCTTAAGTGGGCGGCAGTGTTACGCAAAGCGAAACGACCTAATATCGTTTAACAATAAAAACGATAAACAAAAGCTACCAGCTACACCAACACAATACACACGATACAAATACGCACTAACACTAAGAATACAACGAACGTGTTGATTATCTAAAGCTGCACACACACATGTGTACAACGAAGCAGGTAGCAACAACAACATAAAGTAAACCAGCTACGACAAATATGTAACGGACAACATAAGCAAAGTACACAAACAACAATGCACTAGCAATAGAATTCTCGAGAATGCGCGAGCTAGAACCTTCCACATCGAGAACGTTCATCATACTGATCATACGTGCGTGCGGACTATAAAAGGGCTGGACAAAGCAAGCAGCAGGCAGAGTTAATTCAGTCAGCCTTGTGTGAAGTTGCGTGTGAATAAAATAAGTCGTGGTTGTAAAGATCTAGCGAATAGTTGTGTGAACTAGTGAATAAAAGAGATTATTATTGTTGTATCGTTAAGTTCTATACGGTGGCACACAAAAGTAGTGTAAATAATAAAGAGAGTTAAGAAAAACCAAAGACATATTTGTTTTTACTTTGTTGCAATTAACGAACTCATATTTAAACGTTTTTAAAAAGGTAAAAACGTAACAATATTTACACACATTATGTAATATGTAAAATTCATAATGCAAAGAATATATGTGACGTATGAGTTATATTTAATCCCATTAGTTTCATACATGACAAAATCTATGTTTTTATTGCATACTTTTCAGGGTAACTATTCCGGTACATGTAATATGATGCGTATGAGTAATATAGTTCAAATACAAAAAGAAAGTATACCCCATAAATTTGGAATTAATTAATTAATTAATTAATTAAAATTTTTCGATTCTATGCAATTCTAGGCTATATTCTAGTACAGGGATGGCGAACCTTTTTTTGACTGCGTGCCAATAAATATTATTTTTATAAAATGAAAATACATGCGTGCCAATAAAAGTTATTTTTATTAAATGAAAATACATGTATTTTAAAAATTATATATAGATTCATTTCTATAATTTGCTGACATATTTTTTAATGGGATTTTTGTTGCTGAATATTTCTCAATAATGAATCAATATCCGGATCATAGTTTGACAATTTTAATGAAATACAAGCCTCCCCACATTTATCGGTAAGTCTGTTTCGTACATCAGATTTTATATTATTCATAATCGAAAATAGACTTTCACAGCTATACGTTGATGAAAATATTGTTAGAATAGCTAAAGACAATTTTTTCATCGCATTAAAGGTTTCTGGGAGCGAACACCATGTCTTCAACAACATATTATTCATGTGTTCGTATTCTTCTTCAATTAATCTTTTTTTTCATTATTTTCTATTTCTTGCCTCAACTCTATAAATTTCTACTTCTAAATAGAACTTGATTGAAACTCTGCCAACTGCATTTCTAAATTTACCAACTTTAACCATTCTAATTGATCCATTTTAGCAGTTTCCAAATCAAACTTGTCTGGATATTTAATAAAGTTAATTAATGGTTGAAATTTTTTGAAATCTTGAAATCTCTTAACAAAATTGTTTTGTATGTCACTTACAACTTGGCTATAAAAATTTATATTAATTTCATAGACTCCATGAATATAAAATTTTTGAAGGTGATCTTTCAACAAAGGAAAATACTTAAAATTATTGTTGTCAATATCGCGTTTAAATATTACTAGTTTGGACTCAAAACCTTCAATAATATCGAATATTACATCAATTGATTTTCCGGTAACTTGCAATCTAATATTTAATTCATTTAAATGGTTGGAAATATCCGTTAAAAACATTAATTTGGTGATCCAGTCATTATCAAAAAGGTCAGGAAATTCGGTTTTTTTATTATTAAGAAACATTATAATTTCATCAAAACATTCTACAAAACGTTGTAACACAAATCCTCTACTAAGCCAGCGTACGTGATTATACATTAACAATCCATGATAATTTGAACCTACCTCTTGTAGAAGCAACTGAAATTGCCGCTTATTCAAAGCTCGAGCTGCTATAGAATTTATTATTTTGGAAAAAATACTTAAAATATCATCAAATGCTGCCAATCCAGACTTCGCACATAGAACTTCTTGATGAATTATACAATGAAAATTAATAATTGGATGCCCAACGTGTTCTTGAAAAAGAGATACAAAACCAGCTTGCCTTCCTATCATTAAGGGAGCTCCATCAGTTGTAATTGACACTATTGTGTATGTATCTATCTCAGCTATTTGAAACATTTTTATAACTGCATCACTAATATCTTTCCCAGTTGTTTTTGCAGATAAGGAAACTAGTGAAAGCAATTCCTCAACTATTTTTTCTCCTTTCGCATAACGAGCAATTATGGACAAGCGAGCTGAAGATGTTACGTCGCTACTTTCATCAAGACATATAGAAAATAGCTTTGCAATGAATATCAAATATTAAAATTATTTATTTATTCAAAATGTTCGCGTATTATTGATTTTTGGGTCCTTTACTAAACAAATAGTTTTTCATTTTCATCTTATTTAAGCCAATTTCGTAATGAGTGGGTGGGTTTTTGTGCCAGTGCGAATGTTTGTGAGTACATGTTAAATTACTGACCGTTACACAAAGTCATATGACAGTTTTGTGCCTTTCAAAAAGGTTTAAAGACAGTGTTAATTCGCTATGGACTGTATATAAGGTATGAAGGGCAAAGGATGTAAATAGTCGTCTGTCTGTTGACCTCAATTGTGGACACTATGAAAAAAGGGCACCAAAATTAAAATAAGTTCCAAGTTGATAACAAATTCACAAAGAAGCAAGACACTTTCCTTTTTTTGTTCACTGTTTAATTCCCACTTTTCTTTTTGTTCTATTCAACTAGACGATTGGGGCTTCAGTTTCGGTTCCACTTAAATTCTTAAATTTCTGATTTTTTCCTTGATTTTACACAAAGTTATGAGGTTTTAGGTTCTTCAAAAAAATAAATTCCATTTCTTTGATTTATTTTTTTTACCAATTTTAAATATGTATATATAACTTTTTTATTCTGTTAGTTTCAAATATATACAAATTTTTATTCTTTTACTTTTTTTTCTCACAAAATTATATACTTTGAATATAACAAATTGTCACATCAAATATGAAAATGTCAAGTAAACAAGTTGTATCATTTTGGATTAACAAAATTAGAATAATATTTTAATCTCAACTTAAGCAAGAAAGAAGCCTAAAATAAACAGGATTATAGAGTAATGTTACAAAATTCCAAAGCTTAACTTAACTCTCCTGCACACTCTCTAGGATAGGGGCAATGTCTTCAGAAAGTGCAAGGTTACACCCACTTACGGGTGTTGATCGATCGTTTACTAAATCAGTGAATTTGGTAGGGCGATTGTGGATATCCTAAAATGAACTAAGCATGTGGTACATTCACCCATTTTGACAAAAGACAAGAAAGTTATTTGGCAAAACAGGCTGAATAAATAACAACTGATTTGATAGATACAGCCTTAACAAGATAGGCGTTGAAGATCCGATATTAATATAATTTATTTATTCTAAGTTCAAGTTCAATATGTTCGCGTATTATTGATTTTTGGGTCCTTTACTAAACAAATAGTTTTTCATTTTCATCTTATTTAAGCCAATTTTGTAATGAGCGGGTGGGTTTTTGTGCCAGTACGAATGTTTGTGAGTACATGTTAAATTAATGACCGTTACACAAAGTCACATGACAGTTTCGTTTCTGTCAAAAAGCATTAAAGGACAGTTTTCCCTTGTAGTAAAGTATTCACTAGTTTTGGGATTAGGTTAGTCATTCCCTACATGTACGCACACACAAATATAAAACGAAATACTTACATTCGCTTAGAAAAAACTCTGGATTAACGTTATCCTAATTGTTCGATGGTAATGAACTTATACAGTTCTGAATGAAAATAAAGCATAAAATACTTGTAAATAAAACTTTACTTTTTAGCTTTAACAATTTTCACTTTCAAGAAACCACTCCTTCACATATTGAAATGTGTTTTGAGATGTGTTGGCATAGCTAGTTAATGCGTATTTCCTGTTTCGCAATTTAAAACGTGAAATGGATCAACACCACTGACAAGCAATATTGGCATATCATAATATTTTCTCACTGTAGTTTTTCAGCACCATAGAGTACAAAAACATACTCTTACATCCAGCTAAAATAATCTTCTGTGTTTTGTTACAAAAGACTGAATTGAATTTTTTTTTGTTATAATCTTGTAGATAATTTCATGGTATTTACTTTTTGAATATCATTTGCAGCATACATATGTCCTTCTTTGCGGTCCATTCGAGCAGTCACAATTCTAATTAATTTTTACAAAAAATCTCCTCGTATTGCGTCAATGATAGCTTAAATACTGCTCTACAAGATTTCGAGATCAACCAGATCTTCCATATAGTAGGCACTCTTTCTCCTCAGACATATTGCTGGACATGCACACAGTGCGTGAATAATAGACTCGTTCTCCTCCTCATCTCTTCCGCTTCTACAGAAATCATTCGTTAGGTATCGAAGAACAATGTGCCACGCATGAGTGCCCATAATGCAATGCCAGGTAATAATAACGACAATAGTACTGAACATACTTCTTTTGAGTTTAAGCAGGGGTGCAGTGTGCCTTTTATCCAGCCTTGGATAGATTTTCGATCTATTTCGGAATTGACGTTTGTCAATTATAAACTTGCAGGCTCTCAAAGGGATTAAAACGCCGAGAATTCATCAGAGAGTTCGATTTTTGTGCCCCGTCTGGCAAGTGTGATATAAACATCATATCGATCCGCTACCTCGTTGAGATATCTGAGACATTCGTACTTCATCCTGAAGTTCATTACATTAGACTCTAGTACTCTGAATGCCGCCGGACTATCGGATTGTATGGTAATTTCCCCCTTGGAGATATTTTGGTTCATATTAATTGTTGCCGACACTACCGCCTAAAATATGCTGCAGTGATTCGGCATCCGATCGAATCCGAATAAATTCTCAATTCCAACGGTTTCTTCCAACTTGGAGCTATCGGTGTATATTTGTACGGGGTCTCTTACAATGTGTTCCAAACCATTCCCCCAGAACTCCCTATCCAGAATGGATGTTGTCACTGCTCTCGACAATCCCAAATTCTATACGTATCTTCCCGTGGCCAATATCTGATTCACTACACTGTCCGGTCGCCCTGCCATAAAATTAATTCAAAGCGTTAAACCGCACGAACATGGATAGCAGTGAACAAGACAACATCTGGAATGGAGGTCGTCACCAAATTGATTTTGCGGTAAGTCGATTATTAAGCGCGACGCCTGCCAAGTTACATCATTTGGTTTTAAATAAATAGCGTTGATGCTTAGCATTACATTAGTGATGTAATGATTTCAACAATTTTTCTTATTGACGTAACCATTTAATCAGAAATGATCTTCGCGCTAAGTGCTATTCTTTGATATTAAAATATTCACGTCATCCTATGAGAAATGCAAATAAGTTTAAGGGTCATTATTACAACTTGCCGTTAACTAAAGGGAGGATTTTAACGAGCAGATAAATTGTTTTTCGTTATTATGAGTACCCAATAAGATAGAAGTGATCGTTTAGCTAAAGGGAGGATCATCATACCTTTAACATTTAAAGGTCATTTTATGTTTGACTTTCAGGGTTGCCAAAATACAATTGTACATTCAATAGATATGCATTTGACGATAAAAAGCATTGCTGTACGAGTACATGAAAAATTGCGTGATTCAATTAAATTAAAATTTTTACCAATGGTTCACCATTAATTTTGGTGAATAAATTTTATGTTTTATAAACAACTGAAGAACTGGCAACTCTTATATGTCCACACAGACTTACTGTGTATGTACATAAGTATGTTCTGATGCTAGTGTCCATTACACAAGCGAGTGAATAACGCTGAATGTAATAATGGAACATATCCAAACCCCATTTACTTCAAATCCATGATAACATTTGTGTTGTTGTAGCCGTCGATGTCGTAGTCAAAGACATACGGTTTGATTAAATATTAAACTTAGATGGTATAGTTTGTGGTGTGGAGGCTTTTAGAATTTTGATAAGCATCCAAGACTAAACATGTACACCGTTACGTTTATATAGACTTCTCATTTACACTGTAGAAATTGGTTGCTAAAATATTTTAGTTTGGTTTCAATTAATTTTGTATATTATTTCCATTATGATAATTTTTAAATACACTTTGAAATTATGTTAACAACGTTTTGGTTTGTTCTTATTTCTAGTTTTGAATAAAGTTTATTATGCTACGGTTTGAATTTCAAACTTTTGGTCGATCAACACTAATAATATCCTTGAAATATCAGAGGAATGTAAACTTTTTTTCAGTGGAACTTACCATTGCACTTTAATAAAATAAAAAATTAATAACCTCTAGAACCAGATTGTTATTGCCCAATTGCTGTAGGCACGATGTAATAACCGACAGAAAATAAAGGAGGAGAATAAAGCGATAGTAAGAGAAGCGAATAAAGCAGCCATAAAAAAAATGTTTACGTGACCCCAATTAAACGCAGTCTCCGCCTCAGAATTAAGTAGTGTTCTTTCTTCAGTCAGACCCTTTTCACAAGCTGTCATAGGAAGTGTTTCACACTTTCCTCTTCATACCGTAGTTGTGACAGTAAAAATAATACGCTACGGCAATCATAGACCTTACTTAAATCGCTCCTATTCAAACCCATCCGAAAACTCACGTGTCTTCTATCAAGATGTGAACACAACTGCTTGGTAATATGCTCTGAGTTACGTTATTTCAATTATTTGGAACAGTACCGTCACTTTGGCAAGCTAATTGCCTTTTTATTCCCTGCTATTTTCCTCGGGGGCCATATGATTTGAATATTAAACTGTTCAGCCATATCGTTAATAAGAGACGGGCGATCATCGTGGATAGTTCTATTTCTCAGGAACATGGAATCCAAGACTTCAGAATAACATTGTGCATTTAGCCTTACTTTATTTCTATGGAGAACAACTTCGAGGATTATTCCTAAGAGTTTTAACAATCCGAAACAAACCAACAAAGTTGAAAAAAAGTTTTATTGAAAATAATTTCTGAGCAAAAGAATGATTTTTTTATTTTTATTTTTTATATAACAGAAGAGGTAGCGATTTAGTGCACTGAAAACTTTTTTCAAAATGCCATTAATAAATTAATATCGCTAAAGAAGATATTGCACTCTGACTTACTAGCCAATTAAAGCCATATACTTTAAGGGCTGAATGTAAAATAAATGCTAACACATACCTAAATTAAATTCAATAAATATAAAAGTTTTCATTATTATGGAGACATCTTAATGGATGTTTTTCAAAAATGCAATTCTCTTTATTATAAAAGATATTAAAGTTTCATAAACCATAAGACTAATAAGGGAAACCTTCTGATGACTCTATACTTTTGCACCAGAAAGTGTAGGGAAACCCAAGAAGAACTCAGAGTAAACTGAAAGTTCAAAGGCCCAATACATTAAAATGTTATACCCAATATTTAGTTGGATATCACTTTAGGCACTCTATTTAAACCATTTAGCATTAAATGTGCCAGTTTTGTTTGGAGTTTTCTGTTCATATTGTAGTAATGAGCAATTATTTCAGTTGACTTTTGTTTGAGGTTTAACGACTACGTAATTGTTGTTTCAAATGATCTCCTAAATACTCTCTTAGAGTCATATCGGGACTTTGTGCCAAAGTAGCTGTGGGTAGCTTGGTAGGCAAATTACACCCCCACATTATGTAGGGAAAATTAAACCTGGAGGAAATAATAATAAAATTAAATTAAAAAGTAAAATGCTAAAAAGGAAACGTGTGGAAGCTTCTTACCTTTTAATCAGATCGGTCATCGACGGTCCATTGAATTTACAAGGATGATTCAAAGATCCGGTTCGAACGTTACTTAATATTTTTTTATTACTTTTTATTTACGACCTACTCATGCAATGTCTTGTGCTGGAACTAGGATGTAGGTTATGAAAGGGATTAAAGTGTTTATTTACAAAAACACCTAAATAACAAAACAAAGTAAACAAATAAGACAGAATAGAAACAAACAAGACAAACCAACAATAACAAAAATTACGATTAATACTGTAAACAGAAATTAGGTTAGGTTAGGTTAGGTTAGGTTAGAGGACGTGTACTTGTCAATTAAGGCAAGTACAATACCCGGAGGTCGAATTGACCCATTGTACAACGTCCTAGTTTCTCATACCACTTGTTGTTGTTGTGTCTTAATTTTGTACATGAGTGAGTGAGGTGGGACCTACAGTTTAAAGTCGACTCCGAACGACAGATTTTTGAGAAACCTGGCTTTACGTCTAATACGGCGACTTCAAACAGAAATTACACTAACAAACTCTTACGAAATTGCGCAAGAAAACAGAACAAATATTAAAAGCGCAAAAGCAACACCGTATACATAACATTAAATTATGTATACGAATATCACTCATACGTATGTAGATAGTCTTTGTTTTAATACCCATGGAAAATTATTTTATACTAAAAATGAATTTTACTTACCCTTTGACAAGGAAACCGACGAGCGCATATAATTGAATATACTTTATATATTTGTCCACAAAACATAGACATTTGAAATGAAATAAAAAATAAAAAGTTATAATTATAGGCATTATAAAAAATAAATGATTATTCATTATAACGAATCTTGAAAAATTGGTTTTTGGTTTTCCCATCATCTATAGTTGGAGCGAAAAAGGCGATCGTGCAATCTTTAGACCAGAAAGTAACACACACCTAAAGTCGTTAGAAGATTCGTTACCGTAATAGAGACCGCAAACTACAACCAGGGTTAGGACATCAATTGTTGTGAGGAATCCCAGCAATAATGAGTAAATTAATCACTTTCTTACTTAATTGGTTATTACAACCCTTTAGTTGGGATTACAACTTCTTACACCGTCCATGTCTATGTATGTATATGTTCATTTTATCCATAAGTGGCGGGACCTGCAGTTAAAACTCCGAACAACAGATTTTTAATTTTATTTACTTACTGTTGTTTTAAGTTAGTCGGAATTATTAGACAAAAAAAATAAAATCATAAAAAAACTCTGATATGTAATTTGCTATTTCAGCAATGTTTAAAAGTTCAATTTGTATTTCAAAGATATTAAAATGAGAATTATGGCAAATACAAAGTATTTTCAAATAATTAACTTATAAGTGGTAATGGCACGTATTATCTTAAAATTTTCAAAGTTTCTCACAATCATTAACGAGCGTTAACAATTAAAGAGCAGACATAAAGAAGACAGAAATAAAAATTTAACCCTTTCATGCCCGAATTTTTTAGGCCAGATCTTAAAGTTTTTTAAGGACATGTGTTTGTTAGTCATGGCCTAAATATGAAGTGATATTAAATTCAGAGTCCTACATATTCTGGTTTTACACGTTTTTAACCAAGCTTTTTTGCAAAAAAAAATCTGTTAAAAAAATTAAAAATTACGGAATTTATGAACAAAAATGTACAAAGTTGCCCATAGGCAACATCGGGCATAAAAGGGTTAATAAAACGGTAAGTCACTTCAAGAATGGAAAATTTCATTATTTACGCTGATGTTATTATAAGCTGTACTGTTTAACGGTAACACACACTAAATTAACTACAAATGCACCATCGAACGTTTCCACAGTTACTGAAGTGTAATAAAGGAAAAATTAATCTCGCCAAACTGCAGACTTCTTATTGTTGTTTTATGTAAGAAAACCTTTTGTAGACTTTTCATTGTTTTTGTTATTATGTCTCTCCTTCGTTACAGGAGTTATGTTTATTTAGTTTGCATTTTTGTAATATTTGACTGCGTGGTTTTGTAGAAGTGGAAGCGATAAGGAAATGTAAGGAGCTGCATATGTTATTGTTCTTTTTGTTTCTGTTCTTGCTGTAGTTATTGTGCAGTCAAACACATTCTGAGCGACTATTATTTAAATTCATAAATTATTGAAATGATTTTAATTCAATTTCTTTTTTTATTATTAAAAAAGAATATTTATAAACCTTAGAGAAAACATCTGTCTACGTATGTGCAAGCATAATTGAATTATATTCAACATAAACACTCACAGACATACAGACAAACGTCTAATCCCAAAGTCTTTTTGCTGGGTTTTTATATACCTTGGAAAAATTCATTTAGAATTGTTGTTGTCCTTAGGTATTTTTGCTATTGAACATGAATGTACAGAGGTTGCATATTGGCAAACATGACCATAGAAAGTGTGGAAATAGAGTTAAAAAAACAGTGTTATGGTTCTCTATTCGACTGAAAAATAATAACCAGATAGTGTTAATAAAATTCGACACACAAACGTGAACAAATTGTTCAGGCACCAGACCATTGCACTCCTCCTTGAGACTAAAAGCGTGGGGAAACGGAAATAAAAATACATCAGCAGCACAAAATATAATATGAGAAGTGAAGACCAGAAGGACAAAGGATTGTAAAATTCTTAAAAGCTTGTTGATTTTATGTTTGTTAATTTTTTATTTAAACTGCGCTCACAAAAAGACAAAACATCTTAAATTTAAAAACAATGATAATAAGAGTTTTTGGACGAGAAGCGAATATTCGCTGTGGAAATGACACGGTAGTCCAATATCTTACGTGCCACGTGATTTGGATGAAATATGAGTTTATTTAGTATTTTCGGAATATCCTCAAGACTTTGTTTTAAACGGCAATATACTATGGTCCATATGTCTACTGGAGTTTTGAATGTACCACGGTGCTACTGTATTAATACGTTCGGCAATTTTTTCACATTCTTTTCCATAACTAACCTGCATATCAGCGTATTGGTTTTAAGTATTCATTTAGGTAATTACAGAGCAAGATAATTATATCTTAAAATTAGGTATATAAGGTCACTCCCCTTTTTAAAACATCCCTTCAAATATAACTTTAATCGATCAGGTTCCTTTTGTAGATTTATTTATACTCTCATGTACCTCGAGGAAATACTATATATAATTTAGGAAATATGTACTTTTTGTGTTATTTATGTTACATAATCCATATTTCAGTGTTTCATAATTATTTATTTTCGTTAAAAAAATTGATATAAATATTCTAATAATTTTTTTTTTGTTAATTTGTATACGTTTATTTAAAATTAAACTTGTAATGATTAAGTTTTCAGTAGTATTTTCATCAATTACCCCCATTCTTCTATAATTTTAGTTTAGTTCAGATAGCATTTCTTACATATCTGTCATTCAATTAAAATCTGATGAACATGCAGGCCAATACATTATATTGTTACGAAAATGAAAATGGTGTCTTGCTTTCACTTCCTTTAGACTGTAAACAAAATCTACAAAAATAATGAACTTGTTTACATGACAAACAAGTAAACAAAAATATACCAACAAAACACCAGTATAAAAAAACTGATCAACAAGTAAACAAAAATGCAACAACAAAAAAATTGCAAAAAAAAACAGAAATACAACAACAAACAAGAATAAATGTAAACAACATTTTTACATTCATAGAGATTTCGAGAAGGCGAAATACATTCGTTTGCCTTCAAGAGCATTCATCATGCTGTTTACCCTGCGATATAAAAGGCAAAACAAAGCATGCAACGGAGTCAGAAAAAGTTCAGTCAGTCTTGTGTGAAGACGAGTGGTTTGAAGATTTCCGTTATAAAGATCTGTCGAACAAGTGACTAGTAACTGTTAATGTTTATTCAAAAGAGTGCAAATAACAAAAGAGGAATAACAAAAAAGGAATTGTGGTTACTTACATCAAGTTTTGAACAGTGGCACACAGAATTCTGGTTATTTACATCAAGTTGTGAACAGTGTCACACAGAATTATACGAACAATAAAGAAATTATTTAAAACTAAACACAAATTTATTTTTATTTTTATTTGCAATCTACGAGCTCGTATTGCAAACGTTTTTAAAAGGTAAAAGCGTAACAATATCAATAATTTTTGATATAAACCGATTCTTTGAGTACGAATTGTTAGGAATTTTTATTTTCGTCTACTGAAATATACTTTTTTTGTGGAGATTTATAAATAAGTGACGCTAAACTGATTTTCAGAGTAGAGGTTTGGGGCTTTGACATCTTATGTTAGGGGTAGCATTTTATGCAGATGAGTGAAAATCCGGTCAAATTAAGTGCATCTTTTATAGCTCAACTTTAAGAATTAATAAATCTTAATATTAAGTCGAAACGGAATAAAATATATTTCAGCAGAACAACGTAGCAATTCTCAAAAATTCTTACGCACTATACATTTCGCACAGTTTCATTCTAATTTTTTCTAATTTTGCTACAGTGTAATCTTTCCATGTCCGGCGAAATATCTCTCTGCAAGGTATGTAAAGATTACTTACAAGCAACTACCATCTGCATTGAAAACTTTGTTTTGTTGTTGGTTTAAGCGCTTACTAGATTTACGATTACGAATACTAAAATAGAAATTTCTATAAACCTTTAGGACCATTATTTTTGTCAGCTGGCGACACAAACGTCTAACATACGTTTTGTAATTATCAAATTATTACAACTAGAAGTCGTGTTTCATTTCGTGCAATATTTTCAATGAGGTTGGATGTTATATCAAATGGCTAACCAACTTACTGACCTACCGACAGACAGAATATTTTAGATGTTGATGACTGATAGAGAGACCAAAAATCATTTTTCGAAATCTATTAAGCCAAGATTCTAATGATTACTTGAAGTTACCGCAGTCTAGTAGGCTTATTAGATGTGAGACTTTGGTTGAAATCCCAGAAAGGCATTTTGTACAAAACGGAAAGTCAAAAAAGACTTCTTCGACAACATCCTCTCAGCAGTATTCTGGCAAAAGCTCCGAGAGTCAATAAAAATAAAATTGCCTTGGAAAGTTTCCCAAAAGTCTGTCATTCGAAGTCGACTTTAAACTGTAGGTCCCACCACTCATACATAACATTAATACACCCAACATTTGCCGTATAAGAAGCAAGGTCGTAATCTTGACTGAAGGGTTGTAATGACCAATTATGTATGTATGTATGTATGTACATATGTATGTAATGGCTACTCAGTGAGTGTTCTTAGCCTATTTAATTCCAGATTATTCTTAGCCATGCTGTTGTGAATCATGTGCGTATTCGAAGTTTATTCTGATCTTTGCCATTTAACTTTCTTTTACTTCTTCGTCTTTGTGATTTATTTCCTAGAAGTCGTGACTGAAGGATTGCAATAGCTGAGCACTAATCGGCGAGTGTGCTTTCAAAATGTCTGATAACATGTTTTCAATTCCATTTCTCGCTATCTATCACTGATCTTATCAAGTTCTCCAACTTTCATCATCATTCTTTCGATCAGTGCCAGGTGCAAGGGCAGTGAACAATGACATGAATGGAATGCTGTAGTTAGTTCTGTAAACGATTATGTGAGATATGCAGAAAGTTCGTTCAGTTTTAGTTGAAACGTAAAAAATATATTTATATGGAATGCTTTTTTTGGAAAGTCTTTTTTACAATAATCTTTAACCTTAAGTCAGTAAAAAAAACTTTATTTTATTTGTAACTAATATATCGTTACTCTTTTGCGAAACTTCTTCATAAAATATATTTTCTAAATCTTAATTCTTGTGAAGTGGTTTTTCGTATTTTTCAACAATTTATAAATTTTAGATGATAACAAATTAAATTCCTACAGTTCAGTTAATTCGATATAATTTCTTAATTGTCTCATTATTCATTACTGTGGAGTAAATTTGTACAAAATTTTTTTTTTGTTCAGTGTTTTTAATTTCATTTTTATAATTTGTTTGCAAACATGGGGCAACGCCAGAGGTATCCTTTTGTTGGCATTTCAGTATAACTTTAACACGGTAAAAAATTACTTTTGTAGTCCTCTAACGCTAAACAGCAGGACAACGCGATAGAAAAGACTGCTACTGTTATACATTTTTAAAAAATATCTTTATGGTTTGATGATTGTGCATGTAAAGTTGTCGTTCGAATTTAAAGCATAAGTCCTCAAAAAGGAAACAACAGGTCAAAGGAAATTATTTATTTTCCAAGGCTTGATTTAAAACAGCAATTATATAAATTATGTTTTTTTTTTTTGTTTTTTCTTTCTCTTTTCGCTTTTCTCTTTTGATGTATGAGAGTACAGCTCCTGCCATTAAAACAAACAACAGTCGATACCTTTTTATTTTATTTTTTCTTTTATTCAATAAATTCGTTGACTGTAGGGTGACCTTAAAATGGTGTTGGCATATTTTCGCAAATCACTATAGCAACAAATGAATGAAAATTAAAGCGAACAGCATAATTTTTACATTCAATAAATTATTTTAAATCCTCCCTCAATTTTACTACTTGTTTCCTTCTTAGTACTTTGAGTCAACGACAATAGCATAGACTGACCCTTTTTTTACTATTCCACAGAAATTTTATGGCCTCACCCTACTCGCAATCTGATATGCTTGCTCATTGCCGCGAATATTCGCATGACCTGGAATTCAGCTCGGCCTTGCTGATTCAGCTACCATTCTAACATAATGGAAGGTGAGTGCTCTGATGACAGCCTTATATTCCTGTTCAAGTTTATTGATCAAATTTTTTGATGACGTAAACTATTGCGTGGCAGCAATTCGCAAGTTTCCCCATGGACTCTTAATATTTCATATACTTTTCAAATAAAATGCATTAAGTTTTTGGCTGTAATGACTAGAATTAAAAGCATTGGCGTTTAATTGATGTTGAACAATAAAAAATAGAACTTCGGAGGTGTATCGATAAGTTACATAGAGTGTTATTAAAAGTCGCCGTGGCCTAGTAGGTAGTGTGTTTGCTTCTTAGACGTGAGGCCTCAGTTCAAACCCCAGGTCAGGCATCTCCAACTGAACGGAATATGAAAAAATATTTCTTCGACCACTTTCTCTCAGCAGATTTCTGGCAAAAACTCTAAGAGTAAATAAAATTGCCATGAAAAGTTTCTCAAAAATCTATCGGTCGAAGTCGACTTTAAACTGTAGGTCCCGCCACTCATGTATAAAAATTAACGCATACAACATCAGTGGTGTGAGAAACTAGGTCGTAATCATGACTAAAGAGTTGTAATGGCCAATTACGTATGTATATGTATGTATGTTATTAAAACATCGAAGAACACCGTTCGCAACTACGAAGCATCTGGACATCTACAGAAAGAAAATTTTCAACTTAAAGGAAACACTACCCGCATTCGAATAAATAACCAAATACTTTCAATATACTCAAATATTCTCAATGATTTATTCGACGTTGTGACAGTTGAGATGTAACTGAATTTTTGCATAGTCGGGTATGCAATATAATAAAAACAATAAAAGTATTGAACGAATCAGGCAACTGGAAGTAGAAGGGAAACGTACAAATGAAAAATTCTGATGACACTTGTATTCTTACCATGAATCAGGACACGCATGCATCTCGGTATTTACAGGCACACATTTTTGAAATGGAATTAGAAAATAAATAATTAGAAAATAAATGAATGAATAAATATATACTTATAAATCTACGGCATATTCAAATGATTTTCCTTAATAGATTTCTACCCACGCATATAGTTCTTTTAAGTTTTTTAAACTCTAGTTTTTGTTTCTCTGTAGTGCATGTATGTTGAAGATTAAAAAAAAAACTTAATTTATAAGATTTCTTAACATCCGTCTTATAAGATTTTTACCTTTAATAATCAATTCACACATTTAACGGGACTCACCTTGGTACCACCAACAACAGGTTGACAGAAGATGGTTTGTTGTAACATCATTATTAGCCTTAAGTGAACACCCTGGAATAGTTAAATAAATTTCATCCCACAAGTTTAAACACCATAAGACATAAAATTTTCCATTATATTCCAAGATATCCATGAACCGAACATATCTGTGTATTTGCTTTCATGCTCATATATGTACATATGTAGGCAGATTTCCTGCCTGTATTTGTAATAATATATCTGCACAGCCAAGTAAACATTCTACTGAACTTCTAAGAATTTATACCTTGAGTTTTGAACACTTTCGAACAAAGAAAAAATTTAATCAATTTAAGGAACTAAAAAAAGAATTCCGCAAAACTGAAATGAATGGCAAAGAAACAAAAAGTTTAGAAGAACAATGAACAATGAAAAGTATGGTATATGTGCTTAAATATTATTTTTTCAAGCTCAATTGAGTTTTAAAAAATCGATTAAAATGTTGGATTATTCGATTATTAGGAGATTATTTTTGTAAATTTTTGTATTTATTTTACAACTTTGTTTTTTATTTGCAAACGCTATTTAAATAAATATTAAATCTGTGGTCCCGCTATGATGTTTTTTGGTCTGTCTAAGTGCTCAATTTTGTTATCTGTTCATTTTCCTACATTGCGAATGAGTAAACTCTGTTAGAAGCTAAGCCCTAACGGTAAAGGTCGAGCGGCAAGATACTTAAAATGCCAACGAAGGTGTAGTTCGGAATATCAGAAAATAGAGATTTTTATAATTCCATTCTACTAGCCTGAACTCATATATTTTAATTCTTAATAGCTCGCAAGTATCTCTATCAAATCGAATGAAAAGAGTGTGGACTACAAAAGGTGGACGACATTGCTAGAATACTAAACTACTGCCCCTTAACAAAGCGAAGTTTTTATCGAAGACAGCTAAGTTGAGGCCGATGCTCAATCACAACAAATTTGTTATCATTAGCATCGATTCAAATTGGTAAAAGCGATTCCAGTATTCCTCGTATAAAAGTATCTTTAAAAAAGGCTTGCATAACAGTTGGAAGCATATAGCCGCGCGTGATTCAAGCTGATGGAATTCTATTTGTCTCTTTTTGGCTTCGTATTTGACGGAAAGCCTGCTGGCCGGAAAGGGTTTTGATCATTTTTTAAAACCAGGAGCGGTGACAAATTTTGTGATTTGCTGTGCCTTCGTGTCACTTTGAGGTCACTATATCTGGGGCGATTAAATCCAAGGAATACTGTAATTAGAAATCTAATTTTTTTCCTTTTTACTTCTTTGGTGTCATATTAAAGTATAAAATATGATTTTCCTAAGTCTTTGTATTTTATTTTCTACAGGATTTTAATTCTAACACTTTAGGTTGGCATTTTTTTATTTTTTAAGTTTATTATTTATTTAATTGTTCTCTATTTTTAGCTACCATTATAAGTATGTGTTCATTTCTAAATAATTTTGTTCTCCATTTATAATTGGATTTATAATCGTTTTATTATTTTCCATTTAATTTATTTTATAACAGCAATCATTGTCTGAATGATTTCATAAAACAAATTGTTCACTACAATTACGACTGGCACGGAACTGATTGCCAATGTATGATTAACACAGTGTTTAACGCCAAAACAAAAGCGATGTTACGTTCTATAATTTGAAATAAATCGACTCCGTCTTATATGTGTACGTAGTGTTTCACTTAATTTTCTTTCAAAGTTTTCATGTTCAAATATAATAAAAAAAAACTCTTGAAAAAAACTTTTCAGTTGTTGAGAGTGTTTATCTGATATTTATATACTTTTCAGTTATTATTCTGTTTTTTTATTCTGTTTGATGCTTTGTTTGTGCTAATTAGAAATCAATAATATCGCTTTCATCATTTTAGCAATTTCGGTTTTTCGGAAAAAGAAAAAAATATGTAGTGATTGAGGTGCAAAAAAAATTTTTAGAGCAGAATAAAGAATTTTATTTCGCATGAAAATCCAAATAAAAAATAGTCTTAGTATTAGAATTGTTAAGGATTAAAATTAATGAATTAACATTAAAATGTGGCATGGTGTAGTGGTTAGAAAAGTTCGACTGCAAACCTTAGTAATTCTGAATTTAATGCAGGAGAATGCAAAAAAATTTAAATATGTTTCCGAATTATAAAAATTAAAAACATTTAATCTCCTTTCTAAGCAGCCTACTGACCCTTTCTCCATCCAGAGAAGCAGTATGACGGCAAAAATAAACTTTGCTGTAGTGTTAGGCAGCACCACATTATCTGTAATACTAGAACTCTTCAATAACTACCGACCAATGGATTTCTGCATTTACTTAGATACAGGCTCAACTTATTACGTTTTGGGTACTGAAGGTTTCTCAAAAATAAAATAAGTTTTTCCCACAAAGAAAATAGTAGTTGGTGTGGGCGCAGGTCAGTTTGGCTTAGGGGCAAATCAATGATCAATGAAAACGACATGTTTGTTGCTTCAGACCACTATCACCAGCTAAAATGGTATGAAGTAAGCTTTAAAAAGAGATGCATGTCTAGAAATTTGAACATTACGTTAACTGTTAGCAATATTGTTCATCGTGCGAAAGTCTGCATCGCCCAGAGAGAACATACGTACCTACGTAAGTGCTCAATCAGGACTACGACCTAGCTTCCAGCACCATTTATATTGTGTGTGTAAATTTTATACAGTTTAAAGTCGACTCCGAAAGGCTGCTTTTTGGGAAACTAATCATGGCAATTTTCATTACTATCAGATTTTTTGCAAGAAATTTGTTAAGAGAGGTCGCCGAAGAAATAATTTTTTTATATCTCGCTTTGTTGGGGATGTCTAACCTGAGGATTGAACCGTGACCTCCCGTCTCATAAGCCAATACACAACTTACTAGACTACTGCGACTTCATCCACCACCCACAGTTCCATTAAATTTGGAGCTACCAGTGTAAATTTGTCTTTACAAGACGCGCTGCGCTGTTTAACCAGACCTCTTTTTCCGTAATGGATGTCTGGAATTGCATTGAGGAGTCGCATTGGGGTATTATGGCGGAGTCTATACTTGGTGAAAAATAGTGACTGAAATATCGGATCAATCGGATTGACCCAAGATTGCTGAGTACAACAAGATAATGTCAAACGCTTGTAATAACTATGCTTTGTTAAAGTTTTATATAAACGAGGTGCTACTTATTTTACAGTCAACAAAGAAATTATGTTTAGTGAAGCCGGAAATAAATTCCGGTTCGTAGTTGTTTGCAGTTATAAATCTGTTTGCTTTAGTTGAATCGCGGTACAGTTTTAGTATTGTCGTCTTTGATTTTTGCTTTGTGGGAAGCATAACAGTGTACTGGTATAAGAAGCGAATTGTAGGTTAGAATTTTGTAATCATCTTTCATGCATAATACCAGTTAGCTAATTCAAAGAGCTTCAATGCAACTTAAATTAGTCTTGCTTTTATATGGATATTCCAAGTAAAGTTTCCAATAAGTTGAATATTTTATGTGTGAGTGTTGAGATACTATTTGCACCGAATTTCGTTCACTTATATTTATTCTTTAGCTTTTGCTATTTTTCTGGCTGAAAAATGTTTCCATTGGGTATCGATTTTCATGTATGTTAATAAAAAGAATATCATCAGCAAGGGTGTACAGTACAGATGAGCGATCCAGTGATTTTGGAAGAACGTTGTTCTCAGTGAACGTGATTTGTTAATCACTGCTCTTTAAAACAGTGATTGTGATCACAGTATTCCAAAAGAAAACAATAATGACAATAACGTATTTTATTAAGTCGTAAGAAAGAGGCAACTAGATACATACTACGAAAAGACTACTAAACAAAATCAAAGTGGTGTCATCAATGTTATTATTTTTAATGTAATTTTTTTTTTATATGATGTTTGACAATTAAGTTTCACAGAAAGTTCATGTATAAAAGACAAAAGTAAATAATCAGCATCATCTAATAGTAATTCTGCCTCGCTCAAAATAAAATGAAATAAATTTGAGTATGTAACAATTTTGAAAGAACGACATTATTAGTAACTGTTATTTGGCAATTTCAATCACTGTAGTTACCAGTGAATTATCAATCACCGTGATTAAATCACAGTTTTGCAAAATCGCTCATCTCTAGCGTACAGTGAGCGTCAAAAGAAACTACATTAAAAAATATACATTAACAAATTACCGTTATTTTTATTTTAAAATTGTGTCGTTGCCAGTTTTTAAAGATGAGAGAAAAAAATTACAAAAAATTTTAAAATTTTGTCAAATTTTTTTGACAAAAGTTGAGTTTGGTGATTGTTAGAATCTTATCCATAGTGTATAGTTTCTTTTGGCGCTAACTGTATATGATTCCGTGGCATGTTCGAAGTATATATCAAATATTATTATCTCAATGTATGATCCAGTCATATTAACAAACTCCAATAGTTTTACAACATTCTTAAGAATATTTTGTTGTAGTTTTTTAACCTTTAGGTCAAACTGCATCCGTCGCTTAGGAAACGCCTATTCTTTGTAATCTCTGTTTATGACTTGGATTAATCAACGTATTTATTCAATAGTGCTGCATTTGTTTTTTTTTTAGAGCGATAGCGATTGCCCAGGGTGTATGTGTTAACATTTAGTATTGTTAGTAATTTGAACACTGAAGTCGCAGTTGTCTAGTAGGTAGTGTGTTAGCTTGTTAGACGGAGAAAGCGAAATACCAAAAAAATTGTTTAATTCAGCGACTTCCTCTCAGCAGATTTCTGGAAAAAACTCTGAAAGTAAATAAAATGTCCATGAAAAGTTTCTCAACAATCTGTCGTTCGGAGTAGAACTTAAACGACATAAGTGGTGGGAGAAGCTAGGTCGTAATCCTGAATATTGTAACTACCAATTATGTATGTATTTATTAATATAGACATTAGCAATGTGCTAAACTGTTTCCACACTGCTGGAAATAAGCCAATTTGCTACTGATATTGTAAATTTCTGGAGCTTTCGAATGATGAAGTTTTGAGGGTGGTGATACAAAGTAATATGGATTTGATATTGTGAGAACACGGACTAGTGTGTTAATATTTTTAATTTCCAAATGTTTTGGTCACAGTAGTAATTAAAGAATAAGAAGGCGCAGTAGTCTACTAGGTAGTGTGCATTATTAGACATGAGGCCACGGTTCAAACCCCAGATCAGATCTTCAACTAAACAAAACATGAAAAAGTAATTTTTCGGCGACTGATGACTGTTTCGCGTTGTCTGTCGTCGTAGTAGTATGTTGGCTTATTAGACGTGATTCCAAGGTTTAAACCCCAGGTCAGGCGTGAAAAAATATCTCTTCGGCGACTTCCTCTCAGTAGATTTCTGGCAAAAATCTGTCGTTCGGAGTCGACTTTAAACTGTAGGTCCCGCCACTCATAAAATTAACACAAACAATGAGAGAAGGTAGGCCGTAATCCTGACTGAAGGGTTGTAATGGCCAATTATAAATTATGTATATATGTCCTCTATGCAGGATTCTGCCAAAAACTCTAATAGTAAATTAAATTTCCATGAAACCAAAAGTTTTTCAAAGATCTGTTAAAGTGTCCCGTTGACATACACACGTAAGTTAAGTAAGTTAGGTTGAAATCCTGACGAAATAGTTGTAAAGACCAATTATGTATGTATGTAATCAAATAACACTAAAGTTGACAATTTATTTTTTCTCGTACTCTTTTTTGTTATAAATATAAATTTGTTATCGGAGTGTTTGCATAAAAAATAGTGTGGACTTTGTGTAATTATTGACCTTAGAAAAATGAAATTAAAATTTGTTCCAAATAAAATAAAAATAAAAAATATTTCCTTTTACATAAACATTCAAGAAGTAGCCTTAAAAAACTTTTTAAAATAACTCATGTTTATGTTTATCTATGGTATTTGATGTACTGCATACTCCATAAAGCTATGCTTGTTTTAAATATAGATAAAAAAGCCATCTAACTAACACATTATTTACCATCAGGATTTGAATGCATGTTTAACATAAGATTTTAAAATATTTCTATAGTATTTAAATTACTGTTTTTGTGTGTGTTTCTCATTACATTTAAATGTTTATGTGCCATTGTTTAACAAAAGAATTTTGTTCAAAATGTTGAACTGCAAACTAAGTTAAGCTATTACAGTGAAATATCTTTTGAAATTGGACACATATTTTCTACCAACTGGAAATTATTTTGTTGTATGGTGTTTACGCTACACATGTTATTGAAAGATTCTCTTATACTGCCCATAGAAATTTTTACCAATACGAGAAATGTATTTGGTTGGTTTAAGCAATGGATGAAATTGTTTATCGTTTGAAGTTTCTAAATAGTTTTGTGGCACACATAATACTAAAATCTAAATGATTGTATGCACCTATATATTGAGACAAAATGTGTTTGTATGTCAATTTTAAATACAAAATACCAAAGTCCTTTTGTATTGTAAGTCTACAATCGTTTAATTTCTTTTATGTAGATAATGCAAATAAATTTCTTTACTGACTTCGAACATGGACAGAAGAACGGAAAAAATCTGGCCAATGTTGGGTAGAGAGTGCACTGATAGTCTGATGACTGGGCATTGGAATATGGGCAGTTCTCTATGAGAGATGAGGAAGAGGGAGAAACATTTCTACACATGCTGGGCAAATGTCCAGTATTATGTTGAAAGAGAAAAAATCACATTGGTGATTTATTTAATCAGCCCTTTTGTCCGACGTGACAAAAGAAGTTCACATTATACATTCATTGTGTTCTATTTTTAGGTTGCATCTATAGCACTTTCTTTCACTAATTTGTCTGTCTTAAGCTGCACGTCTATTGAGAAGACAGATGTTATACAAAGCTTGAAGAAGGTATAGTAGTTTCCGCCTTGCGTTATTAAAGAGGGCATATATCGCTACACTGAACAAGGTACAGATGTTGGCATGCTTGGGAATCACGGGTGCTCTGATGTCCTGGCTTTGAGGCCGTCTTGTGTCTACAACCATTGCACATCTTCCTCCGCTGCTAGCACTGCACTGAAGCTTAAGTTCTCAAATATGTTTAGACCATGTACAATGGGCCGCACTTCAATACTGCATGAAGTAGAACCGAATCAGCAGGGTTTTTTGATGTGATTACTTAGTACCAGGGATTGCTTTGGGACGAACATACAAAACTCACAGTCCTACGCGGAAATAATGGTCTGCAGAAGCTGTTATCACAGACGATAATATAACGATCTCACCGATGGCTCAAAAATTAAATGTAGAACTGGATCTAGACTCTATTCCGATGAACTAGCATTGAACGGGTATACGGATTACCTAACCAGGAAATCGTATTTCAAATAGAGATTCTTGGTTTTGAACAAGCTGCACGTATGGTTGAAACCGGAGACCTACCTTTTTCGAACTAGATCATATGTGTGGACAGTCAAAGGGTAACCAAAGCGCTGGGATCCCATCTCGTCATTTAAAGGCGTCAGGAGCCGCATAGACTCTTTACACCGTATACCTCGATACAATTCTCTCCTCTACTGGGTTCCAGATCACTGTGGCTTAGAGGGAAACTAAATGGCGGACGAAATGACACTGAAGTGGGTCTTTCAACATACATGGTTGCCGAATTTAAAAGCTGTTGCCATTGGGAGACGCAGAGAACTACATGTTCGAAAAGAGAACAGTTCGCATTCTAACAGACTCGGTCTCCCCTACCAGCAATAGCTGCCATGATCTGGAAGAAACGGAATCGGTACAACACCTTTGATACGATTGCCATGTTTTTCAGAACAGATATAATCGGTTTTTGGGTAACAGAAGGTTTGAAAATCTAGGTTAGCTGGCGAACTTGCCCTTGAGGAAACTGGTTTTATGAAATAATGGAATTAGTAAGTATAAATAAAAGTCTAAAATGAAAGCATATTGGTTGGTAAGCTTTAATAATTTAATTAAGAAACTTTTTTTAGAACATTATGGAAATGCAAAAATTAATATCTTTTCTACTACAGCTATTTAACACATTATACTCATAGTATTTTAAAATAGTACACAAAATATACGATACTATTTAACATACAACAGTGTACGATTGTATGTTGAAAATGTGTATATGTTTACATATGTTTTTAAAAAGTTGTGTTGGTTTCGGGCCACGAGATTCACAATACAACATAGCATAGAGCGTTCACAAACAAACAAATGTATTCAATAAAACATACATGATACCAAGTCGTGTGAATTGCCCACATATGTTTTTAAAAGTTGTATTGGTTTCGTGCTATCAAATTGTGTGAATGAAAAAAATGTGTATATGTTTTTAAAAAGTTGTGTTGGTTTCGGGCTATCAAATTGCTTGAATGCCACGATATACACAATACCGCATAGCATTAAGCGTTCACAAACAAAGAAATGTATTCAATACAACATACACGATACAAAGTCGTGTGAATTGCCCACATATGTTTTTAAAAGTTGTATTTGTTTCGTGCTATCAAATTGTGTGAATGAAAAAAATGTGTATATGTTTTTAAAAAGTTGTGTTGGTTTCGGGCTATCAAATTGTTTGAATGCCACGAGACACAAACAAACAAATGTATTCAATACAACATACACGACACAAAGTCGTGTGAATTTTCCATATGTGTTTATGGGCAATGATAGCACGAAACCAATACAACTTTTAAAAACATATGAAAAAAAAATGAGTATAAATGCGTCGGATTTGTATATGAAAATTATCAACAACAAGCATACACTGTTGTATATTCTTCCAACAATACACTCAATACAACGATGCAGGGGCTTGTATGAATAGACCAAAAATGTTTTCTATGTAAAATGAGTCAACAATTAACATTTCAAAATTATATTGTTCGCACAGAAAATTAATTAATTTACTTTTTTCCTTAAGTTGTTCAGTTTTTTTTTTTTTGGTTGGAATTGTTACATATTTATTGTCCTCGTACTAAATGATGCCTACACTTCAATGATTCTAATTCTTCTGAATGTAGAAGAAATAGAAAACGATATTAATTTTATTAAACTTGCAAGGGAAGTTACGTTTACCATTTGTTTTTCTTCTTCTTCTTATACATTTTACTGTACTGAATAGAGATGCATTTCAAATTTATAACACAAATGAACTGAAGTCAAATACTATTGGATAAATGGAATCACATTAAAATATTTATACTCTCTTCGTAATTTATGTAGGTTGACAACCCTGAACAGTTGGGAATTAGATGTAGATTGGCAACACAGTCGGAAAATAGATTAAAGGAAGATGATTAGAAAGAAGAGCTGAGTAGTCAGTGAGTTGCAGTTGAACAGTTGAAAAGTAAATTTAAAGAGAATTAAAAGTAGTGAAGATTGTAAAAGATGTTGCAGTGAAATTTGTCAGTCTAAATAAAGAACTATTGAATTTTGATAATTAATTTGAATTGAATAATTTTATGTTAATTTTTTTTGTGAATAATTTTTTTTATGAAAAACAATAAACTTTTTCCCATCTTTACATTTTAAATAAATAACTATTATATTTTGATTATTAATTTTAACTGAATAATTTTAATTTTTTTGTATGAAAACAATAAACTTTTGTCATCTTTTACATTTATATACTATTGAGTGTTATATTTTCAGCTTTAAATTGTTTGTTTTTTTGTTGTTCACAATTCTGTACATTGAAATTTTTTTCTGTGCATTGAAATTTTTGTAAAGAAAATACTTTATAGGCCATTTACACTACAGCGAAATCTAGTAGATTAGATTTCAAATCTTGCTCAAAATCTAGATCGTTTACACTGGATTTATTTGACAGTAGCAAGATTTCATTTTAATAACAAAAACAGCTGACTGAAATTTAAAAGAAAATAATAATATTTCAAAATTTAGTTTAATACCAAACAAAAATGAAAAATATAGGACATTTAGTGTCGTAAACATATATATAGGTAATAATATATAAATATTAAACCGCACTTTAATACAGGTGCGTCATGGGTCATTCTGGGAGCAAGATATTCCTAATATTTCATATGATATGTTCATCGAAAAGCCGCCAAACTTTTCATTTGTTACGCTTAACCTCTTCAGGGACGATTTTTTTATGGTGACAAAAAAATGATTAAATTTTGTTTTCTTTTTAAATTATTTAATTTTATTTAAATAGGAATTCAGAAAACAAAAAACAATGAAAATTCACAAAAAGGGATAACGTCCACATTTGTGGCTGAGCGGTAATGGTAATTTATGTGTGATATGATTTCATACATTCCGGGCATATCAGGCGTATATATTCTTACCATTTCTCACAAATGTAGAGAGTTCGTCTTACACAATTTTGGTCGTGACATCTGGGGAGATTTTTCAGTTCCTTGTATTTAGGATAATGATCCATACCGTCCAGTCTAATTTCAGGATTCACTTTAGTCCAGCTTTTAGATTTTTTAGGTGGTGATGGTAAAACTTATTATATTAAATATAACTGATATTATTTTTTTTCAAATATTATTCTTGATATAATCCACAAAAACAGATTGCCGAAGAATTATTTCACATTTTTTTTATTTATCTAACTATGCGTCGGAAATAATATCATCACTGCAGACAAACGGTCTGAGGTCAATAACTTACTATAAAATTTTTGTTTTTTTTTTATTATTATTATAATTCTGATTATAAAAAATTTAAGGTACACATATGTGGCCAAGGGCGGGAAGAGGTTAAAGTTTTGTTTTTAAATTGAAATGTCATTTTTTCCTGCTCAGCGTTGTATTTTTAAGTACTATTTGGCAAATCACATAGTTGCATTTCTATTTTTACTAGATTTTGAGTAGATTTTGCCGAAATCTACTAAATAAGTAGATTTTGTTTTGTATGGGAAATCTAGTTAAAATCAACTAGATTTGGCTCGAAATCTCATAAGTACTAGATTTCGCTGTAGTGTAAATGGCCTATTACTTTATTTAACATGTAACATGTAAGTGTGATATTCAATTGTATTAAACGTATTCAGAGAGCTTTTAGTCGACTCTTTGCAGTCCTCGTTCCGAGGTGTAACCTTACAGTATCATACAGTATCGGCGAGAACATTATTCCTTTAGAAAAAAAGTTACAAATATTTTGGAAAATTTTTTTTATTTCAATAGTTCTAAACATGAATGAATACATAACATTTAGCACAGAACGCTGCAACAGAACGACTTTTTTATAAAGGGGGCGGGAATGTAAATAAGACAATTATGTTCTATACGCGCCTTTGCTATCTCTGGTGCCCACATTTTAAACCCACATATTTCCTTCAACCACTCTCCCTCCGCCGACCTGCCACTAGGTATTACTTCACAGAGGCCATTTAAAGTTTTCTCATATCAAATTTCGGTTCTGTATCTCAAACTGACTGACTGACACGCTGACTGTACTGGTATCATAGAATTCTAGAAATCAACATCTCTCTTATAAGCTGATTTGGACTGAAATATATTTTCATCGTATTTTCTAAACAAACTATGACCAGTATGAAGTATGTCTCGTAGAAGTTTAGCTCGCTGTTTCATTCCTAGTCAACGAGTATTTTAGAGAGAAGGTAAAATATCATCTTTTTAAACCGTCCCCACATCGTGATTGCCATTTCCACATTGAAATCAATCGTTCCTAAACCTTTTTAGCCCTAGTTTGTCCTGTGTTCTCGAAAGTATTTTCGGCGCATTTCATCGGCTAATATGTCAATCGTGATAAATTTGGCCAATATCGGTACCGCTTTATCTGATATTGTTCGCCCTCATTCGATACGCTGAGGATAATTTCCTGTTTTTCCTTGTCAGTGCCTCCTGAGTCACAGATGTGTTTTCACTGATAAATTTTAAGTCGTCCTGCGTCCTCAACTCTCGTTTAGATATTTTCTAATATTTTTCGTCTGCTTAATTGTGGTCGAAGTAATCTATCGTACATGCTATTCCTCCAAAGTACGGAGGCCTGTGATATGCCTATCGATAAGCATTTAATTTATCGCATTACACCGCCCCTTATTAACTTTATAAATTGCCACAAAGTTGCAGTCAAAAGGCTGATTAAGCTGGATTCCCTATGTTATCCAAACAATATTTTTGTCCGAACTTTCTAACTTAATTGGCCATTACAACCCTTTACGACCTAGTTTCTCACACCATCCATGTTATGTGTGTTAATTTTATCCATGAGTTACGGTTTAAGTGGTTTCCGAACGACAGATTTTTAGAAGCTTTTCATGGGAATTTTTTATTTACTCTCAGAATTTTTGTCAGAAGACTACTGAGAGAAAATCACCGAAGAAATATATTTTCATATTTCGATTTGTTCGAGATGTCTGACTTGGGGTTAGTATAACATCCTCACGTCTAATAGACTAGATCCTAGATCCTACTAGAATATGGCGACACAGTTTTTTTATCTGTAGTTTGCTTATTTTATGCATAAATATAAATATTGTTACGTTTTTGCCTTTTAAAAACGTTGAAAATATGAGCTCATAGATTGTAAATACAAATAAAAATAAATTTGTGTGCAGTTTTAATTAAATTCTTATTATACGCACAATTCTATGTGCCACTGTTCACAACCTGATGCAAACAACAACAATTGCTTTGTTTGTTATTCTTCTTTGCACTCTTTTGCATAAGCAATAAAAGCCATTAGTCAATTGTTCGACAGATCTTAGTAACCGAGAACTTCAAACCACGATTACTCCCTTCAAACACACCAGCTCTTCACACAAGACTGGCTGAGCTTTTACTGACTCCATTGCCAGATTTGCCTTGCCTTTTATATGGCAACGTAAACAGTCTGATGAATGTTCTTGAAAGCCAATGTTCGTGGCTTCGCTATCTCCAGATCTCTGTAAACGTAAACATAGTTTTTTCATTATTGTTGTTTGTGTATTTTGTTTACATTTATTGTTGAGGTGTTTGTTGGTATATTTTTGTTTACTTTGTTCACTTTTTTATGCTGGTGTTTGTTGCTATATTAAGCAGTGCGATAATTTGTTCATTGTAACAAATATTTGTTACAAACAACTGTCGGCCCGAATTGTTTTAACATTTTGTCCGAACAAGCTTGAGGGAGTTGCCAATAAGTTATATTTTTCATACAAATTGGAAAAATGAGAATTTCCGTACAAATTTTTCGAAATAAGTGAATCGTGAAGTGAAGAAAACTTTCAGATACAAATAATGTGCTGACATCTCTGCAATGGAGGGTAATATTAATTCGTAATTTTTTGTGGGAATGAAACTTATCAAAATTCCTGCCAGGCATTTTCGATCATTTGAATCGCTTTATCTTAACACTAAAAATTAAACTTCATTAATTTTCAGTGTTTGCGGAGAATTTTGGTTGATATTTTTACGAAAATGGAAATGGTGTAACATCGTAAAGCCAGGGTTCGAGCCCCAGGCCAGACATCAAAATAGATTACAAAAAGTATTTCCTCGGCGACTTCCTCTCAGCGGATTTCTGGCAAAAACTCTAAGAGAAAATAAAATTGCCATGAAAAGTTTCTCAAAAATCTATTGTTCGGAGTCGACTTTAAACTGTAGGTCCCGCCACTCAACATAAGTGGTGTGAGAAACTAGGTCGTAATCCTGACTGAAGGATTGTAATGACCAATTATGCTATGTATGTGACATCGTTTAACATTAAAACGATAAACAAAAGCTACACAAACAAATACAACGAACTTGCATGCATATACCAACAACATCAGTATGAAAGAAAAGGAGACAGAAAAGTAAGAAAGAAAGCAAAAACAAACAACATAAGTAAAGTACACAAACAACAATGAAGTCGCGATAGAGTTCTGGAGAAAGCGAAACCCGAACATTCCACTTAAAGAACATTCATTAGACTGTTTGCGTGGACATATAAAAAGGGAAGACTAAGCAGACAACGAGTAGTAAGAATTCAGTAAGTCTTGTGTAAAGACGCGTTGCGTGTGAAGAAAACACTCGTGGTTTGAAGATCTCCGCTATACAGATCTAATGAACAAGTTTTGTTGCTTACGCAAAGGGTGTGAGTAGGGAAGAATAGCGAAATAAACAAATTATTGTTACATACGTCAAGTTGTAAATAGTGGCACACAATAGTAGTGCGAACTAAACACCAAATTATTTTTATTTTCATTTGCAACCACTAGCTCTTATTCTAAACGTTTTTAAAAAGGTAAAAACGTAACAATATTGTTACGAAAATGAAAAATTTAGATATTTGAATTTTGCTTTTACATCGTCTAACATTAAAATTACACCTAATTCTGTTTTTACACGGTCTTTTTTTACACGGTTTTGATATCACACGGTTTGAAAATAAAATATTTTTAATTTTTTTTAAACGATTTTATACCATTTAGCACGATTTAAAATTTTTTGTGCTTAAATTTTTTTGTTTAATTTAATTTTCGCAAAGTATGTTCATATCACAAATTTAAGGGAATTCCCTTTTTGCGCGTACAAGCAAATTTACTGGTCAAAGCAAATGTAAATGGCACAAATTTAGGGGAATTTCCTTTTTGAGCTTATAAGCACAAAGGTCAGAGCAATTGAAATGTGTTAATATTTTGTGTTTGGTAAAGAAATTTTTTATTGGCGAATTTGTTTTCTTATCGTTACATTAACTTTAACGCATTAAGATAAAAGGAAAGCCAAAAAAAATTTTATATTTATTAAGCTATTTATATTATTAATTTTGTGAAATATTTTATGAATCCCTAAAAGAAAATGTCAAATACAAAACATCTTAAAAATCCTTGTTTTTCACTATATTTAATAGGTTTTAGAGATTAGGAACCAATCACCTAATTTTGCATGCGATCAGTGTCGTTTTTTACACGGTTTTTTTACACGGTTTTTTCTGGAACCAATCTACCGTGTAAAAACAGAATTAGGTGTATAAACAATGCATTAAAATAGAAAACAATGCAGTCAACAAACCTGTTTACAAATTATCGTACTGCTTAATATAACAACAAACACCAGCATAAAAAATGGTAAACAAGTAAACAAAAATACACAAACAACACTACAAGAATAAATGTAAACAAAATACACAAAAAAAATAAAATAATAAATGTGAACAACGAGATTTCGAGAAGGTGAAGTCGTGAACATTCGCCTTCAAGAACATTTTTCAGCCTGTTTACTCTGACATATAAAAGGCAAGGCAAAATAAGTGACTGAGTGAGGGATGTTTAGTCAGTCTTTTGTGAAGACGCGGTGTGTTTGAAGAGACTAATTGTGGTTTGAAGATCTCCGTTACAAAGATCTGTCGAATAATTGTCTAGTAATTGTTATTGTTTGTGCAAAGGGTGTAAGCAGAGGAATAACAAAGAAAAGACAAGTGTTGTTGTTTACATAAAGTTGTGAACAGTGGCACAGAGAATTGTGCGAATAATAAATAGTTTTAATTAAAACTAAACACAAATTTAATTGTATTTTATTTGCAATCTACGAGCTCGTATTTTAAATGTTTTAAAAAGGTAAAAACGTAACAGTATAAATAAATTTTATAATCCTGTTCACTTTATTGGTAACTCAATCAAATCGCTCTTTAAATTCATGAAAATTCCAAAAATGTTTGCCTTAAGCTTTAAACTCAAAAATATAGAAAAGTTTATTTCTGTTAATTTTTAGTTGAAATAAAGTTTTGAAAACACAAAAAGAAAGAAAATTTACAGAACAGACCTAAAAAATTCTCTCTGAAATTGTTGCGTATATGTAACAAATGTTAGTCTATAGCGTATATAAAATTCAACACTCATACAACACGTTGTACGGTGTGTTAGAATATAAAATAGACAGCAAAAACTTGATACCCCAATATGCGTAAGCAATTTCATGAATTTTAAGAAATAAGTTTGTAAAAATAATTGATGGGTTTATATTTATTTTAATAATTTTTTTAATTTCATAATAAAATAAAAAAATTTAATGTTTATCATAAGCATAGCTGGGGAATTTCGATTAGAATTAGAAATCATTACGATTAGAGAAATAAAATAATTGAATTTTGATAAAAATTTCAGATTACTAATTGATTAGATTAGAAATAATCAAAAATCTAATCACAATTAGTGACGATTAGCATTTCTGATCAAATCTAATCAAAACTAATCGAAAAAATAATTGATTAGATTCCTTGATTATTTTTGATTAGATTTGATTAGATCAACTATTTTTAACTATTTTTGTGAAAAGAAAATATTTATTTATCACATTTGTTGCTATATTTGCATAATGTAACAGTTTTTGAATATTGCATAAAATTGCATACGGTGCACCCTGTTCTTAAACTAAACATTTGACACAGCTGCTTCACGTTGTTGTTGTGTTATTATTAATGTTAATTTTCAACGTGTATTGTGGAAGTACAAGTTGTCGTAATGGATCCAATTGTTTTTGAAGACCAAGACTTCTCCGCAGACGATTATGTATGTGATCCAAGTTATATACCGATGAAGGTGATCCGAACATAGTTTTGAAGAGCGAGAGTGAGTGCTAAAAGAATGCGTAGCACCGGAAGTTCGCCCAAATTAATTTTCAACCCTGAATTTTATGTGGCAATGGTTATGAATGTAAGTTTTACCTATTATCTTCCATTAGGTTTGCTGTATATGGTGATGTTTACTTCATTTACTTCTTGTTGTGACAGACAAAAGGGAGTACAACCGCTATATGTGCGGCCTGTCACAAATTAATAAAAGGCACACGTGAAGTTACCTCCAACTTCATCTCGCATTTAAAAGTTCGGCACAGCGAGTTGCACAAAAAGTATATGAGGATGAAAGCAGGTCCTTCCGATGAAAGCACGTCGCAGGAAGCTTTCGAAAAAAAAATTATTCGCAATTTTCCAATTGCTAATCATTAGGATTTCTAATCATTATTCCCAAGGTATGAAATATACAAACAGAAGCATAAACAAAATAAAGGCTGACTCAAGATTGCTTTTTTTGTGTGGCCAACACTCAGATGATGACTCCTATTCATGCCGTATATTGCGTTGGAATACAGGAAAATAGTTTATAGGAGAAAGGGTAGAGAAGTAGTGCGTGACAATTGTTTATTTTTTAATAATTCACACTTCCTTTTTTCTATTGTAGTTAATCGTATAAAATGTCATGAAAACAAACAAACAGATAATTACATACATACACCCAAAATATCTGCTGGGACTCGGACCTACGGTCTTGCCATTTGAAATTCTGCAACTAGGCCATCGGGGCTAAATACAGTTTCATAAAATTTTCAATGACTTCACCACAAATAACGAATTGTTATTTACATAACTTCGTGCTTTTATAAAACTTCAAGTAAAAAATCTCACTGGAAGCTTGAGATCAGAAATGCTTGAGATAATTGGTTATGGCAATCGATTATTACACAAGCGGAAGTCGTCTTGCTAAAACCACATGTCGTCCAGATCGATGGCCTACAATTGGGGCCACAGGAACCCCTTATAATGTTACTGTAACAAATGCCATTCACAGTCGCTGCTATTTCTGCCTCCCATGTGCTCCCATGATCAAAATTCGAACCAGAAAGTTACTCTTTGTGAGTGCACGTGTTTCCCGTGGATTATGTGATAATTTTGTTTATTCACTAGGCCATTCAGATGAGATGCTCTTTATCGAAGAAGTTGGCTTTTCTCGAAAAATTTCTACTGACTTCGCTTCGCTCCATTTCCTATTGATGGTGCTTTCTACGGTTTTTCTTATTTAAGCTCTTAAATAAACTGAATTTTGTACGTATACTGATAGGCCATTTGGAGGATGTGCACGACTTTTGTCAAGATCGCTGCATAGTGCTTCATAAAACTCCTCTTCAATCGTTTACAGCAATCATATTTGCTAAAGACGTACTGGTACGTTGACGCTGACAGCCTTAAAGCTGAGTCACATAGAATTTGAATTGACAGCAGACTTGAAATACGTACGTGTTGGCAATTCTCCGTTAATGTATCGTATTAAGTTCAGCTATCAGCTATGATATGTTGTTACTACTTTCGACCAAGCATTTTATGTGCAGCATATTGTATCGCGATATTCTGTAAAATAGCTTAGTAAACGATGGGCCCCTTTAAGAATGCTGTAAAACAAAACAGCTTTGAAATTTTGCCGCTTTTATTTTTTCGCTACGAAGTACAATTGTTCCGGTTAGAAATCCAATATTATTTCATTCATATGAAACAGTCACTCGTAATGGGTGCATTGGCTTCTGTAAGATTACGTATGGGTTTTCTGAGCCCCAAATACGGAAATTTTGGTAATCAACTTATCCCCCAAGATTAAAATGAGCTTCATACGAAAAATGATTTTTTTTTTGCAAAATCGACATCATCGTGCAGTTTCTCATAGGCCCAACCATACATACATAATTAGTCATTACAACCCTTTAGTCAGGACTACGACCTAGTTTCTCACACCACTTATGTTGTGTGTGTTAATTTTAAACATGAGTGGCGGGACCTACAGTTTACAGTCGACACCGAACGACAGATTTTTGAGAAACTTTTCATGGCAATTTTATTTACTCTCAGAGTTTTAGCCAGAAATCTGTATTTTTTTTTTGATGTCTGGCCTGGGTCTCGAATTCTTTAGTTGATGTTGATGGATTCTCACGCACACTCTCAACCACAGCTTCGATATTTTCGGATGTACGCCCTGTACGAGCACATTCACGTCTTGGTGCATTAACAATAAAACCAGTTTCACGAACTTTAGCAATAAACTTGCGGGTATCGGGCACTGTTGGTCCAACATTCTCGTGCAATTTATGGCCAACTGTCTTTATTTTGGAAATAAAGTTTGTGACAGAATAGAATGACATAACCAATGGTTCCAATATAAACTAATAAATGGCCCACCCGATTCATACGTATATTTTCCATAGTACCACTAATTTTCGCCATGAAAAGCAACTGCACTGCACTGTATGCCGTTTATGCCTATCGCAGTAATAAGTGTACAAATATTGAAATTGAATACAGAAAATCTGAGTGTAACTTAAAAATTTTAATTGCTGAATAGACTTTCGGTGATGCGCCGAAACCGGTATGTGGTAATTTATTATTGGTACTAAGTTTACATACAAAAACAATGACCGATATGTTAATGTATACCGTTTTAAAGAGTTATCAATCCCCTTTGCATAAACTTTGATTTTTCAAAATACATTCACAAATATTTAGGTATTCAATAATTTTGTGCGAAAAGAGTAAAAACACGGTTTTTGTCAAATAAAACTATTTTTGAGGGATCGAGGAATATAAAAAAATATTTTTAAGTTCTACTGACCTCTATATATATATGTATACAACTTACTCTAATTAGTTACTCGTTATTTAGTTAGTTCACTGTTGAACCGAGTAATTTTGGTAAAAGAGCCAATACGGTATGGTCACTTGACAGATACCTTCAACGTCTGAAAAAAGACATATTTTATTAAAATTAGAATGATGCCTAAATTTTTAACAACCTTTATAATTTTATTGAAGCATATTGTTCTTTGCAAAAGACGATTTAAATTCTCCTTTCATATTTTTTAATTTTTTCTTTATTTATTTTATTTCTACCTTTTTTCTAGATATTATGAATAACCACAGTCTTTGCATTAGATACTGAAGCTGAGAAATTAATTATTCATGATTATCTGTCAATGATGAAAGCTGTGGATGGAAGAAGAATTATTTGCTTTAAGATTGGATAGTACTTCAACTGACTTATACGTTAACGCAATTAATATAATTACGAAAAGTTGTTAAGTTAAAAAATTCTGCATTCCCATATGTAGATATCTCAAAAGTTATTAAATACATATTATATCTGATGTAAAAAAATGTTACACTTAATTTTTATTTTACAATAAACTGGCATATATGTACATTAGGGTTGTTTTAAAAAATGTATGTCTGATTTTTTTGGGGGCACCCCCCTAAAATGTTTCTTTCTATCAGATTTTAGGATTGCCAAAGTTTGAGCACAATTGGAATATGTTAACCCGTGCCACTGGGGCCTCAAAATTTTGAAAATCTCGATTTTTTGGCAGTTTTGTGACTCCGACGATCCATATCTCTGGAACGGCTACTGCTATTTGCCCGTGTCATACATCAAATTAAAGGTCATACTGTTTATAATATTTTATATTCTATACAATAAATACGCAACTAGTACTGAAACCGAAAAAATAGAGCCAATGTTCCTAAAAACGATACTAGGTACCCCTGAGAGCGAAGATGCGTTTTTTTGTATTATTATTGGTTATTATGGACAAATGCTTGTACTTTGGAATCTCATTTCATTTAAATATGTTTGCTATGATATACCGTTAATTTTAGACCAACATACGGTATCAATGGCGACCCCAAGCAGGTAAAACCAAACTAGTTTAAAAATGTATTGTTATATTTTAAATAGAAGTCCAGGGGTTCAAAGTCTGTTATTAAGTCTGTTAAAGTTCTTGCTTTTATAATTTCTAATGAACATTTTTATCATAAAAGCAAGAACCACCTAGCTATGCTCTTCTTTCTTTAATAACAGACTTTGAACCCCTGGACTTCTATTTAAAATATAACAATACATTTTTAAACTAGTTTGGTTTTACCTGCTTGGGGTCGCCGTATGTGGGTCTAAAATTAACAGTAGTTGAAGTCGCCGTGGTGTAGTAGGTAGTGTGTTGGCTTACTATTCGTAAAGCCCGGGTTCGTATCCCAGGTCAGACATCAAAAATGAAATATGAAAAAAAAAATATTTCTTCGTCGACTTCCTCTCAGCAGATTTCTGGCAAAAACTCTGAGATTAAAATAAACTGCCATGAAAAAGTTTCTCAAAATTCTGTCGTTCGGAGCCGACGTTAAACTGTAGGTCCCGCCACTCACGTATAAAATTAACGCACACATAATGAGTGGTGTGAGAAGCTAGGCCGTAATCCTGACTGAAGGGTTGTAATGGCCAATTATGTATGTATGTATGTACATATGTATTTATTCAAATAGTGTTTTGGAAGAACTTGTCATTTAGAGTTTTGTTCATCGAAAACAAAGATTTTTTCCCATCTTTTGACAATTTTGGATTTCGTTGCAAAAAACCGTATCTTTTTCGAGGCCAAGAATTAATTGAGATAATTTTTAATAAAATGCTCTGAAGTGAAGCGTATTTCAGCAATAGCGTTCAGTATCTGAAACAACAAATTGTAGTCAGAAGGAAAAAGTTTTGGGCAATACGGTGGGTAATGTAAAATGTTTCTGACCGGCGCACTATGTGGCATTTACCATGAAAAGCTGGCCAAAAAGGCAAAAATGAATTTAAAGAAATTTAAGAAACTGAGTACGTAGTTCGATAGACAACAAAATTGTGCATTATATAGTAAATTTTCACGACTTTAAGTTGAGATTTGTAGATTTGAAACGATGTCAAAATCAGGAAAGTGAATAAAATTAAATGCGTTTTTGTGTTTTTTTGAAATTTTAATAGGTTTATATGAAATTTTTTGTGGCTAAACGAATAGAGGTTTTATATTGATTTTGTTTTTTATTTGCAAGGTATGAGCAACTGCTACTTTCAGTTTTTTTATATATATATATATCTCATACATTAATGTTAAAATTATTCGTTCAAAATTTAAAAATAATAAAATTTCACATTTTTTACCCAACCCAAAAAAAAAGGTAAGGAATTTAAAGGTGAAAGTAGTTTTTAGTAGTTTAATGTTATATACCACAAGAAAATATGAACTCTCTACATTCAGGAACGAAAAAAAAGTTTGCGCAAATTTGCGCCATTATTTTTGGCGAATTTTTGTGTATTTTACTTTTTTTTGAATAATTAAAAAAATTAGACGCAGTGTAATAAAGCCATAATAGGCAATAAAGCCATATGGCCTTATTTCTCAATAGAATGAGAAATAAAACTATATGGATTCAGTAGAAGCGATACCAATCGAGATGTCCTGAATAGGTTACTTTTAATCAGTGACCCTTTTATAAGTTGCAGTACACAAAAATCGCGAAGGAATAGAAAAGCATTTTCATCAGATACTATTAAATTACTCCTTCCTGACATTGATGATGAAAATGATAACGATTTTAACGATTGTAGTTAGTTTCACTTTTTAAGTTTTTTTAAGTTAAGTATTAAATAATGTAAAATAAATATTATGAATAAATATTAATTATCATAGAACTTTAAAAGCTTAATTACATATGTAAATCGACTATTATAACAATATGAGATGTATGTTTGATTTTCTTAATGGACCGTATGTGATACCTAGGGGCACTTATGATCCGATCATAATAAAATGGGATCATAAAAAAAAAGTCATGAAAGCGAAAGCGAACAGACGTGTTTTCTAAACACTCTTAATAAATTGTTCAATCTCAATACTGTTAATGTTTGATTATGATATTTAAAAATTTTATAAAACAGAACATAAATATATTTGAGCAAATTTAAAAAAAATAACAAGTAATAATTGTTTATTAAAAGAAAACAATCAAAAATATAAACAAACCAAAAATCCAAACAAAACAGAAATAAAAACAATTCTAAACAAAAACAATAATATACAGTGCGAAAACAAAAATCACTTTTACACCAAAATAAAACAACAAATAACAATAATAAATAAACAATCTTTTGTGACAAAGCAATATACAAAAGACCTTGAACAAATCTCATATTTAAAAACAACAACTAAATTTGCACAGTTAAACTACATTAACAAATTAAACACAACTAATTCTCTGTATCTCGTTTATAAATATTTTCAATTTTTACATAAACATTAAAATGTATAAAGAAGTGAATCACCAAGAGGTTAAGAGGGTCAAAAGCAAAAAATGTTGCGCGGGAAACCGAATCAAACGATGTGTCGTCAGTAAACTCTGAAATATCTGATCTCTTATTTTCGAACTCAAATGATTTGGCTATACGTACACGTTTGTGGAACTGGCTGGATACAAAGTTTACGAAACAAAATGAGTACATTAAAGAGAAATCGGACTTAATAAGAGACATGATTGAAAACAATAAGAGTTGCCTTATACTTGAAATTGAAAAAAAGTTGGGTGATTTAAAAAATGAAATACTAAGTGATGTAAAAAATGAAATTAATAAACTACATGAAAGAGTAAATAAGTTAGAGGCTGCCAATAAAGAAATTGACAAATTAAAAAATGATGTACACAATTTAAATTTAAAAATTCTCGAATATGATAATTCACTTGTTGCATCTGATGTAAGAATAACTGGCGTTCCATCTCATGATAATGAAAATTTGTCTCATATATTTGAGAAAATTTGTGGTACGTTAGATATAAGTGTACCCCCTCACAAGGCGATTTTTAGGGTAAAGCACTTCAAGCACGGCCGCGATATCAGTGACCCTCCAATTGTAATAAAAATGAACTCTCCTTACGAGAAAAACCTCTTTCTGAGAAATGTTGCGGGTTATCGGCGAAATCGCAAATCACCACTACGTTTAAATGATGCAGGATTTGAAAGCAATAAGCCATTTTTTATCAATGAGAATTTAACTTCGTATAATCATGGTATTTTAAAAACAGCGTTAGGCTTGAGGAAAGAAAACCGGTTGAAAGCTGCTTTCACGAAGCGTGGAGTTGTTTATATTAAGCCATCTGATGAGGATGATCCCATAAAGGTTAACTTTACTGATCAATTAAGTCAATTTTTTCGAACTTAAGATCTATTTTTTTTTTTCATTTTTGTTTTTGTATCTATTTGCATTATTACGAACTCATCTTTATTATTATGTATTATTTATTTTTTGCGTTGCTATTAAAGATCTTTTATTTTTTTATTTCTTCGTTGGGTATGGTATTGGATAGCCTATTTTCTGCAAGAAACGGTTCCAAGGTCGTGACGATGAATATGGTAAGAATTTTGGCTAGGCAAAAAAGGGGTCTTAAAGTGATCCATATAAATGCTCAAAGTCTGAACAATAAAGTCGACGAGTTTAGATACTTTTTTGAGAATTCAGACGTTGACATCGTGTGCATTTCAGAGACATGTCTCTCACCTGATACACCGGATAGTTTTTTCTGCCTCAGTGGCTACAAGGTATTTAGACAGGATAGATTGGGCAATGCTGGCGGAGTGGCTATTTTTGTGACATCTATTTTTTTTCATCTGACATCTCGCATAGTGGGGAGAGAATTGAATATATTTTTGTCGAGTTGAATTCTGGTGGTAGGAAATTATTAGTTGGATGTGTATACAGACCGAATAGGAGGATTGACTTATCTAGTTTTTTGCTGACTCTTAAGACATTGGTCACAGTGTATGATGATGTTATAATATCGGGTGACTTTAACGCGAATATACTAGTGGAAAACTTACTAATTGACAATATGTTGTCTCTTGGACTAACCCCTACAAATACAGTTAATCCAACACATCATACGTCAACCAATAGAACTCTGCTTGATATTTTCTTTGTAGCAGATGTTTCAAACATATTGTTATATGACCAAATATCTGCCCCTTGTTTTTCCAGGCATGACTTGATCTTTTAGACATACCGTTTTAATGTTTCTTCATCACAAATTTCAGTTCGCTATCGTGATTTTAAAAATATTAATTACAGCGTCCTTGAAGAGAATATTTCTCTTATTGATTGGGCTAGTATGTATTACATGACTTCTGTTGATGAGCAGGTATCATTTCTCGAGAATAATGTACAGCGCCTTTATGATTTGGCAGTTCCTATGAGATCGAGAACAATGCTTCCTGGGACAAAACCATGGTTTTCCGCTCGTATAAAATCCCTTATTCGTAAGAGAGATATCGCGTATTCTAGGTGGAAGCATTTTAGAACCCCTGAGCTGAAAGCAGAATTTAGAACTGCTAGAAGAAATGTGAATGCCAGTATCAGTACTGCAAAAACTGAGTACTATGCTAGGCGTTTTAGTACTGCCGTTGATTCTAGACAAACATGGAAATACATTAAGGAAATTGGTATTGGTAGAACGGATACGGGAAGCCATCAGTTGGATGTTGAGGAGATCAACAGGGATTTCTTGAACTTACCCATGGTGCCAGTCGATAATAGGTTTTCAAACTTGGGTTCTAATGATATTGACACTGGTAATTTTCAATTCTCTTGTGTGAATCAGTCTGACGTCCTTTTATGTTTCAATTTAATTAGGTCGAATGCGGTAGGCTGTGACAATATGCACCCGAGATTTGTAAGAATATTGCTGCCTGTACTTCTGCCATATATAACTCATTTATTCAATAGCATAATTACTACTAGTACCTTTCCATTACGGTGGAAATGTGCGAAAATATTGCCAATACCGAAGAATAGTTCCGAATTCAGACCAATAGCTATTCTGTGCTACCTATCCAAGGTCCTGGAGAGAATTCTTAACTCTCAAATTACATCATATATTGATACTAATAAGTTGTTAACTGAGAAACAATCAGGTTTTCGCAAGAACCATAGTTGTGTTTCTGCGCTTTTGGATGTATCTGAAAATATACGACATGAATTGGATGAAGGAAAGTTCAATTTCTTGGTCCTCCCTGATCATTCAAAACTTTCGACACGGTTGATCACGGAATGCTTTCTATGAAGCTTGTGCACTTTTTTAACTTTTCTGGAGCTTCGACACGGCTTTTATCATCATATATTTCAAATCGTTCACAATTTGTTCATTCGGTAAATGCCCAGTCTTCTGCCTTGAACGTATCTAGAGGCGTGCCTCAAGGTTCTATTCTTGGAGCACTTCTTTTTGCATTGTATATCAACGATTTGCCAAACCAACTTCAGCACTGCAGAATTCATATGTACGCAGATGATGTACAGTTACATTTGAGTAGTCCTGTGTTATCTATTAGTGTAAATGTAAACAGACTCAATGATGACTTGGATCGAATATATCGTTGGGCCAAGGCAAATGGCCTTCGTTTAAACCCTCATAAGTCCAAATGCATGATTATTCGTAGGAGGACGCTTGATTCCAATATCGGTCTTGATATTTTGATGAACGGGGAGAAGATCAATATTGCGGATGCTGCCAAAAATCTTGGGTTGACTTTCAATGACAATCTTACATGGACAAATCATGTTAACACACTTGTGGGTCAAACTTATAGGAAATTGAGGTCTCTTTGGTCGACACAATACTTTACGCCTTTGAACATAAGACAGTTGATTGCGAAATGTTATCTTCTTCCTGGTTTAATGTACGGTTGTGAACTTTTTGCAAGTTGCGATTCCGTTAGCAGGGAGAAGCTCAACGTCCTATACAATAATATTGTGAGATATGTTTATGGTTTAAGGAGATATGACCATGTGTCCCGTTTTTCCTTGAAGCTTTATGGTGTATCGTTTGACAAGCTTTTGAGCATCCGTGTATTATTACTTCGGCATAAGATCATTTATTCAGAGTCTCCAGGATATCTTAGGGATAAAATAAGATTTGCTAGATCACTTAGAGGTAAAAGGATCATAATTCCACTACATCGTTACCTTGTATCTGAATGGCATTTCTTTATTCATGGTGCACGGCTTTGGAATTGTCTTCCACATTCTCAGCAACTTAATAGCAACGCAATTAGTTTTAGGAAATTTTTATTTAATTATTTTGCACCGTAGCAGAATACAATTTTTATAATTTGTATAATTTAATTTATTACTATTGTTATTATTATTATTATTATATTTTTTTATTTTACTTCAATCAATAGAAAAGTTTGATCTCCAAATGTTGTTTAGGAACACTTCTTTCTTGTACTTTAAATATAAGATTAAATCTTGTTGTACAGGAATTGAATAAACAAATAAATAAATAAATAAAAAAAAATAAATAAAAAATAAATGATTCACATTCATATTAAACATGTTCATGTCGAATTTCATCGAGGTAATAAAAATTTTAAGCCAATTATAATTGCTAAACATATTTTCTTAAGGGGCCCTATTTTGGACCAAGGGGCAATTATTGACCGACCTTAACAAAAGTTGGTAATATGATTTAGATTTACAAAATACACGTTCATACCGAATTTCATCACGATACTGATGTTTTTAAGCCATTTATAAGCGCAAACGTGAATTTCTAAAGGGGACTTTATATGGGGACCAGCGTCAAATGTGATCCGATTTTCACCAAACTTTACACCATAATTTCTTAGTACACAAAACTGATCTATGCCAAATTTTATCATGATTGTTGCATAATTACCATAATTATGTGTAAATAAGTGCAATTTCGAGTGGAAATTGTATGGGGGCTAGGCGAAATCACGGACCGATTTGAACCAAAATCAGTTGGGTTCATCCTTGGGCCTAATTATCACTAAAACTATAAAAAAATTCCAGCCATTAACTCATAAAACACTTCTATTAATTTTGGCCAGGTTTTCAGGTAAAATGCCACATAGTGCGGCGCGCCGCGGCGCTTGAATATATGGCCGAATATTATATGATGAAAAATGAGAGTATTTTTCAACCAAAGCCCACTTCAAATGAATTAATTATTGTACTAACATACCCTCCGCGATTTGGTCTAGTTTTACGAGCCCATAATGGATAACACCCTTCTGATTCACAAAATACTGAACACTACCTTGAAATAATATTATTCAGCTATTAGTATACGCTTCACCTATGATTTTTTGTGCTTCTTTTTCAAGCAATGTAACAGATCTTCAGATATGAAAAATTCTATTAGCATCTTGAGTCAAGCAAACTTTTCTTCCGTTTAACAAGAATCTTTAACAATGTTGGCTGCTTATTTATGAGGCGTGGCAAGACACTCTCACCTCTATTAGCTAAACATATCATTCTCGACAATTAGGGACTGTTTTTGTAAGACGAAAGAAATACTTAATTTGAGTTTTCCATACAAATAGACGAACTTGTAAAATCGTTCGTCTTATAAAAACAGGGGATTAATCGCCGGAGGTCAGCCCCGGGCGATAATAGTTGACAGTTATATATAGTATTAGAGCCATAAATACTATACACGTTTTTAGCATATATTAAAAAACATTTTTTTCTATTTACTACACCTAACTCAAGTGGGGGTTTTGCTTTAAGGGTATAGATATAGACAGATAAGTCTTTCCCGCAAACTTTTTTTAATAACAAAGAAAATAACCAAATTTGAAACAGAGGTAAATAATAAGTTTCAAATTGCGGACTGTAAAAGTAACTTCGTAAAAGTATGTTTGCTGGCGGCACTGTGTTCAAAGCGGAGCAACACCCACCAGCAACAGGCGCAGAAATAAAGACCCTAATGTAATAAATTGTATAAAAACAAAAAATATTTAAACATTGTGATGGTATTGAAGTAAACATAGAAGAAAACAATACTTTTTTAAGGTAACTAAGGATTTAAATAATTATTGGAACAGTTAATCGGCTGCCCTGGTAATCTAGTGGGTAGTGTGTAAGACTATTAGTGTGAGGGACGTGGGTTCAATTACTACCAGAGACTCTGGTCTGTGACACTACATCGAGCATATGGTCAAAGTTACTCAGCTGGCATATAATTAAATATAATTTTTAATTGTTTGGTAATTAATAAATAAATAAATAAATCTATTTGAGTTATGTATCAGAAGAACAGTTTTTGATGTTTCCCAAGGCAACAGGGTTGTGAGAAACATTACAGGAATGTCCTACATAGGTTGAAGGCATTACAATAAATCATCTGGTCCTGTACCCCAATACTTCTACACATCAATTCTGCTACTTTCAGTTTCCTTTTCGTTCAATATTTACGATAATCAATCGATGCACAGAAAATATCTATCGGATGGGCTATCTCTCGATTTAAATTTGAACCATCGGTTATATGTCATTCTATTCTGTCACAAAATTCAGTATAATATCTATCGACTAACGCTTGATTAACATTGGAATATATTGAAAATTTATTTCCAAAACAAAGACAATTGATCTGAAGCTCAATTCACCTTGGTGGGTATGTTAATAAGGAAAATTGCCGTATTTTGGGCTCAGAAAACCAAAACGTAGTCTTACAAAAGTGAATGCACACATTACGAGAAACAGTTTAATGCGGCTTGTGCATTTCTTTGAAAATAAGGACTGCGCAACCATTACAGTCAATGGAGACACCTATAGCACCATGATAATCGATTTCTTTGTACTTCAAGGTATTGATGTGAACGACGTTTGGTTTCAAAAAGGACGGTGCAACTTGCTACACATCTCATGCCAAAATCGATTTATTGTGTCAATCGTATGGTGGTCGTTTTTTAGCCGAAATTGTCATGTTAATTGGCTTCCAAGAAGCAGCGATTCGACACCATTGAACTATATTCTAGGGGGCGCCGTTAAAGACCAGTGTTATGTCGACAAACCAGTGACAAGTGAGCATTTAAAGGACAACATTCGTGATGCCATTGCCGAGATACGACCCCTTATATTCAAAAAAGTTTACGAAAATTGGTCCGATCGTATGAGGTACTGTAAGATCAGCCGTGGCAGCCATATAATAATATTCCATTTCTAACCAGAACAATTGTACTTCACCATACAAAAATATATTTGGCAAAATTGCAAACCATTTTTGTTTTATTGCATTTTTAAATTTATACTTTTAAATGGACCACCCTTTATGTATTTTCGATTAAATTGATAAATAATGGACGCATCTTTGTAATGCATTGCAATGAAAAAAACCTCACTAGTTTTCATATTCATTTGATGTGAAGTTAAGTTAATATTTGCCCAATAGGTAGTCTTTAAAACTCCTCTTGTGCTTCTTAAGCGAATGATAAAACAAAAAAAATTTAAAATTAAAATTAAAATTTAATTTGCACAACTAGTTCAGGTTAGATATCAATGCCAGAAATATTGATTTCAAATGCTTCTCAATCATTTTTTTTGTTTTTTTTATTTTCTTCCAATATTGTACTTTTGCCTTCTGATTTTCGGCATTCGAATTATGATTTTTCTTGAAGTGACCCGTAAAAGTCAGAACAAGTTTAAAAGTACAACTAGATGCAATTCCAGTCACATACCCCGTATCTCCAATTAAGTTAAGCCATTCCACTGTAGAGTTTTAGAGCTAACATGGATGAGGAATACTAAACGAAAGTCCTGAAATCCTTAACATCATTTAATTGTCTGTTGCTACCATTGTTCTTTTTCTCTACAACATGGTAGAGAGTGTCACTCTCTGTCTTTATAATCCAAATTATCGTAACCGTAGATTTCAAATGAACACTTGTATGAATATACATACACATACACCCACACATATACCCGGTCTTGTGCAAGTCTGATTGTATTTAATAGTGTTAGTGGGTTGCTTTTTCATTGAAAGACTGAAGCTTCTCGTATTATTAGACACTTGAATGTGGTCACTCGATTCTTTTTATTCAATCGTATCGAGACAGTGTTCGAATTACAAACAGCCACATTGAAAGAAATTGTAATGTAATGAAGGACTCTGACATTTTTAAGCCACAGGCCATCTCAATGCATTTTAATTTTTGGTTTTTTTCCTATTGATGCCAATGGATTTACGAATGTATTTTCATATAGAAACAGTTTTCGTTTTATTTTGTGTTGTTATACGTTTTTAGAACTTCAGTATGTGTGTCAGCCTTTTGTTAATGCTGTGTGCTGGAACATACATGTTGAAGTGTACAAGTAGCTGCAGGCAAAATGCACATTTTTGCCATGAAATGAAAAATTTTCAATTCTTAAAGCTTAAAGCATTACTACGATTAGATTTCTTGAATTCAACAATACTTTGGATGTGGCACACACCGTGAATTTATTGAAGCTGGTAGGAGAAGAATTTATGGAAAGCAGGAAAGAGGGAGTAGTTTGATAGTCCGGCAAAGGATCCAATTCTGTCTGTAATATTGTTTCCGATCCACTGGCCAAGCGACAACAAACAGATGAAAAGGAATGGAAAGACAAGTGTTAGATAAGAAAATAAAATTTTCGTTAACAGGTCCTTTAATCTCGCTAAAGCTTAATCCGTTGTAGTACTGATAGAACAGAGAAACACAAGCCAATTTGCGATGATGCTCTAACATCGTTAAAGAATGCCTTCACCCTCTCCCGTATGCGGTCGAGAAGCCTTTAAATAGACTTCAAGGCACCGGCCCATGTATGAAAGTTGTAATTCATTCTCGAGTGGATAAAGGTGGTATAAGTAGTAATGAGATCGGATGAAGTGAAGTGCACCTTACACTGCCTTAAGAAACAGAGGCACTTGAATGCTTCTGTTGTCACTTGAAATATATATGTTGATCTCAGCGAACAGCACTCTTAATCTTATTCTCAGAACATCTATATCGTCTGACTTCCTAATATTTACGCCACCCATAACTACCGATGAAGCAATATTATTCCTTCGCTTTTGTGTCAATAAACGGCATTGAGTCTTTCACGCGTTAAAATCAGCGCTATTCATACGATCCCAATCGAAGATTGACTGTAGGTCGGATGTGAGAGTATCATTCATTTTACGGCCTCAAAGACAAAGGGCTCTGTCTACCATTACAAAAATGTGAGTACTAAGTATTGTTGTCATCTACACAAGAGTAGATAGGGTTAGAGGTTGCAGAAAGAAGATCTCTAATGAAAATAACAGATAGATTTGAATATAAGACAGAACCTTGCTATACCGTTGAGTTTAACTTGAACCAGTGTATAAACAAGTCTCGATATAAATCAAGAGGAGTGACTAACAGTACTAATAAATTCCGATAGAAGTGCAGCTTGCCATACACTGTCAAATGTTTTGGAAATACTTAGAGCCACAACCTTAGTCCCACCAAATTGGCGGATAAACTAGTTTCATCGTCCTGGCAGCAGTGGTAACAGGTCACCAAGAGAACTGGCTCTATGGAAACTGCTTATCGCTAAGCAGATTATTGGAATCTAGATGTCTCACAAGATGGTGGTGTACCATGCTTTCCATAACTTTGGAAAGTACAAGCCTTTGTCGGTAGTTCTCAGGGTTATTAGAATAATCTTGTTTGGGTATACATAACATAATTGGTCATTACAATCCTTCAATCAGGATTACGACCTAGTTTCTCACACCACTTATGTTGTGTGTGTTAATTTTATACATGAATGGTGGGACCTACAGCTTAAAGTCGACTCCGAACGATAGATTTTTTGAGAAACTTTTCATGGCAATTTTTATTTACTCTTATAGTTTTTGCCAGAAATCTGCTGAGAGGAAGTCACCAAATTTTTTCCATATTTTTTCAAGTTTGCCCGTTCATATTAGCAAACTTTTTCCTTTGATCAAATCGGACAAAGATTACCGTAGTTATTCTTTAAAGAGTCTAACAGTCGAGTTATATTTTCATTATATATACATATCTTTTTCAAATGAACTTTTAGTTCAACAATTTTCAGAATTTTTGATGGATTTTGATTGTTTATTGAAAAATTTGTCAATTTCACGTTTGCACGACCAATAGAAGTTGACCCAAGTTTGCGCAAAGCAAAATAATAATATTTAGGGCCATTATTACAACTTGCCGTTAACTAAAAGAAGGATTTTAACGGGCAGATAAATTGGTTTTCGTTATTATGAGTACCCAATAAGATAGAAGTGGTCGTTAAGCGAAAGGAAGGATCATCCTACCTTTAACATTTAAAGGTCACTTTATGTTTGAACTTGCCATATTATATATTATTTTCATTATGGCAACTTCAAATTTAAACTAAATGAGCATATACATACAACAAAAGAAAAAAAAACGAAACCTGCGGTTGCCACTGCGTTAAAAAGAACTTGTATAATTGAGCAGTTTTATCGACATTGCTCCGGCACTGCCATATTTTTGAAAAATTTTATCTGTAAGTTGTAATAACGAAAATAAGTTAAAGATAACTTCACAGTTCCCTTTAGCTAAAGGTACCTTTAACTAACCCCAAGTTAAACGACAAGTTGTAATAATGGCCCTTAGTCGTGCAAACGTAAAATAGGTACAATATGCGATAAAAAATCAAGATCCATCAAAACTTTTGAAAATGTTTGAACTGAAAGTTCATTTGATACGATGACATATATAAAAATTATAACAAATATAATAAAATGTCCGATTTGACCAAACGTAGTGTCAATCTCTTCACAAAATAATTAACTTTCAAAATATCATCATTTATTTTATAGTGTTTAATTAAATTTGCAATTATGAATAGCTAAAATTGAAAACATTAGAAAAAAATGATATTTTTCAAGTTTACCCGATCAAAACTCATAACATGCAACTTTTTTATGGTTATGTATACCATTTTAAAGACGCATCTGTCCCCTTTTTAAAAACTTTGCATTTTGAAAATAGGTTAAAAAAAATTTGGGTAATCAATAATTTTGCGTGAAAAGATCAAAAATACCATTTTTGTCAAATAAAACTAATTTGGAGGGTTCGAGAAATATAAAAAAAATATTTTTAAGTTCTAATCAACAAAACTCACAACCTACACTATGTCATTAGCTGGGTGTATTTTGACTTTCGCACCGCGTAATTTATTTTATTTTGATTATTGTAATCTTCCAATTCACGATAAATAAACGTTTTACAAAATTTTCTAAATGTAACAGTAAACTTGTTTAAAAGTTTCCATAATCCAGTTGTTTACAATTCATTATTATTTTTTTGTCTGGAATTTCTAGGTCTGTGCAATGGTACATACGCAGCATGTTTGTTTGTGTTTTCAGTTTCTTACCCACTCTCATCCTTCGTTTCAAAAAACAATGGCGAAAGTAGAAATTGATTAAATTTTTAGAATTTCAATTGTAAAACTTGCTTGCTTTCTGCATATTAACTGAATATAGAGACCTCGTTGTCATCAATGCATTGAGGTTTAATTGCAATTTGCCATTTATTTACAGCTTTACACTTGTTAGTTATTACTATTGCATGTCACACTAAATTTGAAACTACATTGTAACGAAACAGATTTAAAAGTTTATAGAACAAGAGGAAGAACAACTTTAGCTTCAATATTGTAACACAAATGAATATGCCAATGGCTATAACACTTTAGTATTTGGCTTCAGAATTCATAGAATGAAAACGGTAAACACACACATACATACATACATAATTGGTCATTACAACCTTTCAGTAAGGGTTACGACTTAGTATCTCACACCACTTATGTTGTATGTACTAATTTTATCCATGAGTGGCGGGACCTACAGTTTAAAGTTGCCTCCGAACGAGAGAAACTTTTCATGGCAATTTTACTTACTCTCAGAGTTTCTGCAGAAATCTGCTGCGAGGAAGTCGCTAAAGAATTATTTTTCGTATTTTCGTTTAGATATCTGACCTGGGGTTGGAACCCAGGCTTTACATCTAAGAAGCCAACAAACTGCCTACTAGACTACGGTGATTTCAAACGAACACGGTAAAGAAGAATGAAAACCTATTGTTGCGTATAGAAATGCACGGTTAAGGGCATTCATTGTGGGGCTAGTATTGTGTCAGTGCAACACACCGCTTTTTAACAGAAGACTTACTGAACTTCACTAACTCAGTTGCCTGCTTTGTGTTGCCTTTTATATGGAAAAGTAAACAGTCTGATGAATGTTCTTGAAAGCGAACGTTTACGACTTCGCCTTCTCGAAATCTCTATAAATGTAAACATTGTTGTTTACGTTTATTATTGTAGTATTGTTGGTATATTTACGTTTACTTGTTAACCATTTTTTATTCTGGTGTTTGTTGGTATATTTTTGTTTACTTGTTTACCATTTTTTATGCTGGCGTTTGTTGTTATATTAAGTAGTGCGATAATTTGTAAACGAGTTCATTGTTTTGTTTTTGTAGCTTTTGTTTATAATTTTAATGTTAAACGATGTAAATGCAAAACAGTATCTAGATTTTTATATTTTTTTTATGGAAAATAGATGTATTATTCGATACATTTTGCAATTTAATATTACAGTTTGTTTTTTACTTTGTCGTTTTTTAACTGACAGATTGCAATCTATTTTGTAACACGATATATGGATTTTAATTTCAATCTAAAGTATTACACATTTGAACAACTAAAAAAATCATAGAAATTACAACTATGCATAGTTATAAACTAAAATTATTTTAAAATATTTATTTTATTTTGTTTCTTTCAAGTTCAAACCTGCAAAAGACAACAAAATAGAGATTTAAACAATAGCGCATACGTTTTTGTAAAAAAAAATTAACACAGTATTAACAGCATTGGTTTTGCATCAATAAACTAAAAAAAATAAAATGAAGTATCAGTTAAAAATATTCAACAGATTTGTTTTTAATTGCAATCAATTGCAGGCAACTGAGGTTGACATTGGAAAAAATGGCAATATTTGGTAAAGATAACAAAACTAACTTCTGTTTACAATGTAAAACATCCACTTAACGCCTGTCAATCAACGAGGACGAGGTCAGTAAGCACATAACTTTTTAAATGAAATACAGGTTTTTTTTAGATAAAAAACACTTTATTTTTTAAAACAGTTTAGTTTAAGCTCTCTATAGTTTATTAAAAGTTCTTGCAGTTTTTTGAAGACTTTTTAAATTTATTTTTTAAACACTGCACTATACGGAATTGCACGCATTTTCTACCTAAAAATAAAATATCACAGTTTTGCAAAATAACAAAGTATAGTGCCACCACTGTTTATAGTGCCAGCACTGATAGTTAAGTTTATTCGCTAAGTTTGTTTATTCGTTAAGTTTATTCGGTAAGTTTTTTTATATAAAAGGAGAATAAACAAACAATAACTAAGATCGGAACAGTTTATAAGCCGTTTTTTTTTTACAACAATTGAACATAGAAACAATAACTACAGATATTAAAATCAAATAATAAGCAAATTTAATACTCAACAATAACACTATAGATCATCTGTTTTTGTTTACTTGTCAAGTTGAATAATAGAGTTGCCATCTGATTCTGACTTTTTCTACACTGAGCAAAACATTATATAATTAATTTTGAAAATGGATTGCTTATTAAAAAATTGTAATATAAAAAACGATGATGAAAGAATGATTGTTTGTTGGCTGTGTCACGAATGTTGTCATTTTAAATGTAGTGGTCTTTCGGGACTCGTTGCTGAAGCCGTATCTAAAAATAAAGGTCTGCATTGGTGTTGCGAAAACTGTAGAAAATTTGGAGTAAATTATTACCGTTTTTTCCAAGAGACTAAAAACAAATTCACCGAACTTCAAAAAGAGGCAATTAAATTAAATGACCGCATTTCGGTATATGGAAAATTATTTGATGATTTTAAATCTTTGGATAATTTAAAATCTCCTCCACAGTCTTCTCCAAAACGTCGTAAGTCGGCAAGAAATATGAATAAAGATAAACGTGACGACCAAGCAAATGTTTCTGCGGCCCCATATAACTCTGCATCCGATTGTAATGTTCAATTCTCCAATATTACTGAATTGAATAGTAATAATTTATATCGTGAATCCGACTGCATTGTTCCTTCTGCCAATATTACTGATTTAAATAGTACTAATTTATATCCTAATGTAAGCAATCCTCCACAATCTATAAATTTTAATCCTCCCGGATCCATAAATAGTGATTCCAGGTATATTCCTCTGCGAGCAGTTCCTCCAAAAAAGACAATTTTCATTTCGCGCTTACATTACGATACAACATCGGAATCTGTTGATTTCTACATAAGAAATGCTATTGCATTATTATATGCTCGATCTATCTCATCATTTAAAATTACCATTTCTACGGATATTTTTGAGACTCTAACTAATCCGAATTTCTGGCCAACAAATACTCTAGTTCGGGAATATATCTACAGAGCTAGACCCCAAAGTATTGCCGTACTTCCACAACGTGAATCTTTTGTTCCAAAAAACTAACAGATGATTTTATGTCCATCGCTTATCAAAATGTTCGTGGCTTGAGAACAAAACTTACTACATTATACACGAATAGTTTTAACATCGATCAGCAAATATTAGTATTTACGGAGACGTGGTTAAATGATAATTTTTTGAATACTGAAATACTTTGTGACAAATTTAATATCTTTCGTCGTGATCGTGGCAACGAAACTACAGGAGGAGGTGTCCTTATTGCTGTTTCATGGAGTTTACCATCTGAGCTTGTAGTAACTGATACACCTCACGATATAGAATTTATAGCTGTTTCAATAAAAATGAATGGTCATCGTATTTTTATTACCTGTTCATATATTCCGCCATCTTCTCCACAAGCTGTATACATAAAACATGCAGAAGCTATAAGTACGGTAGCTCATTCTTCAAAAGACGGTGATTTTATTTTTGTCCTCGGTGATTTTAATCTACCTTCAATTCAATGGAAATACTTACCAGACGATGGTTATTTCATTCAAATGAATCAGAATTCAAATTTCGACGAATATTTTAATATACATATTGTATGATTTGGGTCTTTTCCAAATTAATGGCATTCCAAACATTAATTTCAAAATATTGGATTTAATATTCGTAAATGAGGTGACTAATAGCTTTATTAAACGCTCGTTCCCTATTACCAGTCCAGAAGATTGTTATCATCCAACCATTAATTTATCGATTCCTTCGTGTAGCAAAAATGAGAAAGTTTTTTCATTTAAGCACACCAACTATAATATGTTAAATGAACTCCTAATCAATACGGATTGGCACTCCTTTTTTCATGCTATACTAATGTTGTCTAAAGCCTTTTACTCTAAAGTTAATACCTTTTTGAATTTATGTGTTCCAAAGCAAATATCTAGACAATTATCCGGTCCTCCATGGAATAATAAACAACTGGCTCGTGTAAAAAATAAGAAGAATAAATACTATAAAAAGTTTAAACAATCTGGTTGTTATATGGATTATATAAGATATGAAATGAAATACAATTTTAAGAGTAATCCAAAATCGTTTTTTAAATTTGTTAATTCAAAGAAAAAAGTAACTGGTTTTCCATCTTCTATGAGATTTCATCAGATTGAATCTAGTGATGACAGCATTATAAGCAATTTATTTGCCAACTTCTTTTCCACAACTTATTCGGATGCAACTTATAATGATTCCACTGATTATCACATTAAAATAAATACAAATTCCACAGTGTCAATAAATTTAATCAACGTTCCTACTATTTCTATGGAATTGAGAAAACTAAAGTTCTCCTATAACTTCGGACCTGATACCATTCCTAGTAGCATCTTAATTAATTGTGCCGACGCTATAGCTGTTCCACTATCGTACTTATTTAATAAATCGATTATATGTGGTTATTTTCCTAATGTTTGGAAGGATTCATTCATTATTCCTTTGTTCAAATCAGGAAATAGATCCGATGTTACAAATTATCGTGGTATTTCAAAACTGAGCATAATTCCAAAACTGTTTGAAAAAATGGTTACAGATGATTTATGTTATCAAGTTTCTAACTTGATATCTCCTTATCAGCACGGTTTTCGAAAAAAGTGTTCTACTACAACAAACCTGCTTCATCTCTCAACAGTTGTGTATCGAGGATTTTTTCATCAGCAACAAACAGACGTTATCTACACGGATTTCGGCAAGGCCTTCGATAAAGTCAATCATGTACTTTTGAGGAAGAAACTTAATTTAATGGGATTTACTAATCTTAGTCTAAAATGGATTTATTCGTATTTAACTAACAGAAAACAAACCGTACTTTTTAAAAACTGCTGCTCCAGAAGTATTGATGTCCTTTCTGGGGTACCTCAGGGTAGCCATATTGGACCGCTTCTGTTTTCATTGTTTATTAACGACTTACCTGATACGATTCACTATTCCAATATCCTATTGTTCGCTGATGACGTAAAAATTTTCTTGAGTTATCGCCAAAGTTCCGATCAGAAACTTCTTCAAAATGACCTAAATTCGTTTCATTTGTGGTGTAATTTAAATCTAATGCAGCTTAATCTCAAAAAATGTAAATACATGAGATTTGTAAGAAAGAATCCGATTCCTGCAAACTATACTTTTGATGGATACGAGCTTGAGCTTGTAGATAACTTCCTGGATCTAGGAGTTCTACTTGATCCCAAACTAAATTTTATCCCGCACATAACTATGACAGTAAATAAAGCTAGAAGCGTACTTGGTTTTATAAAACGGTGGGCAAAAGAATTTAACGATCCTTATGTTACTAAATTGCTCTACACATCTCTTGTAAGGCCTATACTCGAGTATGGTTCCATAATATGGGATCCTCTATATAAAAAATATTCCAACGTCATCGAATCTGTACAAAAGCAATTTTTGATGTTTTGTCTCCGAGGACTGAATTTTAATCCTACAAGTTTACCTTCTTATTCTGCCAGACTAGCATTAATTAAACTTCCGACACTTAAAAGCCGCAGAACTATGTTAAATATCTCGTTCATATTCAATGTAATTACTGGTGATATAGGCTCCAGTTTTTTAATCCATAATATCACGTTTAATGTTCCTCAACGTCCGTCACGTAATTTTTCCCCATTATCAATACAATTTTTTAGATCCAACTACGCTGGTGCTGATCCAATAAGGAGAATGTGTAAAGAATTTAATAAATTATATATGCTAATAGATTTTTCATCATCAAATAATGTTATAAAAAATAATGTAATTATATATTTAAATTCATAGTTTTTAAAATTGATATGTTGTAACTTTATTAAATTGCCTGCAAGGAATATTTCCATAGGCAAATAAAATAAAATAAAAAAAAATAAAAAAAAAATATTTTATGAAGACAGTTCAGTTTTGACTTTAAAGTTTAAACCAATAAAACCCCATAGTTTCTCTATGACTAAAAAAAATTTAAAAAGGATTAAAAATTTAAAAAAAACAAATTAGAAGAACTAAAGGTTTAAAAAAATCAAAAGGACTAAATATTAAAAAAAAAATAAAAATAAAAAGGACTAAAAATTTAAAAAAGGACTAAAAAAAATTTTTTTTAAGGAAGGGATTAAAATTTAAAAAACAAAAAAAAAGAAATTTTTGAAAAAAGTTTTAAATTTAGTGATAAGATAGTTTTAGAAAAAAATATAATTATAAATTAATTTTTTTTATTGTTATCAAAGGGAGGTATAGTGCCACCACTGTTTATAGCGCCAGCACTGATAGTTAAGTTTATTCGTTAAGTTTGTTTATTCGTTAAGTTAGCTAAGTTTTTTATATAAAAGGAGAATAAAATATTTTATGAAAACAGTTCAGTTTTGACTGTAAACCAATAAAATCCCATAGTTTCTGTAAAAGTACACAACTCTTTTAAAAATTTGTCTCCACCCGTTTGGCTGTAAATAATTTCAACCAAAAGAAGGGATAGAAATTTCCTGCAGTGCGCTGCAGCGATGTGAAAAGCGCTCGAATAATTGACAAGATTTAAAGAAAGTGCCGGATCAACAAAGTACTTTCATAATAACACCTAATGGGGAATTCCGATAATCTTCGGATATAGATTTCAATATCTGTGTTATTTTCACTCACGAGTTCAAAAAAGCGACCGGGGGTAGGGAGGTAGGTATACAATCCTCAGCGTTACTAGAAATGTGGCAACAGTAGCTAAGAAAGTCATCGAATTAACAACAATCAACAAACAATTTAGTTTTTTAGCTATTCAACTTTCCACGCCTATAACAAAAATTAAGTTTGCAATATAAGCCCACTTGATCGTCATCACAGTCAGAAATTCTGAATTCTGTATTCTGTTGTGTTCACAGACGTTTTAGAGATTTTTGTTTTTAATTAGAACTAATGAACACGTTGTCATCATTATACAATACTGGTGAAAGATACTACAGTGTCATCACGGTTCTGAAACTGACAAATCCAGTAAAGCTCCAACTCAAACCAATAAATGAACAAATTCTTGATCATTATAAATATAACAAGTCTCTGATAATGGCATTGTGTTGATTTCGTTTTTCTGCAAACAAGTATTTCAGTTGATTTTAATGTTGACGACTGCCGCTTGTGTAGTAGAACGTTCTCAAACAATTCCTCGGTTGTAGACTGCATTCTCAACAACATGAAATAGTTTATATTAATTACAGAGCCATTCATTGTCTGTGGCTTCTAATCATTTGTAGCAGTTCATTTGCAGATATCGGTCCTTTCATTAGAACTGTTTAGACTTCTGTTCAGCTTCAACTGTTCAGCTTCAATAATATGATACATAACTGAAGGTATTCAGAGATATTTTAGTCCAACGGGTCATCGATTGTCAAACCCTTTTTTAATATGCTGGGCAAACTCTTTAATTTGCGGTGTAATAATTAATTGCTTCAGAGATAATTGTAATTTACTAAATTTCATCAGAGATAAGTTGTTTTTTAGCATATCACATTTATTGGTGCAGTGAGGGTCATCGAACATAACGCATACTGTTGCATATATATATACACTAGATGTACAATGCGCATGTTGCTGCGCCACCAACTAAAATAAATTTGAAGGAAAGATATTACACAAATGTCGAATTAATTTTGAATCATTTTATTGATTTTGTTTCCCGTTGTCCTGATGATTCAGATGAACGGGCCTGAGTAGTACACATTCGATCAGTTAGGTTAGGTTAGAGGACGTGTACTTGTCAATTAAGACAAGTACAGTACCCGGAGGTCGAATTGACCCATTGTACAACGTCCTAGTTTCTCACACCACTTATGTTGTGTGTGTTAATTTTATACATGAGTGGTGGGACCTACAGTTTAAAGTCGACTCCGACCGACAGATTTTTATTTATTGAGAAACTTTTCATGGCAATTTTTATTTACTCTCAGAGTTTTTGCCAGAAATCTACCTAGAGGAAGTCGCCGAAAAAATACTTTTTGTATTTTGTCTTTGATGCCTGGTCTGGGGCTCGAAACCGGGCTTTTGCGACTAATAAGCCAACACACTACCTACTAGACTACGGCGACTTCAAATTCGATCAGTTTCTAATCTCACTTCTCGTTGTTCAAGTGGATCAAGCGAATGGGTCTCAGCGGCATATACTCGAAGATTTTTCAGTCTCAAAGCTCGTCTGATTCTGAGGTTCTTTTTTTCCGTGCTTGTAGGTCGACCAATTGTTTGTCATTCATTTTGAATAATTTTCAGTGACGCCATCCACCGGAAATTAATCGCACCAACCTCAGTCGACTCATACGCAACAACTTTATTAAAGAATGCACAGTTTACGATTTAATTCATTTTGAGTAATTTTCAGTGGCAGCACCTGTCGGAAATTAGTCATACCAACTTAGAAACCTTCGTCGGCTCTTGCGCATTGATCATATCATGATCAAATGCACAGTTTGCGATTTAATCCATTTTGAGTAAATTTCAGTAACGCCACCTGTCGAAAATTGGTCATGCTAACTTAAAAACCTCCGTCGGATCATACGCAACAACTTTGCTAAAAATCATAACATGATCAAATGCATAGTTTACGATTTAATTGATTTTAAGTAATTTTCAGTGGCGGCACCTATCGGAAATTAGTCATACAAACTTAGAAACCTTCCCGGATTCATGCGCAACAACTTTGCTAAAAACCATAACATGATCAAATGCATAGCTTACGATTCTATAAGGTACATACAAACAAACATTCATTTTTATATGGGTATGTGGGCGTGGCAAATTTGAAATTTTAAAATAAAAATTAGCCTAAAGTTCCTTCCAGACATACAGGAAGATACTGTTAAATTTTCAAGAAAATCGGTCCAGTCTTCAAACAAACTCACAAACAAATCAACACACATTTAATTTTATATATAAGAAGACGAAGAAGATAAGATTACATACAGCTGACGGGTGACGTATACGTAATATTTTGCTAGACAATAACACTCATACTTTTTTTATTTAGTTTATTTTATTTTATTTTATTTGCCTATTTCAACATAAAAAGTAGCCTATAACTCCTTCCAGACATACAGGAAGATACTGTGAAAATTCAAATCGGTTCAGCCGTTTAGCCGTCTATAGACTTCAAACAAACCCACAAACAAATAAGCACACATTCATTTTTATATAAGAAGAAGATAATTGATCATTACGATCCTTCAGTCAGGTTTACAACGTAGTTTCTCACACCACTTATATTTTGTGTGTTGAGTTCATACATGAGTGGTGGGATCTACAGTTTAAAGTTGACACCGAATGACAGATTTTTGAGAAACTTTTTCATGGCAATTTTATTTACTCTTAGAGTTTTTGCTAGAAATGCGCCTATTTTGATTTGTTCGAGATGTCTGACCTGGGGTTTGAACCGCGGCCTCTCGTCTAATAAGGCAACACACTACCTACTAGACTACTGCGACTACATACAGTTAGTATGTCTTAATTTAAACATTGATGAGGTTCCTCTATAATAACCTTAGGGTATACAAGTTACACTCGAAACAATGGCTTTGTGGCGTTCTTTGTTGATTTCTTGTATTAAAAAATACTCTTCATTTTGAAACCCTCAGCAAAATATTGTTACTTCTGAGTTTACGTCAATGCCTATAACAATGATTTGTATGCCGTATGGACTTTTCAGATGGTAAAAAATATCATAATAACAAATATCTATCAAAAAAATTGTAGAAGGTTCATACATAACATACATAATGGCTCATTACAACGCTTTAGTCAGAATTGCGACCTAATTTCTCACACCAATTACGTTGTGCGCGGTAGTTTTTATACATGAGTTGTGGGACAGTTTGAAGTCGACTCCGAATGACAAATTTTTGAGAATTTTTTCATGGCAATTTTATGTTACTCTCAGAGTTTTTGCCAGAAATCTGCTGAGAGGAAGTCGCAGAGGAAATATTTTGTCATATTTCCTTTAATTATAGATATCTAACCTGGGGTTTGAACCGAGGCCTCACATCTAATAAGCCAACACGCTACGTGCTAGACCACGACGACTGTAGGAGGTCCAATCGGCTTATGTTTTTGTTGCTAACGCATGGGTAATTTATATCAACATACTCTTTATTTTGCTTTTCACTTTTAATTATTATTTGTCATATACGTTATTGATATGGGCTACCATATTTAAAATATTTCGATTTTATTTTACAATAAAAAATTAAAAACAATTAAAAGAAAAACTATGTACAGAAAAGAATAAATAACGAAAGGAAATTAATCAAAATATAAAATTACTCGTTCTGTTCGAAATATCAAATATATTGCTGTCACTAGTTTCTCTCAATTGATTTTTATTGTGTTGAAATATTCAAATACAACACCTAAGCAAAAAAAGAGAGACAATGCAAGAGAAACTTTTCAAATTAATATCTTCAAATGAAATTAAATGGCAGTGTTGAGAGTTGTAATGATACAATAAAAAACTTTTTAATGCAACTATGAATTCGAAACAAAAACTATTTTCATCAACTGAAGTAAAATAATTACTACCATATTGATTGAAGCATACGTATGTATGTATGTATATTTTTGGGAATGATAAAAAAGAGTGCATAAAATATATCAAAGCATTTAAAAAAAATTTCAAAAAAATGTGTTTAAGTATGGTAACTGAAATGTACATTTTCAGCTAAGCAATTAAACATTTTTAAAAAATTACAAATTTTTAGAAAATCATTGTGTACACACATTGTACTTTTTTACAATAGCTTATGAGATTTAAAAAAAAAATAATTGCTACAAATCGTATCAGGGTTTTCAAACATGAGAATAATTCATTATAGACATGAAACATCAGATCAATGATATATAGAGTCTTCTAATAATAAGGAATTCCGAATTTTAGCAGATGATAACGTTCACCTTGTTGAAGGTGCATACATAATTGGTCATTATAACCTTTTAGTCAGGATTACGATCTATCTTCTTACACCACTTATGTTGTGTGTGTTAATTTTATACATGTGTGGCGGGACCTACAGTTATATTTTAAAGTCGATTCAGAACGACAGATTTTTGTGAGACTTTTGCAAGACAATTTTATTCACACCCAAAGGTTTTGCCAGAAAACAGTTCAAAGGAAGTCGCCGGAGAAATATTTTTTCATATTTCGGGTTTTGTACCGAGGCCTCATGTCTAATAATAAGTTGTTAGTACATCTCTCAAATTAGTTGCCATTTATTCAGTCCGTTTTGTCAGATCTCCATAAACGACCACAGACAACGACATGTGTTCACTGAGCCTTTTCTTGTCGATGCGTTTCACATAGGGATGTTACAACACCACCTAGGAATGATATTCTACACTTAATGGTTAAAAGGCCTTTTAAGTGAATAATGGCACAAGCAGTTTGTATTATATAAAATTAAAGATAGGAAGCGCTTAAAATTAGTCTCTATAATATATAAGATCTATTCATCAGACCATTCCAACTTAATTTCAAAGTTTGTGAGGGACAATGCGTAGGTGAAAACTTATTCTATGAAGTATTCAACTCCTGGCTCAGATATCTCGAGAAAAACGAAATATGAAAAAATATATTATTTGACGACTTCCTCGCAGCAGTCTTCGGGCAAAATGACATTAAGAGAGAGAGTCCGTTTCAGTCTACTGAATTCGATATCGGCTTTATTGTATTCTTTCAAGATGGGACAGTAACTGCCTAACTGTCCGGCAGTCATTCCCGGATGCCCATCTACTGTTTCTGGTCTGCAACGTACTGTTTTAAAGTTTCAAGGAAAGCAGAGGCACAAATCCAAAATGGATAGAACCCGAGGTCTAGTAAGCTCATCCACCTGTAATTGTTCTCCGCATATTCCTGCGCTCTAAAATTCATATTATCTGAATATTAATATATTAAATTAAATTATCCATCTAGTTAAGATACAAGGATTTCAAGGTCTCAAAGCCGCAAATGATTTCTTACTTTATCAAATTTGTAGAGTCTTAGCCAATCCGCAGTCTCTTTTATAGCAAGGATTTTGGCCTCGTAAGTGTCTTGGCTTATTAGACGTAAGGCCACGGTTCAAACCAGAGGTCAGACATCAAAACGAAATATGAAAAAAAAAATTATTTCTTCCGCGACTTCCTCTCAGCAGATTTCTGCCAAAAACTCTGAGAGTAATTAAAACTGCCATAAAAAGTTTCTCAAAAATCTGTTGTTCGGAGTCCACGTTAGACTGTAGGTCCCGCCACTCATGTATAAAATTATCACACACAACATGAGCGGTGTGAGAAGCTAGGCCGTATTCCTGACTGACGGGTTGTAATGGCCAATTATGTATGTAAGTGTTTGCTGAAGTCAAAGTTCCCGTTTTATGCCTGTTTGAGATATCTCCATGTACACCTAGCTAGCTTTTCGCACTACTTATGCTTTGTGCGTTAATTTTATCCACATCCACTCCGAACGTCAGATTTTTGAGAAAGTTGTCATGGCTGATAGACAGTCGCCGAAGAGATATTTTTTTCCCATTTCGTTTTGTTGCATATGTCCGTTCCGTAGTTTGAATCGTGGCCTTATGTCTAATGAGCCAACAAACTCCTACTAGACTACGGCGACTCTATAGTTCATTAACAAGTCGACTGCCGCGGCAGTTTTCAGAAAAGTGGCCAAAAATGACAATTTGATTTTTTCGCATTATATTACTAAAAACTCTATTTTTAGATCATAGGTATCATCAAAAAGCAAAAATGATGTTTTTTATGGGAGAAATTGGTTTAGTGAGAACGAGATAACTCGTAGTTGGCTTCCTAGAAGGGAACGCAGTCTACGAGTTATCTCGTAGTCGGCAGTCAGCGTATCAGTGTAAAGGTAAGGTATAGATCATTAGATAAAAATTTAACCTTTAATATTAATTACCATATTCATCGGATTTAAAAGATTGAAGTGTTTTGCTCAGTTTTAGAGAATGAAGTTTGAGCTAAAATTTTTAGTTAAAAAAATAGAATAAAAAATTTTTAGCACTACAGCATTAACAGAAATTTGATCACAGAAACCTAAACTCACATCCAAATTTTAAAGTCAATTTTAAAACACCGTCTACCACATACACTGAGTGTTTAAATTTGAGCAATCATTTTGAATTCATGTACGTAAGACTTTTTTGTTTTTTCAGTTTTGTTTCCAATAGGTTTCCTGTGCTTTGCCTGTGGCTTAAATTGGCTTTTTATGTCATGAGATGGCATAATAAAATCGACTTTTATAAAATGTCAGCAACTGGTACTCAGTGCTAATGGTGTTGATGTTAATAATATTTCTTAACTGACGAAGTATGTTGAAATGTGACAAATGACAAAGAATTACGCAATTACGAATGCAGACAGTGAATGTTGTTAACACAACAACAGTTCCATGCGTCTTACAGCACATTTTGCTTAATTGATTTCTATTTATGTCTTCTTTACAAATTTTTTAGAAGTCTAATAAACCAAAAAAAATTTTGTTGCTTCTATTTTTGATCGTATAAAAAGTATTAAATTAATTTAAATAGAATAATTTTGTGCAATAAAAAACGTGTTTATCAAATATTGTTTGTAAAATGCGAAAAAAATAAGAAAAACATTAAAATGGGACATAAGCCATAAGATTATGATTATACATTTGATGACAACCAAAAAAAAATAGCTATGTAGATAGCAGGACAATAAAGAGGTCACCATGGCAACAAATTTTGATCATGTCTTGCGTTTGCACAAAGTACAACGTTGGAAAAAAGCATCGACATCAAAAAAGAACCCGGAAGCTGGTAAATACGTCACGTATGGTCAGCCAGCCATGTTACAGAATTATAACAAGGGCATGGGAGGTGTGGATTTACACGACAATGCAATCCAGAACTACCGAATTAATATTCGTGCAAAAAAATGGTATTGGCCTTTGTTGTGTACTATTTTGAATTCGGCAGTTGTGAATGCTTGGAAATTGCATTGCTTAATTGCAAAACACAAAGTTGAGAAACCTTTGAGTCAAAAAAAATTCAAAATCTCGGTGACAGAAGCTCTTCTTTTGACTGAAAGGAAAGAAACTACTGATGATGATGGTGACGATAAGGAATATCGACCTCCTAACCTTCCAAAAATGCAGGGAAAACACGTTGTAATCCGAAATCCCCGTGAAATCTCGTTATCAATAGAAGGGTTGCGCACATTATATATGTGCGAGAAATGTAATATTCATCTGCATACAAAATGTTTCAAACTAAAACATGAACACAAGCATTTTTTTCATAGCTTCTATTTCGGCTATTTTGTATTTTTTTTTTCAAATTTTTATATCAAATTATTACAAATTTAGCTAAGTATAATTTTTCTCTAAATTTAATAATTTGTGTGCCTTTTATTCAAAAATAATATAATAAATCAATAAAACAGCAAATAAATTCAAATGTTTTACTTGCATATAAAGCAGATAATAGATAGGATAAACGCCAGTGTTCGAAATTTTGAACTCTATTTCTGGGAAAACGAAAAGTCGGAAAAAATTTTTGAGCTGCTTTTTTTTTTTTTTCTCGAAATTTATTTGCAATCTATCTTACAACAATAAGCAAATTTACTAAAAATATTACAACATAACATTGGTTTAAACCCCATTGGGTTTAAAACATATCTTAACAAGTTAAAAAATAATTAACTTAGTTTTTCTTAAAATAGATAATAATACAGTTATTTACATTAAAATTTACATATTTACAACTTATTATGGATTAAGTTCTAAAAGGCAAGTCTAGTACGTGACATCTTTTAAGTCTATTGATCTCATCACTGTCATCTAGTAGGTTTATTGCAAGCACGTTCGAGTGATTACTAAGTCTATGAAGATAGTTTGAACTATATCTGTTAATTTCAGTTTTGAATTTTGGTATAGACAGGTCTTTATGGATATTGTCATTGGTGACAAACCAGGGCGCATTTACTATCATTCGAAGAGTTTTCGATTGGTAACGTTGCAAAATTTCAATATTGGAGTTGCTGGCAGTACCCCATAACTCTATTCCATACGTCCATACGGGTTTTAGAATCGTTTTATAAAGTAATACCTTGTTGTCCAAACTTAACTCAGAATTACTACCCAGCAACCAGTACATGCGTTTTGTTTTTAAGTATATTAAGATGTTCTTTCTTTGCTTTTATATGATCTTTCCATGTTAATCTTTGTTATGCGTCTCCACGTCACATATGTAATGCGGATCTATTTTTTTTTTAACTGTTCGACTACCTACATGTAACGCGTCATATACATATTTAATAACAGACCCATGTAGGCCGATATATCATATGTATAAATTTCAAATACAGAAGTTAAGAGACATGAATATCTGTTTACCCGCTAGCTTTACACTAAGTTTCGTTGGTTCTCAACCCGATTTGACGCATTAACATATAACACACTCTACATGTCACCAGAGTGTGCTAAAATAAAGCAAAAAAATTTATAAAAGAAAGTATTTTAAATAAATGAACCGATGGCAAGATGAAGATGCCAAAGTAAGGTACACTTTTCCCATCCCTTTATTATATTAACACCAATGACAGATAGAATACCTCTAGTTTTAGATCTGTCCCATAAAAAAAAAAAAAAATACAAAGGCTATTTATATGCACACATCCCGGTCAAGGTTATCCTTCCCCATTTAATAATTTAATAATTCATATTTATGGAATACAAACAAACAAATTTATTATAATAAAATAGAAAAAAAATGAAATTAACATAAATCATATAATATATTTACTCGGCAAGTATAAAGAACAAACTAAAGTTATTAATTTTTAAATGCATTATGATTGAGGAATGTAGAATATAAGAAGGCAATAAATTCGGACAGGGGAACAAAACTGCATCGGACCTACTATATTATATTACTTAATGAAATAGTAAAAGATATAGATTGAAATATGAATCAAATTTTATAATCATCACTTACAGATCATGGTTATCCACAGCAATTGAGATGATGGGCCCAGCAGTCAATGTGTGTTGTTTTTGTTATCTAAATTTTGTTTCAGGAATGATTAGTAAAGATTATTCATATATCTTACAAATGTAAAGGTTTAACAAAAAAAAAATTCAATTAAAAAAGTATTAAAAAAATAACAATATTCAATTTTAATGCAAATAATTACAAAATTAGTTTAGCAAATTTAAAGCATTTAAAAATTAAATTTAATTCATTAGAGACATTTTGATGTTACATATTTAATTAATATTTTAGGTTATAATTTACAAGTTTATGAGGAACTCCTTTCAGATTATAATTACAAATAATTATACAAAATTAAAAGTATACAGCATTAGTTTAATTCGATCATTTAATTTTAAATACGGTATCGTTATTTTATAAATTGAACATTTTGGCTTTGGGTTATGGTTGAAACAAATGATAATGAGTTCTAATGCAGTTTAAATAAAAATTACATTCTTTAAAAATTAAAGATTTAAATCAATTTTAGATTCAAATAAACTTTAGAATTTAAGAAATTCTTTTAAACAACAAAAAAATAACTTTTTAGAAATTGTTATAAATAAAATATGAAAAGGAAAAGGTTCACGTGATTATTTGCAAATCCATAAACTTCTCGAAACTTCTTTGGACAGTCAAGTTGAGTCCTGTTGCCTCTGGCCTATGGTTCGTGGAAGATGTAACCCATAAAATTTTCCAAAGATAGATGATTTGATGGCACGATAGTAAAATTATTCTTTGTGGTCTTCTAATTTCTTTTTTTTAATATTTTACATTTCCACTTTTTATAATACAAAAAAAAACAATTTGCTCTTTTTTTTTTTTTTTGATGTACTTCTAAGCTTCTGCACTTTTTGAGTTTTGTTTCACCACTAACTCTTCTGCTAGACATCATAATCTAATAAACCTACTTCAATTCCAATGCAAAAAAAAAATTCAATGGAATATGCAAAGCCTACTCCAACTCCAATGCAAAATGTTATTTCAATGGAATATGCAAAGCCTACTTCAATTCCAATATAAAATAAAAATTCAATGGAATATGCAAAGCCTACTTCAATTCCAATATAAAAATTCAATGAAATATACAAAGCCTACTCCAATTCGAATTTAAAATATCATTTATATATTCAAGATAGAGAGGGATGAATATATATCCATTGGTAATATTATATATATACTGGAATTATAAATAACGAAACTAGACATAAGTCTCTCATGATATAAAAAAAATGTAATGATACAGTGTAAGATTACAGTATGTAGCAAAAGTTGTGTAATAAAAGAAAGCAACTAGAAGTTAATTTGTACAGGAAAAAAAATATTGTTTTTCGTAAAATCGTAACAAACCTGCTTCGCTCATTGATTAACTATGAAATGACGAACAGGAAAAGATTTTACTTGTTCATTCCTTAGTTGTTAGCATATTGAGAGAGGAAAAAAAATCAAAATACGTGTGGCTCGACCTACGATAGCCGGGCAAATCTATGATTTAAGATCCGATGTATAATATCGGCCTACATAAACGCCTTTAAGATCTTCTATATCGTATAAATTATTACCAATCTTTTCTTTAATCTTGCATTTAATGAACTTGGGAAGAAATTTCCTATTTACCGCTTTCGGCATATTGCTCAAAGCATGATTTTTTCTAAAGACAATTTCACCCTTTTTATATTAAATCGGTCTAGTTCTAAAATTATACGTTTTGCTGGCTTTTTCGTGAGCTATAGTTAAATTTTTCCTTACAGTATTTCTAACCTTTTGCAGAGTATCTGCTCTACTCAAAATCATACAATCTTCACCAGATAGACAACCTAATTTATCCAATATTTTATAGGTCGATCCATGTTGAATCATGTTCTGTCCAAAGCATGCATAATAAGGTGAACATTTTATGGATGAATGGTAATCACTGCGCAAAATAGATAATATTTGAGGAATAAACTTATCCCACTCACCATGATCCTTGTGATCTTTTAAAAAGAATCTAATTTTCGTTAAGATCTCTCTATTAACCCGCTCTGAAGCATTAGATTGCGGTGCATAGAAACCAGTTTTGATGTGTTGAATATCATACAAACCAAAAAATTCAACCATTTCTTTGGACACAAATTGTTTGCCATTATCACTATGAATAAATCTTGGCACGCCAAATGTAGGAAAGATATCATTTTGAAAGTAGGAAATAACACTAGCGGATGTTGCTACTTTTAATGGCTTTAAAAAAATAAATTTTGTAAAATGATCCAAACATACAAATATAACAGAATTTTTAATTTTTGTGTGAGGGTATGGTCCCAAAAAGTCGCAATATAATCTCTCAAAAGGTCTATTAGTTAAAAATTTATTACCCATTGGTGGTTTTGAAATTCTGTTTGAAGATTTTATCGTTTTACATGTTTCGCAATTATTGACATACTCTTTTACATCAATGACCATTGTGGGCCAGAAATATTTCTGACGTACTCTTGCAAGTGTTTTTGCAAATCCCCCATGACAAGCTGTGGGTGTATCATGGGCAGCTTTTAAGATCATTGTAGACATTGACTTAGGAATCCACAAACGCCATAAATTCCCTTCTTCCGCACCATTTTGCCTAAAGTGTATTCGCTTGTATACTAAACCCTCATCCGATAAGTGAAGATCTGGAAAACAATCTCTCTTACTGGAAACTAAATCTAATAGTTTTCTATATTCATCACTTTGAAAATCTGGAGCGTTTAAATCAATATCATGTGCTATGTCGATTGGAATAATTTCTTCTACATCCATTCGAGAAAGAACGTCAGGAACAATATTCAAAGAACCTTTACGATGTTCTATTTTAAAATCAAAACGCTGTAACTTAAGACTCCATCTGGCCAATCTACCACTGAGATCTTTTTGTGACATTAACCATTTTAATGATGCGTGATCCGTTATAATTTGGAACGGAAGTCCTTCGATATATGGTCTAAATCGATTTACACAGATTACTGCTGCCATACATTCAAGTTCTGTTACAGTGTAATTGCGTTGGCATTTATTCAATTTTTGAGATACAAAAGCTATAGGATGTTCTTTTCCCAAGTCATCTAGCTGAAATAAAACACCACCTACTCCTACTTTTGAAGCATCACATTGTATGATAAATTCACGACTAAAATTAGGCTGAGCTAAAACAGGAGCGGTTGATAAGGCATCCTTTAATTTTTCAAAAGATAGTTTTGCCTCATCTGTTAACATGAATGGCTTAGAACTTTTTCTCAAACAGTCAGTCAAAGGTCCAGCTAAATCAGCAAAGTTACTTATGAATGATCTGTACCAATTAGCCATACCAATAAATCTTCGAACCTGTCTTGGCGTTTTTGGTATAGTAAAATCTCTAATTGAAGCCACCTTATCTGGGTCAACCTTTAGACAACCATTTCCAACAATATATCCTAAATAACGTATTTCTCTTTGGCAGAATTTGCTCTTACTCACATTTATTGTTAGTTTTGCAAGTCGAAGACAGTTGGCTACTTCACTTAAAAGTTTCATGTGAGATTCAAAATCAGAGCTACAAATCAAAAGATCGTCTAAATAAATAAACACATTATCTCGCAGACGGGAAGGTATAACCTTATCCATTAGTCTGCTCATAGTCTGGGGACCATTACAAAGGCCAAAAGGCATGTATTTGTAATGATATAATGGTTTTCCTGGCACTACAAAAGCAGTCTTCTCTTTTGAAGATTCTGTCAATCTAATTTGAAGAAATGCATCCTTAAGGTCAACACCGGTTATAAAGTAAGTGTCTTTCAATCTACTGAGTAATCCGTTTATATGAGGTAGAGGATAAGAATCCTTTTTCGTAACAGCATTGAGCTTACGCGAATCTATACAAAGGCGAACTTTTCCTGGTTTCCTAACCAAAACAACTGGAGAACACCAAGGTGAATTGGACTCTTCAATCACTCCCATATTTAAAAGTCTCTCTATTTCACGGAACGCTTCCTCCTGTCGGGGTGGTGATAATGGATAATGCTTGCACTTAATAGGAACTGCATCACCGGTATCTATGTTATGTTCGAGAAGGTCCGTACAACCCAATCCGAGTTTTTCGAATGACGGAAATTGTTTTATTGTATTTTCCAAAGTAATCTGCTGCTGCGGATTAAGATCATGAAATTTAAAATTCCCATTAGGTTTGGAGATATTTGCTTCAATTGATGATAAAGCTGGTATAATATCAGGGGCCAATGCAAATTTTCGCCAGAAATTGGTACCAAAATATGCTTTTTGGGTGAGAGAAGGCGCTAAATAAAAATCTATATTCTTGGTTACATTCTTGAAATTAATCGGTAAAGTACAGTAACCGATTACTCTTTGAGTAGAACCATTAGCAGTTGATGACTCTGATCTCATTGGTTTATAGGAAATCCTATTTTTCTCTAAAAATTCTAAACAATTTTTTCCTAGTACAGATATATTCGCACCTGAATCTAATAAGCCTATCAAATAATCATCAAAAACCCTGACTTTTGCAAATGGACGATCATCAGAGCCAGGTAAAATTGTTGATGCAACAAGCTTACGAAAATATTTCCGCTTTCTGAAGCGTTCTGTGCATTTCAAAATTTTCTTAGAAGGGTATTTCTGAAAGGAATTAAGCTTACTGTAAGTTTAGTACTGACAAGTTTTTTCGGGTTTTTGCGTGACATCACACCAAGTAGATTCAGAATCTTTCTGTGTAGTACACGCAAGAGAAGTTGATTTAAAATCAGTTTCTAAATTGGACTCGGGGTGTGTTGAGATGGACGAGTGTCCCCGGTAGCCATTTCGCCCGTTTGTCGGTTTCCCTGAAAGTTATGTTGGTTAGGACATGAAGGCGTCAAATATCCTTTCTGACCACATTTAAAGCAAAAAGGTTTAATAATTTCCTTTCCACAATAAATATAAGAATGACCATAGCATAAACAATTCCAACATTTGATTTTCGAATAATCTCCCTTATCGCCATGTTTCGATAATTTTAGAGCCTCGATCTGGGGATCTATAAACTCAAAGTCGTTTATCCTCTCATCAGGTAAACTAATTTCACTAACGTTTCTCATTTGACCTCCAACAGGTGCATTCGATCTGTTGTCACGCAGAACCTTTTCAGCTTTGCGGGCGAGGTCTCTGAAATCATTTAAAGATTTACAATCGGAACTGAACAATAAAAATCTTAAATTTGGTAATATATTTCTCTTCATTATATCAAGAAGAGTGTAATCTGGTAGCGGATTTTGAAGCCTCATGTTCATTGCTACAACTGCGCTATGAAAATCATCATATGACTCTTTATAATGCTGCTTACGCAGAGATATCTTTAGAATAACATCATGTTCTGATTCCGGAACGCCAAATTCTTTGGTCAGAGCGTACTTCAAAATAGAATAGGATACTTGTCGATTTTGTTTCATAAATAGCCAGTACCACTGCTCTGCCTTTCCTTCAAGAAGTACATGAAAATTAGATAAAAGGTGTTCGTCCGAACATCTTGTGCGAGAAGCTAACATTTCAACCTTAAAAAGAAAGTCCGAAACACAACTATTGCCATCATATACTATTTTCCACTTTTCAAGTTAAATGCTAGTGTCACCATTCGAATAAGACCTATTAGCATCAAAAGCTAAATTGGGATTCAAATTTTGCGTATTTGAATAATCCGTACTTAATCCTGCTGCTGGTCTGTCTTGAGAACCTGAAACATTACCCATTTGAGATATACTGTCCCTAATAGAAGAAAGTTCCCTCCTAAACTCTTCTCTTGTAGTTCTCGTGGTCTCTTCCATCAATGATATTAGCACATCAAGCGGAGCATTAAAATTATTTTCATTACTATTTGCACTGACTGAATTACAACTCAAATTAGCGCTTGGTAAAGCATTAACGGCTTGTGGTAAAGAAGTCGGATTATTATTCACTGAGTTAGTGTCCGAGGCATTCATATTAGTTGCCAGATTGGAAAAACTTTCGGTATGAGGTACTTGCTGTGAAGAATCTAAATTTCTTCTCACCACTGGTGAATGTGCAACACGTGCATTCGTAGTTGTGGGAGGGTCTTGCAATTCAATCGGTATGTTATCTTGTGATGAATTTAAACTTCTATTACGATTGCGCGTAGAAACGCTGTTTTGAACATCACGATGTCTAGTATTCATAGCGAAAATAGACTATCTATTGACCAAAATATTCAAAACAAATAAAAATTATAATCGACAGAGAAAAAAAAAATATAGTTATAAAAATTCTTAAATTAAAATTAAAGTTTTAAGTAAAGCAATCTTAAGGTATAATTAAGAGTATAAGAAAAACAATATATTCTTTTATATGGGAAGAATAAACTACGACAAGATGTTGAGCGTAAAGCAAAGCCAATGTATTAATCAAAAAACAAAGTAAGCATGTTGTTAATAGCGATGGAGAATACTACCATTTAGGTGATTCTACCGACTTATTAACAATAAAAAATTGTTTATTGAAATTAAAGTATTTTGTTAATAACAATATATTGTAGGATACTTCTAATTAGGTGATTTTATTGACTCATTAACATTAACAAAACAAAAATTTTGTTAATAGCAAAATAAAATACCTTCATCGGGATAACCTTACAGACTTATTAACACTTATATCAAGTCGTCTTATAATGTTATTGAATGTCATAAGATATATAATCAAAGTCTTATGTCTTTTCAAAAAAATTAAACATTTAAATGATTTACTGGAACCAATAATTTCGTATTGCCGCAAATAGATTTAAGAATTATTATTTCCTGATAAAACTATGACCTACAATTGAAATTGTATTGATCCAGGGCAATTAAACCATATAAAGTTGTTAAAAATTACTGTTTCATGACACTCGACAGTTTGAAACATAACTACTCTCTTTTACTTTAGCATTCCCTTGGGCGATATATATGTAATGTAGCCCAATTTTGGTATTAAAAATTTTACAAACAGATTTGTATTATTTGCTGTGCTTTACGTTGGGCGCCATATATGTTATGCGTCTCCACGTCACATATGTAATGCGGATCTATTTTTTTTTTTTTAACTGTTCGACTACCTACATGTAACGCGTCATATACATATTTAATAACAGACCCATGTAGGCCGATATATCATATGTATAAATTTCAAATACAGAAGTTAAGAGACATGAATATCTGTTTACCCGCTAGCTTTACACTAAGTTTCGTTGGTTCTCAACCCGATTTGACGCATTAACATATAACACACTCTACATGTCACCAGAGTGTGCTAAAATAAAGCAAAAAAATTTATAAAAGAAAGTATTTTAAATAAATGAACCGATGGCAAGATGAAGATGCCAAAGTAAGGTACACTTTTCCCATCCCTTTATTATATTAACACCAATGACAGATAGAATACCCCTAGTTTTAGATCTGTCCCATAAAAAAACAAATACAAAGGCTATTTATATACACACATCCCGGTCAAGGTTATCCTTCCCCATTTAATAATTTAATAATTCATATTTACGGAATACAAACAAACAAATTTATTATAATAAAATAGAAAAAAAATGAAATTAACATAAATCATATAATATATTTACTCGGCAAGTATAAAGAACAAACTAAAGTTATTAATTTTTAAATGCATTATGATTGAGGAATGTATAATATAAGAAGGCAATAAATTCGGACAGGGGAACAAAACTGCATCGGACCTACTATATTATATTACTTAATGAAATAGTAAAAGATATAGATTGAAATATGAATCAAATTTTATAATCATCACTTACAGATCATGGTTATCCACAGCAATTGAGATGATGGGCCCAGCAGTCAATGTGTGTTGTTTTTGTTATCTAAATTTTGTTTCAGGGATGATTAGTAAAGATTATTCATATATCTTACAAATGTAAAGGTTTAACAAAAAAAAAATTCAATTAAAAAAGTATTAAAAAAATAACAATATTCAATTTTAATGCAAATAATTACAAAATTAGTTTAGCAAATTTAAAGCATTTAAAAATTAAATTTAATTCATTAGAGACATTTTGATGTTACATATTTAATTAATATTTTAGGTTATAATTTACAAGTTTATGAGGAACTCCTTTCAGATTATAATTACAAATAATTATACAAAATTAAAAGTATACAGCATTAGTTTAATTCGATCATTTAATTTTAAATACGGTATCGTTATTTTATAAATTGAACATTTTGGCTTTGGGTTATGGTTGAAACAAATGATAATGAGTTTTAATGCAGTTTAAATAAAAATTACATTCTTTAAAAATTAAAGATTTAAATCAATTTTAGATTCAAATAAACTTTAGAATTTAAGAAATTCTTTTAAACAACAAAAAATAACTTTTTAGAAATTGTTATAAATAAAATATGAAAAGGAAAAGGTTCACGTGATTATTTGCAAATCCATAAACTTCTCGAAACTTCTTTGGACAGTCAAGTTGAGTCCTGTTGCCTCTGGCCTATGGTTCGTGGAAGATGTAACCCATAAAATTTTCCAAAGATAGATGATTTGATGGCACGATAGTAAAATTATTCTTTGTGGTCTTCTAATTTCCTTTTTTTTAATATTTTACATTTCCACTTTTTATAATACAAAAAAAAACAATTTGCTCTTTTTTTTTTTTTTTGATGTACTTCTAAGCTTCTGCACTTTTTGAGTTTTGTTTCACCACTAACTCTTCTGCTAGACATCATAATCTAATAAACCTACTTCAATTCCAATGCAAAAAAAAAATTCAATGGAATATGCAAAGCCTACTCCAACTCCAATGCAAAATGTTATTTCAATGGAATATGCAAAGCCTACTTCAATTCCAATATAAAATAAAAATTCAATGGAATATGCAAAGCCTACTTCAATTCCAATATAAAAATTCAATGGAATATACAAAGCCTACTCCAATTCCAATTTAAAATATCATTTATATATTCAAGATAGAGAGGGATGAATATATATCCATTGGTAATATTATATATATACTGGAATTATAAATAACGAAACTAGACATAAGTCTCTCATAATATAAAAAAAAAATGTAATGATACAGTGTAAGATTACAGTATGTAGCAAAAGTTGTGTAATAAAAGAAAGCAACTAGAAGTTAATTTGTACAGGAAAAAAAAATATTGTTTTTCGTAAAATCGTAACATCTTCTATCTAAGTGCATTCCAAGATATTTTACACAGTTCGAATTCGGAATTTGTTGTCCGTAAATAAATATATCTGGACAATCGCCTTTTCTCAAAGCAAATGTGACATGGGTTGATTTTTCTGGATTGATGCAAATATTCCACTATTTAAACCAATTTGAAATATCGTCAACGTGCCTTTGCAACATCCGGGAGGCTTCTGTGGAGTTACTATTACACGCAATTAGAGCAGTGTCATCTGCATACGTAGCAGTAGTTATATCCTCGCTTATTGGCATATCTAAGGTATATATTGTATAAAGCACAGGACCCAGTACACTACCTTGAGGTATTCATGCTTTAATGTCACAAATTTCAGAGAAAGTGTTGTTTATCTTGACGTAGAAGTAACGATCCATTATGTAAGACTTCAGCACTAAATACAAAGGTGCTGGGAGAATTTTTTTCAATTTGAACAGTAAGCCCGGGTACCATACCCTATCAAATGCTTACTTAACATCCAAAAATATCGCTGAGCAGTATTGTTTTGTTTCGAGAGCATTTCTTATTACTTTAACAATCCGATGGCACTGTTCTGGTGTCCCATGTTTTTGCCGAAAACCAAACTGATATTCTGGAATAACTTTTTTGTTGTCCAATATTTTTTGTAGTCTCTTCAAGAAAAGTTTTTCAAATATTTTAGAAAGACAACATAGCAAGCTTATTGGCCTATAGGAGTTTATCAAATTTTCTGGTTTACTTGGTTTTAGAACCATTACAATTTCCGCGCATTTCCACTGCAATGGAAAGTATTGTAACCTCAAAATAGAATTATATATTAGAGTAAGATAAAGTATGGCTTTTTTCGGAAATAATTTAACATCTTTGGCACTAATTTTGTCATATCCTGGACCTTTCTTGTTGTTCAGCTTCGATATTTCTAATACAACCTCCTTAGGTGTTATGTGTGCAATAGGAAAATCCATTTGACATGGGATATCTAAATAGGATGTGATATTGCTGTCATCATTATTAAAAGAAAAAGGTTGAAAAGTAGATTCTAGATATTTAGAAAATGCGCACTACTATTACTACTATCTGATTTACACCATGAATCATTAAGATCTTTAATGGGAACATTCCTTTTTGTTGGTTTCTTTAAGTATTTTGTCGCCTTCCATAAGTTGATTTCATCGTTTCGGTCGTTATGAACAGTGAGATTTTTTAGATATGTGTTAAAATTTTGATTTTGTATCTCTTTTAATCGTTCTTTGAGTTCAGATGCGGCTCTATTTAAATTTCTTTTATCTAACGGATTTCTGGTTAGTCTCCATAATCGTCTCAGTCTTCTTTTATTCTGTATAAGGCCTCTAATCTCAGCAGAAACAAGAACTCTATTTCTCTTAATAGTTAATGGCGTTGATAAATAAGCTGCCTCATGCACTAAATTTGTGAAATTTTCTACAGCACTATCCAATTCTGCACCATCTTTGATTCTTATTTTGAGATTTATATTTCTATCCAACCAATATTTAAAGGAGTCGATATCGGTTTTTGAAGTTGTGCCATAAGATTCTCTTGCTGTTGGTAAAAATGTATCATAGTTGACTATTAGCGGTGAATAGTCAGAGCTTAGATCATCGGTATCTAAAATGTCCAATAAATTACTTGGAATGCAAGAATATATAACAAAATCCAGCAAGTCTGGAATTTTTCTAGGGTCACTTGGCCAATAGGTTGGCCTCCCAGTAGACAGAACCGAAAATTTATTATTTATTATACTTTTATACAACTCTTTGCCCTTAGGATTACTTAACCTTGAGCCCCACCATGGATGTTTGGCATTAAAATCTCCGCCAACTAAAAATGAATGTCAAAGTTTTAGGAAGAATTCTTGATATTCTTGATATTTAATATTATGTCGTGGTGGAAAATATACGGAGTAAATATCAATTTTGTTGTTGTTGTTTTTAACTCGTATACCAGCAGCTTGTAGATATGGTTTCTTGAAGTCATCGAGCTGATTTTTAACATCAGTAGATCCTAATTACAACAAAAATGTATTTTTTCTTCTTAAAAAAAAATTAATCTCGGAGCGAAATGGGTTAAGTGGTGTCAGAAGCTAGGTCATAATCATAATTTCTATTTCAATTTTCATTTGATAAACATTTTAAAATAAATAAATTGTAAAAACCCAATGAAATTGGGTGATGATGAGATGAAAATAAGTTACAGCAGTTACTTATCAACAATTTTCTGATTTTAATGACTTTCTTATCAAATCTCCAAGTATTACATTTGTGTCCTTATTAATTTTCTCATCACTGTATATTTACTTATTTAATAACCTTTATTTAATAATCCGTATATCAGGGCGGAAATAAGTGATCATGATAGGTGATATTAAGATTCAAATTAAGTACGTTGTTTGTGAATACAGTTTAACTAACTTTCAAGTATACTACGCTATATGAAGAAAAAAAAATAAAATTATACATATCCACAGCAAATGATTTTTTATTTTCGTGATCGGCAAGTACGCATCTATAAAGCCACGAAAAATTTTTATTAAAAACCAGTTGGATCCTACCTAAAAATAATAACGAAAATTGACATTTCGAACAAAACCAGACATTCGGTCCCAACAAAAATAAAATTAAATGCGTTGAGGACGGCGCAAACATTACGGTCAGCAGCAGGCAGTTATCGCACCATGTTAACCGATTATTTTGTACCCGCTCTTCATGGTATTCATGTAAACGATTTTTAGTTTCAACAGGATAGTGCACCTTACCACACATCTCATGGCACAATAGATTTATTGAGTCAAACGTATAGCCGCTTAATTCGGCGAAATGGTGATGTAAATTGGCCGCCAAGAAACTGCGATTTGATACCATTGTGGGCCGCCGTTAAAGAAAAGTGTTATGCCGACAAACCTGGGACAATTGAGCATCTGAAGGCCAACATTCGTAATGCTATCGCTGAGATATTCATTTCCATTCACTCCACAAAGTGCACGAATCAAATCCTGTAAGTAGTTTTTGATTTATTGCCAAAATTGTCTCCGTTGGTGTACGGAGACTTATTTGAGGCAGAGCATATAAAATATACTATTTTAATATTGCGTTATAACATTTATTAATACAAACGAGTTAATAAACGTACACAATTTTTTTAAATCTGGTGGGATACAACACACTAACTTACCAGGTATTAATCTTTAATAATTGTTGCGGATTTTTTTTGAGTTGAAGAACACAAAACAAAACCACAGGAATACCACCGACACTTATGCCTATAATGAATGCAACAACCGCCGAACAACTGGTGAACACATTGTCAGAAATACTTTCACCTATGTTTGCAGAAGGCAACGGTTTGACATCATTTAAACGCACTTGTTTACCATAGTTTCCTAACAACAACAACCCATACACATAATCATCTTTTTGCCCACAGTGGTATACTTTGTTTTCATATCCAAAGTCCCGCAGAAATTTTGAAAAGTTTTTTTTTTGTTAGTTTCTATTGCTGTTGTTTTTTTCTCGGTTATTGTTGTTGTTATTTTTGTATTCGTTCCATCATGAATAATAAAAACGGGAAAAGTGTTGAACTTCTGCACAAGTTATGTATGAAGTGACTGTAAATTGTTTGTTGTAACCTTGTATAAAATATTTTTGACACCTTGAAGAATTTCTGTATTCAAATTCAACTCACACATATTCTAAATGAAATTTATGTTAATTATTGTACTATTTGCAGCAATCGAAGGTCTATAATTTATTAACTATAAACTATAACTGCCATGTGTATCCTGCGTAATCACATACATACATACATAATTGATCATTATATCCCCTCAGTCAGAATGGCAACCTGACTTCCCACATCAGTTAAATTGTGTATCTTAAATTTATACATGAGAGACGAGACTTATAGTTTAAAGTCGACTCCGAACGACAGATTTATGAGAAACTTTTTCATGGCAATTTTATTTACTCTCAACAGTGCTTTGACAAAATCACCAAAAACTCCAAAGCCACCAAAAAATATTTGTTCATATTTCGTTTTTGTTCGAAATGTTTTGGCTGGGGTTTAAACCACCACCGCGCATCTAATATATTGCGGCGACTTCCACTTATTTTTATTCAGCTCGATTTTTATGTTATTTTTATAGCATACTTTCAAAATTATGTCAACTGGAGGCGTTAAAGTGACAGTGACGAACGACGTTACAATCAAATTATACAAGTAATCGCAAACTGTAAGGGCGGCATTATGCCGACTGCCAATTTAGTATAACCTAATCTCTCAGGCATTTGTTAGCGAAAACTTGCAAGCTGTATATATTAAAATTGTTTATTTTTGTTTTGGTGGATATTACTGGTGATTTCAATACTGTTCTGAGTGAGTCAAGTGGTTATTAGTCACTCATAGTCTGGTTTTAGATATCGTCTTATGATGGTTCCTAGCTTGCAAAAATGGTTTTCCTTTGATTTGGGTGTTACAAATATCGCATGATTTGTTGCATGTGACGTTTCTTCTCATTATATATGTACATACCTACATAATTGGCCATTCCAACCCTTCAGTCAGGATTACGACCTAGCTTCTCACACCACTCATGTTGTGAGCATTAATTTTATACGTGAGTGGCGAGACCTACAGTTTAACGTCGACTCAGAACGACAGATTTTTGAGAAACTTTTTCATGGCAGGTTTATTTACTCTCAGTGTTTTTTGCCAGAAATCTGCCGCCGAAGAAATATTTTTTTTCATATTTCGTTTTGATGTCTGACATGGTTTACGAACCCTGGCTTTACGTCTGATAAGCCAACACACTACCTACTTCTCATTACCGTCTCAACACCTTTGCAGCTCCTCCCTTTCTCATTACAATGGCTACAATGCGTTAAAATGACAATGGTGATAAGATAAGATACAGACTTGTCGAATATTTTCTGTAATAGAAACCATTCCGCTTAGAATACTTAGTTGAAGTGTGCGGCATTTTACGTTTCTGAACAACACAAATAGATTCCTGGGTTAATAATATCGATGTCATTTCGTACTATCTCTGCAATAAATAATTACGTTTATTCCTAGCTTATACATTACAAAATTTCACCGGAATCAAAATCAGGTGAGTTAGCTTAAAGATCTTGGCGAACTTATAGCCTAGCTATAACTAACTAGCTGCACCCTGCGCGTGTTGCTACGCCACCAACTAAAATAAATTTGAAGGAAAGACATTATACAAATGTCCAATTAATTTTGAATCATTTTATTGATTTTGTTTCCCGTTGTCCTGAAGATATAGATGAACGGGCCTGAGTAGTAAGCATTCGATCAGTTTCTAATCTCACTTCTCGTTGTTCAAGTGGTTCAAGCGAACAGGTCTTAGCGGCATATACTCGAAAATTTTCCAGTCTCAGTGCTCGTCTGATTCTGAAGCTCGTAATGCTATTTTCTTCCGTGCTTGAAGTGTAGGTCGACCAATTGCTTGTCATTCATTTTGAATAATTTTCAGTAACGCCATCCATCGGAAATTAATCGCACCAACCACCGTCGACTCATGCGCAACAACTTTGTTAAAGAATGCACAGTTTACCATTTAATTCATTTTGAGTAATTTTCAGTGGCACCACCTGTCGGATATTGGTCACACTAACTTAGAAAACTTCGTCGGCTCATGCGCAACAACTTTTCTAAAGATCATAAAATGCTCAAATGCACAGTTTAGGATTTAATTCATTTTAAGTAATTTTCAATGGCGCCACCTGTCGGATATTGGTCATACCAACTCAGAAACCTTCGTCGACTCATGCGCTACAACTTTGCTAAAGATCAAAATATGATCAAATGCAAGTTTACGATTTAATTGATTTAAGTAATTTTCAGTGGCGCCACCTGCCGGAAATTAGTCATACCAACTTAGAAACCCCCGGCTCATGCGCAACAACTTTACTACAGATCATAACATGATCAAATGGTTAGTTTACTATTCTATAAGGTACATACAAACAAACATTCATTTTTATATATATAGACTATGGGAGGTGACACGCCCACTATAGCCAATCCGCCCATTTTGTTTATATATATGTCAAAGTCGTCCATACAAAATTTGTGGAGTCTAGCTGTTGCAGTTTATGACATATGCGACATTAAATACTTATTGGGTATGTGGGCGTGGCACCTCGCCTACTTTAAATTTTAAAATAAAAAGTAGTCTATAGTTCCTTCCAGGCATACAGGAAGGTACTGCTAAAATTTCAAGAAAATCAGTCCAGCCGTTTAGCCGTCTTTAGACTTCAAACAAACAAACAAACCCACAAACAAATAAACACACATTCATGTTTATATATAAGATATATGTATAATGCAGCCATGCCACGATTCAGTTTTACTCGAACTTTCACCTTAGATACACATGATATTTTACTATTTTCTTTTTTTTTTTGTTATCATTTGATTTATTTATTAATTACAATACAATTACAAATTATATTTTAATTATATACGAGCTGAATAACTTTGACCATATGCTCGGTGTAGTATCACAGACCAGTTTCTCTGCTGGGAATCGAACTCTCGACCCCACGCTAATAGTCTAGCACACTACCCACTAGACTACTAGGGCATCCATCAATATTTTATCTTACTTTATTTTTGTAGATAACAATACTTAATAAATTTTTTACTTTTTATTATTCGATATGTCGCACAGTGGGGTTTTTGATACCAAAAATGGGAATTAATTGCAAAATTAAATTTAGGAAAACCGAATAAATTTTTGTTGTAGGTAAAAGTACACAACATTCCACATCACTGGTGAAAAAATTTTGTTTTTGACAACTACCGTTATGGCACAATATAATTTTAAAGTTTGAATTATTTGTAGTTTTCTTCGCATGAAATATAAATTTCAACTTTTGGTATTTTAAAAATTACTTTTGGGTGTTTTCTAAAGTGATAATTAAAAATATTTTAATGGAACCTTCAACCTCAGGTTAGTTAGAATAATTTATGTTTTTGGTTTTTATGTGCAATTTGTGTTATTATTTTTAATTAATTTTCACGCATAACCCTATAAATTAGGGGATTTCGGAAAATATGTCGATAAATAGTTGTGAATAAAGCCAAATTAAGAAAAAAACCTCTTGTTTTCTAAAAATATAAACGCTTTTGAAAATATTTATGAAAAATATGTCTGCACTTTTTTGCACATTTTGAAATAAAATTTAAATATATTGTGGCACCTACATATAAAAAATTTAAAAAAAAATTAAAAAAAAATTAAAAAAACTTAAAGAGTGTCATTTCTTATGGAGCAAAACGCTTGAAAGTCAATCATAACTTGGTCCTATCCATGATTGATGGATAAATATGTAATGCACTCACAGAAACTACTAGTACACATAAATGCTTTTTATATGGTGCTACTTCCAAAGAATTTAATAGTATTGACAAAATTTGGAGTTCGGTTTGCCGATTCTGCATGGATGGATTAGATGTTTTGAATGCCTGCTCCATTTGGCATATAAGCTTCCTATAAAGAAACGGCAAGCTAGATCGGATATCGAAAAACAAGTTGTTGCACAAAATAAAGCACGTATTCATGAGGAGTTCAAAAATAAAACTGGTCTTATTATTGACCATCCGAAACCCTGCTTTGGAAATTCTAGTGACGGCATCACAGCTCGGCGCTTCTTAAGACAACTTAAGACAACTGCGTTCAATTTTGGTTACCGTTTTTAGTGTATTTCAAATAAATACTAATGCCTTTCGAGGTTTCGCTCTTGATACCGCAAGGTATTTTGTACAACTGTATCCTTGGTATTATATGTCCCCAACTATCCATAAATGTTTAATACATGGACCAATTAGACAGCTGACGGAAGAAGCACAGGAAGCTCGAAACAAAGATTTCAAAAATTTTAGGGAGCATTTTTCGCGAAAATGTTCTAGAGAAAAATCAAATGAAGACATATTTAAAAGACTATTAGATACTTCAGATCCAGTAATATCAAATATGAGAAAATTGAAATGGAAGCATGGAAGCAATTCAATTAATAAGATTTGAATCAAATGTCGATGGTGAAGAAGATGCCAATAATAATGATAATGATACCTATACTAATTATAGTGATAATGATGATAATAATAATTGATGATGATGATTATAAAGAATCGGATAAGGAATATAAATGTGAGAATAAATATTATTCTTTTTATTTGTTTGGAAATATTGCAGTTTTTTTTAATAGACTAAATGGAATTAAAATTTGTACTAAATAATATTAAAAAATTTATTAGTTTTACTTCTTAAAGTGAATTTAACTGAAAAAAGTTAAAATTAGGAACAGGGAAAGTTACTTTGAATTAATTCCCATTTTTTGGTAACAAAAACCCCACTGTGCAACGGCTCGAATTTAACACATTAAGGTTTATTAGAAAATTGCAACAAGGAGACGCCCCGAAATATCTATGTGATCAAATACGTTATGTGGGAGACAGCCAACCATATCAACTAAGAAATGCATGCGACTTTAGGATCCAAAGAGTGAGGTCAACACAAATGCGGAAAACGCTATTCTACAAGGGTCTACAGCTGTTTAACTCATTGCCAAACAACATTAAGAATGAAATAAATGACGAAAGTGTATAAATTTTGTATTATTTAGTAATAATTTGTAATATATACGTTTATTGTAAATTTGTTGAGAATTTAAAGTATTTTTGATACTAATAATAACAATAAAAAAAAAAAAGTTTCTCAAAAATACTTCGTTCGGAGTCGACTTTAAACTGTAGGTCCCACCGCTCATGTATAAAATTAACACACACAACATAACTGTGTGTAAAATTGTGCGACTAAAAAATGTGCTCGTGTGAATTGGCTCATTGAAGTATTTATTATTTAATTGTTTTGCTTATGGTTTGCTGCTAATTAATACGCATGAAGCTTACGTTAGGCTTCGATTGCAAAATTGTTGTTCTTGCTGCGTTGAGTTTATTGAGTTTATAGCGTTAATCTTTGAACAGCATAAGAATACAAAAAGTCATAACAAAATTGCAAAAACCGTTAATAAAGCATGTCCAACAATAGAAATAAAAACACAGAGTTTTTAAAATTACGGCCGAATAAAAAATATGTCAAAAGTCTGCTTAAAAGCTTTTTACGGAATGCAAAAAAGCAGGACCCTCAACCAAATCAAGATCAATTGAAGCTGAAGCATCTGTAAATGAGACAGATATACAGTATCGGACAAAACCTAAGCACCCCCTCAGTACATTTTTTTAAAATGATTATTTTTTTAAGAAACCAAAGTTATTAATGTTTTTTTATTTTTTTTATTTATTTATATCCTTATTATTGAAAAACACAAATTTAAGGAATTCAGAATTCAATGAAAAAAAGTTATGTTTCAAAATACATTTTAAGTCGAAAATATAAGCGGACAAAACTAAAGCACCCACAATTAAAGGTACAGATAAAAACTATTAAAATTAATATTTCTTTGCGAATCCTTTATTCTGGATGGCACGCGCCATTCTTTTAGGCATAGAGGATTTGAAATTATTAATTATTTTAGGTGATATTTCTTCAAAGGCTATTTTTGCTGCTTCAAATAAATCTTCTTCAGTTTCCCAATTTTGTCGGTTGATTTTTAAGTTAACGATCTGCCACAAGTTCTCGATTGGGTTAAGATCAATTGAGTGCAAGATATTCGATCAACAGATCAATTATTTCTAGGCCAATTAAAAAGTTTTTCCGTACCGATCGCATATCTCCTACTCATTCTGGAGGAAGACCACGGGAAACTTCGCGATATGAAGACTCCTGAATTAAAAGGACAATCCAAAATGATCCCACAGCATCTACTAGTCATATACGAAACCACTTATGTTTAAAAATTAGCGAAAGAAGCATTCGCAGTAGTAGCATTATTCAGTCGACCACCAGCAAAAAACCTTTCATATCGTGAAACACATCATATCGTCTGCGCACACGCCTTATGCCACCTGAATCCTTTAAATTAAACTTAGATTCGTCAGAAAATAGTACAATCCTCCATATTTGGACACTCCAGTTGAGATGGGCCTTGGTGAATTCAAGTTTCGCTTTTTTATTTTTTGACGATATAAAAGTTTTTTTTTGCTAGTTGGCGACTGAATAATCCGGCATCTACCGTCCTTCTGCGAATCGTTCTTTCGCTAATTTTTAAACAAGCGGTTTCGTATGTGACTAGAAGATGCTGTAGGATCATTGTGAAGACAATCCAAAATGATAATTAAGGAGTCTTCATGTCGCGAGGTTTCATGTGGTCTTCCTCCAGGATGAGTAGGAGATGGGCGACCAATCGGCAAAAACTTTTTAATTAGCCTAGAAGTAATTGATCTGTTGATCGAATATCTTGCACTCAATTGAACTTAACCCAATCGAGAACTTGTGGGAGATCGTTAACTTAAAAATCAACCGAGAAAATTGGAAAACTAAAGAAGATTTATTTGAAGCAGCAAAAATAGCCTGTGAAGAAATATCACCTAAAATAATTAATAATTTCAAATCCTCTATGTCCAAAAGAATGGCGTGTACCATCCAGAATAAAGGATTCGCAAAGAAATATTAATTTCAATAGTTTTTATCTGTACCTTAAATTGGGGGTGCTTTAGTTTTGTCCGCTTAAATTTTCGACTTAAAATGTATTTTGAATCATAACTTTTTTTATTGAATTCTGAATTCCTTAAATTTGTGTTTTTCAATAATAAGGATATAAATAAAAAATAAAAATAAAAAATAAAACATTAATAACTTTGTTTTCTTAAAAAAATAATCATTTTCAAAAAATGTACTGAGGGGGTGCTTAGGTTTTGTCCGATACTGTAGCTGCAAAACATTTTGACACAAGCTATAAAGTGGAAACAATACGCCAAATTCTCCGAGAGAATCACATGTAAAAATCCATTTGTAAACAAAAGAAATAAAAAGACTCATTTACAGTTGGGAAAAAATTTCTCGTTAGAAGTATTATTATTGGTTGTTCCTATTAGCAGAAGAGGACGAGGACTTGCGTTATACTGTCTAACATGGTGAAAGGCTTGTTTGGTACGGGATACTTGTGCGGCTGCTTGTGTTGGCAAATTGCATTTTGTTGAAGGAAATATGGACAAAGCGCTGTAATTAAATTTTTTAAAGAAACCTTATACAAAACGCCAAATTGCTTGACATTTGATTTGTACCAGAATAATGATCCTGCGCTTACAGCTGGAGTTCTCACGAAATTGCTGTTGAACAATTGTCATCGAGTTATCAAAACTCAATTTCAAACACAAAATGTGATTACTATAGAAAACTTGTGGCAAAAATTGGAAATTTGAATAAGAAAATAAACACTTACGACCTCAATAGAATGAATAAGTCCCTTTTGGAGGAGCGGAATAAATTAAGATGAAAATATTCAAAAAACGTTGCTAAACAAAGCATCTAAAAAATACCATTCACCAAGAAGGCTATCCAGACAGGAGAACGGTTGGCATTCTAACACGAACTCCAACGGGACACTGCGCTATTGGCAAACTCGGTATGACCAACCGGAATTACTGCAGAACCATGAATTGGTACAACAATTTATTGCCAGTGCCCCGTTCTTCAGAGCAGACGTCATCGGTTTTAGGGGGACAGAACGTTTGAAGATCTGGGCATGGTGGCGAGAGTGTCACTGAGGAAACTTGCCGATTCATACGGACCTTGGAGGTGTTCAAACCCACCCCCAACGGATCATGACTTTTAAATTTAATACAGCTATTATATATATATAAAATAAATAAAAAAAACACATTAGTACTCGACACCAACATTGAAGTAATCAATGATTTCAATAAACATTCCACAGTCACGCCTGGTGATATAGCAAGTAGAATATAATATAAAAGAATCGCAATACTAGTGACAGCAGAAAAACAAATTGTATTATTAACAGTACAAAAACTGCATTTTCAGTGGTGCATGTTAGTAATTACAAGGAAGACCAGCATCTGCAACTCCAACATTTGCATATGGCTTACCCCTACAACGGTATGATAAATTGACGCTGCACCAATGAAAACAAGTGAACATCTGTAGGAAATTTATTCATTTTTCCTTGTGAACAACCCTACGATCTAGCTACATTACAATGTCATGAAAGATGCAAGACGCAAGCTCTCTACTACATCTAAATAGTATCGCACAAATATTCGTCTCTCGTTAAAACATATCAATACACAATTTGACTGCATTTATATGATGCTTGTCAATGGTTCAAATCTCTTTTTAGCAGTTTAATAGCCTACAATGTTAAAATTTCTGTTGATTGCTGAGTTATTATCTTTGTCACTGACGCTGATTTTTTGTGCAGCCCAGACTTTTGTACAAAGTAACAAATTGTTTTGCATATAGAAACAGAGAAACAAATGCATACACATTCAAATCGTTATATAGTATTCCCCGGATATAAGCACGTTTAAAAACGATTGCAGGACATTGGTCATAAGCGGGAATTCTTAATTCGAAATTCCGCATCCGAGACTAAACAGCCGCTAGTCATTCAATCTGATAAAATTCAATTTGTCTCATTGACAGCAATGGCTTCGTATTCGTTGGAATGTCGGATTGTCAGAGAGGACAAGTGAACAAGGTTGTAATCTTCTGGGCCACCCTGTCACTGCGAAGAAATTTCTGAAGGACATGCATTCGCAGCAGAATTTATAAACATAGTCAAGAGTTTTATTACAGCACTAACTAGCCAGAGAATCCGGTAGTTGTCTCGGCTGAGTCCTGCACCAATTCAGATTCGTGGAAGAATAGCTTTACAAATTTTGACAGGTGAACGTTGGTGGATTGTAAGTTTTCTATCAGGAATCAATTATCTGAGATTGCGTGATAAGTTTCAGTGCTTCATAAGTTTCAGTGCTACAAAGCGGGGAATTGATATAGCCGCTCTAAATTTTTTTAAAAATGTACAAAGTTTCCTACTGTGAATATCAATAATATTCGTAGACGCTATGCCATTATATGAATAGTTACATAAGTTTATCGGTTGAAGGCAAGGTGACCCATCACAGAGTTCAAGGAGTACCAAACATAACGCTCTTTCTATAGGAAGCTTGTATATTTTCATAGTTTCTTCCAGTTTACTTCTGTTTGGTATCGTATTTTCCCTAAAATTTTGCATCTGGAAGTAATAACTGCTGAGCAATGATATTATAAGTGTTCCATCTTCACCACATGTCCGGCATTTATAGTTTTCCACCACGCCAACACGCTTCAAATGTACGTGTATGTGGAATATCTCGTGAGTAAAAATAATCTGTGAAACCCATTACTTCTACATAAATATTTAAGCATGGATAAGATGATCGCATTCATGTCATTTGTTCTGTGGTAGTTTTTTTGTCATTGCAGAATTTGTTGTGGGGTATTTTTAACATCTGGGCGTGTATTCGGACAGCGCAACCGTTACGATCAGTTGAGACACCTATCGCACCGTGATAACCGATTTTTTTGAACCCGCTCTTCATGGTATTGACGTGAACGAAGTTTAGTTTCAACAGGATGGTGCGACTTGTCACACATATCATGGCACAATCTATATATTGCGTAAAGAGTGGGCGTTTAATGAAACGAATGACGAAATAGTGATGTCAATTGGTTGCCAAGAAGCTGCAATTTGACACCGTTGAACTATTTTCTGTGGAGCTCCAGTTTGGAATTTTTATTTTATGTAAAGGGCGGGTGTAGTCTTAGTAGTTCTGAAAAATATTTTAACTATCTCTAATTTGCATCAACAATTGTGAAACGACTCACAGACATCATAACGACAAAAAGTGCGTTTTTGTTTGTAGCTAAAAAAGCTCTGAATAAATGGAAGTAATGCACTATATTTTCTAAATGGTTTTTAGCAGGGCATTGATGTTAACGCCACTGTACATCTTCTTGTAGTGTACCCGGAATTGCCACTTTTGAGAAACTTGGGGTGCCCAAAGTAGTGTTAGTACGACTGTATCTTAGTAGCTTTCCAATAAATATCTAATGGTGTTAATAATCGCTACCGATTTAACAGTATAAAAAAATCGATCACTCCTTGCACGACAGGGATTTTCTACGTGTTTCGCCGTTTCGGTAGATTTACCTTTCTTGACTGTATTTCGGCCCCAAGATATGAATTAATATAGATATCGATAATTTTTTCTAGTGTCTTATGTAAAAGTGAACAATGACTGATATTTCCATAACTTTGTTATGGCCTTACAACTATAAAAGATGCAGTTCTACCCTTCCCATAGAAGTCTCTTTACCAAAAATAAATTAGAGAATTGAAGATATAGTCTTGGGCGATGAAAGATAGATTGAAGTCCGTATAGTAGCCGTGAGACAACTTCTCATGTGCAGTTTCTAAAGCAAAAATCTAAAAATTAGGCTACAAATTACTCCTAAAACCGTATTTGAACCCAAAAACTTAAAACTTTTTATAAAACAGATTCTTTGGCGCAGGATAAAGAGATTTGATTCTAATGCTGGAAATATCTGACTACAAATATCGGGATAAATAAATAATTAGACAGACGTTGGACAAAATTTAATGTTGGAGAATAAAATTAAAATTTTATAAAAAAAACTTAGGCAGCATTCAAAGAGTTACTGGCTTAGTATAGGTGTTTACTCTCAAATTAACGGTTTTTGTATTCAAATTCACTTTTTTAAAAGTCAAAAGTCAATTTTTTCATTTCAAATTAAATCATTTTCATTTCAAATTGAATTATTTTTATTTGTAATTAAATTTATTTAACTTCGTATTAAATTTTTTGTTTATTTGGCTATAAATTTAAAAATTAATTTTATAATAATACGATCAAATATAAACGAAGCTTTAAGTTTTGTGAAAAGTTTAAGTTTTATAAAAACAGGGTGCTTTTAATTTTTATTTTTATTTTAAAAGTTGCTTTTAGCCAACGAATTAAAAAATATGTTTGTGTTACAAAAAACGGCTGCATATTTGTTGTTATTTTGTATGTTTTTTAACTAACGAAAAAATTAGAACTTTAACCAAAACGCGTTGCTTAAATGAACTGACTTTTATTCGTTTATTTAACAAAAAATTAAATTTCATGGTTTTACAAGAATAACCTTGTTTTAACACAACCTTTTAACTAACCTTTTAATAAATGTGTGCAGTAAATAATTAATTTGTAACTCAATACTGAAAGATATATAAATATATAAATATATATATAAAAAAGATGTTTAGTACACAATATCGTCGTCAAAATCAAATTCAGACAAATAGTTCATCAGAGGACAACACTTCAGACATATCTGTTACAGATCGTCATCGTAGGAGACGTTGAAAATATAACAGTCGGGCATGTTCTGAAAAACGCAAATCGCTTCAATTTTGCGTTATCGTTTTAAAAACGCCAAGAGGATGTTCTGGCGAACGCAAATCGCTAAAAAAAAATTTATACGATTCGAAACTGCCAAATAGGTGTTCTGGAAAACGCTTAACGCTAAAAATTTGTGATTTCAAATCAGAAGAGTATATTACAGTGAACTGATGAAAAATATGTTCAAGCAGAACTTCTTAACAAAAAATGCGATTTTAAATCTCAAGAGGATATTGTAGTGAACTGCTGAAATATGTTCAAGCAAAACTTCTTAACAAAAAATGATAACAATTTTACACTTTTCTAAATAAAAATAACAGGCTAAAAACTTGCTTTATTTTTAACCAATTGTTTTGCGTCATTTGTTTACTTAAAACTGGCGATTTCAACGAACGTACGGTACTAAAACATACGGCTGTAGGGCCTATGCTGAATCGGCCAGCTACCAGTAACCACGGTATTCATTAGAATATTTTGGTCATAAGCGGGAATTCTTAATTCGAAATTCCGCATCCGAGACTAAACAGCCGCTAGTCATTCAATCTGATAAAATTCAATTTGTCTCATTGACAGCAATGGCTTCGTATTCGTTGGAATGTCGGATTGTCAGAGAGGACAAGTGAACAAGGTTGTAATCTTCTGGGCCACCCTGTCACTGCGAAGAAATTTCTGAAGGACATGCATTCGCAGCAGAATTTATAAACATAGTCAAGAGTTTTATTACAGCACTAACTAGCCAGAGAATCCGGTAGTTGTCTCGGCTGAGTCCTGCACCAATTCAGATTCGTGGAAGAATAGCTTTACAAATTTTGACAGGTGAACGTTGGTGGATTGTAAGTTTTCTATCAGGAATCAATTATCTGAGATTGCGTGATAAGTTTCAGTGCTTCATAAGTTTCAGTGCTACAAAGCGGGGAATTGATATAGCCGCTCTAAATTTTTTTAAAAATGTACAAAGTTTCCTACTGTGAATATCAATAATATTCGTAGACGCTATGCCATTATATGAATAGTTACATAAGTTTATCGGTTGAAGGCAAGGTGACCCATCACAGAGTTCAAGGAGTACCAAACATAACGCTCTTTCTATAGGAAGCTTGTATATTTTCATAGTTTCTTCCAGTTTACTTCTGTTTGGTATCGTATTTTCCCTAAAATTTTGCATCTGGAAGTAATAACTGCTGAGCAATGATATTATAAGTGTTCCATCTTCACCACATGTCCGGCATTTATAGTTTTCCACCACGCCAACACGCTTCAAATGTACGTGTATGTGGAATATCTCGTGAGTAAAAATAATCTGTGAAACCCATTACTTCTACATAAATATTTAAGCATGGATAAGATGATCGCATTCATGTCATTTGTTCTGTGGTAGTTTTTTTGTCATTGCAGAATTTGTTGTGGGGTATTTTTAACATCTGGGCGTGTATTCGGACAGCGCAACCGTTACGATCAGTTGAGACACCTATCGCACCGTGATAACCGATTTTTTTGAACCCGCTCTTCATGGTATTGACGTGAACGAAGTTTAGTTTCAACAGGATGGTGCGACTTGTCACACATATCATGGCACAATCTATATATTGCGTAAAGAGTGGGCGTTTAATGAAACGAATGACGAAATAGTGATGTCAATTGGTTGCCAAGAAGCTGCAATTTGACACCGTTGAACTATTTTCTGTGGAGCTCCAGTTTGGAATTTTTATTTTATGTAAAGGGCGGGAGTAGTCTTAGTAGTTCTGAAAAATATTTTAACTATCTCTAATTTGCATCAACAATTGTGAAACGACTCACAGACATCATAACGACAAAAAGTGCGTTTTTGTTTGTAGCTAAAAAAGCTCTGAATAAATGGAAGTAATGCACTATATTTTCTAAATGGTTTTTAGCAGGGCATTGATGTTAACGCCACTGTACATCTTCTTGTAGTGTACCCGGAATTGCCACTTTTGAGAAACTTGGGGTGCCCAAAGTAGTGTTAGTACGACTGTATCTTAGTAGCTTTCCAATAAATATCTAATGGTGTTAATAATCGCTACCGATTTAACAGTATAAAAAAATCGATCACTCCTTGCACGACAGGGATTTTCTACGTGTTTCGCCGTTTCGGTAGATTTACCTTTCTTGACTGTATTTCGGCCCCAAGATATGAATTAATATAGATATCGATAATTTTTTCTAGTGTCTTATGTAAAAGTGAACAATGACTGATATTTCCATAACTTTGTTATGGCCTTACAACTATAAAAGATGCAGTTCTACCCTTCCCATAGAAGTCTCTTTACCAAAAATAAATTAGAGAATTGAAGATATAGTCTTGGGCGATGAAAGATAGATTGAAGTCCGTATAGTAGCCGTGAGACAACTTCTCATGTGCAGTTTCTAAAGCAAAAATCTAAAAATTAGGCTACAAATTACTCCTAAAACCGTATTTGAACCCAAAAACTTAAAACTTTTTATAAAACAGATTCTTTGGCGCAGGATAAAGAGATTTGATTCTAATGCTGGAAATATCTGACTACAAATATCGGGATAAATAAATAATTAGACAGACGTTGGACAAAATTTAATGTTGGAGAATAAAATTAAAATTTTATAAAAAAAACTTAGGCAGCATTCAAAGAGTTACTGGCTTAGTATAGGTGTTTACTCTCAAATTAACGGTTTTTGTATTCAAATTCACTTTTTTAAAAGTCAAAAGTCAATTTTTTCATTTCAAATTAAATCATTTTCATTTCAAATTGAATTATTTTTATTTGTAATTAAATTTATTTAACTTCGTATTAAATTTTTTGTTTATTTGGCTATAAATTTAAAAATTAATTTTATAATAATACGATCAAATATAAACGAAGCTTTAAGTTTTGTGAAAAGTTTAAGTTTTATAAAAACAGGGTGCTTTTAATTTTTATTTTTATTTTAAAAGTTGCTTTTAGCCAACGAATTAAAAAATATGTTTGTGTTACAAAAAACGGCTGCATATTTGTTGTTATTTTGTATGTTTTTTAACTAACGAAAAAATTAGAACTTTAACCAAAACGCGTTGCTTAAATGAACTGACTTTTATTCGTTTATTTAACAAAAAATTAAATTTCATGGTTTTACAAGAATAACCTTGTTTTAACACAACCTTTTAACTAACCTTTTAATAAATGTGTGCAGTAAATAATTAATTTGTAACTCAATACTGAAAGATATATAAATATATAAATATATATATAAAAAAGATGTTTAGTACACAATATCGTCGTCAAAATCAAATTCAGACAAATAGTTCATCAGAGGACAACACTTCAGACATATCTGTTACAGATCGTCATCGTAGGAGACGTTGAAAATATAACAGTCGGGCATGTTCTGAAAAACGCAAATCGCTTCAATTTTGCGTTATCGTTTTAAAAACGCCAAGAGGATGTTCTGGCGAACGCAAATCGCTAAAAAAAAATTTATACGATTCGAAACTGCCAAATAGGTGTTCTGGAAAACGCTTAACGCTAAAAATTTGTGATTTCAAATCAGAAGAGTATATTACAGTGAACTGATGAAAAATATGTTCAAGCAGAACTTCTTAACAAAAAATGCGATTTTGAATCTCAAGAGGATATTGTAGTGAACTGCTGAAATATGTTCAAGCAAAACTTCTTAACAAAAAATGATAACAATTTTACACTTTTCTAAATAAAAATAACAGGCTAAAAACTTGCTTTATTTTTAACCAATTGTTTTGCGTCATTTGTTTACTTAAAACTGGCGATTTCAACGAACGTACGGTACTAAAACATACGGCTGTAGGGCCTATGCTGAATCGGCCAGCTACCAGTAACCACGGTATTCATTAGAATATTTTTCTAAGTAAAATTTACTAACGTTACTTAAATTCCACACAAAAGTATCGTGACATGAACCAGGTCTAGATGCGTCAACAGCTCGTATCTTGGTTTGGAGGTTACAAATCTACATTCACAGTGATCACTTTGATTGTTTGCATTTTTGATGTTTTCGTTTCTTCATCTGTAATGCCCAAATTGATCCAAATAAGGGATAGTCTGTCTTCAAAATACATCCCATAACATTTTACACAACGTAGAACTTCGTACACTGAGATTTATGTTTCTTGGAAGGAACCGACCGGCAGAAATCTTAATGCGCTCAGCAAACGTATAGTGCCTGGAATAGTACTTTTACATACACGCTCAGCAGTTTCTTCATAAACCATCCTAAATACAGTTTTATTCAGCCTGTAAAGCGTTATAAAACTTAACACAAAATCCACATATACATTACTCCTTTATATGTAGATATGTTTATACTTACTCCTGCTCCGGAACGTCTAATATGTTATAATAATCCCTCAGGACACGTCTTTTTAATTTTTCTTTTCTATTTTGCAGCTTTTTTGAACGAATTATGCTTGAAAAGAGAAATGTAGAATTTTTGTTCCTTTGTTTTTTTAGTTTTGATTTCTATTTGTAATTCTATAACATATGTTTTATTTTTTTCGTAAACGACTTCGAAAAATCGAAGATCACAAGAAAAAGGCGTGAGTTTCACCCTGAAATAAATTTGGCGTTTTTAAAATCACTTGCGATTTCAAATCGTGCGATTGTCAGAACATGCCTGAGTATTAGTTTAGATTAAAAAAATATATTAACTAAGTTCTATGAAGATGGGAAAACTATTGTTGAATCTGCCGAAATAGCTGGTATAAATAAAAATACTGCTACAGCAATTGTTAATCGTTATAAGAAGGATGGGTGTATTGTCACAAAAAACCGTGGTGGAAAACGTCACTCCAAATTAAATGACATGGTACTAAATAAAATTGAAGAGATTGTCGAAAGAAACCCATCCATAACCTTAAAAGATATTGGCAAAAAGATTCTGGAAAACCATAACGTGACGTTAAATACAACGGCTATACACAATGCATTAAAGTCTTTGCGATCACCTTAAAAAATAGCACAATTAATGTAGATAGGTTAAATAGCGAAGCAACAATTCAACGACGCATACCTTATGCCTTGAATTTTGCCCAAAACACGCCAGAAAGAAGAGAAAAAATAGTGTTAATTGATGAATCCAGCTTTAATTACCACCTAAGGAGAAGCAAGGCGAGATCCCGAGTAAATACTGCGGCACACGTGACTGTTCCTACCGTCAGAGGAAGAAATGTTTCCCTCATTGCAGCAATGAATATACATGGTATTTTACATAAAAAAATCATTGCGAATTCATCTGTTAATTCCAACATTTTCATACTTTTCCTGGAAGAGCTATTCAATAAATTAGCTTAATCCAACATCGAAGGTGCTTGGCTGGTCCTTGATAATGTAAAGATACATAACACTCAAGAAGTAAAAGATAAGATTGCAGAGTCCGGGCATATTTTAATGCTTCTTCCTCCTTACTAACCTATGCTTAATCCAATAGAAAAGGTTTTTTCTAAAACAAAGCTACATGCCTTATTGGCTGATTCGGACATTAATTTGGACCTGGTAACAATAATTAAACAAGTTTATTGTTACAAATATTTGTTATAATCAACTGTCGGCCCGAATTGTTTTAATATTTTGTCCGAACAAGCTTGAAAGAGTTGCCAATAAGTTACATTTTTCACACAAATTGGAAAAATTTGATTTTTAATAAAAATTTTTCGAAATAAGTGAATAATGAGGTAAAGAAAACTTTTAGATACAAGTAATGTGCTGACATTAATATGGCATCTGTGCAAACATGATGTGGTGGGTAATATTATTTCGTCATTTCTTTTGGGGCTGAAACTTATCAAAGTTCCTACCAGGCATTTTCGATCGTTTGAAACGATATTAAAGATCAAACTTTATTAATTTTCGGTATTTGCAGAGAATTTGTGTTAATATAAATAAATTTTATAATCTTGTTCACCTTTTTGGTAACTCAATCAAATCGCTCTAAACTTCAAATTCATGAATTCCAAAAATTGTTGCCTTAAGCTTTAAACTCAAAAATAAAGAAAAATTTAATTCTGTTAATTTTTAGTTGAAATAAAGTTTTTTAAAAAAAAAGAAGAAAAATTTCACAAAATTTCAATTCGTTCGTAGACAAAAATTCTCTCCGACATCGTTGCGTATGAGTATCAAATGTTAGTTTATACTAGACGTGTGCACAAGGCATCTTGTTAGCTTACCCTTCACTAAATGCAATACTGAATTGTTCTCTTTTTTGTTGGTCTTGATTATACGAGTACTCTGAAATGTGTATTTATCTTTTATTCAAAGTATACAACAGCACTTATTTATCTGTGAAGTAATGGAAATATGCTTTGTGTTGTAAGCGTATATTTCACTTTGCTTTTACATAAGGCTTTGTAAAAATAACACTATGTCACAAAATTAAAAAATTAAGTACACCCAGCTAATTATACAGTCTAGCTTGTGAGTTTTGTTGAGTAGAACTCCAAAATATTTTTTTTATATTTCTTGAACCCTCCAAACTTGTTTTATTTGACAAAAGCTGTTTTTTTTTTGGACTTTACACACAAATTTGTTGATTACACAAACATTTCCGAACCAACGTCACAAATTTTAACTTTCTTAGAAAAGGAAGGAATGGTTTGAAAAACGGTATACATATGTATATATTAATCGGCTTAATATTCTATGAAGTTTGATAAGGTAAACTTGTGAAATACGATTTTTTTCATATTTTTCAAGTTTGTCCATTCATAGTAGCAAACTTTAATTAAAAATATGAAATAAGTGAAGACATTCTGAAAGTGAATTATCTTGGGAAGAGATTGACATTTTCATTGATGACATCGGACGAAAATTGCCGTATTTATTATTTAAAGAGCCTAACAGTCGACTTATATTTTTCATATACATATGTACATATATATTTTTTAAAAGGACTTTTAGTTCAAAAATTTTAAGAATCTTTGATGGATCTTGATTGTTTATCGGAAAATGTGTCAAATTCACGTTTGATCGACGACCAGAAGCTCGCTAATGTTTTCGCAATGAGAAATAATAAAGTTTGCCAAAAACACAAATATTACCGACTTCATTATTTGCAAACGTTAAAGTGACACATTTTGCGACATACGATCAAGATCCATCAAAAATTCTGAAAATTTTTGAACTGAAAGTTTATTTGATAAGATGACTTATATAAAAAATATATGATAAGAAATATGAAGCCGACGCAGTGTGTGTTGGCTTATTGGATGTAAGGCCACGGTTCAGTTCCCAGGTCAGACATCAAAACAAATTTGAAAAAATATTTATTCGACTCTGAGTATAAAATAAAATTGCCATTAAAACGTTTCTCAAAAATCTGTCGTTCTAAGTCGACTTTAAACTGAAGGTCTCACCATTCATGTATAAAATTAAAACACACAACATAAGTGGTGTGGGAAGCTGGTACATATGTATGTATGATCAATAACAACAATAATCGACTGCTTACTACTCTATTGTATGTTCCGTAAAATGGACGAAGTGCTCTATGAAATTCGCGAACGTTGGCGTTAAAGGAATCATGATGATTTGACAAATCTTGCTGAACTGTAATGTGATAACAGTTTAGAATTTTTAGCTGGCAAACTATAGTTATAGATATCGATAATTCTCTTAAGCGTACAAACAAGTTAATAAGAAAAAACTATGAAAGGTGATAAAGGAACGGCTGTTTAAAGTATTTTGTTCTGACTCACCAAACAAAGGCCATCAAAATATTGAAATTTAATTTTTTTTTATTAAATTTTTATTAACAGCTCCATTGTGGTACATAAATAAACTTGAAAAGGTTATTTGATAATTGTGATAACTTGCTAAAAGGAATTATCTATGCTTGTGTAGTATACAAAAATAATTAAAAAATATTTAACAAATGTTTTTATTTTCTGTTGGTATCCTTTGTGGTTTAGAATATCTAAAATATATGAGATAAGGTTTTAAAAATTGTTTGTGTACATGTATGTATATGAAAACACACATTGGTGTACATGTACATATGTATATTTTAAGGTCAGAAAAACAATAATAAAAAAAATCCGGCTACATTGATTTTCATTCTTCTGGTTTTGTTTTGCTTCCTGAATTGGGATCAAGCATAAGGCACTTCCCTATAAAAGGTCATCCAACAGAGCATAAAAACATCTGTTAAACGTGTTGGTCTGTTTGCATTTGTTCGTCAGGGTTTTTTATTTTAAAGATGTCCTTACTAATGGGGTTGAATTGGTTTTCTGCTTTATTGTAATATAATTTTGGTAATTATCCTTATTTTTTCTCTTGCCTTTTTTAGACAGTTAAATTGATCTCAAATTTATTAAAAGCTTATAAAGAATTTAATTTATATTGTTTCTAAATAGGAAAATAACATAAATTATATCCGGTTTCCTAAAAAAAATTTGCAAAAAAATTTATTGGCATGAAAGAATTTGGTTAGTGGGATAAAATTTTACAATATTAACAACAACAAACAAAAAAGAAAAACTTTTAAAATGGTTGAATGAATGTTTGTTCAGTTGACAGAAAATCAACTTCATTTTTGTTTTCAGCCATAACTAGACAATATGAATGGGGATTTCCGCACAACAACCAATACATATTACGTTATCGTTATAATAATTACACAATGCGACAAAAAACAAAAAGTTAAATACTCCCGAGTAACTATCATCGGGTGGGCCATCTATCGGTTTAAATTTGAACCATCGGTTGCTTCGAATCTGGTCCTATTCGGTCACAAAATTCAGTATATTTTCTCCACTGAACGTAATGAATCGCTTTCGGCTTGAACAACGTTGGGATTTATTGGAAATTTATTTCCAAAACAAACACAATTGATCGGAAATTGTACGAAAATGTCGGTATACGCAAGTTTGTTGCTCAAGTTAATTCATTGTTGATGCGCCAAGACGTGAGTGGGCTCGTACAGTGCGTACAGCCGAAAATTTCGAAGCTGTGGCTGAGTGTGTGTGTAAGAATCCATCAACATCACTCGTCATCGTTCTCCAGAGTTGAACATGTCATGCTCTAGTTTACGTCGAATTTTGTGAAAAGATCTCGGTATGACGCCTTACAAAGTTCAATTGGTTCAACAGCTGAAGCCGCATGACTATCTGCTTCGTTTTCGCTTCGCTAGATGGGCCAACAAGAAACAGTACGATAATGTCGATTTCGATTGAAGCTCATTTTCATCAAGAAGCTGCGATTTGACACCGTTGGACTATTAACTGTAGGGCGCCTTTAAAGAAAAGTGTTATTCAGACAAACCAGTGACAATTAAGCATTTGAAGGCCAACAATCTTGATGCCATTGCCGGGATACAAAACCATATACTCGAAAAAGTGAACGAAAATTGATCCTATCGAATGAGGTGCTGTGAGACCAGATGCGGCAGCCATTTGAATGAAATAATACTCCATTTCTAGCCGGAACAATAGCGCTTCACAACAAAAAATAAATTTACCAAAATTTGAAACCGATTTGTTTTTTTGCATTATTAAATTTAAACTCTTAAATCATCCACCCTTCACAAGTGCCGTACATCAACGTATGCATACAACTTGCTATACATTCAACGAAATGAAAAGAACCCAAATTCTTTCGATCATCGCTAAAAGAATATGTATATATGTTTATAGAGAAATGGAATTTAATTAATTAAAAAAAGTTTGTAATTATTCACCCCCTTACGTGACTTAAATGCAACAGCTTGTCCATGAATACAACTTGGAAAAATAAAAGCCAAGGACGGAAACGCAATGAAGAGTAAGGGATAGCGAATTTTCAATATTAAAATAAAAAGCTGTTTTATATTTCCGTTTCTTTTAGTGAAGTTTTCTGTACTTCAAACTTTATTAATAACTTCCCTTGGCTTCCAGCTGACTAAGGAAGTGAAAAGTCGGAGGGAGAAAACAAAACTTAACTAATTAAGAGTTCAAAAATTTAAAAAGTGATGCTTCTACAATAAAAGAAAGGAAATTTGTTATCGTGAAATAAGAGGACACTAAAAAATTTTTTTATTTATTTAATGTCAATAGATAATTTTATTCATATTGACTATATGCAATATATACAATAACAGTTTTATAACAATTCAAAAAGAACTTTAATTACAAATTTATAAATATGGTTAGGGTTTTTTTAAAACATCTTTACCCTCCGAGAAATCAAATACTTGGTAGCATTCATTAAAGGTTTTACACGCTCGTCTAAAGGAATCATTATTTTCATAGTCTGATTTGTAATATTTTAGTGAAGCAGTTCAAAATTACGTGTAGGTTGCACAGGAATATTGAATTTCAATTGACTGAGCAGGAACTCTGAATTAAAATCGCCTCGTATTAATCCCAGAATAAAAAGAGTACTCATCATGGAACGACGATTTTTAAGAGTTGGCAGTTTAATCAGAGCTTGTCTACTCCGATATGGCGGTAATTCATAGGAGTTCCAACCAAGACCTCGTAAACAGAAAATTAAAAATTGTTTTTGCACTGACTGAATGCTATTTATATGAACTGCATAACAAGGGTGAAGTCTCCGTAGTCTATTAGCTAGTGTGTTGGCTTATTAGACGTAAAGCCAGGGTTCGAGCCAGCGGCCAGACAACAAAACAATCTTCTCAAAAATCTATTGTTCGGAGTCGACTTTAAACTGTAGGTTCTGCCACTTTTGTATAAAATTAACAGGCACAACATAAGTGGTGTGAGAAACTAGGTCGTAATCCTGACTGAAGAGTTATAATTATATATGTATGTATGTCTTAATTTTGAGTTTTAATGACATGTGATAATAGTACGGGTTATTTGCAATTTCAAAGTTGTCGACAAATGTGGAAGTAATATGCAAGCATTTACAATAGTCTATAGAGGTATTCCGTCTGCCACCATAAAATAGCATGATCATCACTATCAAATTCCCCCTATTTTCTCAACAAGACTGATGTTCTACCTTGGGCGTTTATAGGTTTAAATTTTGGTTCAAATTCGAATATAATTTGTAAATGTAATTAAAAATTGCGTTTGGAAGTCTTTACTAAGTACTAAGACTATGACTCCCTCAAAGATAGAAAGAGATAATTGAGAAATAAGTTTTAGATAGTATTCCCTTGTAATAGGTTTGTAAGTGCAAACATCACCTTTCGTTTGTTAGAAGTTTTGTGTAGATATTTCATAAATATTTTCATTAAAAGTGATGTAATAACGTTTCTAACAAGAACAATAAGATTAAAGTCCATTATAACAACTTGCCTTTAACTAAAGGCAGGACTTTAACGGAGAGATAATTTTTTGTTTGGACAATAAGGTAGAAGTGAGCGTTCTGCTAAACGGAAGATTATCAGACCTGCAGCTTTTTAAGTTAAGTTTATGTTTAATTTTGATATATTATGTATTATTTTCAATATGGAAACTTCAAATCTTCAAAATGAGCAATCATAACAACAAAAGAAGCTCTTTGTTACCACTGCGTTTTATAGGAAATTTGTTTAATTTGGTAAATGTTATCCACATTGCTCCGGCGCTGCCATATTTTTTGAAAAAGTTAACTTTATTTTATCTGTAGGTTGCAATAACGAATAAAAGTTGAAGGGGACTTTAAAGTTCACTTTAGCTAAAGTTACCTTTTACTAAACCCAACTTTAACGGCAAGTTGTAATAATGACCCTAACTGTTTTATTAAAATAACGTTAATTATTTATAAACTCAATTATGTTATTTACCAATATTTGTAGCGTATTTCAACTACAAAAAGTTTACTTTAACATTATTTGATGACAACTTAGTACGATGAGCCATACAAAATTTTATCCAATCGTTCAGGTGGATAACATTGTACGAAATTTTTGTAATTGTGCGGAGTAGTGCATATGGTATAAACAATTTTTTTTTAATTTTTATGGACTTTTTGGCAAGCAATGTTTCTGCTGAGCTACATTTAATGTTTACTCAGTGCCAGAAATACTGATGACGCTGGTATAGTGGTAAAAAAAACTACATATGAAACGGAAATGGAAATGCTGGTCCAATAACACTTCCTTCTTTAAACCATAAAAAAATATAAGTTTGTTCACTATTGAAAAATATTTGCTCACTTTTAAACAAAAAAAAAAGAGAAAAATCTACTCACATTTGTTTGCCTTTTTGCCACTGCAGTTGTCGTTATTTTATTACTCCAACTACTATTTGCACCTGCAGTTAAGTGCAATTGCAGTATATACACACCTTTATTTTCGGTTTTCGTTGTTCCTTAATTTTTTGTTTGTATTTCTTTCGGTTTTTTCGGTAGCCATCGATGGCCATTTGTATATGCTGTACATTGGTTGAAGTAGATTCTTACAGCAAATCTTATTGAAAGTTTTTCCTCTTCAGTAGTAGTTATTAATAGATTGTATATAAAACGTTATTGAATTTTGGTTGAGTGTCATTGCGCCTGTATTTTATTGTCACCTTTTTGAGTTCTATAGTCAATTCAATAACAAATCTGTTAGTAATGCTATAATGGTGATTTTTATTTCATTTTTGGCATTTGCTAACACCCACAAACGATTCAAGGGTTTCTAAAAAAAACATAAAAAATAGGAAAATTTGGGCATCTAATATACAATTTCTCTTAAAATATGTTTCCCTTAACATTTTTCAGTAAAACCATTAAATCATCAGTAAACACAATTTCCCGTTTTTTATTGCAGATATCAAGAAACACCTGTACTGACAATTATTCTTAAAAGAAAAGGAAAAACGAAAAGGGTAGGCCATTTAAAAGTTTAAATTTTAAAATGCAATAAAACGAAAACGATTTAAAACTTACCCAAATTTATTTTTTTGTTGGGTAGCACAATTGTTCAGGTTAGAAATGGAATATTATTTAATACATTTGGCTGCTGGCCTCACAATACCTCATTCGATCGCAACAATTTTCGTGCACTTTTTCGAGTCATTGGGGTCATATTTCGCTAATGGCAGCATGAATGTTGGCTTTCAGATGTTCAATTGTTTTTCTTTTATCGGCATATAGTCCAACGCTGTCAAATCGCACCTTCTTGTAGGTTAATTGATATCACCGTTTCAGCTATTTAAACGGCCATCAAAAGTTTGACGTTTTGACATGAGATGTGTGGCAAGTTGCTCCATCTAGTTGAAGCCAAACATCGTTCATATCAATACCATGAAGAGCGGATACTAAAATTGGTAATCGTGATGTGATAGGTGTCTACATTGACCGTAATGGTTGCGCCGCCCTCATTTTCAAAGAAATATTGGCCAATGATGCCTCCGCACACAAGACCACGTGTGGGTATTCTGAGCCCTAAATACGGCAAATTTTGCTTATTAACGTTCCCACCAAATTGTCACTTGTTATGGGTGCTTTGGCTACTGAAAGACCACGTGAAGGTTTTCTGGGCCGCAAATACAGCAATAATGCTTATTAAGGTACCCAACAAGATGGAAATGAGTTGGAACCAAAAAGATGATTTTTTTTGGCAAAATCAACATCACATTGGAGTTTCCCATTTAGCGAAGCGAAAACGAAGCAGATGGTCATGAGGCTTCAACTCCTGAAGCAATTGAGCTTTGTAAGGCGTCATACAAAGAAGTTTTTCGCAAAATTCGACGAAAACTGACTAGCTGTTGCGTTAAATATTAATTTCTTGAGATCGATGACGAGTAGATGTACACTACCAGCCACAGCTTAGATATTTCGGATGTACTTATTGCGCGAGCACACTCACGTCTTGGCGCATCAACAATGGAATCAGTTTCACGGACTTTAGTAAATACCGGGCACTGTCTCTCTCTGCTACCAAATTTAGTGCGACATTTTCGTGCAATTTCCGACCAATTGTCTTTGTTTTATTTCCAATAAATGCCAACGTTACAAAATACTCGTACATAAATGGTCATTACAACCCTTCAGTCAGGATTAAGACCACGCTTGTGTCGCCGTAGTCTAGTAGGTAGTATGTTGGCTTATTAGGCGAAAGGCCACGGTTCAAACCTCAGGTCAGACATCAAAATGAAATATGAAAAAATATTTCTTCGGCGACTTCCTCTCAGCAGATTTCTGGCAAAAGCTCTGAGAGTAAATAAAATTGCCATTAAAAGTTTCTCAAATTCCAACGTTGCTCAAGAGTAAATCGTTGCATTACGTTCAGTGGTGATAACACTATATACTGAATTTTGTGACAGTAGAGAATGACATAAGTATTGACAGATTCGAAATAACTGATGGTTCAAATTAAAACCGATACATGGCCAACCCGATTCAAGATTCTTCAGAAAATTTTTTTGATATATAACCATCCACATATATAACCATAACATTTTTCGAAGTCGCCGTAGTCTAGTAGGTAGTGTATTGGCTTATTAGACGTAAAGCCAGGGTTTTCTGGCAAAAATTCTGAGAGTAAATAAAATTGCTATGAAAAAGTTTCTCAAAAATCTGTCGTTAGGAGTCGACTTTAAACTGTAGGGCCCACCAGTCACGTATAAAATTAACACACACAGCATAAGTGGTGTGAGAAACTAGGACGTTGTACAATGGGTCAATTCGACCTCCGGGTACTATACTTGTCTTAATTGACAAGTACGTCCTCTAACCTAACCTAACCTAACCATCCAAGAGCGCAACAATTGATAAAACAGTATCTTTTATTGTACAAGGAATATTCCAGTGAGCTAAAGCTATACAATGTGCACATTGAACATATTTTTAAATTGAATAAAATAGAAAATGTTTCGCCACAAATGTAAAGCATTTTAACCCGGAATGGTTTACTGACAGACAGAATGTGTAGAGGATAGATGCAAAGAGCGATGTAAAGACAAACTATTTGAAAGGGGAATTTTTAGTAGCAGGTGTTTTCAAAACCACACCACAAATATTCAGTCAAAGAACGGCAGAGGACAGCGACAAATTGATGTTGTAAACAATTTAAATTTCATTATGTTTTTACTGTTGTTTGTTTTTGTTATGCATCATCTACTATGGTTTGTGCAGAGCCACATACACAGGAATAGTTTGTAACAAATATCATTCCAAAACTTGCTCGTACAACAATTTTAAAAATTTCTATACCTCTCTTCACATTTATTTACAAATCAGTTTGTTGCAAAACTTATGCTACACACATGCCATGGAAAAACTAACATCATCATGTTATAAACACAATAAACGCAACACAGCAAACACTGCTGCTTTGCATTAGGCTCACTTCTATTTTAATTCGCAGCAGAGGCAGAATTAGTGCCCACAGTGAGAGGATTTGTGCTGACAATTCGAGGATTAATTCATGCATGAAATATGAATGCGAAGAAACGTTTTAGTTTCACCGCTGATAAAGAATAAATAAACACTTAATTTTTTGCTTATGCTTTGCTGCTGCTGTCTTTATTATGATTAATACCCATGCAGCTTGCCTTAAGAGCTGCAATTGCAAAGTTGTTGTGCTTGCTGCGTTGCGTTTATTGCGTTTACAGCATTAATATTATTCAATAGATATAGGATGAATACAAGAAGAAAGCAATTTTCTCTGCTCCGCATTGGAAATTAATTTGTTTCACTATTTATACGCAAAACATTCCTTAAGAACTTTTGGTTTTACTTTGCAATAGAATAATACAGTTTGCATATACATACATACATGCTTACGCGTGCAATATTGTGCAGTTACGTAGACGTACAATGAACGTATTACTATGTTGAGTGCATTAATTTTGTCATTTGTGTTTGCGATGTTATATATTACCAGAAGAAAGGTTAGGCAAGATGTCGGAGTCATTAGACACATTGTGATAACCATTTTGATACCATCCCGAGCCCAAAATAGATCTTGCCAATGCAGCAATCTTTATATTAGACAGTTCGGATAAGGAGAAGTGAGAAGAAGAAGAAATGAGAGGTTAAAAATATCCGTTTTTTATAGCCAGAACGGGATACTGACAATGAGACGAAAGACAGTTTCTTCCTTCTCCTCAGACCTACTAAAAGGACAGTGGCCGGAAGAATCGCCATTGTGCGATGGATGACCATACGGTTGAAGGAGAGAAGTGCGTTGGACATCTTCCTGTCTATACGTGTCCAACTGAGTAGAGTAATACTGCACTTATTATACTGCCGCCAACGGGATTGAGCCTTCTCGTAACACCCGTACAAATTTACTGAGGCAATTGGAATACCTAAACCCTCCAATATGTCAGAGATTGCGAGTACTGCACCGACCCTGGCCAGTTCCTCAGCAATATATATTGCTATATCCCTATGTCTCGGACCCATATAGGAGTTACCTGTAAATGGTCCAAAACTTCTATGAGAATTCCTCGGTATAACTGGATAAAGACGGACGTTGAAAATACGTACTTTAGTGGCTTAACCTCAGCTTGACTGTCCTAGTAAATTAAGAGAGTTTCAGAAAAAATCCTGCCACTCAAGCACTGCGCCGCATTTAAGAATAGCATGACCTCTGCTTGAAAAACACTGCCTATAAGAGAGTTTAATATTAGAACTCTTAGTAAAAATATCACAGTCCAACCTTAACACTTAAACCACGCGATGGGCACCATTATGTTGTAAGTTTTGGAGTCTGGTTATATCCCGAAGATAGACCGAAGCCTGCTACCATTATATCCAGTTCATCCACATAACCGTAGACCTTAAAATCAAGACGCTGTAAATCTTCTAGGAGGTCCTCAACAATGATATTCCAGAGAATAGGTCAGAGAACACTACCCTGCGGTGTGCCTCTGTTTACTTCCCTTGCCATATGAACTTCATCTTGAGAGACTGTAATTACCCTCCTCGCCAAAAGTACAAAGATATTGTTAAAATTTATTTTTTTTATTATAACCCGGTAGATTGTTTTCATTTTCATTCATGGGATTTCTTTGTAAAATATGGTTTGCCGCATATGTCCGCTGGGGCTACAAGTTACATACATGATCCATGATTCGATTAGTTCAATTTTTAACTACTTTTTCCAATAAATCTGACGGAATGGCGTTAATATAGGCGTTTAGTGCTTCAAGATTTGTCCCATAAAAAATAAACCAGAAGTGTTGGATCGCACGAACCTCGAGAACAGGACAGCTTTTACAAATAAAGTAGTCACCAAACAGGGAACTGCAAACTCAATGTATTTCGTAATTAAATCATGTACTAAAATTCTTATTCTACAAAACAACAAAACACAATGTTGAATAAATTTGTGATCATACTGGCGAAAGCTTCCTTGGGTGGTTAGGAGTTATTTGTTCGACAAGTTTGATTCATATTATTCACGTTATGCACTATTTTTGAGTGACGCCAAATAAAGTTTTTAATTAATCACTCCTTAACCAAATGCTATTGATGCTTAGCTCATTAACATTTGGAAACAAATATTCAGTCAGTGTGGAAATGTAAAGCTCGTTATGCTACGTATCGTTCGAAAGAAATAAGGACCACCGCCAAACTGTTAGCCGCACCAAAGAGAATTTTAATGGATGTAACGGCTTAAGTGTAATCTGACTTATTGACGTAGTCAGAACTAAGGTTCATCGCTAGGTGCAATACTTTGAGTAAAATTCGACCATTTCTAAATGAGCGCAATCAGCAAAAATGCAATGCAAACGATGACCGTTCGACTTCAATTCTTGTACCAGCTGTTTTTGTAATATATCATTCCACTCAGCCTTACTTAATCCCAAAGTCATTATCAAGATAGTGTGTGCCAGTCTAATACATTGTTATTGTGATTTTCGATTCATTTCTTAGTGCACTTGTTATTATACATATATAGGGTCTTTCTCCTGCTGGAACATGCTTCAAAATGGCATATTTTTTTGGACGTAATGTAGTATGAAATAAATAAATAAATCCTTTACTTTCTAAATGCTTTATGTTTGATATAGTGATCTACGACTGTGGTAGCAAAATTATCTCCAAACAATTATACTATCATGCCTTACGTCATAAGAGCGAACTCAAGGCTGTTCACTGTGTTCTCCTTACAGTATGAAAACCTCGACTGTTTCCCAGTTGTACAAAGTATGAATTCTTTATAAAAAATGTGCTCTTTCCCTTTATGTTATTGGCGATTATTTTTTTTTCGTTACTTCTATTTGAATTTTGCCTAAAATCAACCGAGAATTCTTAAAGATGTTAAAAAAGATTTTATATTTTCACTGTGATTAGTATACAAGAAATACACATTTTCTTCTGAGAAACTGTTAAGTCCTTCATTTTGTTCTTCTATTTTCTGTTGTATTTTTCTGTTAACAAGCACCTCAGTGCCATTTTTCCAAAAAAGCATACAAATTGTATGTATTTTTGTGTATAAATAAGGGATATAGTTTAACAATAGTATTTGTTTTCAATGTAAAAATGAAAATAATGTAGGGTTTACAGATTATAATACTAGTGCTGGGGAAGAAAACTTTCATATGAAAGAAGAAAATTTTAGTGCAGATGTAAATATACAGACGGCGTTGTGTAGTGGTTGAAGTGCTTAACTATAAGTTCCAGTCATCCAGTTTCAAATTACTGTTTAAATATTGTGGCCTCAGTTTTCGAATTGAAAAAATTAACAGACTTAAATTTGTTTTAAATAACCCAACCAGGAAACCACCTAACAACTGGCCTTTAGGGAGGACAACATCAACAACGAACATCTTAGACAGATCAAGCAACGCCAACTTATGTGCAACAATAGCACGTTCCCAGAGAATGTTTTTCCAGGAAACGATAGATAACAAACCTATTATTCGATTGCCTTTTACAGTAGAGTTATTAGCATTCTGCATTACTTGTAACAGTTCAAAGCGAAGAAATTATTATGGGAATTTAGACAAATATGAAAAAGTCTTCACTATAAGATCATTTAATAGATCTTCATGTGTAGTGATTATAAGGTATGTAACCTGTACTGAGGCCTATTGGTACCTTGTTAGTGTAAGTTCAACGTATTGGTCCGTAATTTTCTGCTACAAAAGTGTTCGTTTTCATGTTTCAATTTCAATTAAAAGATATTTGACGGCGTGTCTACCACAGATATTATTTTTCTTGTTTATAATTAATTATCTCAGAACGAAGTGTGTAAATTATGTGATATTTCTGATTGAACTCCGTAATCCATAAATATGATATTGTTACGTTTTTACGTTTTTAAAAACGTTTAAAATATGAGTTCGTTGATAGCAAACAAAATAAAAACAAATATGTGTTTGGTTTCAATTATACTCTTTATTGTTCGCACTACTTGTGTGTGCCACCGTTTACAATTTGATGAATCCAACAATAATTTGCTTTATTCGTTATTCTTCTTTACACTTCTGTTCGCGTTCACACTAACAACAGTTCGGTAGATCTTTACAACGACGATCTTCAGACCACGAGTGTTGTCTTTACACGCAACGCGTCTTCACACAAGACTGAATAACTTCTTACTGCTCGTCGCCTGCTTTGTCTTGCCTTTTATATGCCATCATAATCAGTCTGATGAAGTCGAACGTTCGGGGTTTCGCGTTCTCAGGAACTCTATCGCGACTTCATTGTTGGTTGCTTATTTTGTTCACATTGCTTTTTCTCGCTTACTTGTCTATCCCCTTTTCTTTCATACTGATGTTGTTGGTTTACTTGTAACAAGTTCGTTGTATTTGTTTGAAGCTTTTGCTCACTTAAATGTTAAACGATGTACACAGTTTCTATTTTCGTAACAATATGTATTGAAATAACCGTTAAAATCTCGATAATTAATGCATTAATCGTAAAATAAAGCATTGGCGTTAAAAATTATAGCCATACTGAATATTATGACACTAAAATGCTTTGAAATAGAAAACCCTCATATAAGCTCCACTTCTTTAAAGAAAATTGTTATATAGGATCTTACAAAAGGATATTTCGAACTTTGACAGTTGATACCGGCAACGTTGTTGTGGACTACATTTAACAAATCAGTTGTCATTAATTCAGTCTGTTTTGTGAAATCACAATAGACCCAAATTTTCATCAAGAAGTCCATTTCTAGGTTAATGGGTACGTAAACAAACAAAATTTTTGAAATTGTTGGAAAGACAAAGCGTCCACTACATCCCTAAAATATCACGTTTTTTATTTGTTTTTTTAATACCAACGTTCTGGGGATGACGCCTATTAATGCAGTGGATTGTATTAGAAAGATATTTATAGGAGAAAGAAATTTATTCTTGAAACTGTGTTTTTTTTTGTTGGTGTAGACTTTGGGCTGGCGGCGTCATTGTCTTATATTTCTGTGAGACTGATATTGGCCAAGCCATCACTGTTAACAGCAGTATAATTCGAAGACTGCCAACATCAACCTGTTGAAACTTCGTGATACTGGTTTCCAAATCATCCAATTCAGGTTAAAAGATATTCGGGACCTAAAGTTTAAAGTCGACTCCGAATGACAGTTTTTTGAGAAACTTTTCATGGCAATTTTATTTACACTCAGAGTTTTTGCCAGGAATCAGCTGAAAGAAAGTCACCGAAGAAATATTTTTTCATATTTTCATGTTGATGTCAGAACTTGGGTTTGAACCGTGGCCTTACATCTAATAAGCCAACAGACTACTAGACTACGGCGACTTCCTTGCCAACATCTTTTGACCTGAATTGGAAGCTAATATCACGAAGTTTCAAGAGGTTAGCGCTACAATGGATGTTCGGCACGAGCGATTTAAGGGCACAGCTACCTCACATGAAAGTAATGTTAAGATTTGATGCCCTTAGACCTTTTCTTGAGGAACTTTATTATATCGCAAGTATATAATACACAAACCACAGCGGTTCTCAAAGCCAACGTAACCCTTTTCATCGGTCAAATTTAACCTGATTTATGTGCCAGAGTCCTAAAAAGTTTGTTATTTTGGATAGGCTCCATCCAGAGAAGCCTTAGCGGACAATGTTATGTTACACACATAATGATTCATGATGTCAAATGAATGAAAAATTTCGACGATAACTGACACACACCTTGTTTTATTTAATTGAAAAATGGGAAGAACTTAATGAAAGACCCGATAGTTTTTACTGTTGCATACATAAAAAGTTTTTTGTGTTGTTAATAGTAAATGTTATTGCTGTCGTTGTAATGTTTTTCCATCTTGACTCTTGAGTCTTTTGTTCATTTTTTTTATTTTAAATAATTTTTCTTGTTGTTGTCTTTTGATTTCTCTTACAATATTCTTATTAGAACAGCATCCCTTGGGCAATGAATGAAAAGATGACAACTTCTGTTGATTACTTTAAAAAATTCGTGTTTTTATACACAATATTGTACATAAAATGCTTGTATGTGCGCTATTCTGTAAATTTGTTTACAAATACTACGTTTCTACAACGTTGTGTCTTACAAGTAATGATGACCAGAAAACCCTGAAAATTTAGAAAAACAGAAAGAAATGGATACGTTTACGTTGACGTCTGTTTTCCAAGTGTTGTAGTTAGGCAAGCATGTGCAAATATTAAGATGGGCATTTCTTAAATGAAATCTTTGTTCAAAAATTCATTCTAAAGAAATATGTTTTAGAAATTGAATAGTGAGTTATAAAAATCATAAAAAATGTAACACTTGATTTTGATGCATGTAATTTGACATGAATTTTGAGAAAAAAGAAAAAAAATCACAATTGAAACAACTTCAAAGTCAAAAATTCCAGAACTTTCAAAGTCAAATATGAAACGAATAAATATTTTGACAGGAATTTATTATGATAAGTAGTATCACGTATATACTCGTGAGTCCACAAATATCGATACTTACGGAATAAATTTGAAAAAATTTCACAGCAAGAAACTGATCGCCATAGCAAAGCTTTGGAATAAATTCCCAAAAAAATAGAGCCGAAAAATTCGGAATATGGGCTGCCGGAATTAGATTGGTAAATTACTCCGCCCATATCTCTTTGTAATCTGTGTAAAACTTAGCAAATTCTTATTTTAAATATAAATTGTTACTTTTTATTTTGTAATAGGATCGATCGTTGTGAAAGCTGTTCATATAAAGAATTTTGCCCCACTGCAGCGAAGTTTTTAAGGCGAATATATGTACGTACTTAATCAATTAAAATTTTTTATAGAATATTTTACCTGGGATTTGTTTGTTCAGACAAATTTTGGTCAGAACAGTTAGTCTTTGAAAATGTAGTTGGAATATTCTTAGCGTGCCTATATTTCGAAATCAAGATATTTTAACAACTTTTTCTAATTACTAACTACCATCACTGGTTCCAGCGAAGTAACGCGATAGACTGATTTCACGAAATGTTGCCGTAATGTGTACTCTGGGCATTTCTGCGACAGTGATAAAGCTAGGCAGAATGATGATGAGTAACTCCTGCAGCTGTTTGTTTCGTTAATTAGCGGAAATCGGCATAGAGGATGACTTTGTCTACGTAGGAAGTACCAAATCGAGGAAGTCCTCTCATTGATTGTTTTGACCAACTGGAATAAAAGCAAAGGCGCTTGTCAGAATGTGTTAAAGCAGATCGAAATTTGATAATCGGCTTGTAATGATCAATTAAAAATCGTCGTAGTCTCGTACGTAAAGTATTAGATTTGTAGACATAAGGGCACGTTTAAATTCCTATGTCTGACATGACCAACAAAACGAAATATGAGACAATATTTCTTTGGTGACTGCTTCTCAGCAGATTTCTGGCAAAAACTCTGAGAGTTAAATAAAATTGCCATTACTCAAACTTAAACTGTAGGTGCCGCCACTGATATATAAAATTAGCGTACACACCATAAATGTGTTAATATAAAAAACTCATAAACTTCAATGTTTTTGTGTGAGTCGGCTTTGCAATACTTGTACTTTTTTTCCAATAGTATTCCTTTTATTCAATTTAATTCTTAAGAACTATATAACATTTTATGAAAATTTATTATTATTATTTATAATAGTATTGCAGCAATTATATCTTAGTAGCAATACCTTATAATATACCAATATAATGTTATGTTATCACAGTTTAGGGATAAAAAATTAGGAGTTAAAAACCCTTTATTAATTTTTATAAAAGTTTAATTTAGAAATTTACTAAATGGGTGACAAAAATAGCATCACTTAAGAGAACTTTCATATTGAAAGTTAAGGATCTGTCTTTGTCTAGTGTAAATTTCTAATGAGATCATAAGTTAACTGCTGGCATTGATTTTCAAATGCTGTCGTCAAGTCTGCTATTAGGGCTCGAACTGTTTTGTGACCACAGGTGTTATGTAGTCTATCAGTAGGGAATCTCCAGTTCAGATTATGTATTATTTTCAGATTTTTATTTTGAATGATTTGCAGCTTCTTAATGTGGCTTTTTGCTATTTTAGGAAACCAGGCTTGGCAACTGTACGTCATTATCGGTCGTATACACATCTTATATAGCATTATCTTATTTTTTAAATTTAGGGCAGATTTTCTGTTTAGAAGAGGGTAAAATGCTCTGCCACATTTTATCGCTTTTACGGTTATGTGGTCAATGTGGTCTTTGGAGTTCAGTTTTTTGTCAAAAATCACTCCTAAGTATTTGACAGAATTCTTTATTTCAATCATATTACCTTGTATTGTTAAAGAAGAGTTGGCGACACGTTTGGGGGATTTGTTGAATGGGAAAATTATTGCTTGTGTTTTATTCTGATTTATTTTTATTTTCCATTTAGTGAAGTATTTATCAGCACATTTTATAGCTTCCTTAAGCTTCTTCACTATTGCATTGGACACTTTTCCATTACAAATAAATGCACTATCGTCTGCATAAAAAGCTGCTTCATTTTTTCTTTTAATAGGTATATCTGCAGTAAATATTGAATACAGCGTTGGTGATAAAACAGAACCTTGAGGGAGACCTGCTACAAGTTTACGTGGTGTTGAGTAGTTGTTTTCTATGCATACTACAAAAGACCTATCTAATTTAAATTTTATTTAGTCCATCGTGCCATACAGTGTCAAAATCTTTTTCTATATCCAAAAACACAACGCCTGTGCCTTTTCTGTTTGACTTGTTATTTTCTATTAGATTCACTACTCTTTTTACTTGGTGAATTGTTGAGTGTTCTTTTCTAAACCCAAATTGTTCTTTAATTATAATATTATTTCTTTCCACATGCGATATAAGACGATGTTGTATAATTTTTTCAAACAATTTGTCTAAGACGCTTAACATGCTTATTGGTCTATAATTACTAGGTAGAGTGTGATTTTTTCCTCGTTTAGGTACCGGTATTGTTTTTGCCCCTTTAAATTCTTGATGAAAATAGCCATTTACAAAACAGAAATTAAATAATTTAACGAGAACTTCAAAAACTCTTTCAGGCATTTTCTTTATAAGTGAACATTGTATCATGTCTAGGCCAGGAGCTTTATTACTCTTGAATCTTTTTATTGTATCAATTAGTTGAATGCTATTTGTCAAAAGGACTTCATTCGCGTTTATTTCGCTTGTATTTAACTCGTTTAAGGATTTTTCTACCTTCTTGTCCATACTTGAAGGATTGTTTAAAGTTATTGAATGATGTTTTTCAAATTCATTAGCAATTATGTTCACTTTTTCTGCATCGTTTGTAATCTCGTTGCCATTAACAACCAAATTTTGTATTTTAGAGCATTTTTTGTTAAGAGACTTAGCTATCATCCAGAACTTCTTATTACCCGCTGGTAATTTTGAAATGAATGAACTCCATTGGTTATTTCTGTCCTTGTTAATATGGAAATCGATTAATAATCTCAATTGTTTAATTATTGCCATAATTGTCAGCCGTCTAGAGGGTCAGATGATAACGAATTCGGATGAGTTTGCAGGTTAGAAAACGGTAAACTAGAGTTAGACAGAAGTGTATATCAATTTTTGATGGCGGAGAGGGCGTAGACGTTTGACTAAAACGTGTGAAACTTTGGGGATAGTAGACGTAGTAAATTGATTGATTTTAGTGGTTATAGAAAACATTTCCAGCTGTATTATTAGATAGACAGTTCCAGCTTACGTGCTGAGAATTAAAATCTCCAAATATAAAGAAGTCATTTGATCTGTTAGTCAAAACATCAAGGTCTCTCTTAAAATTGTTAGAGTATTTAGGAGAGTATGCAGAAGTTATAACAATGATCTTCTATTAAGTTCAACAGATATAGATAAATTTTCAATACTATCAGTTGTTTCTGTACCGAGCAACTTATGACTTATGCAATTTCGAATAGCGATTAAGACTCCCCCGCCGAACGTTTGTCGCTCTCTTCTATAGATTTTGTATCCATTAACACAAAATTTATGATGGCTTTTAAGAAAAGTTTCATTCAATAAAACGATATCAATATTATTTCTTCGAATAAATAATTCCAACTCAGTGATTGCTGGATTTGTCGTTATGCCTTGAGCATTCCAGTGCATAACATGAAGCTTATCAAAATATATTCAGTTATATAACATGTCGAAGCATATTTCCTAATACTGTCAATTTGTCGTATTTATTTTTACATTTCTGAAGAGCATCAATTGCTTCAAAATAAATGTCTAACAGCTTCTCGTTTGATATGTCATCACTATCTTCACTGTGTCTGTTATATTTCGATATGTCAGAATATAGCATTTTGTGGCGATCAGCGGTCTGTAAACGCGGAGTAGAGGTTGACTGTAATTGAGGAAAATTTTCTTCAAAGTTTCTAAAAATGGGGGGCGCTCTTTTCTCTGTGAGGATATGAAGCAGAACCAGAGGTCACTCTCTTAAGAATCTTCAAGTAATCCTGTCTACAAGGACATTTGACATCATCAGCTTTGTGATTCACATTTTTGTAGTTTCTTTTTACACAATTAAAACACTTGTATATTACAGGACCTTCATTTTCAGTTTTGCTTAGGTTACTTACCGAGTAGTCATGTTCGCCAGCACATGCAGGACAGACTGGTGAGCGGTAACAGTTACTAGCACCATGGCCAAACATGGAACACTTGGTGCATTGGGTTGGACCTTTGTTTCCTTTAATTGGATTTTTCCATTTTACTGCAATATTGCAAAAGTATCTAACTTTTTGAATTTCTCTCTTAGATATTTGATCTCTATTGAATTCAATCAGATAGATTGCGTCATCAGCAGTGGAAAGTTTAGTTTTTATTTCTTTTGCACTTAAGCATTCTATGTTATGAGAGTATTTAAATGCATCTGTAATAGTTTTGGCGTCCATTTGAGGAAGACCAAACAACACTAGTTTAAATTTTTTCTGGTCCTTGAGTTGGTGTGTAAAAAATCTAATTTGGGCGTCTTTAAGGGTTTTTAAGGCTCCTTCATATAAAGAAACAGTGCTAGATAGAACTTTAGTTCCCACCGACATTCTTTGTAATTTGTATTGCGATCCCATTAATTTATATATGGTAGAAAAACCAGTTGTTTTACCTTAATGTTAGAGATTTTACTATATTTTCTATACTCATCATGTGTGTCCATCTAAGCTCCGTCATCTAGTAAACTATAGCGGTTACTCGAAGAAGCTTGGCTAACTGAGCGTTCAACCAGAGGTTTATATAATTTAAATTTCGGATTATTACCGAAAATCTTTTTTCTTTTCATTTGACCGAATGAAATCAGTTAGAAGTGTAATTAGATGGTACCTTAATTTTACAGAGGAATGTTCTTTTTTTAGAGAAATGAACCGCGTGTATTATCAGCTGATACGCGACCTTTTATTTATTTCACAACAATTCGACACAACCGTTCATATTGAATGCTCGCACCGAACTCGGATACTTGTACTTAACCAAGCTATTCGAAGAATAAATTGGCTACGTGCCATTTTTATAGCAGCATAATTTTGGATAAAGAAGAAACAAATAATAGTTGTTTAGTATTCACAATAACAATAAAAATCTTGGAGGAAATTAACCATTAAATATTTACTTTGAATTTCCTTACGTCGTGAGTAAAGTAAATAGGCTTTTTAAGAATAAACTCTAATATGTTAGTATAAATTCATGCATGTACGTTAGGGTGTCCCGAAATTTTTTTTAGATTTCCCTAACGCAAGATCTCCTAAAATTTGCGTAATTGATCGTAGATTACCAGAATGATTTTAAAAATAAAATGAAACTATATCTTCAGGGTTCTACCAATCTTCAAAATTTTGAAAAGTAGTTATTTTCATGATTATATTTCGCTATCCTTAATTTCGACACCTAAACTAAATATGCCACGACTATGTATAACAACAACACGACTACCGTAACCGTAAACCTGAAAAAATGGCGCCCTCGAGATGGCTTACCTTTGCTAATCGTCTACTCAGAGTTTACGTAAGCACCCTTAATCCATCAGAAAATATGCAACTGCTTGTCAATTATGTTGTTAAGGTATACGCGCCGATTTGGTTCCTAATTAAACAAAAACCGTCTTTTAAAGAAGGTACCAAACATATTTTTCATCTGATTATGTACTCTTGTTTTACCCAAAAATATCAGAACAGATGTGGATTCTGCTTGCTTTTTTTGCTCTCCCGGAAAATCTACTTGTCAGTATACTGGTTTATGATAGAGACCATATTCGGGAGAAGGCATTGGAAAGAATAATCAAAGCTAGAGAAGCTAAAGGTAGCACTAAATACAGAATATTTAAACCACCAAAAATTGACTTCTCTGTTGGAGATTACACCGAAATTATTGTATGGCACGACTGTAGGGTTACGTTACCTCCGGTTCTTCGGCATATTTCCAATGAGGACCTCCAAATCATGGCAAAAAATAATAGGTTGGAAATTGATGACTTTCCTTGTCACACACAAGCTGTCGAAAGATGTGTTAAATTGGTAACAGAAGCCCCTCAATGTGTAACTAACGCTGCTTCTAGAGATGACCTTATTAGAACCAGGTTGAAATGCCAAATTTTGGTCAAAAAATATGTTTAAATTTTAAGTTTTGGTAATTTATTATAAGTTTTATTTTATTGTACATTAACTGCAAGTATAAAATATATTAATAAAATAAATTGTTACACCTTTTTTTATTTTAAGCATAGGGTTTAGTTTTGTAAAAGCGTTTTCAAAAGTAGAGCCCTCAAGATGGCATGTAATTCAATTTTTATTTCTTTTACCGTAATCTGTGTAAAATACGCAAATTTTGATACCTCTTGCGAAAGTGTAGCTCAAAAAACTATTTTTGTCATTCAAGGAAGGGACAGCCTAATGTACATGTATGTATATTGAAGTATATACGTATGTATATATATGAAAAGATCTAAAGAAATTGTCGGCCACCTGACAAAATTTTTTATTGTTAAAACTGACAACCTAAGCCATTGCTTTTGTTAATATGATTAATGTCATCCTCCAGATACTGTAACAGCCAATTAGCGCAATTCTCGAAGGAATATTTATTCGTCAAACAAGTAGCCGCTTGTTCCAAGAACAGTTCAGCGCCATTTCACAACACTGCACAGGTCAGAGCAGTTCCGAAACTATATATTGTATGTTTTTGTTAGATTTCCTTTAGTTATGTCAACATTGATTTTCTGCTAGCGCATTATTCTGTAAAGATTCTCATTAGGCATATTTCTGAACCATCATATTTCGAAGGAAACTGTTTATAAAGGTCAACAGTTTTTCTTCTTCTTCATAGCAAGCAAGCTATTCAAATATTCGATATTTAGTTGCAGTTTACCAAGGTTACTTACACTCTTTGCATTTTAAGCCACGAAATGGTGAAAGTGCCTTAAGTGTCAGTTAGCCAAACGTAACGTAACGTAACGTACCGTACGTTCGTTTTTTATCATATGGATAGCAATATAAATGCTTACCAAAACGCACTCTCTCGTTAACAAAGCGGAACGATCTGTATAAAACAGAATTCCTTCACGATTTTATATGACATTTGAACATGAGTGATGGGGCTATTGTATGCAGTGTTGCATTACGGCACAAATGCCCTCATTGGTGCTTTCATGATTATTTATATAAAACTTTTAAGTTTTACATGTATATAATGATCTTTTTATAATTTTTAATTAAAATTTTATAAAAAAAATAATTTTATAAGAAATAAATACTTAATGTTATAATTCTATTCTACAAAAAAAATTTAAACAAAATTAATTATTAATATATATGTATATATTTTGAGTAACAATGCCCTTTTTGTTAATTTCGTATTTATACAAAAATTCCATAAATATTGATTCAGATTGTACCAAAAACGTAATATTCTATCATATTACAAGAATAAATACTATAAATAATAACATAAAACTTAAGAAGCAAATATAACCTTTTCTAATTAAGGCGTAATTGGTATGTTTTTGCATTGCCTTAACATCACTTATTACTGTTCTGTACAACTGACTTCGTATAACAATTTATTTGTATTGTGTTGCGTTTGTGTGTGTTGCTTTGTGTCCTGTTTCGCTTTTATTTACATTCTACGTTGACAGATGTCACGTTTTTAACGTTTCTATAACTACAGAAACGTTCTTGCGGCAACGTACGTTACGTTTATACGTTTTCTGCGCTTAGCTAACCAGCGCATTACGGATGCAATTTAGAATGTTCTATTTTGCTCCTCTCTTAGTTGCGTGTTGTTGCAGATGTCAGACCTGAGCTCACGTCTAATTACCCAACACACTACCTACCAGACAACGGCGACTACAGCCTCTATGATACAGCTTTCGTTTATAAATTCTTGCCTTACTGTTGAAACTGTTTTTTACTAAAACAAATTGTATTGAAATAAAAAGAAGAAATGATTATTGTTTTTGGATCAGACCAAAAAAAAAGGGAAAAATGGACCATCGCTCCCAATTGTTATTATCATTATTATCAAATTTATTCTAAACTGGAAATTTCCTAACTTTATTATATAAAATTTGATGGATTAAAAGCAATATTTTGAAAAATTTTTGTTGAACGACAAAACAGAAGTATCATATTAATGTACAAGTGCAATTTGAGATTAAAAAAACATTTTAGTTTGCAATCATAGAATGCCGTGTTCGATAACTAATTTATAAATCACCGTCGTAAGTATAGGAACGTAGTCTATATTTTTCCTTAAGGACTTAAACAGTTTCAAATGTCAATAAAAAATGTGCAAAACAAGTCTTTCATTTTCCCTTTTGAGGTATCGGGCTTTTCCTCTTCGCCGTTTACAAATTTCTTAAATATGATCAAGTTGTCAAAAATATTAAACATACAGTCTAAATTTTCAATCACATTTATATTTTACACTATGTTAGGTTTTTTTTAATTCAAAAAATTTACAAGAAATAAAATAAATACTTGATAAACAAATAAGTATATAATGTCGACAAATTACAGTTTAATGAACATAAAATAGTTTTAAAAAAAAATTTGCAAATACTATATTTTGCTCAATGACTACATCCAAAAATTACTGCATTGCAAAATATAAATTCTACAATTAGATATACAGTGGACAGCAATAGTCTAAGTACCGCAATATGTGTAAGCAAGTTTATGAATTTTTAACAATAAAACTATGCTACGAAATAAAAAAATTAAATACACCCAGCTAATGACATTGTGTAAGTTGTGAGTTTTGTGGAGTAGAACTTAAAAATCTTTCTTTATATTTCTTAAACCCTCCAAACTTGTTTTATTTGACAAAAATTGTTTTTTTTTTTTACTTTACGCACAAATTTATTGATTACACAAACATTTCTGAACCGATTTCCAAAATTTGAACCTCATTAGAAAGGAGAGGGATGAGCCTTTAAAACGATATATAGTACATGAGTATATTATTTGTCTTAATATGCTATGGGGTTTGATGAGATAAACTTGACAAATGCCTTTTTTTCATATTTTTTCAAGTTTGTCCGTTCATAGTGGCAAATTTTAATTAAAAATTATGAAATAAGTGATGACATTCTGAAAGATTGTGACACTTTGCTTGATCAAATCGGACAAAAATTACCGTAGTTGTATTTATTTGCATATACAGTATAATTCCGATATTCCAGACATCTGCAAATCCGGACAACGCGGTAATGCGGGCATTTATTTTATTACAACAGTAGACTCTGTAATCCGGACACCATACATTTTTTCTACCTCAATAATTCGGACAGTACTTATTCCTATTGGTTTTGCACAAAAACAAAAGCAAGTAAAAAATATCTCAAAGAAAATAATTTATCAAATAGAGCGCTTTTACTAGCAGAAACGCAACGTGTCATCCATTTATAATTCTAATCAGGTTACCGAATGGTTGAATGATGAAATTGAAACCACTGACGATGAGACTAATGAAAATTATAAGGTTGAATCATTTAATGGAGAATGTTGCAATAATGTTCCAAAAATACAGCATTCTCAAGCCATATCTGCCCTTAATATTTGTATAAAATATTGCGAAGAACAGGAACTTCCTGCTGGGAATATTTTAAAACTTTTAAGCCTCAGAGATATTGCGTACAAAAACGCAAAATTAAACTAAACTTCGTTAGATCAAAATGTCTGACTATTTGTGCAGCAAATAATGAAAATATTTTTTAAAAACGATTTTAATCTACTGGTATATTAATTTGAATGTAAACATTTCATTTTAAAGTGAACTTCTTGTAAATAAATATAAGTTAGCATGTATTATCTAAATTATTTCTTTTATTTCGGAAATTCGGACATTTCGATATTTCGGACACCACATGGTTTTTAATTGTCGAGATATTTTTTTTGTAATTATCGAGATTATACTGTATATATCTTTTAAATGAACCTTTAGTTCAAAAATTTACAGATTTTTGATGGATTTTGATTGTTTTTGGAAAATGTGTCAAAGACCCCCAGAAGTGGGAGCAAAGAGAAATAATAATATTTGCAAAAAACCCAATTATTAGCCGACTTCTGGCAGTCGTGCAAACGTGAAATTTAAACATTCTGCGATAAACAATCAAGATCCATCAAAACTTTTGAAATTTTTTGAATTTGATAAGATGACATATGTATATAAAAAATATTACACGACTGTTATACTGTTTAAATAATAACTACAGACATTTTTGTCCGATTTGATCAAACGAAGTGTCAATCTCTTCACAATATAGTGCACTTTCAGAATATCATCATTTATTTTATATTTTTGAATTAAATTTTGCAGTAAAGAATAGGTAAACTTGTTTATGTATACCATTTTAAAGGCTCATCTGACCCATTTTCAAAAACTTTGGATTTTGAAAACAGGTTAAAAATATTTAGGTAATTAATAATTTAGTGCGAAACTATTAAAAATACCGCTTTTGTCAAATAAAACAAGTTTGGAGGGTTCAAGATACAATATGAAAAAAAAATTTTGACTTCTGCTCAACAAAACTCACAACCTACACTATGTCATTAGGTGAGTGTATTTTGACTGTCTTATAGTGTAATTGATTGTTTTATATAATATTTTATTATATTATATTATATTAATATATTTCTATTTTATAATAAAACAAATAAATTTTTAATTTTTTTTCAGAAGCCATAAGAAACTTTCAGGTGACTCAATGCTTTTGCACCGCAAAAGTGTAGGTATCCGCAAAAAGAATTCAGAGTAAGTTTAAAATTCAAATTCTCAATCTAAATAACTTGCGCGAAATAGTTAAGCATGTCGTCTGTAATACAGTATTGTTGACATGTATGTCGGCACAAAGAGGTTGCACCATGAAGTAGCTAAAAATATATTAGGGTACCTAGAATTATTCTGTCCACTGCATACGATGGAATGTTATTGATTACAGCCATGTTCAACATACATATGTATGTATGAATTGCAGTCAACAAAAAATGTATAAACAGAAGTATTTTTTTCTTTTGTAAGAAACAATTGAATGTTTATTAATAGGAAAATTTCATTTTGATTTAGTGTAGCCTAGTATATATAAAGAATATATTGTGCCTGACAAATATTGTCTATATTTAGCATGTAAAAAATGTATAAAATTGCTTTTAGCCTTTTGAGTAATAAATGTGTTTGTATAAAAAATCTATTGACATATTTCCATATGAAATAAAAATAAAATTGAATATTTTTATGAGTATCAAGCAACTATTATGTGGAAATTTATTTCCTATAACCGATTTATTTTATTGAAAAATTACACATTGCTGACTTGTTTGCTGGATATGCATTTGAAAACTATTAGTGTGTCCAAAACAAGATTCATTGGATTGTGTCCAAGATTGAACTGTTCAATAATATTTTTATATTACTCGTTAATTGCCCCTCTAAAGGGTAACATGCTAAAGTGCGAAAATCACAAAGAACACAGAAAGTTGCAAAATTTAGTTCAGATGGATAAGACATTCATTTATAATCAGAAATTAAAACTTTACAAAAATTTTCGACATTACTACATAGGTGGCCCATTAGAGATCTCAATTTTCGGCATACTTCAACCCACATTTAGCCCCGGAATTGTGGCGGATTGTTCCAGTACACGAAATAATCTACGTGTCTATATATCACACAATATTGAAGGTTAATGTGCTACTTCAAAACAAAATGTTAATTACTCACTAAACTTGGCTCTCTGTACATTAATGGTAGGTAATGCATTCCCAATACGACATTTTGGCTTTTTGGCGTATCCATTGAACCAAAACTTAAATTATACACTAATGATAATTTTTCTATAGAAACTCATTTTTCCCACAGCACTAATTTTTACAATAAATTTGAATGATTTCCCGGTGTTGTTTGTTTGTTAGTATCATTGTATATTTACATATATACATATTGTTACTAAAATGGAAATGGTGTTTTGTTTTCACATCGTTTAAATTGTAAACAAAAAAACAAACCTTTTAAAAACCTTTGAAATATGAACTCGTACATTGCAAATAAAAACAAATTTGTGTTCAGTTCTAATTAAATTCTTTATTTCTCGCACAATTCTGTGTGCCACCGTTCACAACTTAATGTAAACAGCAAAAATTGATTTGTTTGTTATTCCTCTATTTACACTGTTTGCATAAACAATAACAATTACTAGTCAATTGTTCGACAGATCTTTGTAACGGAGATCTTCAACCACGATTATTCTCTTCAAACACATCGCGTCTTAACACAAGACTGACTGAACTTTTTCTAACTCCGTTGTCTGCTTTACCTTGTCTTTTATATGTCAACGGAAACAGTCTGATGAATATTTTTGAAGGCGAATGTTCATGCCTTCGCCTTCTCGAGATCTCTATAAATGTAAACACCGTTGTTTCATTATTATTGTTCGTGTATTTTGTTTACATTTATTCTTGTAGTGTTTGTTGGTATATTTTTGTTTACTTGTTTATCATTTTTTATGCTGGTGTTTGTTATTGTATTACGCAGTGTGATAAATTGTATTCATTGTTTTTGTTTTTGTAGCTTTTGTTTATAATTTTAATGTTTAACGATGTAAAAGCAAAACACCAGTATCTAGATTTTTCCATTTTCGTAACAATATCTACTTGAAAACTATTGCCTTATAATAATTGATATGTTTCAAATAATAAATAAAACAGTTAACGACAAATTTGAACAACAACAGGATGAAAAATTCTATGGGTTTTTTGCCGAACGTATATGTAGCAGTTGCAATAATCAGCAAGAGATTTGTTTAAAAGACGCGCAGCAGAGTTTTTATCGAATATAAGTACTTATATAAAAGGTCGTTTCAATTTAGAAAATAATAAGTTTTAAAAACTTTCAATTTTTCATCTTAATTCAAACATTTCTTTTCATGAATTTGTGGAAATAATTACATTATTTTCAATTAAAAATATTGATTTAGATCAACTTTTTGAAGAATTTATATTATTAAAAACATTTGCTGAAAACATTGAACAAGAAAAATCTGCAGAAGAAAAATTGAAAGAATTCTTAAATAGTGGATCATTTCCTAATTTTGCAAAGATTTGTTGCTTCGTCTTTCCAATTCCTCATTCTAAATTTTTAGTTTAATGTTTAATTTTTGGAGGAAGGAACGATATAAACTTGTGGAAAATTTGGAAAGCGAGTTAATAATAAAAACAAGCTTTGAATACAGTTGTACTGAATTTTTCAATTTTTTAAAAACTAAAAAGGTAAAAATGAAATTGTAAATCAAATACAAAAGAGTGATAAATATTTATAATTTATTTAAATGTATCAGTAAATTTTAAAGCCAATAATTTTCAAAAATTAAAAATGTACTATAATAATATACATTACTATCATTAATATACAATTGAGACTAGACTAAGTCTGAAATATATATAAATTCTATATATATATTCACAAAAACTGATTTAAATTAAATTAAATTTTAAGTTCATTTTTTATATTAAAAACAAATAGTTATGATCTATTTTTATACATTCTTCATTGTTACTGTTGTGAACTATTTTTTGTTAGTTTTTTTTATTGAATTAAATAAATTTCGAAAATAAACAATTGTACTTCTTTTTACTCAATTGTACTGCTTTTTTAATTTCGATGTACGTTTTTTGACGATTTCAAATCTGGCACGCCTAGAGATAGGGCATTTTTAATAAAGTTAAAGTTAAAGTTATATAATCGAAAACGTGTAAACCATTTTACTGAAACTTTACAAATTAACAGCCTGATCTACATTCATACCTTTTTTATAAAAAAAAAATGTGGAATACGACTGTAATGTGTACGATTTTTATTTTTCAAAGAATAATGTGATTTCGATAGATAGAGTTGATATTGTTAATATTGATAAAGTTAATATTACTAGAGATATTACATCATCTATCGATAATGAGTAATTGAATATTGTTGTTAATAAATGCCAAATTATTCTTCATTTCATTTCATGCTCAATTTTTTCAAACCATTCAACCTGCGTAAATTGTCCAATTGTTTCCTCTTAGCCGATTTGAATAATTCAACCCGCTCCCTCTCTCTTATATATGTATATAACAGTGTATACATTTTGTGATTTTTGTTATTGCATTTCATGAAATATTTTACATAAAATTTGTAGAAAAACTACAATTGTGCCCATATTACTTGCCCAAGCAATCAATTTGAATGTCTGTGGGGATATTAATGTTAATCCAGTATTTAAACACAATTCCCGCATTGCAACCGCTAATATTTTCATATTGTTTTAATTAAAATAATTTGCACTAACACCTAACTCTCTTTTTATATGATAGGTATATTCCCAAACAATTCGTGTAAGTCGAATAATAAGAGAACGAAATGCAAACAATATTAAAATCTGTTTAAAGTTCACGTAAGAATGTATCGGCACCAGGTGTGGGCAGTTTGGAAGTTATTGAAGAAACAATGAATAATGAAAGTATTTAAAAATTCTAAGGAACGAATTTACCAAAAGTTCGGAATAATTAGCAATTTGTAATGGTTATTGCTTCCAGTCGCTTATAGTCACCGTTGTCTAGTATGTAGTCTGTTGGCTTTTTAGACGTGAGGCCTCGGTTCAAATCCCAGGTCAGACATCTCCAATTTTAAGATCAAATAAAATTACCATGAAAAATTTCTTAATAATATGTCGATCGGAGACGACTTTAAACTGTAGGTCTGATAAGTGTAGAGGTGTGAGAAACTAGTTCGTATTCCTGACTTAAGAATTGTAATGTAATTATGTAATTGTAATTATGTTATGTATACAATACTTCCCCACAAGTCAATGGACCCAATCATACTGTTGCTAACGTGAAGATGTGATTTGCCTACCAAAGTCCGCACAAAGGTTCAATATGATCCAAAGAGAGTATTTAGGAGATCATTTGGTTACGTAGCCGCTAAACCTCTAAAAGTTAACTGAAAAATTGGTCATGAGTTCATGGCGGCAAATATTAACAGAAAACGTAGAAAATGCTAAGTGGGGTCAATGGAGTGCTCGACCTTAAGAGATATCCTACTAAATATTGGATGTAACATATCCAATATACTGGCCATTTAAGTGTTAAACTTTTGGGAGTGCCTACACTTTTGCGGTGCAAAAATATGGAGACATCAGAAAGTTTTAATTATTTTTCTTTTGGGTTGTGAAAACATTAAAAATTTTTGTATTTTATAATAAAATAGAAATAAATTAATAAAATAAATATTGTTACGAAAATGGAAGTGGTGTTACATCGTTTAACATAAAAATGACAAACAAAAGCTTCAAAAACAAAAACAATGGACTTGTTTACATGGCCAAAAAATAAATAAAAATATAGCAACAACCTCAATATAAAAAAAGGAAAAACAAGTAAATAAACAGGTAACAACAACACTGTAAGGACAAACGTAAATAAAATACAAAAACAACAATAACCTAAACAACATGTTTACATTTAAAGAGATTTTGTGAAGGCGAAGTCATTCTCCTTCAAGAGCATTCATCAGACTGTTTACCCAGCCATATAAAAGACAATACAATGCAGGCAACGGCTTGAAGATTGTGGCTTAAAGATCTGCCGAACTATTGTTAGAGTTTACGCAAAAGAGTGCAAAGAAGAATAACAAAAAAGGTAAATTGTTGTTGTTTACATCAAGTTGTGTGCAGTGGCACACAGAATTGTGCGAACAATAAATAATGTAATTAAAACTAAACACAAATTTATTTTTGTTTGCAATCTACGAACTCATATTTTAAACGTTTTAAAAGGATACAAAACGTAACAATATAAAAACATCAATTATTTTTACAAATAATTTCTTAAAATTCATAAAATTGCTTACATATGTATTCTACATATGTATTGTTTTGTACTTGAACTTTTGCTTTATATTATAAAACAAGCATCGAAATTTTCCATGAGATTCAAGAAAAATGTATAAAATATTGAAAATGTATAAAATATTGAAAATCGTTTCCAATCAAAGTCGCCATAGTCTAGTAGGCAGTGTGTTGGCATGTTGGACTTAAAGCCAGGGTTCAAACCACAGGGCAGACATCAAAACGAAATACAAAAATTATTTCTCCAGCGACTTTCTCTGAGCAGATTTCTGGCAAAAACTCTGAGGGTAAATAAAAAATTGCCATGAACAGTTTCTCAAAAATATGTCGTTCGGAGTCGACTTTAAACTGTAGGTCCCGCTACTCATTTATAAAATTAACACACACAGCATAAGCGGTGTATGAAACTAGGTCGTAATCCTGACTGAAGGGTTGTAATGACCAGTTATGTATGTCCAATCAAAACAATTTGTGTAAAAAAAGAATTTTTGTTTGGCTAACTCGTGTTTAAATCTAGTTCATGCAAAAACTGCGTGTAAAAAGAGAATTATTTAAATAAAATGTTTTTATTTTTTTTATATATTTTTGAAATACAACAAAAAACACCCATAAAAATCCATTGTTTTTAAAATTTTTTTTAAAATTTGCATGTTTTGTTGTTATGCTTGCATATGTATGATTGCTTTTCTTTGCATATAATTAAATAAAATGCATGCATATTGCATATTTATTACAGACACTATTTACTATTTATTGTATTTCAATGCGATTCGTTTTATTTATTTTTTAAGTGTTTAAAAAGCATTGATGAATGAATACAACTGAAAAAAGAAAAAATTCAAATGTTTTATAAAATAAAAGAAAAAAATTTAATAAAATATTGGTTGCACTATAAAACGAAATACAAAGCTAATGCAAATATAAAATATTTGGAATAAAATAAAAAACTTATCCAGAGGGAAAAAAGAAATACTATAGGTTATGGGATATGTCATATAGAGTACAAATAGGTAGTGTAGGCTATACGTATGTTTGGATAAAATTTGTTTAATACAATTTGGTAGATAAATAACTTCGTTCTATTTGTCCTTCAATGTATCTGTTGCGGCTAGAGTTACAAGAACAATCAAGGGCTGCTGGTTTGTAGGGAAAAACCAATATACTTAACGTAGCCTCATAGAAAATCATTTAGTAACGCTAAATCACGTGAACTAGAGGGCCGTATAACAGGAGCATTTCTGGAGAGGAAATTGTCATTAAATTGAATATGAAATATATCAAGCAAAGTAAAGTGTGCTGAATGGCAAGTTGCTGGAACCAAATGTCTTTGATATTTAGCTGATTGATCACTACCGCATTCGCCTTAGTCTAGTAGGTAATGTGCTGACTTATTGGACGTGAGGCCACGTTCAAACCTCTGGTCAAACATGCCCAACAAAACAAAAAATACAAAAAATATCTCTTCGGCGACTTCCTCTCAGCAAATTTCTGGCAAAAACTCTGCAAGTAAAATAAAATTGCCATGAAAATTTGCTCAAAATTCTGTCGTTCTGCCACTGATGTTTAAAATTAACACACACTTAACCTAAGAGGTGTGAGAAGCTAAGTCTTAATTCTGATTGCTAGGTTGTAATGACCAAGTACGTATGTATGTAATTCAGTGATAATTTTCAATCTAACGGCATTTTCAAGCAGTCAGTTAACCAGAACTGATCTTCTTTGATAAAAATTGCTCATCCTCAACCGTTTTCGAATGAGCACAATTAACAAAAATGCGATGCAAATCATTGCCCCGTGGATATAATTATTAAACGGGCTATATTTTAAAGATTATGTAAGCTCCTTACGTAGTGTTTTCAACGTAGTCAGAGGACAAAAAAGCAGAGTCAATTAGAATCTGTCATACAATGTTTTTAACCTTTTCAACTAACAGCAAAGTAATCACGTATAAGGTAGGCACAATGAGTATTCTGACACATCAAAAACAAAAAAAATTAAAGAAAATTTAACAGCTGTCAAAGCATTCGACATATTTACGTCCAAAGTTTTACAATTTTAAGCATGCGTTGAGTCTTTTGAAAATACGTAGTGTATGAGCTACCAAATCAAAAACCTTTGACAAGTCAAAAAATACTCCTCGGCTCCTTCATACTTAATATCGAAAACGTATAAATCCAAGGTCTCGATAATCCGGATCCCTCAACCATTTTACGTACTGTAATTGTTGTCTGTGTGCGGCACCGTCTACTTAACAATAATACCACAGAGACGCTCCTAAAACAAATTCGCGTTTTAGGATTTACCATAACGTACCAATAAAATATCATTAAAACAAAACTTTGCTTCTTACGAGGGCAGGCGAGTCAATGTGTATGGATGGGTTACATCTAAAACTTTTACTCAAATGATTAATTTTGAACTACCGAAATATACTCTTTGTTAAACAATTAATGATCCAGAAACAGGCACTATTTAATTATCCTGAAATATTCATGTTCGGTCAAGTATTATACGCTGACGCAGTTAAAAAAGTTAAAGTTGGAAAAAAAACAGATGCCTGAAAAGAAACTGCCAAGTCAACACACCCACCGATGGTCGAAATATTAAAATTAGATTGAATACTTTCTTAAAGATAACCAAATTGATAATTTGCTACTGAAGATCAATGTAGGAGCTTCTATAAATCTCTAGGGTCGTGTTTTTTTGGCAGCCAGTGATTATAACGCCAAACATACCTAACCATACCATAATGATACCGAAGCCTAGTAAGAATCAAAGGAATTCGAAGTCTTATAGGCTTACAAGTCTATTATTAACACAGTAAATACTATTTGAAGATATCTAACACTATAAAAAACCGACAGATTGGTGCAAGTCTTTAGGCGGTCATTTGATAATGAAATCCCTTTTTATCGACTTTTCGCAAGCATTTGGCACGATGAACTGATTCATAAATTGAAACTAAATATTGCCTTAATATGGCCATGCCGTTAGAATATTATATTATGGAGTGAATTATCCTCAATAAATTGTACTGGGAGGACTCGTATATTAGGTCTCGTTTTATATTTAATTTATTCTTCGAACATGCCGTATACCTTTGGTAATGACAGTGCTTTTCTTAGGACGCATTAGAATGAAGCGTTATAATATCGTATTATGATTTAATCTGACGCGATGAATTAAATCAACTTTAACATGTCCATTCCAACAATCACGAGTTTTTCATTATTTGAATTTATAGATGTTTCATAGAAAGAAAATAAAATTTAAAATTCAATTCTGTTGTAAAATATTGTTATGTTTTTACCTTTTAAAAATATTTGAAATATGAGCTCATAGATTGCAAATAAAATAAAAACAAAGTTGTGTTTAGTTTTAATAAAAATTCATCATTATTCGCGCCATTCTATGTGCCACAGTTCACAACTTTATGTAAACAACAACAATTGCTTTGTTTGTTATTCCTCTGTTTATAATCTTTGCATAAACAATAACAATTACTAGACAATTGTTCAACAGATGTTTTTAACGGAGATCTTCAAACTACGATTACTCTCTTTCACACAAGACTGACTGAACTTCGCTAACTCAGTCGCCAGCTTTGCGAGTAAACAGTCTGATGAATGCTCTTAAAGGCGAATGTTTATGACTTCGCCTTCTCGAAACCTCTATAAATCAAAAATAAGAAAAACAGAAGTTATGAAATATAAAAAAACTATCTAAAAGAACACTAGAGAATTAGAAGGAAGAACAAAAAGTGGTAGTGTTAAACAAAAAATAGTATTCAGCCAAATATGAAGAAACGGTCAGAAGAATTTTCCTTTCAATTATATTAAAGACCAGGACATGGCAGCGGTTGTGGTGTTCTTGATTGTAGAAAAGTGTTGTAAAGTAAATAATAAAAAATTTTCACTGAAGGCCAGTGAAATCTTCAACTGGAATGTGTATATCCTACATCTAGAGGTTAATATGGCATCATAAACTTAATATGGCTAGTAAGTTGTCTGTTGGCTTATTAGACTTGAGGCCACAGTTCAAACCATAGGTAGCCATCTCAAACAAAACGAAATATCAAAAAATATATTTTCGGCGACTTCCTCTCAGCAGATTTCTCGCAAAAACTGTATGTAAGAAATAAATATTTTTAATAAGTGACCGTCAAATACAAAATTCGATATCACATACATAACATAATTGGTCATTACAACCCTTCAGTCTGGATTACGACCTAGCTTCTCACTCCACTTATGTTGTGAGTGTTAATTTTATACATGAGTGGCGGGAACTACAGTTTAAAGTAGATTTTTGAGAAACTTTTCGTAGCAATTTTATTTACTCGTAGAGTTCTTGCCAGAAATTTGCTGAGAGGAAGTCGCCGAGGAAATATTTTTTTCATATTTCGTTTCCATATCTGACCTGGTGTTTGAACCCTGGCCTTACGTCTAATAAGCCAACGAACTACCTGATGTTTTAACCGTGGGCTTACGTCTAATAAGCCAACACACTACCTACCAGACTACGGCAACTTGACTTAATATAATATACGGGGCACATTGACTTAATATAAGCGGAGACTTTAAATCAGTGTTATTGAATTTTTAAAAATTTTTTGCTATTGTTATTATGAATGTTATTTAATTTAAACTTTAACCATTAGATTAAAAATCAAAGTTCTTGAATATGTAGGATCGGTTTAAATTTGAACCATCGGTTATTTCGAATCTGGCAATACTTACATCATTCAATTCTGTCACAAAATTCAGTACATTACCTCCAACGAACGCAATGAATCGATTTACGTTTTGTTTTCGCTACGCTTTATTTATTTATTTATTTTGCCAATAAATCATCTTTTCGGATGAAGGCCATTTTCATCTTGGAGGGTACGTTAATAAGCAAAATTGCCGTATTTGGGGCTCAGAAAACCCACGTGTGGTCTTATAGAAGCCAAAGCACCCATTACGAGTGACTGTTTGCTGTTGTGTTCTTCGAAAATTAACCATTACAGTCAATGGAGACACCTATCACACAATGGTAACCGATTGTTTTATACCCGCTTTTAATGGCATTGATGTGAACGATTAACATCAGAATGGTGCAACTCGCCACATATCTCATACCACGATTGATAGCCGTTTAATTAGCCGAAATGGTGATGTCAATTGGCCGCCAAGAAGCTGCAATTTGACACATTTGGACTATTTTCTGCGGGGCGCAGTTAAAGAAAAGTGTTATGCCGACAAATCAGAAGTAATTGAGCCACCAGAGACTCTGGTTGTTTGTGATTTTCTGATTGTTTGTATGGCATTATATATGATTAGCCCTAAGAAAATAAAGAAAGTAAGAATTATTATAAAGTAACTTCCGAGGAATAAAAGGCAACGAAGATTTTACACTGGTGGCGTACACTACCTCTCTTTCTTTCTCCTATAACCATCTTTCTGGTGTTCCAACACAATGAACTGCGTTACCAGCGCCGGATTTAGCCGGCAGCCACTGAACGCTCTATGTAAACCAGTGCCTGATTTAGCCGGCATACACGAAACGACCCGTGTGTACCAGCACCGGCTTTAGCCGGGATTCATTCAGAAGGAAAGGAATGCCAAAAATGTATGAAAAACTAAAGAGTAGAGACAATCTCTCGAACACCCAAAAATTTGAATGTCTTAAAATGGATGGATAAAAAAGCTTGCAACCATGCATACCACTAAATTTGAGATTATGATCAAACAAGGATGTAACAAAATTATTCAAAAACCTAAATGCGTATTGGATTGTAATAATTCAATGGGTGCAGTTGATAAGACTGGCATGGTTATAAATACCGTGGAATCAAATTCTAAAATCGTATCGCAAATACTTTTTTCATATGTTAGACATTTGTATGGAATGCATATTATTTTTACAAACATAATAGAAATTAATCAATATCCATGAAAACATTTCAACTACGAAAAATATTGAAGAAATATCAGCATAATATAAATCCAATAAATCATCCACTAAGGTTAACCAAAAGACATTTTCCGTCGGTTTATAATTCGGTAGGGAAAAACCGAAGTAGAAGGTGCGTTGTCTGCAGTGCAAATGATAAAAGACGGGAATCTAAATTTGAATGTAAAGATTGTAATGTGGGCTTATGTGTAGATCCCTGCTTTAAGATATATCACAGCCAAATAAATTACTAAGAATTATCCTAATTTAAATTTTTATTTAATATGCCAGCAAAATCTTTAAATATGTACCACTTAAATGAGAAACATCAACTTGCTTCACGCAATGTGCACACTTCGCGGCGTGCTGCCAGGTTAAGCAGCATCATTTCGGCGGAATGGACCGCCGTAACGAAAAGGTTAATAGGAATCATCTCCTGCGCGCTGAAATAAAAAACCCGATATAATAGATTATTAAATCAGAATAGAATATTGTTATGAATACATTTTTTTTCACAAATTTTAGTTTGATTTCATAAACATGGAAGTGACGAGGCACGCCAGTTTTAGGGTTTTTTTATTTGTATTAAATACAAAATATACCTACGAATGAGAGAATGTTAGTGTAAATGTACCTGGCAATTTTATTTGTTTGTTTTGTTTCGCACTAACTTTGGTCCTATCTATCCGGTCTACTTTGCATTCATAGAACATAAGATATTTACGAATATAAATATGTATGTACAGGTGGTATATACACAAAATATCTTTTCATTAGTCTTTCAATACACATATGGAATTGTATAAACACGTGTGCATGTGTGTGCATGCCTGCAAGTATTTATAGGGACAAGAACATATTCATGTTTGAGAAAATAATATAAAAAAGTAAAATATTATGTTTAACGTTACAATTCTAAGAAAGTTTATTCATGCAGAAAGCCTTAATATGTTTAGAAACAAATGTAAGTACATACATAATGAAACTTGTTTAATACACTGACAACACACCTTATTGTATGCATTAGCTACACATACTTGTCTTTATAGTATAATTTTTAGAGAAAACGGTTTTGCACATTTGAAAATCTAGAATATAAATTTGTATGTACATATGCATAATTACATATGTATGCTGAAGTACTGTCTGCTATTCGCATTATTATAAAGCTTTACACACCTTGAATAAGTGTTGGTCTTGAATAAAAGGAATGTTTTATTATTCTTCTTTGTTTTTAATTACAAAATAAACTTAAAATTATTTAAACTATTTAAAAGTAAATAAATATTAAATATTTACATTTTATTTTTGTTTATATAATGACCAACACTTTACACTCGATATAGGGACAAATATATGAGCACACACAATATATATCTTAAATCCTCAACAATTAATGAGGTAATTAAGTAGCTGAGTGCAGTTTTCTATCGAATACATTTTAATTCAATTAAATTACAAAAATTGTCTATCTTACGCAAAAATATTTGTTCATATATTGTGCATTATGTTAATGTATTGTTACGTTTTTACCTTTTAAAAACGTTTAAAATATGAGTTCGTGGATTGCAAATGAAATAAAAATAAATTTGTGTTTCTTTTTAATTAAATTCTTTATTATTCGCACAATTCTGTGTGCCACTGTTCACAACTTTATGTAAACAACAACAATTGCTTTGTTTGTTATTCCTGTGTTAACACCCTAACAATAATGCTGTAGTTACCCACACGTAACGTAACGTACTGTAGCGAACGTTTTCTTTCTAGCATATGGAGGACAATGTAAACGATTACTGAAACGTTCTCTCTCGTTAGCAAAACGAATCGATCTGTATAAAACAGAATTCTCCCACGTTTTTACGTGACATTTGAACATGAGAGATGATGAGCAGTGTTGCCACGAAAAAAAATATTGTAACCAACATTTGTGAAAAAATCACCAAATAAGGAAAAATATGACCAAAATTAAATTCGCAGTTTTTTTATTTTATTTTTTTTTTTCAAAAAACCCCTCAGTCAGGATTACGGCCTAGCTTCTTACAAACGCTGTAAAAATAAATTTTTTTTTTTTTTTTTTTTTTTCTCATTAAATTCTCATTTATTAATTATTACAACTAGTTATTATAACTAACAAGTAATTTACTTCCAACATTTAAATAAACATAAACTTTAATTTAATATATATTTATGATGATATTATGATGATCATCAAGCCAAAAGAGAGCTTCTAATTAGGTCGGATGGCTTCCTTCTTTTAAGTCTGCGTTCCAAACCAATGGGATCAGCAAGAGATGATGCTTCTGAATTTACGTGGTCTCTGAGTCGGATGTTATGTTTTGTTGCAATGTTTTCAATCTCTTTTTTAACAGTATTTACACCAAGGTCACGATGTAAATCACTTGTGCGTATATACCATGGTGCGTTTACGATGCATCTGAGTACTTTGTTCTGAAAACGTTGAATAATAGTTATATTTTGCTCGCTTGTGCATCCCCACAATTGTGCTCCATAAGTCCAAATAGGTTTTAATATTTGATTATATATTAACAATTTATTTTCAATAGACAGTTTGGATTTCCTCCCGATTAGCCAGTTTAGCTTCTTCCATTTTAGTTGTAGTTCCATAATTTTAATTTTAACATGCTCATTCCAA